>CM037924.1:16898061-17520561 GCA_021346845.1 Apeltes quadracus
GCTTGCTCAGGTGCACAGGAGTCTTTCTCATTTCACTGCACAGTGGGGCCTCCAGACACGGCGCTGCTGTGAGCCCCGGGGACAACGGCCCTGTGCTGCTCTCCCTTCTTGCTCTGAGCCGCTCAGGCTTCATCCCACTGTCTTCCTCTCCCAGCTCTCAGCTTTTCACCCACCTCTCTCTCTTCCTGGGGCATCCCTTCCCAGCGGGGCGCCACTGCAGACTAGTCACCCAGTGCTTTGGTGTCACCATGGCCATTTGACTCAATGCGGGACAACATGGTTAATCACTAATCCAATTTTGGGGGCCCCGTGTGTCGGCAGGGTATTCTATGTGCCCTTGTCACACTTCATTAGGGCCATTACAAGCCATTTTCTGTTTTGTCTGCGGGTTAATGTGCTCAGTGACGTATTGGACACCTACAGGGCAGATGGGGGGAGACAGTAGAGGGAGCTAGAGTGATGAAGGGGGCCTTTCCAAAAAACTAAACTTTATCCAGTTAGTCAACCGATGAACTTGTTTTCAGACAGCATTCAAATTGTGTTCGATGGCTTCCAGATTAGCCATCTAGAGTTACAGAGGTTGCAATGATATCAGCTTTAATGTTAAGCCATTGAAATTGAGTGTTATTTGGGTAGGAATTGCTTGTTTATGAGTTCATTTTTTCTTAATATGTTATCATATGATCATTGCATGTTATATAAAGCCTTATTGAACTCGCATTGAACAACTCTTCTGCCCGCTCACAACTAAACTATTCATGTGTTTTCCACCGCCTCTCCCCCCATGCCGTCTCACCCCCCATGTTGTGCGACTGGGCCGATGATCAGATGGGGATCCTGGAGCTGGCGGTGCATCTGCTGTGACTATATCACAGAGCCTAATTGGCATGAAAAGAGCTACACAGAGCGCTAGCTTGCAAGCAGGCCGTCCTATTATCCCTATGGACATCTCATTTAGAGGGACTCATGCAGGGAGCCTGCGCTCCGACTTGCATGGTTTAGCATCTTTGACAGGAACATGTCCTGCTGAAAGCTGCTTTAGTGACGCTTATTCAGAAAGCACTGGGGCGTGCAGAGAGAGGAGGACATATATTTATTGGGACATACTCACAAAGGACCTCATGTTTATGAGGAGGCTTTTATTCCATGGTGCTCTTTTGATGATAATATATTTAAATTTGCTGAAACAAATTCTCAAAATGGTAATATTATTGTGTAAATATGCGCTTTGCACGCTGGTTTGCTTCTTTGTTCAAGTGTGGAGCTTCATTTGAGCTCAAGAGCTGTTGAGTATGATGTAAGACAATTGCCCAGGTTCATAGAAATTGAGAGATGTCTATTTTTCTGTTTCTTTTTGTTATCTTTAAAGTGACACAAGTTGACAGAATATATGAAGGCACACACACACATATATATATATATATGTGTGTGTGTGCCTTCATATATTCTGTTTCAATTTATATATATATATGTGTGTGTATATGTATATATATATATGTATATGTATGCTTTACTAGAGAAAGCAGGCATGAGGTTTGGAGAACACATTCATCTCCTGGTGTGGGATCAATAGGAGGCAGGGGGGCTGTTTAACAATTGATCCATTTCAGACTATGCTATCACCTCAATGTACAATTCAATATAATTCCCCTTGTTTACAATTTCAAGGTATCGCATTTTTCTACGGTTCAGAAATGTCTGAGATTTACTTTTATCTTACCTGTGTAAAAATAGCTCCATTTTAACGCGCCGTTGGACTTCTGCCTCTGATCCTTCTTTCTTGCCTCCCTGGCTGATTCTCCGATTCTTCAGCACTTTATCTTTAACCTTTATATATATATTTGCCATTGGCCGATCTTAGTTCAACCGCTTTCTTTCTTGCCTGTCTGCTTAGCTAATTCTACCCATAGCCGGTCTGTCTTCTTTCCTCTGTCTATGTCTGCTTGCCTGAAGGCGCTGCCCGGCCTCCCTACATAATGTACTTGCAGTACTTTAACACACTACCTCATTACCACGCATAAATAAAGACGGATGGCCGGCGATATTCTTACAAATTTGTTTTCCATTACACCGGGGCCAGTGGTAATTGCGGCTTGCAACCAACTCCCCTGTGCGTGCATACAGTTACATTCATATTACAGTTAATAAACAGGAGGCTAACAAATTGTCCTGTAACCCCCCCCTGCCCCCATCCCCCTCACCTTCATGGCCATTTGTTCTCAGCGGTCAACCCCAGTAGCAGCAGCAAGAGGGAAAGCGAAGGAGAAGAAAAAGGGAGACTATCTGGCTAATACCCCCTTCTTTTCTATTGCTCTATTACGGCTGAGAGGGCCACTGGGTCTACTTAGCCTATCCAGGCCTCAGGGGTTGGACCTTTTTGTCAAATGGAACACGATACATGTGAGAATTTGCATGTGCAATATGAACTACGCATGCAGAATAATTCAGAATTCCATGGAAGCATCTTTTTTGATGAATACATTGAAGTGTTTGCGTGTTGATCTGACATCACGGATGTTTTGGGACAATGCACCAAATGGGAAGGGTTACAAAGGGGGACGGTTTGCGTCTATTCAGTCGTGCATATAAAACTAACAGACTGTATCTGCAATGTACTGTCGCTTCCTTCTCTGTACTAGATTGTCCGCCAGGGGGTTTCCCGCTGTACTCTAGCCGCGACATGCAAAAGGAGATTTCAGAAACCTGAAATGAACTCGTTTCTCTTCCTCATTGAACTGAATCGAATGTGTCAAACTGTACCAGGGTGCTTTAAAAAAAATACTACCAGTATAATCATAAGAATTGTTTAAAGCCTGGGGAAGAAAAAAAAAAACTATGCTAAGTATTTTTGCACCTTTAATCAAAATTTTGAGATTTGTTTTGCCTGTTTGCCGGCAGTGTGGTGATGGAGAGCCTGTGCAGGAGAAGCGGGGATGGTTAAGAGGCCCCGTCGGTTTTTGTATGCTCCTGCGAGCTTCCATGATCCATTAGAGCCGTTGAGAATGAATGAACGAGCTAGGCACCCAGAGAAAGCGCTGCAATAGTTTCTTCTCATTGATTTCTGCAGGAAATTCAGAAACCCGGGTCACAGAGGCAGAAGAGGGAAGACAACACTGATATTAAGTCGTTCTGCATCTTTTCCAAAAATCTTTAATCAAAGTTTAAGTGAAATACTAACATGCCACTCAACGGGACCTTCTGGATCTTTTATGAATCTCCTGTTTTTGCGCTGAAGTGAGCGGCCTAGAGTGGTTAGAGAAAAATCCCTAATCCCGAATCGCTAAAAGAAAAATAACAAGTTCAGTGGCAGAGCTAAATGGCCACCAAAGGGCTTGTTTGCTGTTGACCTTTGACAGACGCTAGACAACAAATCTATGTTTAAAGCACTCGCCCGACTGCATTCCTTTATGGCACTAAGTGACTCCTGGAAAGAAGGACGAATCCTTCAAAAGCGACTCCTTCCCAAGCCAACAAAGCCGCACTACACCAAAACAAAAGAAAATACTTCCTGAACAAATATGGCTTTGTGAAGGATAATATAGAGGCTGGATGATACACATCTACAGGGATGATGCAAACAAGGCAATGTGCAATGAGCTTACCAGTGGCTGGCCTGTAATGACAAATATGAAATCAATATAGTGACCTTAATTTGCCCAAAGCATAACTGTGATGTAGTACACGGTGTTTCGATTAAAGGAGGTATAAAAAGATGGTGTCTGTGTGTTTGAGGGCAGGGAGGCCATGCCCTTTTGAACCCTGATGCTCACCGAGAGCGTGGCAGCCGTAAAAGGAACAACCGGCCCTGTTTGGTCATTGAATAGGTTCCTTATGGCTCACGGGTAATAATGTCACGCTTCAACACGTTTTTTTAAAAAGAGCGAGCGAATGATAGCTACCAATGTGTTCCGCAACACTGGCAACATTATGGCAGCTGAGGAGAAAATATAATAGCTTGAATATGCTATGAATAACAAAACCTGTCAATACTCACCTCCAGAAGATCTGCTGATCAGACACAGTTCATGTAAAGTGTTCGTGTGTGAACAAGAATTTATGACATGTGTCCCTATATAAGAGACTCTGTGTGAAAAAAAGATGAGTTGCAGCGTGTGCTTGTGCGCGTGTGTGTGTGTTTCTGTTGGATAAGTGCCTTTTACTGGACGGACAGTGGCCATCTGAATTTCCATATGCTGGAAATCAAACCTTTGTGATATTACACAGTTGTGTTTTACAATCGTGTCATTAAAACGGTGTGGGTCCACATACTATACACAATAACCATATTCTATACACAATGACACAATTAAAATACAATGTAACTATCTGATATTTTGACCAACAAGAGATTAGTGTAAAACTACAATATAATATGTTGATATTATATCGTAAGAGTCAGAACATGAATTGTTTTATGTAGATCTTTTGAATATTAAATTGCTTCAGCTCTGTGGTGCGTGGTTTGAGCACTTCAATTGGTACTTTTCTTTGGCTTGTTAATCTTGGGTTGCTTAAAATTACAGGTAACATGGTGTGCAATGATTAGTGGAAAGTACATTTTATTAAGCTTTCGCTAAAATAAACAAACAATAAAGTATTTAGAAATATTATCAGTTGAATGGGAGAAGAAGAACAACCCTTTGGAAAATAGCCTGAGGGTCTAAAATGTGAGCATACAGAGGATTTTAAAGTCGAAGATGTCTTGTAATTGATTAACAAACCATTGAAAGAATTGTTTGAGCCCAAGACCACGGAGCTCGTCATGGAGCCTGTAAATGAGTCCATCTTGTTTCCCACCGCCTTCGGGCTGTTAGCAGCCGGGGGCCGAATGGCTCACACAATGGAGCCATTCGGTCAGAGCTTAGCCCTTAAAACAACACGCCACTCAATGATCCCAATAATCCTTCTGCAAAACAATGGCGGGACACATCGGGCAGGCCTGTGCGGGATGGAGGGTGGCAGGGGGACACTGACGCCCTTCTGGTGCCGTCCCGTCGGGAAGACGTTCCCAACGGGACGGCTCTTTTCACAGCCTGACCTGGAAGCCGCCTGCATGGGAAGGTTGGCAGGGGGGCGAAGCTGAGAGGGCCGGACTGCGCACATTATCTGTCTCAATGACTTCACCCAAAATGGCCACCAGACTTGTCAAATGAATATGTGGCTTGTTACAGTTCAAATAAAGTACTGTGGCACTTTTGGATTTGCCTGGGAATTATTTCCATTTTGTTCTTTTGGCTCTTTTTTTTCTATATTAAAGAACAGAACCCATGTAACACAGTTCACCTCATCCTGCTCCAAAACAATTCAAATCAGTTTTTTTGCCGCTGAATTTGAAATCTTAGCCTACAGACCATGTGTAAGTAATATGTTGTGAAGCTTCATTTAGTCATTGCTGGTATTTACTTAAAGAAACATGAAAAAAAGAATAGAGGAGAATCTTTGCATGATTTATGGTCATGTTGAATTTCTGAAAATGTACTGGGTTACCAGTCGGACATAGATGACAGATCCTTTTTAGTAGCATAAAGTGTTAGACTGATCGAGAGAAATATGTTAAGAGAGAGAGTAATGTTGGGCTTGGTTAAAATTGGGAAGGACAGGGATAAAGCAGAGGCCCCCTGGGTCATAAATACCATAAGGCCTCCAGCATATTACCCAGTGCCAGGCCAATCTCTGTTCATTACCGCTCCACGCTACTCAGCACTTCATTTAAGACTCACATTCCTTTAATTAACACACACTGCTGGGAACAGATGAGCCAATACAGACCCCTGTCTGTCTGCCCCTAGCTTCAACTACTCACTCAATTATCTGTCTCAGTCATCACATTTCTTTTGCTCTTCATTCTTTTCATCTCACTTTAATTTCCTGCTTTGTTGCAATTCCCGAACCAACTGGCTTCTTGTATTGAAAGCAACCGGGTCACTAACAAGATAAACTAAATATAAGTCTGTGCTTTTTATAAAGAACACTTTATAAACACGATTGGCCTCCAAACACACTTTTTAGGGTCTTGTGATTATGATTAAAGAGTAGAAAGAAAGACGGCTGTATACGAATCTGAAGTAACTGTTTGTCCAACAAATTGTATGTGGTAAATCCATTCATTAAATAAACCAATTACGCTCCATCAAGAATGAGATCCATTGGAGTACAAAAAGCAAGTATTTAGAGAAAGAAATGCAATCATTTTTTTTGCTGCACTTAAACCTTCACACAACCTTAAATCAACCGCCTGTGGGTGTTTTTCATGTTAAATGGTGGCCATGAAATGATAAACGCAAAACTACGTGATGGATACACGAGGCAGAAATTAAATTTGGATTGTTTTTATAATGTCTTGGGCATTCATAAGACACAAGAAAAATCTGTCATTCATCTAAGCTCATATTGGTTTCACAATGCTATTAAAGGAGTCTTCTGCAGCTTAAAGTAAATGATTCTGCTTCTATCACAGGCGCTTATGTGAATCAGATGATGCGGCTACTGATAGGTTTGTAATGGACTTTTCCTGTTCATTAACTGAGTTATAGCACCAGGGTTTTATGCTTTGCGGTTCTAAATTGAATAATGCATCTCCACTGTTTAAAGTAATATTAATATTTTCAAAATCAATGTTAGTAAAATTTTATGTACACAGTTGTATTTGTTGATGGCTGGCCGCTGCAAATAAAGATTTATGAAGATGAGGGTTTTCCTCTCTCGGTACTATTATCACAAGTGAAACACAGACCATAAAAAACTTTAATTAAAATTTTAATTAACACAGGTAATCAATAGGGTGTAACATAACATCTCACATATTCTTAGTGGCATGGAGGAAAATGTAATCAAACAAATACAGAGGGACCAAAGCTGATGATTTGATAGGCTAATAAGCTCAAGGTAAGTGTGGCAGGACGACTCTTTTTTCCCTGTGGTGTTTGGTAATGTGCTGAAGGCTTCAATGCATCTGTTTGTTCTTGTCGTTTTAGTTTCTGTTCAGAATTGTCCACTAGAATCTATACCATCTTCCCTTTCCTCTTAGACCATGACAAACTGAATGAACCATGAGGTCCGCCTCCTGTAACGTATCTGCAGGCTTTTGGTTTGATTTTTAATATAAATTATTTTACAATCTTTTGGCAGACAAAGAAAAACTCCCACCACTATGAGTCTGTAAACTCTTTGACTCCCCTGAGTATTGAGATTAAGCGACTACAGATACATATGTGTAGGTGATGTATGGAAGCTACCATTAAGCTAACAAGCAGTTGGGTTTGGCAGAGGATGATGGGAATTATCCATGAATCTACCAATGTTGCCAAAATCTGATAAAACTATTTATATGTACTTTCTATGTCCATCTAGATGTAACTCAACAGACAAAAGAAGAAGAAGAAGAGGAAAAACAGAGTGGTTGAGGGAGAGTATTAGGGTAATAGTGCCTGAAGATTGTGTACCACTGCCATCTCTCCTCACTACCAACTCTCCGTATTTCTTCTACTTCTGCAGAGGTAATCTCCCCAACAGCTTGATGTAGGCGTACCTCAGCTCAGCCAAACAATAAATAAACTGGATTGGCTGCAAAATGGGAATTGCATATCAGGCTATAAAGCAAATTTCAATCATGCTCCATAGACCTTTTCACATTGTTACGGAGGGTCGGCACACTTGTCAAGCCCGAGCTTGCAGAATTAGTGAGGGACTAGTGCTAAGCCAGGAAGGGATTTACTTAGAGTTGTAGGCAGTTTGGAGTAACCCACATTTTCCCCACTTTCCCTTAAATTAGTGATTATTTAAATCGAGGGATTGGAAATTGCATTTTTCTTTACTATTTTATGCTGTTGAGTAGGAAGGAAATTATTTTTTCCAATTTTTACTTGGCTAGAAATATACACAAATCTAATAATGCAACAAAACCTTATGCATTATTTCCTTTTTCTTTCACCGATTGAGGCTATTTTTTTTACCTGTATTTAACCAAATCAACCAAATCAATTTAGAAACAATTCTAATTTAAATATGACCTGGCCAAGAGGCAGTAGCAGTAGTAGGCTACGACCAAAGTGGGATCCCTTTTACTTGCACAAAGTGTACACTATGCACATAAAGTATAGAACAATATGTTGAGTTACAAGTAAATTATGAATCTCCAAATGGAAATACTGCTATGTCTCTCAACCCTCCCCAAGGAGGTCAGAGGTCAAGTTCAGCTACGCAACAATGGCATGAAGCTGAGAAGCAGAGAAGCTTCAGAACCATTCAATTTCCAATTTGACCTTTTCTTCATTTTTAGGACTCAATGTGGATCCGCCCCTGTGGACAACATAACATAATATTGGGACCAAGACAAAAATTTAATAAATAATATTAGGTATATGTTCCATTTGGCACAGCTTATTTATCAAAATGTGTAGCTTGGGGTCAGTTTACTTGCATTTCGGTAGAATTCTGTGACCTTCGGCCCTTTCCCCCAGCTGTGTTGTCTCAGAGTGTGTAGGTATGCGTCAGTGTCGGGTATGAGCAGAGTCAGAACATATATGACTGTGTGTGTGTGTGTGTGTGGTTATGTGTCTCAAACTGTGATAAAAGGCGGTGCTCTCTAGACCTGAGAGTAACCTAGCAATGACAAATAGTTTCCCTCTCTTTTTTTCCCATCACTGCCCTCGACCCCGACCGAGAATTTAATCTGCAAACAGCTCAATTTGAGGGACAAATATTTGTGCAGTTTTCAGAAGGGCATTCAGTTTGAATGTTTTAACTAAATGGTTGCACCAATGTTTGTCTTTTTATGTCCCTTTATGACAATGTCTACAATGTTTATCTAACCATCTCCCCTTAGGAAAAAAAAGCTTTTCTTAAATACTGTTTTTTACTTTAATACTGTCTTCTTTTTTCTATCATGATATAATGAGAGCGGTTTCATTAGCTTTGGGAGAGTTATCTTAGCAGAGAGTCAGTGTTGTCTCTGTGTTGCTTCTTGTGCATGTTCAGAGCACAGAAAGTGTAAACGACTTGCTCCTCCTTTGTCCCCGGTGTCAAACTTGCTTGCTGGCTTTCCAATGAATTTTTTTACTGTACCCATCTAATAAATATTTAGGATTAACTCAATGAAACGATGCAAACACAAATGAAATGTATTTAATGGGCATCCTGTCCATTTGATGAGATTCAATAGGGCACCGTTGAGGTGTGAAATGGCTACAGCAGGCAATATAACACTCACACGGTCTCTCTCTCGCTCTCTCTGTTTGTCTCTCGCTCACGCACTCTCCTACACACATACACGAGGAAAAGAAGCACCTATTATTTTCTGTCGGTAAGATTGTGCATACCCCCAACCTTCAAATAATTTACTGCCATGTGTCTACAGAGTGTTTGCTGCGAAAGTGTCACTAAATCTCAACCCTCAAAGTCAAACGTCAAGTAAACCGCAGAGAAATAATGTTTATTTTCTCTTAGCCCTGGCCCTGTTCTTAACCATGCTGTCAGAACACCGAGAGCTCGTATATCTCATGATTTCTCCCATGATCTGTACAAGTAGCCTTTGAGAAAAGTGACTGCGAACAAACTGCGGTTGATTCTTTATTGCGTATAAGTCTTTAGACCAGGGGTCGATCGCCAAGGCGGTTCCAGTAGATCGCCTGCCATTGAAAAGAAATCACGTCAGGGGAACTAACGGAAAGCTACTGCTAATGCTAATTACGATCCTTGCTTACTAACGGAAACATTCAAATTCGCCATGACTTCGGTCGGTTGAGAAGAAGCTTGTGAGGCACCACTGCTTTAGACAATGACATGAAACTTGAACCTTACTCCAGGGGAAATCAAGAATGTCCTGACCATCTCAACAAGATGTCTGATTAACTGAGCATGTTAATGTAGATTTATATGCCAGATGTAATCTGACATGATAAGAGCTGTCAACAAAAGGCCCTGCAATGCGGGGTCTGAATAAGGCCTTAGTGCAACATTGTGCATACTGTGCACATGTGTACAGCCGCTTGGAAAATGAATGTGAGTTTTTTTTTTATAATTGTTTAATCAGAACGTCCCTTTTCGGTGCGGGTCTCATCTCGACTGCCACAACATGGATGACCTTCAGCGGGCTCCCACGTGACACACAAACAGCAAAGAGTGTCACATCGGTTGACGTTATTTTCTTTTTCAAATAAGGAAAACTTGTGTTTGAATATTTTGTTCAGTCATCAACAAGAAATATTAAGTAAAAAAAAACTACAATATTGCATTCTACTAAATTGCTTTCTAAATACTGCTTAAGATCCATGTGTCTGTGTAGATTATGAAGCCACGCGTGTTGTGTTTAAAATTTGTGTGCACGTTGAAAACAGAACTTGAGAACACACCAAACTTTTATCCTGCTCTCTAAATGATTATGTCTGCTTGTGCTTAACCCAAAGCCCGCACAATTTCACCCAAATCCTAAATATATCATAAATGCATTCACGCAAACACTTTGCACACAGAGACACGGGGCTCAACAGTAACAGTGAGGAGGTGGAAGGAAAGTAAGAGGGACAAACAAAAGCCAAGCAGGTGGATGCAAGCACCTCGAGCACATCTCACCCCCTTCCCTCCCTCCCCCCTCCGTCATACTTGTTTCCACTCCTAAAGATTCACAATGGGGCATTCTCTAATAACAAATCATTCCTCTCGAGGTATGTTTTTTAATCTGGCCATGCTTGACAGGGCCCATCCTTTCCGCTGAAGTGGAAGACCACTTAGAGGCCAGGCCAATAAGGCCCAGCAGCCCCGTGGCCTGACTGGGGTGATTTGTCAGGCCCCTCCTGCGCGTCTACGGTGGCCACAGCGATGGATTTATCCCAAGGTAAATGGAGATAGCCCTCACCGGCCGCAGGCCCGGCACTCTGATTACAGACCCTCTACTCGAGTTGCATTGATAGATGTTGCTTGTGTTTATCTATTTACAATGCCACTAAATCTGTGAATGCAATGTAACATGGGCAGAAGGGGGTACGGCTGTGGGTCCTGAGTGAGAGAGGGGGGTTTGATTTATGCTATCCTATGCACAGCAATAGAGAGACAGCGCAGATGAAAGCTCTGGGATGGAGGTTGTGGTTTTGCATTGGGGTCAGAAGGGCGCGAGGATGAATCTCATGCATTTCTTCCAATGTGTGCTGTCCACCATGCCATAAGAATAACAAACACGCAGCAAAAGAGATGAGGGGAGCGTTTCAGGCACACAAGGGAAAGCAGAATGTACTTTCGCGACAACAGTGTGGAGCCAATCGGAAATGCACGGCGGTGAACATTTATCCCGGTGCTTCCACATCCATGGTGAAGAGTAATTCCATCCAGGGACAATCACTGGGACGGCTCTGGTTCAGACAACCTCTTCCATCTCATTCCCATCCAACCGACTCCAGAGCCGCGCAGAGAGCACCTTCCTCGGGTTAGCAACAGCATAATAAGAATTAGTTCCAAGGAGTCGTACTGGAGTCACTGCAGGGTTTGGAATCCCCACTAAAGATACCTGCTGATGGGCCTTATCTACATATTGATCTAAAAAATACAGCAAAATACAATGAGAGAGCATTACATAACCAAGGATTATCTGGGAAGTGATGAAGCTTGATCGCATTACAAGTTCACTTGGTTGTCTTTTGGGTAAGTAAGTTCTGCCCTGATAGGAATTTGCATTTAAAAAAAGATTATGCTTTAATGCACTGCATGAACCGTGTGCGTTAAAGTCAATGAAAATGTAATAAAAAGTGGGTTTGAGTTTGAGTTTGAGTTCACCAAAGCCATACTTTTTTTTTGCTTTCTACGTTTTCTATGATTTGTTCTGAAAAGGTTATATTGCAACAAGTGCCTATGATAAATTCTTTCAGTACATATCTTGTGTATCTTTTGAATGACATGGATGCAGGAAGAGGACCATATTACAGCTGCTTCATAAAGACCACATACATCGTAAGAAATGACCCACTCCTGTTTGAGAGGAATGTCTTCTCTTCTCCTCGGCGGAGCTCAGACACAATTACCCTGTTGTACCAGAATCATTTTAGCTCCATCCTTTTAGATCGCAACCAAGTAGACTGCTATCAGAATAAGCGCCCAAGTTGCTCCCATCCACAGTACGGTATCCCCTACCGTGCGTGCCCACACGCCCCAACAACCACCCCCTCCCCCCGTGCCCCAACCTCTTACAAAGCTTATGTATGGCACACTTATTGTTTCCTCAGCCTATTGAGGTAAAGATAACTGTAGGTTGTGAGAGCGCTGAGTGATTATACATCAGTAAAATCACAGGGGGTATATATCACTGCCACCGGGACACACCCACTGCAATGAATTGGGTCAAATAAGAGCAGTGCATCGGGCAGGGCGCATTGACAGTTACTAATGCACCTCCCATGGCCACTAACAGCAGTGTACAAATTGCCAGAGGTTTGTAAACTTTGCGTGTTTAGGGCCGGCTTACAGGGAGCTGCGCAGCACTGGTATGGGAAGGTAACTAAATCAACACTTCAACGCCACAAGGGGAGGAAGGGGCCGAACTTCATTTCAACAAAGGGGAGGGGGGAGTTCCTTCCATAAGAATCCGCCGCACCCACGAGACAGGCCTGCAGGGCTGAGACAGAGGGTGAGGAAGACGGAAGGTGGGGAGAGGATCAAAGGTAAAGCGGGTGATGAGCGGATGGGTACAAAGGGGCAGATAAACGGCTAGGTAGATGAGTTGATGCAAGGCAGTCGAGTAGACTGGACAGGTGAAGTGAATGAGTAGTAATCAGAAAGGCGTCGGGAGGAGCCGAGGTAGGAGCCCCGCCCACAACACAAACCCACACAGCGACAAAAAAAGAAAAACAGTAAAACAGGAGGCAGAGGAGTTGAGGGGAGTCAAACCGGAGGCACTGCGCGGTCGGGACAATTTGTTTACTTCAAAATGTAATTGCTTTTGCAAAATAGGTGTACATGTATATTTTGTAGATATTGTTTGGTAATGAGGTAGTTAGGTAATGAAGTAATTTCTGTCACGATAAACAAATGGATTCCCAAGTACTATCAATATTTGAATCAATACACATTTACTTTTGTGTCTTCTCGGGAGGCTGCAGGAAATTGAAGCAGCATCTTTCGCTAAATTATTCCAGTGTTGGACTAAATAATGAGCATAGAGGCTAAAGCTAATGTCTTTCAATTAACTACTGGGACAGTATTCAATGGAATCGCAGCAAAAAAGACGATACAAAGTAGTTTGCCTCAGAACATAAAAATAATTTCTGGCTGTTATCACAAAATGTCTGAACAGTTCTTAATCTTGGGAAATGACTTCATAGTTCTTTATGCTGAGCTGCTGTCAGTCAAGTGGAAGCTGCGGAGGGAAGGTTACTCCCTTTCCTCTGATCGCGCCCCATCACCCTGTCTGTTCTCTGTTAGGCCCGTAGTCTAGAGAAAAATAGTCCACGTATGTGCATGTAAACAGCATTGGGTCCCGCACCATCTCATTCATTCACATCGCTACAGACGTTCACCTTAACTGTCCGGTTGCGAAAGCTCAAATTACCCGACACCGATCATCTGTGGGATTTTCCCGGCGATCACCACCGAGGTAAAAACTCTGTTAACCTGTGTCTTTGAGCGGGCAGTGATATGGAACGCTCGGGTCAACATGAACAGCAACTGTACATTAATGCTGAATAATGTGAACCTACATGACTCACTCTCAACCAATCAGAACGCTGGATTTCATGTACCCGTTTTATAAGGAGAAATATCTAACTGTATAATTCAATGTGTATTGCCTAAAGAAAGGTATTCACAGTCACACCTGTCTGCTGCAGTTTGCACTCAGACTCAACAGGCATTCAGTGTCCATACACAACTGTGCACCTGGAAAGAGGCACTTGATGGCTGCACATACACAGCGCACTAACACATAGAGCGGGACCTCTGTGTTGTACTGCTGCTACTTGTGTACATTTTTTTATGTTGAAGAAGAATGCATTTGATTATGTTTTTAAAACTGCCATAACACAAAATCTACAACTCCAATATGAGTATATTGATATAAATCAAATTTAAAAGCCTGTAAAGGCTTTGCTTCTTTAAAGCTAGTTACGCCTCTGGTTTGATGAGCTTGGGTTTTAAGGCGCCGGCAGATCCCTCTTTCTGTGCTTTTCACCCGGCTGATTCTTTTAAAGTGCATGATCAGTAAATTCTGAAGCCACTGTGGGCTGAGAGGAGACCGTCAGGTTGAAGAAGAAGTGGTATTTCTCTTCAGTCTAACTCTAATGTTTAGCTATGTACCAGTATAGTGCGACTTGGCCTGTGGCCTGGCAGTGGACCGACACTCTGAAGCCCTGCGTTCATATGTGTGTATGCGAGTGTCTGAAGCTGTGACCTCAGACCTGTACAACACCTGTGTCCACCAAGCATAAGATGTACTAAAGACCTGCAGCTGCTAGCTTACCCATCTCTCCCTTTCCCTCTTTCGCTCTCTTTCTCTATCTGAACATGGCTTCCCTCACACACAAAGCATGCACATTTATGTTGCTTGCCTGTAACATAAATATGAGGACAAATAGACATTAATATACATCTTCCTTCCTCTTACACGTCCAATCACAAAACTCCACTCCCAGTCCGTGCTGTTGGCCACTCACAAACACGAATGAACACACACACACACCCACGCACACACACACACACACACACACACACACACTCGCATTTTCTCTCTCTGCAGGATTATGACATGTTATTAATTGCCACCATTATCAACGACAGCTTGCCTGAGAACTGGGCCTTTCTCTGGGGGCGTGAGGCCCGACGCCGTTGAATACAAAAAAGCGAGGGAGCGAGAGAGAGAGAGAGAGAGAGAGAGAGAGGGAGATGGAGAGAGGAAAGGGCCTATTGAGAGAGTGAGTGAGTAATTGAGGAAAGAAAAGAGAAGGGCGAGACGAGAGGCGGGTAGAGACAGAGACGGTGGAGGTGTAATGCGTCACACAGTGCGATGCAACACTCTGCCCAAAAGGGATTGTGGGATCGTGAATAATTTATTAGAAAACATTTTTCTTGGTCCTTTCCGCAGACCCACAAATCCTCCCCGAGGTCTCTTTAGGCGGGTGCTGCAGACAATGTGCTGTGTGAGAAAGTGTTCTGTGTCTTTGCGAACCTACACGCTGACTTCTGGCTCACTTTTTACACACAGCAACATAAATAGTCCATTGCGAATGAGTTGGTAGGAGTTCTCCTCCTCGAAAGTACACACGTGTTTGACAAACGTGGCACGCGTCCACAGCGATGAAAGGAATCGCCGACATGTCCAGACAATTTAGCAAAATGATATTGGTTGGTGGGTCACTCATGATGAAGTAACCGAATCTTATTCACACTTTGTGAAGCATTGGACATGGTAATTTACAAACAAAGATATCATTAAACTTCTCATTCCGAAGCTGAATCAGTGACACGGAAATCTCTGAACCTCGCCACATGTTCACTGGCCCGTCTCTTCCCTGCTCATATGTAGACGGAGAGAAATTGATTGGAAGGAGTTTGAAGGAGAATTCGATTGTCAACAGCGACCTGGCATCAACTCCCCCAAGCCCATTCATCTGTAGCGGTAGAAAAAACAGTTACATGAACTGTCACACCCAACTCTACTGTTAATTTAAGGTAATTAGCTAGCGAGCGATTCCCAATACATCATTGTGCAACTGGCAGACTGCACAATATTTCAAAGCCAATCTGTTACCTCTGCAGCCCCGCCTCATTCCCCCTGCAGCTCTCCATTTCTCTCATTTCAGACAGAGGAACAAGGCCTACACACACGCAGGCTGACAAACACACAAGCACACCCTGACGAAGCTGACAATTTCTGAAAGCCAATTGTCTACACGCGTTGGAATGTATTTAAGGGGAAATCACGCTCTTGTTGCTGAACGGGAGCAAATCCCTGCTGCCAGGTTTGTGTAACTTATGGAAAACTATTCAGCAATTACATTCGTCAAAACAGTTCAGAAGTCCACACGCTTTGACCATAAAGTGTAGGCTAGCCACACAAAGATGCTATTTATTGTATTGGTTGTGTACATTAATATCACGTAAACCTCCTATCAAAATGTAACAATAGAGACAATGCAATGCATGCTGCCTAATTATTCAATGGTATACTGTACACAATTGGATTCTGTCAAATTCAGAGAGTCATTCTAGCCCTCTGTACCACTGCAGTTTGAGATACTAAGATGGTTCCCTCTGTGGCTCTGTGGCTTTTTGGTCACAGACAGTATACTGAGACGACTGCAATGCTGTAGGAAAGACAGGGGGGGAAAACACACCCGCATTTGAGCGCCTGGTGAACTCAAAAAAGGTGTCAAAATAACGGCTGCTTGCTCCAAGTCATTTCTGACTAAACAAACAGATGTCACATGTGTACTTAACATACCAGGCCTCGGCCGCAGAGTCTTTTGACTTTCTGAGTTCAAAGATGATGATCTGGCGCTTGGGTGAATTTGGTTTAGATTTCATGTTTGTTTGAGTTTGTTTGTTTTCACAATCTGTGCGGATGTTAATTTGCGTCTGAGTGGGACTGTAAATGTACACACAAGCGTTTGTACTGTACCAAAAAGGGTGTTAACAACTTCAAACACCTGAATAGTATTTACACATGCCTCAAATGTTGGAACCGGCAAGGGACTAGAGTCACGAGACGCATTTTCCATATAAGATGCTACGAGAGTTCTTTCATCATTTATTCAAGCACATTTCTGCTGAAATGCACTAAAAAAGCCCTAAAAAGAAACCCAGATATGAAGGAAACTTGTCAGCCATTAAAAACATTAGCAGTTTGAGTTTAAAAGGACCTTCACTGTTCAGCAAAAGAGTTCTTGACAACTTGTGAAAGGATCTTGGAAATACAACATTGGTAGTGAAACCAATCGGTAATCATCATCCACTGTAAAACTGCTGCTAAATAAGACGCGTAAATGCCCGAGGACGCTGCAGCGCAGCAGTGGCATGGTTCCAGAGTCATCAACATGATGTTTCATTATGTCCACCATGTTGAATAAAGGCAACACATCCCTTGGATGTTGCTCGTAAAAGAAATTCTGCTATGGAAATAATAGTTTCAGCCATGAGGAAGGCTTATAGCTTTAATATTTTGTAAGAGCCGAACCTCATTTATGCTCGGTTTAAAAGAGTAAGTGAACCAGGAGGCCTCTGTCTCAGACAGAGCAGCTGGGGAGGTGTGCGACTACTTTAGCTCGCTGCACAACATCAATCTCTCAGTGTCTCTAAGACATTCACGCACACATGCATGTATCATACTGGCACTCACAGGAACACCTGCCATGTTCTATAAATGGTTCTGTGTTATTATAATGTAATGGATAATGGTTTAAGTTTTACCATTGCAATGGCTGCAATGTAAATTACAGTGATACACACTGCACCATGTTAATGGGAACCCAAAGACCACAGATGTACACCATGGCACAGTATGTAATAGTTGCCACGTGTCTGGACCTACGTGTTAGCCATCATCTAAATACCACATAGTGGTTCTGTATGAGTAAAGTATGCACACATCATTTGGACCTCATTTTAACATGATTTCATTTCAAGTCATTAAAACAAGTGCAGTACAGGAACAAGTGTTCAGAGGGGAAAAGAAAAAGAAATGTACAATACACATCAAACTATTTCCTGTTTCTCAAAAAACCTTAATGGCCCAGCAGTTAAGCAAAAAGCCTGATGCATGCAAAATATAAGTATCAAAACAGACTAATTAATTAATGGCAGAATCAGTCTCAGCTTAATCATTTGGAAATGTCAATTAACACAACTTCACTTTTTACGAGGCTTTCTTCAGCAGACAGATCACACACAATATCATTTCCCATAGTGAAGTTCCAGCTGCATGTAAACTTTATTTGATCAATCAATTCATTAAGTTGTCACATGTTCTCCAATTTACTGAACAGAAATCCCATCAGCTCCTTCAACTTGCATTGCATCAGAGATGTGAGGAAATGCAGTTACATCGGCAGGAATCGGGGTGGGTCGGGTCAGAAAAATTAACATTCTGATTAATTGCAGATGTGTTGCTGGTGGATGAAATAATACATTATTAATGATCCAGCCAACTCGACAAAACAGCTCCCCTCATTCTAATGTGGACTATCATTAATGGCTTTCTTTTAAATGGTCAATTGTCAATACCACAAAATATCCCCCCAAAAGCGGTCAGTGGGGAACCCATTGGTTTGTGCATATTCTATTAGTGCATATGTTGCATTTATAGTCATCTAAATATACGTTTTGACTGTAGCGGCAGTCAATTTCCCCCCTTGGAAAATGTGCACAACAAATGTCTCCTTTTAGGGATTACTATTCACTAATAATCATATCACACTAAATAAACACTTGCAGTGAGATCCTGAGAAGAACGATAATGACAAGAACAGATTTAGGAACAAACTATTTGTTGGATAAAAAAGGTATTAAGCCAAGGGAGATATTAAGAGATTGAAGAAATATATATACATGTATGTTGTGCTGTTTGGCTTGCTCTAATATTTAACTAAACTCTTAAGGGCTTTCAGATCGAGTTACGGTTGGTGAATAATCTCGGACCGTGCAGATTAAAACAAAGTAGCCACAATGGTTTCCTCTGCCTTCTTTCCAAATAGTGTTACAAAGGCCTTACTCTTTTTGTGATAGTTTCCAACACTTGACAGTGTATTGATTGTGCTATTGAATTATCTGCTGTTGTCAACATGGCAACGAAAGTTTGAAGATTAAGCCATACAGAGAATGTGGGACTAAGGCCATGAAGTTCAGCGGAGCTGATCTGCCTGAGCGCCCTGCACTGTCAAACTAGCATTCGGTGTATTTTGAAAATGTGAGACGATTGCATTCAGAGGTTTTCATCAACATTGTCTCAGTGGAAGTAAGACAGAGAGAGCAAGAGAAAGAGAGATTGCGGCGGCCGCTGGGGTCTGTTACAATCTTCCTCTGATTTGTTTGTCCTCTTCTACTCTCTGTGCTTTCGTCTATCTTTCTCTGCATCTCTTCGATCAGGAAAAAACGGTGAGTCGCCTCAGATCATCAGGTTGCTAGGCAACATTGGTCGTGCACAGGCACGTAACGTTGGGATTTGGTTCCTGTCTTAGTTGGGCTTCTTCCTATCTCTCCCCCCGCTGGTCCTTTCCATTCCTCTCATCTTCTTGATCCTTTTGCCTTTTTACTCTTCTTCTTCTCCTCTTTATTTTGTCCCATTTCTTTTCCCTCGCTTCTATCTGTAAGAGTTTCCCAGTAGAGGTTTCTGGGCCTGGGTGCAGTGTTTCTTAGCCAGCCGGAGCAGCAGCAGCAGCCGTGAGCATTTATCAAAGCCGTGCTCCGTAATGACCACTCAGCAGCGGGGAAATTGAGCTGACCCCGAGGCCAAGCTGTTAGAGGGGACTGGTGGGAAGGCCAGCCGGGTCAGGCCATCCTTGTCCCACCCACTTAGTGGGCATTTAGCGCTGAACCATTAGTTTACTGTTTGGAGGCCTCACAGCCATCCCTTGCACAGTACACACGCACGTGCACACGTATACGCTCCCACTCAAACACAATGTGGACAACAGCCCCTCCGCTTAATCCTCTGCACTTCAATGTTTACCTGACACAAGTTGTGAAAGGAAAAGAGTCAAAGAAACCGAGAGGGTAAACTTTGCTGGCTGCCAGTAAATGCTTGTATTGCCACCATCCACTATTTCTCTCTTATGACAGTATGGGCAAAGTAGCTCTAGTTTACATGTTCTAGTTAAACATTAACCATGAATGATGGAGCTCTGTCTAATGGGAAATATCAACATTTATCTTGCCTGGTTGAAATCAACCACCACACCAACTTCTCATATACAGAATATTTTTTTCTGACACGCGCATAGAGTGTATGGGCCTATTCTCTCCCGACAACGACTGTTTGAGGTAAGCGTCCGAAAGGAAGAAAGAGAAAATTTGAAAAAAAAAATGACATTATGAATTCATCCTTCATGAAACAAATGCATGGTACATTTCCAGAGCGTGTTAATTGGGAAGCAGCATTGAGATAGATCACTGCCATTATTTAACACAGCTTTGTCTTCAGGCACTTGCTTACAACAGTCCGGGTGCCGCCGCTGGGCCGCGCACACAGACAATCAATATGGACGCAGATGGGGGAGAAAAAAACAGTTAGAATAGTCATTTTCGCTTGAGAGCCTCTCCCTTGAAAGCCATGAAATATAAATCTGAACTTTAAAATTGATAATGATTGATTCGGCTGACATGGGATCATAACATACACCTCTTTGGAGACTGGCACCGTGAGGGCTTACAGATGCCCTGCACATTAAGGAGAATGGGGAAGACGTAAATCTGACTAAAGCACAGCAATTGGCCTTTTACTGTGGCGAAGATATGGAGAATCTTTACTGTTTCATCAAATGGCATTAGGCACACTCAATGCCTGGAGGTTTGTCCAGGAAGATAAATGCTAGAATAAACTTGTTTGGACAGATGGATTGGATGGAATTCTTCACAAAGTTCACTATTTTCCTCCAGCAATTGGTTAGTTCATTATGTGGCTTCTATTAAATGTCAGACAGTGTTTGATCAATAAGTACAGAGAAAAGCTCACCGTAAGTGACACTTCTCATAATGTTTAAAAGACAAATTGTTTCGTCATATAGGTTTTGATTAAGTTTATCATCAGATTATTATGAAACTACCTGGAATTTATGGCGGGAAAAGAAGGAACATTGAAGCTCCCTTTCACTCCCTTAACAACTGCATGGCCTCAATGTTTATTAACTGTTCATTTGCAAGCCCCCTACTAATGGTACAAAAAGGAAAACAACCTTGTTTTAAATTGCGGTGTTATTCGTTGAAAATGAATATTCAAGCCCCAGAATGAAAAAATAATTGGTATTCAAAGAAGCTCTAAGCAGCAGAGAACATGATTCGGTTAAAAGAGAAAGAAGTTGCTGGTAATTCCTGCCTCGATGAGTGATTGGGCGGAATCAGCAGGGAGGGTCTTGATCAACGCTAACATCGTAGGCTAACATTGTACTGTACGCTGGTGAGCAGATGGCGAGCCATAAATCCTCACCCAGGCTCTGACACATATTAGCATTTAGTTAGCAGCCCACAGCTTGCCAGCCATTTAGGTAATATCTCCATCAGATCACTTTTGAAATGGTGATGGAGCGAGTCGGGTGGATCTGAATGCGTTCCACGACTGTATTGTGCTTGGCCGGACGTAACTCTGGCTGTGCCACGACGTGTTGCTGTTTGCGGCGGCAGGGAAGCGCACGTATTGACAAGTACGCTCGTCACTGAGCGCAGAAGGCTTTCGCTGGCTACAGCAATTTCCGCACCGTTGTCATTTACTTCAGTGAACACACAAAATGTAAATATAGTCAATTCATAAAGGGACGCGGCGGCAATGACGTTCACACCCTGGTGGAATGTTAATCTAAAACACCTGCAGGTTTCGCTTGGTTGCCTAAATGAGCCATTCAGACTCTGTGAAGCCCACAGAAGCATTTGGGGTTAGATATAATATGCTGACTGAATTGTTGATCCATACATAGGTGAATTTAGACACCAAAAGTATAATTATTTAGCAAACAGACAGAACACATCGACAGTCACACAACCACTACTAGGGAAATGTTTTGAACTGGATGTTTAATGCTTATGAATGTTGACAAGATTTATTATTAATGAGAAGGTCTGAGGATGTTTTAAGAAAACCGGTTACAGGTGCATGTGGACGTGGAGCCTCTTTTTGTCCTCAGAAGGTTTCTCAGCATCAAGCAAACCCGCCTCCATGGAGCCCATAGAGCAGATGCAGGAGGGCTTGCTTCTGCCCAGCCTTTTGTTTTGCTCTATTTCAGTTGAATAGAGTTAATCTAGTAGTGCATATTACTTTTGGTTTGTGTCTTTTTACAGAAGAGTTACTTTACCCAACCGCAGAGTTTCCCAATGTAAATCTATTATAAAATATCTACATGCAACCAACTTCGATATTGTAAAAACAACATTTGGGCACTATGGCACTATGGCACTATGGCACTGAGCATGTTTCCCAACAAACCTCGTGTTTTTTGTTGTTTATATGAGTAATTACATACATACCAACTGCTTCGGACTCATATCCATCTCTTGATTTACGCTAACAAATGTCTCTTTTAGTTTATTCTTGGTTTATGACCTTGGCATTTGAACTGGAGATTTGATTTAGAAACTAATAAAAACGTATTCATTTTGTAAATCACTGTCACTACTAGAGTAAAGATTGGAAATATTACAAGGTAAAGGCTGACAGTAGGCAATACTATGCATGCATTGCAACACACGCAGAAGACACTCCATAAACTCACTTGGTGACACTTACACACTGACAGACGGAGTGGCTGACTCTCCTGCTGCGCGGATTGAGTTGCAGTCGATAGTGAAAGGGCAGCAGTGAAAAAGCCCAAGACAGAAAGTGCAAACTATGCATGCCTGGCAGTGCTTGTGTGTGTAGGTTTTTTTTTTTTTTTTTTTAAGGAGGGGGGTTAATTGCAGTTCAACTGTGAGGAACAGCTGAGAGAGCTCATGTATGGGACAGAGGAACATGCATGGTGACAGGCAAGTTGACAACACAACCTGTTTAATGGTGACAAGTGTGTTTGTGTGTGTGTGTGTGTGTGTGTGTGTGTGTGGCTGGTTGTGTGCGTGTGCTTGTGTATGTATGAGTGTGGGACTGAAGAGAGTGCTAAAGAAAGGCAGGTGAGTGGCTGAGTGCCGGTCTGCCCACCCAACATGTTCACATGCCTCCTTTAAGAATAGCAAAGAGTCTTGGTAAGCAATTTCTAGGGGTGCTGATGGGTGGGATTGTGTAACTATGCACATGTGTCTGTGTGTGTATGTGTGTGTGTGTGTGTGTGTGTGTGTGTGTGTGTGTGTGTGTGTGTGTGTGTGTGTGTGTGTGTGTGTGTGTGTGTGTGTGTGTGTGTGTGTGTGTGTGTGTTGGTTGGAGAAACCAAATCGAAGAAAAGCAAAAGGAGACTGTTGACTCTCCTTCACCTGTCCCCCAACAGGAAAAAGACAGATCATTGTCTGTTTCCTGTTACCCATGAGGCTTTGCAAGGACGTCATCAGTTAAGCTGCGGTACACTTTACACCTAGGTGCAGAATAAGTATTTGCCTGGCTTTGTGTGTGTTTCTGCACGGGCTGCAGCTGTGTGTGTTTGTGTGTTCTTGATCCATAAGCACGGGGGTTCAAATCATCAAAGCAGCTCTCCTCAGCTCAGTTTTCAGTAAGCAGCTAAAGGTTAGACTTATGTGTCGCTACTTACAGTAACACTCAGAGACTCATTTACACCGTATCATTGCCTCTGCCGAACTCACTTGTCAATCCCCCTGATCCAGCGAGACATAAAAAGATGTTAGCTTACAAGTAGAAAGTATTTCAAGCTCGCACCTAAATATGTCTTTCTGAATGTTTACATGCAGCTTGATTTAAACATATGCTTATTCCTCTTTCCACTTCTTACATGTTATTATTAAATGACGATTCTTTTTGTACGTAAAGTTAAGGCCGTGTCTTGTGCACACTGACAGAGAGGCACAAGAAACAGATTGATGTTATGATCCGACTACGCGTTCAGCTCTTTTCTTCCACTTTAGTAGCTGTACTGTTGAGGCTGTCAATTGGGGCAACGACATTTTCCCGTCGACGTAGGTCAGAGAGAGCAAACCAAAAGACGGGAAGGGGTGCTAACCAGTGGGACACACTCAAACGTAAAAAAATAGCAAAGCAAGGAGTAGCTTGGAGGGCAACGCATAGCGAGGGATAGCGAATTCATTCTCTGCTCAGACACTGTAGATACGGATTTTCTTCTCAAAAATAGGAATAGTTGTTTTCTGCCAAATCAATGTTCTGGATGTCATAATTCTTTTAGATTAAAGTGCAAATATTAGACCACCTAACTGGAAGAAGTGACTCTAACCCTACAACCCGTATTGAAAAACAACTTGGAGTCTGTGTTCATACCAGAAATAGTTTGTGACCCCTCCTGGAGTCACCAGCCCTAAGAAACGCTGACTGTCACTAAGTTCAAGACCTTTGAGGCTCCCATTCGTATGGCCGGAGCCTGTCTGCAGTCCTGTGTGTTCTTACTCACTGGACAACACTTAAACATATTTTAAGATTATGTTCTGTACCCTTTGTTTTAGCAGTAACACAAAACAAATCCTTCATTTTAATCTCACGGTGAATTATTTGGTGGAATATTGTAGCATCGTGTAAGCTGTGTATGGATTGTAAGCTAATACACTACTAATATTTGGGAACCGCTCAATCTACTGGGCCGTTAATGAGTCATCTTCAAAGCCGCTGATCCTTCATGCAGGAGTAATCCTGTAATCATACAGGAGAGGCAGAGGGACCTTCTGGTGCTAACAGCAACATCATTGTGCCGCCCTCATCTAGTGCACTGCCTTAAAGGAAAGCATTCAACAAAGTTTTCGGCGATAAAGATCATTTTCCAGTAGGAAAGTAGTGACTAACAAACAACTAACAAACACAGAAATCTCGTCAATGTTCTATTTTCACGTGACATTTTAAACCAAGATGTAAACACCTTTGCCATTCAAATAAAAATAAGAACTGTCTAATGCCAAATGATGTCATTTATATTATGGGAGTCACATCTATAATTAAAATACTTAGCATTTTTTCCACCCTGCATTGGTAACTTGTTGTCCACCGAATACTTTACATTGGCAAGTCATTTCAAAGGTGACAGCGGCCGTCATATGTGGAGCTGCCGTGGACAGAATTCAGGCCAACATCACGGAGGTATGCGTCTCAGCATGCGGAGCCACTGGGACGCCAGATCTGCTCTTTGAAGCCGTTGGCGGTTCCCTGAGGCCAGCAGCAGCAGCAGCAGCAGCAGCCGAGGGGGTATCAAATGTGTTGTAGCTGCTGCACTAATAAGATAAGTGGGCTAATGCTAGCACAAGAGGTTTGCCACTCATCTCAATCTGTCGTGTTTAACAGTCTCACAGGAATTGCTCTCAAATTCAAATGCTGTGCCGCTGTTGATGGAGTGGAGAGGTGTTTGAGTGTGCGTCCGTCCGTGTGATAGGAGTTGAGCAGTGTGTGTGTGTGTGTGTGTGTGTGTGTGTGCTCGGGCATGTGTTGGTGGGGAGGGAGCATGGGTAAAAGCAACGTAAGACGCCGGCTTGCGGAACATCAGTTGACACTAGAAAAATACAGCTGCCGATAAATCTCCTACAACGGCCCTGGACTCAAGTTTCGCTGTGTGATTTATCGGAGTTGTTCCTTTTAGACTTGCCATTTGGGAGCCGCGATCTCTGTAGGTCATTTGTGCAACCAACTTTTAAACTTTAACACTTTGCAAAGAACAAATGCGGTGAGACGGAAACCTGGACTTTCAAAAGATGAAATCAGGTGCATGTCATTTATATGTTTTCTTTTCCTCTTTTATCTCTCTCCACTTGAGACATTATTTCAAATAATCAGTGATTTACTTTGGATGTTTATATTTAACCACTGACGCACCCCGCAGTTGTTCTCAAAATGTCAAGTGTCGGAAAGGGCTTAATTGGAATTTGTGTGTTTTAAGGTGAAAGCCATTTCTCTCATTCAGTCTCTATTGATCTCCTCTTCTAGCATTTACAAGATCGGCAACCTGTTAATTAGATTGAGAGGGACTTGTTGAGATGTAACTTTGATAAGCATGATCATTTCAGAAAAGTCACCACTATCACGTGTCTTAATGCTTCTATTTGCTATTTACATTTCAATAAGCCCCCATGAAAATGCTTTAAAAAGAATGCCATGAGAAAAAAAGCTTCCTTTAATAACTTAAATGACATAATACATTATATAAAAATTGAAAAAAAAGAACATTCTGAACAGATGAGGCTAAATTTGGACAAGAGATTGCAAATAAATGTGATACCCAGAACATGGTTTGCATTCGATGCCCACATTTTGGCACCCAACTACATGTCAATGCATCATTAGTCTAATTATAATCATGCTGTTCCATTACATCACTCAACCGTCTCTCTAGGCGCACAGCAGGTGTCAGTAATTAAATTATAAGTGTGATATTAACAACAAATTAAATGTTGATCATTCTGGTCCTGTATTAGATTAGAAATAATTTGATACATAAAAATGAAAAGATTTGGGAATATTTTTTAAGCTACATAGTTTGCAACATCTAACAGCCATGTTCATGTATCTAGTGATTTAACAAAACAAACATAAAGAAAAAGGTGAAAGTGTTCTCTCTGCTATTTTTAGATTTTAACATAAAATAGTGCTGGAATAAATCAGTGAACTGGCCTGTAGCAGGTTATGAATTTGATCTCAGCTTTCCCCACCCAAGTTTGTTTACAGATGGCCGTGTGGACACCGCACACCATTAACACATTCAAATCCACCCCATCTGCCCCTGCCCTCCGAAAACCACCGGCCACAACTGAGGAAGCAGGAGCCGCGTAGCAACCACCTCAATTACAAATGTTATCAATCCCAGGGAAAGAGAGAGCTGAGCACCTGGGTCTGTTTTTCTCATCACCAGTGGCCGGGTAGCCGGAGGAAAGGGCTCAAAAGAAACAAGGACAGCAGATTGTACACATGTGTTCTTGTGTGAGTGTACGTGTCTATCTTCTAAAACTCAATCCCCCCCCCCCCCCTCCCTTCCCACTCCCCACCGTCCCTTAAATATCCTGTCGCCTTCCGTGTTTCTTTCTTGCTGTTCCTTGGTATCTTGACTCCACGCCATCCGCAAAACCGTAAGAACCCAATCGTCTCAAATTCAGCCCACTGAAATAATTAAGGGGTTGCATGCCGCCAGAAATAAGGGTGTGTGTATTTTTGAAGTAGGGAGGGGACATGTGTTTGGAGGCTCGGGATGCCAGGATGCCCTCGCCTGGGTTCAACTTGTTAGGAAAACTGGGTATTGGCTTACACTTCCGTTGACAAGACTGCAGTATCACTGCTGGTGGTGGGGGAGCGGGGGAGGAGGCGAGGGGGGAGGGGGGGGTTGCAGCCACAGCTTGGCTGACCCCCCAAAGGATGTGCATGTTTACAGAGGTGTTCTCACAAATATTTGCCCTGCGCAGCGCGACGGAGAGGCCCCATGGGTTTGAGGATGTGTTAACGGGTATCTGTGGACGCTTCGGTGGGCCGTATGGTAATTATGCCAATGACAGCAGCGAGTTCAAAATTCATTTTTGATTAATGGAACTCAACCCGGGTTGTTTTTAAAACCTAATCCGGTTTCTGATGCCTTAACCTGCTGTTTACTACTCAAGGAATTGTCAAAGTTACAGAGGGACAGTTACTTATGTTCATTATTTTATTTATTTTGATCCCAACAGATGAATGATCCAGGAATCTGCCCTTTGGCCTATTTGACCCAAGTTGAGACTGCTTTAACTTTTTGCCCGGACAACGCCACATCTTCTCTCCCACCACAGTCTCATGATGAACCGACGTATGTTTACACTTTCAAACAGGTGCGCTGGGCCTGTCCACACAGCGGTGTCCAACGCCCTTCTCTGGTCCGGCTCAGACAGGGAAAGCGTCTGGAATCTGGGGCCGTGTCGGCTTTACAGCAGCGCTCTCACGACGCTTTTCTGGGCCGTGAACTCGAGGCTTGCTGCTTCCTCTCGGTCTGCGAGAAGAGACGGAGTTTTCAAGGCTCACCGCCACCCTTGATCTTAAAACACGGACCCCGTACTGAAAGTACTGAAAGTAAAAGTATATCAATCGGGAAAAATTGGCCAGTGAAAATGATATATAATAATGCAAAATGTGTTCATCAATTTATCGTTGAATATTATGTACAATACTGTATATTAAAACTCATATTTTATTAGTGGATTTATATTTCAAAATATGCACAATATCAAAGACTAATTTTTGAAAATAATTGTAGTGAGGTTAAAATTACAATCTCCCTGTAGTAGAGTAGAAGTATAAAGTTACAAAGAGGGAATAATCGAGTGAAGTAAAAGTATGTAAAAATGTGTTTTGATTATTAACTCGTCCACCGTGTAACAAAACCCTGTGGAAACACCACTACGCACAACACTCACACAATGGGAGGCTTGGAATCATACCTTACATACACTAACAAAATCAAAGATGAAACACATAAGCCAGCGTGTATGTTCAATAAAGACAATGAACAGATACACAAACCCCCCCTGCCCCCACACACATACACACGCGCACAATTCATAAGCATGCAGACCGGGGAGCAGGCGTCCTTTTGTTGGAGGCAGAATGGGAAGTGTGAAGGACGTGACGAGGGAGATAAGTGTCCTCCAGGGCCCTGAGGTTACCCTAATGGTGTCATACATCACCACTCACAAAGCCATGCAGAGCAAAGTTGTCAATGCATGAATGCTGCACTATTACTATCGGCCATTTTAATCATGGCACCTGTCACTGTGCTAATCAACACCATAACTTCACAGTGGAAATCACTCAGAAGAAGTCATGCTGTCATGCTGCTGTGTACCGGGAACTGTACACAACAGCGGCAGTAAGTTATGCAGACGGGGATGTTTGCTGGATGCTGGGCTGCCGCGCTGAGGGGTTGTGACTTTGTAGTGCATCATTGCCCTTGTTTAATGGCGGCTCTGCTTTTCCTAAGCAGTTGTTGTGACACTGCTAAATGCCGCTTCTACGGTAGTGCTAAACAGGTTTTTGTCCACTGTCAAAACCCCCGCCACTCAAAACAAACAAACTCAAAAAGCCTGCCCACTGGAGCTTCCCAAACACGATGCACCTCAGAGTCAAACCTCCTTTTGCTCTCATCTCCCCATCGCCGGCAGACTGACTGGAAATGTAGCGTCCACATCATTTTTCAACATGCCATAAAAATGCTCAGGTTGTAATTAAATGTTCAAAATATAGATGAGCTCTGAAATATTTGGTTCCTCTTGTTTTCTGTGTGCAGTTGTCTTTTGCTGCCGACACAATTCTACGCAGCAATAATGCAGTTGGCTATACATGTAGATCATTACGTTACATTACATGTTATTTAGCTGAAGCTTTTATCCAAAGCGACTTACAATAAGTGCATTTCAAGACAGATGTATCCATCGCCTCAGCTTTTGATCAGGCGCCAGACGGTGCTGCCAAGGACTGCCGAGAAAATGGTCAGTGTCTGCCCAAATGTGGCAGAATTTCAGTTTAAGATAAACTAAAATTGAAGTAAGAAAATGTTGCATGTGAAGACATAACAATGTAGATATTAAGAATTAAGATATTCAGTGCAAAACCTCTTTGTACAAGCAAAGACAACTACTAAAATGAACGCAGATTCCAGGGAAATGTCCTAATATCCCTAAAATATTTAATCATGGTTCCAATGTACAATGTTTGTTGCTTGGCAACCATACTGCTGAACTACATTTGTTGGTGGACGAATGGACGATGTTTATGTTACAACAATTGTCAAGCCTTAATAATATGTTCAAAAAATAATTTCTTTACTGGTGCAAAAAGTGAGCCAAAACAGATTTTATGATGATTTTCTCCTCGGCAGCAAGTTTCTAAGCTGTTGAAATATGGTCAAAAATGGAAAGTGTCGTACATTATGACACATGACGTTGTTCCCGGTGTGTCTCCTCCAGCGGCATCATTTCAGCCGTCTCTGTGTATCTTCTTTCAGACAGAAACACTGTGCAGATCTGTGACCCAAAATAAGACGGCTATCTTGCTCAGCAAAGCGAGACATGTAGGGGGCAGCTGGAGAAGGGCTGGTAAAATATGGATGGTTTCTAACTATAAAGATACTGATATCTCAATATGAGTGATGGAAGAATTCATGGTGTTGGTTTCAGGACGGTTGGACTGTCCTGTTTGGGTAGCACTGGAGAGACACTGGGTCGGGTTGCAAACTATTAGCATTCCTCTGGATCGAGGTTGGGAAATGGCTGCAGTGTTTGGCTCCTTCCACGAGCAATAGATGGACCCGTGTGAAGGAGGCCGGGGAGCACAATCAGGTAAGACATTGACGTTGGAGACAAACCGTATTTGCCTGGGTCCTCAACTTGTGGCACGTGCAAACCATGAAAGTGTTAAGTCGGATGTTGGTGCAACTTTATTCCAAATGAGTTGTTTACTCAATAGTATTGTTGCAAGAAGAGAATTGTTTGTTGTTATTTTACTACGTCTCGTCGGTACTTACTTGCCGCATCTTACCCCGAGGCACGATCAGGATCATTTCTATGACTGAAAGCCTTTTTTATTTTTTCACAACAACACAAGGCGACTTATTGTAATGTGATCAGCATGTGTACTTGCAGCAGGAAACATAACGGTAGCGGTGGGCCAATGTAATCTAAGGTGAAAGTTGTTTGAAGGAAAGAGAATTTGCTGGGAGTTGTGAAAAATCCGACACACTGAGACATCTCATTTTATAACTATACATGTACAATGTTTTGAAGATGGCATCAAATGTAACTCTAACGCGTTTCCATGTTCATCGGAGGAGAGGGGCTCAGTAAGAGTGGAGCCAGCTGCGAGAAGCCATGTTTGAAGAGGGCTGTGGACTGGTGGCTCCAGTAACACTGTCAGTGTCATTATGAAACCTGTTTTAACTAATGAGATACATTATCGTTAATCACCTACTCATTAGGAGCGACACTTTGAAGAGAGACTCATGGACACACACACACACACACACACACACTGATACACACACTCATAACATCCAATAATCTCTAGCTCCAAGGCATTTCGCTGATTTCCTGTTTCTGAGCAGACTCACAGTTTGAAAACTTACAATATGCATATAGATTTCTCACTCTGAGCACACATTATCCACAGCTCCACGGCACCTTAGGTGGTCTCCCCCCCCCCCCGCCCCCCAGCAAGAGGTACCCTGCCTCAGGTTAAGGATTCACAGATTCTGGTTAATGACGCCCGAGCCGCCCCTTCCTCCCCAGATGCCATTAGGACCTCGTTTTAAAGGAGAGTGATGGGCCAGGCTCGCAGGGTTATCTGGCCTATCTTTTAATCATAAATGAGACCCCGCCCTCTTCGTCCTCCCCCTCTTCACCTCTCTCTATCAACCCGGTTCACTGTTCCCCACTGCCCTCCCCTTCTCTCTATGGGTTTGGAGAAAGTGCTGCCTCAGCGTTCCGTACTCTTTCTCCCCACCCCTTCCCGTTCTGTCGTTATGCTTTTCCAGCCCACCGCTGATCGGGGGGCATCAGTTCCACCGGGGTGACTTCTTTGCCATCATTTTTTGTGTTAAAGAATCTGCCGTGAACTGCTTTAAACATCCTGTATCACATCTGTGCAATATCTCACAAAAAATGTTTTACTCACTCTCTCTCTTTGTCTCCCACACATTTACTGTATATTTACTTAACATTTCCAATTTAGCATGAAACGTTGTGTTTATGTTCAAAATTTGAAAAAATGTTTTCCTCTCCATGCAAAGTTTTGGAAGAGTTGGTAAAAAAAAAGGAGGGAGGTATCGATTGTTCACCTGCAGGCCCGTGCGATAATTTCCCTCGCCACACACAGACATACTGTTACGATTGCACATATTTTTCAAACCCACACACATACCCACACACAATCACACACACACACACCACCACCTCGGTGCCCCCTTGCCTTCAGTCATTGTCTACTGCTGCAGTCCTGCAGGGGGTAAACGTCAAACTCTCCAAATTGGATGAAACATTATGGGAAATATTATGAGGCAGCCTGCTGGTGTGATGGCTGGGGGCTTCTGGTTAATTGAGTTGTTGCCCGCGCTGCATACTAAACAGGACCAGAGGACGGCAGACAACTTGGCTGGGTTTTTTTTTTTTTTTTTTTTTTTTTGAAGACGTTTCATCTTTACCGGCTTTAATGTGCGGTTAAGACAGAAGAAGGCCAGACGGACGAGGGAAGGGAAAGAAAAAGACAGATAAAGACTTTACCAGATTGTTTTTGTCAAACACATCAGCCAATAACTTTTCAGATTCAAAGTGATATTTTTGGTGGACCCTGTTCACAGGGCAGATACATTTTTAATACATTAATTACACGTCTCCCCACGACGTCAGAGCCGTCGCTCATGCAGTGCCTACGCAACTTTCCCTGCCACACTCACTGACAGATTTGGCCTCTTTAAGCCTGACACGCAGAAATCCTTTATACACAATATTAGTCGGAAAAGAGAGACGGAACTGAAATTTTAAAGAGAAAGGAGAAAGAAGATCATCGTTGCGACAAGGCTGAGAGGTAACATTTAGTCATTAATGTCAAAGGGGATCTATATCCCAGGATTTATATTTTAGCATTAAGAGAGGCCTATTAGTAATGTGGCTCATCCTTATCCAGGGTCACTGCCAATGAGCAATAATCTTATGCAAATATATTCTGCTGGGGAATTTTCTGATGATTACTATATGCAGATAAAAGCCTGTCTCTTTAACTGCCCCTAAAATGATAAAGAACAGGAATTTACAGACATTGTTCATGATTAGACAAAGATGAAAGAAGCTGCACTGCCAATCAAGTTTCGCGTCATTAAGAAAACATAGTTTCAGTTATACTACAGGCCATAATTATACTTTCAAAGGCTAACTATATATCTGCTAAGTGTGTATACATATACTACAGAAGTGCAAAGTTTAATGCATCCTAATCTGGATCTTCGATATCAGGTTGTTGCTCAAAACCTTGATTTAAAAGTAAACAATACCAACATTAATATATGCAATCCTTAGATTAATTTAAAGGTTTCTTAAATTACTGTCAAACTCCGATATTGAACAGAGGCCAACAACAGGAACTCAAATTTCATTAACGACTTGGAAGTATACATACCTGTAACGCACAGTGTTTGTCTTTCATTTAAAACCAAACCCCTTCCTCACAGACTGCTCGCAGGCCGTTGGGAAAAGCGAGTTCCCAGGCAGCTACTTCATCAACACTTCTCAGTCGGTCAGTGTCCTTCGTCGCAGAGCACATCAATTCAGAGGGGACATCGATCACAGCCGCCTGGAGTCGCATTGACCAGCTCATTAGCTGGACTTAATATACGCCGAAGGAGCTGCGGGGCCTGCGTGTCAGGAAGTTTTCGTTGAGTTGTATACATTTAGGGACCCTATTCTGGTGTAATGACAATGCAGGGGAAGTTGAAACAGATGACATTTTCCCATGTAAATTTGTATTTGTCATTTTAATTTGTCTAATGAATTTGAATAGAGGTGTGTCTTGTTTAAAAGGCTGACAATTAAAGGCCTTTCACATGATAATACTGTCATGCTGCCAGCCCAGTGCCGCCAGAAATGACATTGATAGTGTACATTCAGCAACTCTTAATTTACGTCAGATAAAACCTGCGGCGTCACGAGGCAGAAAGTGAGATAATGTGCAATAGTTCAGTGTTTCTCAGTCGAGGTTACTAGGGCGGCTTTAGAGTACTACAAAGGGGACGTAAAGCTTTTGAAAATGTAAATTTAAAAAGTATTAATCATTCCTCAAATAATTACTCTGATTATAAGCTGTAAAAATTGTAACCGCTAACCAAGTTTCACATTCAACATTCCCATTGCCAAAGCAACCATTTAAGTGACACAGTAAAAGTAAATAGGGAGTATGTTATAGTGAAAGAAGTTTGAGAACTACCAGAAGGTTTCACACCAACATCAGCACATTGAAAAAAAACATATCATGATGATGCACAGTAGATGAACAGTATTTGGAATTTTTTTACACGTGGGGAAAGTTGTTTGTGTGTGTGGCAGATTTCTCAGTTAAAACAATGTGGCCTCCCACTGATGTAAACATCCACTCCAGAGCAAACCCGAGTGCCCCAGCTGACTGCTCGCCCCGTCAGCTCGGCCCACTCGCAGACGAGGGCCACATTGTGCCCATTGTCTGACTAAACGGTGGCTTCCGAGCAAAGAAAAGGGGGAACCTTGTGTAAACAAGCTGCAGCCTTTGCATCTCAATGTCACTGCATGGGTGTCTGGTGCCAAGCAATGCTTTGTGTCTTTTTGGCTTCGTGCTTCCCATCCTGGGCAAACTTTGGACGCTACTTTGGCCTCTCGACTTCTGCTGAAGATTCACGAGCAGATTGCAACAGTTTGCATCAGTGGGTAGATGTGCAAATATTAGGTGACAAATGAAGTGATGTGAAACGTTCTCGAGTGGAGGCTACGGAGCAGAATTAAACCCCTGCAAAGTGTATTGAACTTTTGGCCCCCAGAGCAGAGTACTGTGTCGGCCGTGCGAGTTGTTTACCTGGCTGGAGACTGTGGCAGGATATTCCGGTATTCACGGGGGGGATTTTACCATCTCTATAGTTCCCCATTCGCTTCCTTTCTTCCCTCTAATTTGTATCCGTTGCGTTGATGTCACGTTGTGTTTTCCATTGAGCAGCATGAAAACACATCCGCTGCAGCTTGATAAGGTCCTTCCACTTGACTGCCGTTCGCCGTTCTTTGGGTTTTAAACAGTGATGTTAGCGTGAACACACGGATATACACACCTTTGACCGCTGCGTGTCCTCTGTATTTACTTTTTCGCAGAGTCAAATTTTAAGAGGGAAAGTGTGTCTGCAATGATTACCGACTGAAGACGTTCCTCTGTTAGTGTCTAGTTTTGTAATGCTGCCAAATAACACTTTATTGCCCTTTAATTAAATATTAATGGTAGTGTCATTACATCTTCATTCATAATTAAAGAGCTACCAGAGACTGATATTGCATATTAATGTAATTTAGCATCAATACAGTGCGAGTGTGTCAAAGGGTTTTCCACAAAGCAGAGGCAATACATTTTAACAGATAGTATACTTTTTTGTTTCAATTCTTTGACCATTTCAAGTATTTTTTGATGGGCTCTTGGTAAAACATTGCATTGTTTTACAAGTTCAGTTCCAGTTCCCACTGTGGGCCACATGGGTACCATTTAAAGCTTCATAATGTAACTGTTATATTACATCTTTAAGAAGATAACAGCATTATTCTCTCACCCTCCCACACCCTCCATCCACCCCCAACTGGCCAATGCTCCCCTCCCTCCCTCACCTATTAGGAACAGGGGGGGAATGCTAAGTAAAAAAAGAGATAAAACTACCCCCCACTGCAGCTGTGGATTAAAGGACATCCCCCCCCCCCCCCCCCCCCCCCCCGTTCCCCCCCCGTCCCCCTGTCAGTCACAACTCACTAAGATGTGCTAGGTGGTAATAATGCACAATAACAAGGCGTCTTTTGTTGCCCATACGGTGAACTGGAATGTTCTTCGTTGGAAGTTACTGTGAAGACAGTCAGCAGCAGCAGCAGCCATCTTTAAAGCCCCTTTGGGGAAGTGACCCCTGACCCAGCCTTTGAGAAGGTCAGAGAAAACTTAGTTCACAATGAATAAACTGCTGTCCCTTTTAAAGTCAGCATGTTAATGATTGTCTGTGTTGGTTTTTAATTAACAGGAAGCGGCTGTGAAGATTTTAATTTAAAGGATGATTTCACTTTTAAACAACGTGTTTCTATTGGTTAAAAATTCATTTGTTTTTTTAATGACTGTAATGTTCAACTGAAACTCTCAAATATAATACTACTTCAGACAAAATTCAACTTTTTAAATGTTTACATACAACCATATACAACCATTATTATATATATATATATATTTGGCGTTTTTTTCTTACCGAGAAGGTCTCTGCAGATCGTAGTTCCGTCTGGACCCTGGTCCTGCCATCATGCTGACACCTACTGCTTCTATCATCATCAGTATCATCATACTTGAAAGTCATGAATTCGTCGGACATGATGATGTTGAAGTGTCGTGCAAAGAGGACAAAGCCAGATGCAGGGATCAACTTTGCAGTTCCGCAGTCACAGAGGAGCTCACCAAGCAACAAGCCGCCCCGTTAATGATGCAGAATCCACCGTCTTCATGTAAACCGAGAGAGGAAAGCAGAAGAGATGAGTGAATGTTTTCCACACAGTAATGAAAGTCAAATTCACCCGGGTGCTTGGAAGCACTACACAGGCTGCAGCCATTAAAAGTCAATCGGGGTGTCTGCTGTGTAAACAAATAGCTATGATTATTCCAACCTGCCATCCTCCGACAGCATTAAAACATCCTTCAATTAGGCAGCGCTGCAACATACTCAGACCCAAACAAAGCTCTCTCTCTCCACCTCTCTGTCACGTATCATTACTCCCACCATGCCGCTCCTGCTCCCTCGCTCTGCGCACACCTTTCACTCATCATGATGTGTCAACTGTTTGCAGGAGAGGCAGCAAAGATGGCTGGCTCTTTGACCCACGCCAAGATGGCAATGGTGCACAAGACACACAGCCTTCACTGTTTGTGGGCTGGATCAATCAGAAAACACCTTGGGGCTCTTTTGTGAACTTTGGCCACACAGCTGGATGTGCAGAGGGTCAAAAGACAGGACTGTCAGGAGGATAGATGAGCCACTTCTTGATCAAACCTCTCGCCCTTCTCCTGTTAACTTTTTGTTTCCTCTTACATACTTATGGCACACTTGAGTTCGAGTGCATTTCTTCCACTAAAACCAAACTGCAGGATTAAATGACGGTGTTTAAGAACTGAAAGAAAACGAGTGATGAGTATAACCGCGAAATATTTATTTATGCTGAAAGCACAGTCGATGAACCTTTGGGTTTTCTCTTTGTGATTTGGACAATTTTCCTGTTTGAATTTTGAGCTTGATCTTCATCTCAGTTGATAAGAAGTTGTTTCTGTAACACCGGATAAATAATTTTCCTCATCTAGTTTGACAATGAAAAGTTTGCTTTGAACTACTTTAACTGTTTCACACGTGGCATTAACATGTCGCCTGGGTATAGCAAAATGCAATTTAATACAAGAGGCAATCGTTCAGAAAAGATCTGATAAGCCAGACCACCTCTGGATAAGATCAGTTGCAGTTATCAGATAAAACACTCTATCCAGATAAAATGTATAAATGGCATTTTGCTGCATTCCAACACAAACATGTGACACACACTTGGTCAGAAAGCTGCGTATTGCAGCACTTTAAATAAACAAAGATGAAAGGCTCCGGCCATTAAACATTTTATTTGTGGCTCAATCACCCCTCTAGGCATCTCAGCTGGGAAATGTTGTGTCACAATTGAGGGCATTCATTCTCTGATTTCTAAGAACTGATTAAATCTTAAATTTAATTAAATTATTTAAGTTGATTTATACACTTTGTGGAACATGTGACAAGCCCACAGGGGCACCAGCATGGCCTTTAATCGAGCTCATGTTTCTGTCAGCACCACAAGGCCAACACTGATCCAATTGATTATCATTATCAAACTGCTCAGCCCCAGCGGTTCAATCTAACACAGGTTCAAATTCAATATATGGGGTATTTTCTCAAGAAATAAGTCGGTTTAACATGAAATCTTTCTTTAAGTGCCACCAACAAGCTGCAATCCCAAAAAGTGGAGAGGCTTCCAGCCGCACGTGGGCTAATTTCAGCCTAACAAGAGCCATTGTGCGACAAGCTGCCGTCGTCAGCCAGTGAAGGAAGAAAGCAGGAATTCCCGCAATGTGATGTTTAATCAGAAACGTAATGATTTTAAAATAAGAATAAATAAATAAATAATATTAAAAACAAGACTTTGTTTGCCCTTTCAATCGAATCATCCACAGAACTGAATAAGTTAAGTGCACGTCCTGCTGTCGCTTCTCTATTTCATTTATTATATTTGATGAATTCATTGTTTTATATGAATACAACAAATACATTAATGAACAGCGACTCTCTTTGACCCGAAGGTCAAAATGTTCCTACGGTCACTGACTTCGATCTCTGAGTCCTTACGCGCAAAATTGATAAAAAAAAAATGTATAACTCAATAAACTTGTTTTGAGGTAACGGCCCCTTTTCTGTAATTGAATAACTAAACAGGATGCTTCAGTGCCACTGCAACAATCTCCACCCAGCCGAGGGCAAGAGGCTCATTTTGATTGGCAGCCAGGCTACTCCCTATCTATTAGCTCAAGACGGCCGCCAAATGGAAGGTTTTGACCTGCAAGCCGTAACGCACACGTAACAGTGCTGCGAAGAAGCTGAGAATGTGCACTGAGCTGCACATCTGGCTCCCACGACCTTCACCTCTTCCCAGGTCCTAAACTTCCCACAGCTGCAATCCCAGCTGTGCAGGGTGAGAGCACATGTGCCCGCGATCACAACACTGCTGCCTTGCTTACGGCACGTGGATAAACACGCGAGGAAGCCCCTTCCAAATGTTGTGTTTTTTCTGTCTCGGGCTGTTTTTCATAATTTGTGCTGCAGATCCCCGTTGTTTGAATTAATTAAAATCCAGATGCAGTGTGCTTGAAACTTTTTGGCAACCCGTTTGGGGAAATCCTTTTTCTGCTTCAATATGACTTGTGCACAAAGCCATGTCGGGGCTCAACAGAGGCCTGCCCTCAATCCCCTCCAACACGATCGGGATGAGCTGGAACGTCGGCTGAGCCCGGACTTATCTCCCAGCTCACCTCACCCGCTCCAGTGGCTGAATGGGAGTAGATGCAACCACGTTCAACAATATGGTGGAAAGCCAGAAGACAATGAGACGAACAACCACATGTTTATGAGATATTTGGGGAAACCAGATTGTGCACGTGAAATTTGCTTGTATTTTGTTCATGGCAACAGTAAGACTTACATGTATTCTCTAATCTCCTATTGAGGGGAAAGAAATGCATCATATTTTGTTTCTACTGACTTTAAACAAATTTATATTTGCATTTCGCTCTTTAAACACATGACTAAGAGACACAAAACGGCAATGTTCTTTTAACTACCTTGAGGAAAACCGGAATTCATTTGAATTATCGTCACTATTGCAAACAGGCCACATTTATTCACAGTTTGCCTGCGTGCAGTTTGCAAAGATAAACAGCCCTAGTGTTTCAAAACCAATCAGAATCCCAAACAGACCAGGCCTGCAATCCAAAAGGGCTTGATTAATACATAAGTGGGCTGAACATTTGCAATAACACTGCTAATCTATGCAAACTTTCTCTAGCCTTGTTGCAACTCTGAATGTCTGACCAGCCTTGCAGGGGCGTATTGTAAAATACACTCTGTAAAAATGTGACAAAGACTGACTTCTCTTCCGGCCTACAAAGGAATCCAAGTTTCGCCATCCTGCCCAGCTGCCTAGAATAGACAACACTGAATCTTTTGTCAGGGTGAGTCAATCTGTGTGGGTGTGAATGCATTAGCCCTTCACAACAGCACGATGCCCCTGGACTCCCCCGCTTTGCTTTCAAATATTGTGTGATAGGTTCCTGCGGTCATGTTTAGACCACTTCCGGGCAATGAATCGCCATATGAGAAAATGAATAGTGCCCATTGAGATGCTGAATAATTATGCTTGGACCTGCAAAATGGGGAACACATGACCCTCATAGGGCAACATGACAAACATGTTTTCCGGAGTCCCTGTGACAAAGAGCACGTTTTGATGTGACGGGCCGTGTTCCCCGAATTGAGTCATGCGCCATGGTTATCGCTGTGGTGTTTGTCCGGAGCTGCACTTTGCTTTTCACTGTGTGACTAATGGATATATATGTGTGTGTGCCTGTGCGTGAGCGTGTGTATGTTTGTGTGGGAGTTAATAATGACATGCAAATGCTCATGTGTGGCAGTATAGAGTAGGATTGAGTTTGAGTGTGTGTGTGTGTGTGTGTGTGTGTGTGTGTGTGTGTGTGTGTGTGTGTGTGTGTGTGTGTGTGTGTGTGTGTGTCACTGCAGTTTGGGGAGCAGAATGAACCACAGCAGCAGACGAAGACTCACACAGTGGCAGACCTCTCTGAAGTCATCGTTTCCAACAGCAAGCAGACCACTGGCCATTATCACGCACATGCAGCATCTGTGCAAATGTGAGTTCTCATGAAGGTCCATTGAGTTCTAAACACAATTAATTCGCTGAGAACCGCCAGCAGGACCTAATGATCTGTTCTGTTGTCCAACACAGTCCAGAGTCCCTTGGAATTACAGTTTTACAGCACACAATTTATATTGATTTAAAAAGTTTAAAAGAGAATGCTTGTGTTTGACAACTAGTTTAGTTCCATCTCAAAGAGATTTGGCAAAATATGGACTGCAAATGGAAAGATTTATTTTGACTGAGCTAAAGAATGTAAAACTCTGCAACAAAATGTCTCAAACGCTTCGCTCTGAGTCTAACAGAGGGTAAATACAGGAAGTAGTCCCCTTGAATTTGCCCTATGGAAAACTACCCCATGCTTGCAGAGGTTCTTTCACCAGTCAGCAACATTCTCAATTCTGCATTTCCAAAAGCAAGGCCGATGCTCATAGTGGACACAACGTGGGGATAGCTTTGTGTAGGTTGTGTAGTAAAGTGAAAGTAAGGGGGAGGTGATGGGTACCACGATCCCCCATGAACAGGCTGCCTCTGACTGGTTGTGTGTGAGTAGACATTTAGAAAGTAGCACTGAATTGTTTTATGGATTGACACCTAACTTCACCATTTCAAAAATTGAACAAACAATTTCCCTTTTTAGTTTTTGTTACTTGTTTCTTAGTTTATGTAAGTATCTCCTCCCTTTTCGAACAAACCTCTGACTGCTTCTGACCATCTTCAGTTTCGTCTTCAGGCCCACTCTTATCCTCAAAATGTGCAGCTTACACACACCAAAGAGCCATTCTCACCCAATGGCATCTCTGCCTATATATTCTCTCTTAAATTCATTCGGTAATCAGCAGCCTCTGATGGAAACTGCATACATTTCAAAACCAGCCCCTCCCCAGCTCAGAGACGGCCACGCACATCACGCACACACGTACTGTCCCTACACACCAATGTAGACACACACTTCACAGCTTGGCCCATTAGCGGTGACATGTGACGTTTCGATGGGCCAAATGAAGCTCAACAATTGATGTCAGAGCCTTACAAATTAAACAAATGGGGGACCGCCATGGCGTATTAGGCGCCCCAAACCCCCCGACGAACAGAGACGAGGCACACGCCAAGAGAGCAACATCGCCTCTCTCTGCTCTCCTCCCAAACCCAGGCCCACTGGTGACACAAACACACACACACACACACACACACACGGACAGTCAATGGGCAAAATTAAACTAACCGCCCATTGATTGCCAATTGAATCCTTTGACAAGCAAATAAACAGCACCGATTCTGGGGATCAATAAGATTGATATGTCATCTGGTCTTTGACGCAGCATCTCGCCTTTAGTGCATGCACACAGAGAATAGATGTCAATGAGTGAGTATCGCTGGCAGGTAAAGGGCTCACTGCTGTTCAGGTGTATATGTTGTACCGGCACCTTACAGTCTTGCTGTTGGGAAACTTTCTCAATTTCTTTCTTTACTATTTAAGAAACGCGGTTGGATTATTTGTAAAAAAAACAGGATTAAACAGGATTCATAAGATCTTTTGCGTCTTTATGCGCGTGATAGTTGGAATTGTTACGTTGCTTAATTTATGCACAGCAGCAGTGGTGGGGTTTTGGATGGATGATATACATTTTTTGGCCAATAGTTACAAGCAATAAAAAGTTACTTTGGATCAAATACGCGGTGCAGTGTTGCATTGTAGGCTCACGAAGCTGGACAAAAATGAAGATTTTCATCTCAAATTACTAAATGAAGATATTATATATTTTATAAAAACATTATTATACTAACGATGCTTTAGAGAACTTCATCTGCTGGTGGAGATTAAGCAACATTATCAAGATCTTATGAAGACCATTAATGGATTGTTTACTCAACAACATAGATCCTTAAAAAGAAAAGAAGAAATTAAAACATCACCAATAAAATTGAATTATTTTATAATTGTTCACCATTGTAACCTGTGGTGAGATTATATTTCATCCACAGATTAGTGCGAATTTGGGGAAGAAATGTCATCATCTGTGATGATTAGGGATTTCATCTTTTTAAATAAAGCATTGTCTACAGAAATATGTGTATATCTGTTTGTTGCTCAAATAATTGTGAGTGATGAATGAGTGTGAGGGTGTGTGTATGTGCGTATGCGTGTTTGTGTCTGGCCATTTCTTAATCCATATGCAAACACATTGTCCTATCGACAGACCTTCTGAGGGGTGAAACATCCTGGGAACCGAGGAGAGGAGCTGGGATGAGTCCCGATTAGGATCTCCACGATTCACAGCACCTGCACACACTACATGCCAGACACAATCAGATCAAATCTAACTCAAGGCACACGGACACACACACACACACACACACACACACACACACGCACACACAGATAAACAAAACCGAAAGTGTAAGCGGTGCTAAGAGTGCACATGAAAAGCACAATAAGACCCTTCGGACACACAGCAAGCAGATATAAGGCTGACACGACACAATCACACATGTTCAGTGGTGTGGCAGGTGCATTTTGTTCCCACTAACCCCCGAAGCCCTTCGCCCAATCCCCAGCAAATAGGACTGATGTTACAGGTCAGTCAGATGTAAGTGTACAATTTCTTGTTTGGCTTTGTGAAAACATGGCGTAATGGCAGCGAGATATTGTGTTGCGAATAAATGCATCACCTCGGTTTGGGAGAGATGCCTCTTCCTAAGCAATCAGCCTGTATACATGTTTGTGTGAGTGTGTGTGTGCGTGTGTGTGTGCATGTGTGTGTGTGTGTGTGTGTGTGGAGAGGAGGAGGAGAGAGATGGAATATCTAAAAGGGGTTAAGTGCCCGGGTTACCCATCCAAGGCGCATTAAATGAAGGCTCTCACTTTGATGGACACCGGCACCGGGATCCCTGATGTCCCAAAATATTAGGTTTCTCTTCTAATAATGTTGGAAATATTGCCTACTGCCATGATTAATCTGGCTGGCTGCTGGGCCTGATTGCAGGTGACGCGGTCACAGCACAGTGCCTGTGTTAGTTTCCACACACCGTCAGCTTCGCTCCACACAGAGCCGCAGCCAGGGGCAGCGCTGATAGCAGCCGTCGCAGCTGCCGCTAATGCAATGTGACAGCGGAGAAGGAAACCTTTATTTTAATTCAAACAACAGAAGCCAAACAGCCAAACTTATCTGCGTGCCCAACATTTTCCCTCCAACAGTTCTTTTCCTCTTTTTTTTCATCCTCGGCCCTTGTGCCCTTTTTCATTTTCAAGCCCTTCTGTTTTCGTTGGGCGAGGTAAATCTTGTGTAAAGCCTCGGGTCCTTGCTCAACAGTCTCTGGCTCACGAAGAAGGAGAAGCAGAAGAGGAGGCGCACACAGAGAAGTGGAGGTATTTTTTGCAGATACGGAGGAAGGCACAAAAACATTTGTCATATCAAAGGCTTGAATTATTGCACATAGTCGGGTCAGTTTCACATGCCACTTAGAGGTTTCATTGTCCTGATGTTGAACAAGACCCTCTTTATATGACAGGCTTGAAAAACAACGTTGGCCATCCTCATAATCAAATCTGCAGCTCCCAACAGGCCAGCAGGCCCTGCCACTTGGAATTCTTTGCATTGGCCATGGTCAGGACGTGCCGTTTGGCCTCAACAATGGCAACATTGATCTAAGTGCCATGAGAATTTTGGTTGAGCTGTAAAAACTGGGACCAGGAGAGGGGGGGACACCGATCCTTGCCTTTCCCAGGAGGGTGTGTGTGAAGCTGCGGGGGGAAGGTGAGTCACTCTTAGGCTGCAGGGCTGTGACCCGTTGGAGCCCCGTCCTAATTTAATCAGTCCAAGCATCATTAGCCCACCATTATCAGACATTATCTCCTAAGCCAAGCAGGACAGTGATCCCATGCCAGCGGTGGAAAAAGAATTGCAACGCACACACTTCCTGTCCTCACTCTGCTTCCTTTTACACGCCCGTGCGCCACGATTGGAGGCCGATTGTCTCGCCACAATCGGGCCTTGTTTACCCGCAACATTTTGAGCGAAGCCGGTGTTTTGGGGAACTGATGTTGCATTGATGTCTCGTTGCTATGGGGCTCGGGCTAAGGCCATGGCACAAAGACATGACCTTCCTGTTTAGCTGCATAATAACTTACTGAGTTGATACAAATTACCCCACTTGTCAATGTACCAATTTAGCTGCTGCTTATTTCACAGGGGTCAAACCGGGACTTTCATGTGGGTTGTCTTTTGAAGTGACTACTGGCCACTGTGAGACTTAAGCACCCAGCGTCTTGATGCAGGGGGAAGGAATGTGAAGGGATGAGAGGGCCGAACAATGGGCACCCTTAGAAAAGCCCCTAAATCTTGGTGGCTAACTTCAAAAGAGCCGCTGGTGTCAAAGCCTGTGTTGTGGCTGGAGCTGGACACGCTGTTTCTCCGGATATAAATGTTTTATTAGAGGGCACACCTCCTCAGGCTCACCCTGTCACTGTCGGAGGTAGGAGGAACAAGGGGACACTGTGTGCCCCTGAGAGCGACATCAAACATAATGGGCTTTGCATGCATGGCCACAGCCAACAAAAAGTTATTCATCAAATTGTATTTTGTGTTGACTTTTATTTTTTAAGGCTTTGTTCCTTGGCTCTCAACATGCCCTACACGGAGAAACTTTCTCAGAGTATCTTGCAGGATAAATGTATGTAAGTATGTAGAAAATATAATTTTCTTTATATAGATCTTTTTTTGTTTTTTTTTCATAAATCGACTTAATGAGCAAAATGCCCCCCAAAAAAGATAATTTGCCACATGCTCGCGCTGATGGTTTGGGTATGTCATATGTAGCATCACGTTGCCAGACAAATATCACAATTTGCTAAAAGTATACATAATTCATCACCAATCAGTCTTGCCTCCCCGTGCCGACTCCTGTGTTATCCCAGAGAAGATAGATGTGGGAGCGAAGCCCTTTGAGATCCAGATGGTACATTCCCAACAATAAGGTTTGGGCTTCCATTGGAAAATAATCCTTTTTCCTGCAAGCGACTCTGATGTATCATCGTCAGCCAGTAATGAGATGACGCCCTCAAATGAAAATCTCAGAAATACATGTTCTTCCTGCCACCGGCATTTTTTTTTTTTTTAAAGCAAATGTGTTTGCAGCAACGTAATGAGCAGGGAGACGAGTGTAAGGCTTTTTCATTATGATTTGAATCAGATTCTATGTCGAAAACAGCAATAATAATAGATTAGCTTTGCTAATGTTAATCTGAACCTCACTTCTTTTCTGCATCCAATCTGCACTTTTATCAATTTATATCCCACACGGCAGATCTCCCTGCACACTGCACCTTCACCTACTACCGTCAGCAGCAGTGAATTATGGCAGCTCTTCTACTCAGCAGAATTCTTTGGAAATTTAAAATGTTGCTCTCTCTCTGCGGGGCCTTTTGTGACCCCTATTATCCATTCTAGCCGTAACGCCAAAGAGCGAGAGATTTAATTTGTTGACGATTGCCACCGATCTCCTTTAAACGTATTTTAATTGATAACGGCAAGAGAGAGCGGTGAACTTTAAATAGACATTCTAATTATCGGCTTTAAGAAGCAGGGGCTTTTTGGGAAATGTTATGGCATTTGGAATGGGATTAATGGGCGAGTGAGGCGCTGGCCACCCCGCAGCTAAATGACATTAAAGAGGGAGATGAGTGGTGCTGCTGAAGGGAGCAAACCCACTAGTCACAGGAGCCAGGGCGCCCACTGCCTTGGGCACACACACCGTGGGGTAACATGTGGGGGAGGAGGGGGAGGAGGAGGAGGAGGAGAGGAGGAGGAGAGAGTGTATTACATTATCTAGTCCTCGTGGACTTCACCACACACACACACACACACACACACACACACACACAACCTCTGATACAGTTTGGCCATACTTTACTTATGCAGATGAACCAAAGACCTTTGTGAATACGGTCTGACTTGACATTTTTTACAAATACTAATAGATAGAGCGAGAGTTTAGGAGATTTTGTTTTCACTGCAAGCATTTTCTCACTTGACAAAAAGGAAACAAATGGCTATTTTCCACTCCTTGTAATGAAGATCTGGTCAGGGACGCGTCCCCCCCCTAAAACAGCCATCTTACATCAATGTTGAGGAACAAAAAAAAAGTCTAGAACTGCTTTTAAAAATTGTATGTATTTTTTATTCAGTTTATCTCTTTGACGTTTAAATGTAATTTACTTGATGTGCGATGAGTTGATGTGAGTTGTCGTGCCAATGCTGTAAGTTCCCTGAACTTTACTATATTTGCTTTTTTTTCACTTTATCTGCATCTTATTCGATCGGAGGACAGTTTGTAATCTACTAAACAAAGAAACGGTAAGCGCTTTATCAGCAGTCTAACTAGCTCACAGACGATGCTGCAAAGTGCTGCCTAACCACTCAGACTCAGTAAGGTCTTCGTGAACACCTCAAGCACAATAATAGCCCGAACTAATTCAGCGTGCCCGGCCCCTCAGCAGGTCTCGGAGGTATGCTGGGTGTTCCAGACGGAGATCCCAGTCTCCTGTGGTCGTAGACTGGAGATGCTGGGTGCCGACCGGCGGCTCTGACGGATCAGCTGAGGGCTAACTGTAGGGGATTGAGCCGCGGCCTCAGGGTTAGATATGTGAATGTGTGGCGTGACGGTAGGAGTGACAGTAAGCGATACAGAAAGACTCAGATGAGATGGAATCATGTGTATGTATGTAAACGTGTATGTAGAGATATCATTTATAGGCCTGTACGCACAACTGCATGTGTCGACATGCACAAATGCATTAATAGGAGTGAGTCAACGAGAGATCACTGAGAACACTTAGCATCACTCAGACATTTTATACAGTCTCTTATGCTCGCAAATTATCCCAATAAAGTGGAACTGCTAAAGTGTGATTATCAAAAACAACGACAAAAACAAAACAAAAAAAATTCGTAGCTCCTCCAGACATTCGACATTCCAAATATTTTAACCTAAGCACTGCGTAGTTTTACACACAATTTTAAATGTTCACATCATGTGGATACTGTTATGGAAAGTGTGTAATAATTAACACTTCAGCAGTTTCGCATATTAAAATACTGAATCTTACATGTTGGGGTTATTCGATAATAATACAAAAACAAATTTCCTGTGCTGGAATTTCAATTTAAAATACATAGCAGTTATGCCATTTCATGTATTTAATGGCTATTTTCAAAAAGATAATACAGTGTGTAAAACAACAAATAACACAAACAATGATACAATGGAAATGCCATACACACTATCTTAGATAGTACATTTAAAAGATAATGGTACATTTACAGTGCAGTAAAACTACTAATAAAAAATAGATCTGTGGAAGACTAACTTCTCTAAAAAATCACACCTTTGATGATTGAAGAAGCCCAACAGACTGATCTCTTCATACTCTGAAATGGAACCAACAGGGGTCATCTCATCAAGTGCTGAAGGCTTTGAGGGGCCAGACTCGGCCTGTGGACGCCACTTCGGTCGGCCCTGGGCTAGAGGATGAGACCCGGGGAGAGTTGAGATGAGGCTGTCACACTTCCCATAGATCAGTCATTATCACTAATCCAGTCACAGCACTGGGACCAGCACCAGGCCCATTCATCTAGAACCGTCATTAAAGAGCTAAATGAGAGCTGCCTCTGCTAATGAGCTAATGAGAATTTCTGTGCTCGTTTGTGTGTGCGGACGCGTGTGTGAGAGAGGGACAGAGCGGGGGGAGGAGGTGGGAAGACAGGACAGACAGCGTGGCGCTTAGGAGGAAGAGAGAACTTTAAAAATGACCGAAAACGACTAGTTAAAGCACGGGCGTACGACGAGAAAAAAAAAGGCAGACGTCTCTGAATCATCTTGGCGTGTGTGTGAATCAATTTGCAGCTCTTCCACCAGAGGGGCCGTATCACTCACCCGCCTCACCCGGCTCTGTTTACTGCTCTCCCTAGCCGCACGTAAACAAAAGCCAGGGTTATACTTGTTTGCGATCGCTCTTTAATTCAACGCAGCCTCGAATGCATGAACGCAGCTGTTTTCTTCTGCTAATTGCAATACCACCAGGGTAAACATTATTGCCCTCTCAGCCATACCCCTGCGCAAAACGAAGCTCTGCTGAGGCTGTGTGAAGTGGGGATGTCGTGCTTTGCTGTGGGACGTAAATCAATTATTTATGCTTATGAAGCTCCAAAATATTTATCTTGCCCCGTGGTATACAAAGCCGAGGCCTCTGAAAACAAATAGACATTTATATCAAAGGCACACGGGTGTAAACAGCACAGTGGAAATACAAGGTGCGACCACCCGAGGAAGGTGATGAAGTTTGGAGAGAGAAGTTTGGGAAAAGCCCACACACACTTTATTACACAATGCAAATCAAACAGAGAACACATTTCTGGCACCGACATCACACAGAGGCAAAACAAAGCTTAAGTTTGCCTAATGATCATAGATGTAGATACACAAGTATATAAATGAAATACACCGGCATTAGCACATTAATAGAAAAAAAGACAGACGCCCTATGGATTAGGTACATAAATACATATATATATATATATATAACAAGTATTCTAAAGTATCCTGGTTTTATCAGTTTCCACTCGGTAGTGTCAAAAAACGTTTGCTACATCAGAAGAGATATGTCCCAGTACTTCTTCACTTACCTCAACGCGGAGCTCTTAAAGTTGAGTGTTCTCCACACAGCCCTCAACAGTATTAATGCTCAGATACAGTATCGGTTCAAAAAACTGTAACTATGGAGCGTCATTTGTACAAGATGAACAGCTAAAACGTGCTTTAACGTAACGTCTACCTTTTTCTAATGCTGTGAATTAATCAAAGCCGTCACCAGTGAAGCACATTTTTGGAAAGCAGAGATGTTATTCCCGTTTATTTTAAACCCAAACATTTGAACCACATTCACGAATAAACAGATGACCTCTAAAAGTAATGAACAAAGTACACGTGAGAACGAGCAAACATTTGAAACCCTCGGTTGAAACAGCGCTTGAGCCTCGAACAGCTTCACTTGCACCTTGTTGAAACACGGAACGGCACACACACACACTCAGCGACGCTCCCGCGGGTCTGAAGGGCTCCTCAGTATTTCAGACATGAGGCCCCTGGGAATACAAACATGGGCTGCTGCTGGACTGCTTTATAATTTGGTGTTGAAGTGAGTGGTGTAAGACAAGTGGAGGGTAAACAGAAGGTGTGTGATGATGACAGTGATTTCCTCCGCAGATCCAGGGATCAAACCCACACAGAATAATGGTCTCCCTCTCGATTATCTGTCTGCAAAGCCCTGATAGGACACATGTGCACGCTCCCACAGAGATATGCAAATACGCACATGCACAGAAAATGCAAGAAACAGAACTATTTCCTCCACTGAAAATTATACTGGAAACATGGCTTATGGTTCCAACAGTGCACACTAGGTTTCTCCAGACAAGAAACCTAGTGTGCATGGAATATATTGTTATACAGTCAAAACACACATTATAAGATATAAGATCCAGCCTGAAATGTATTACATCTTTCCTGTGAGAATTCAGGTAACTACAGAATTAGCTTATGCTAACTTGGTTTCCTCAGGTAAACACGCTCAACATCAATGACCATGAACCATCGTCCCTTCACCCGCATCCTGTCACCACGCAGTCGCCGCTGAAGGGGGACGTGGGCCAGCCTCATCACCATGCTAAGTGTTTACAAATTGTTTTGGTCCTCTTCTGGTGGGGGGTTGCTGGGAGGTGGCGAGGGGCTCAGGATGGGCCGCCCCGCTAAGGCTGTTGATCTCTGCATGACACGCCGCCCTTATGGTGTTGCACATGGCCCTCCATTAATAAACAAATGAAGGGCTCACCCTGGAGGTCAGGGGAGCTCAGCTGGCCCATTTTCCACGGCCATCTCTCGGGCTCACGGGATCCAAAATGGCCACCCGCCACGTCTGCCTGTCAGACGGCTCCTAACCTTGTCTTTGGCGACGGGCAGGAGGGCAGGACAGGGGGAAAGGGGAGGGGGGGGGGGGGGGGGGGGTTAGGGGGGGGCATAAGCCCCCCCCCCCTCCCCTTTGCTGATTAGTGTGAGTGACAAAGTGGAGCAGAGAGTCCACTCAGCCCTTCATAATAAATCTATCAGGGAGTAATAGAATTCCATCAATCCTCGCTCCTCAGCCTCCCTGCCCTCCCTCCTGCTCCCCGCCCCTCGGGGGTCACCATGTCGGGGTGTGTGTCTGTGTAGTGGTGGGGGGATTTGTGGGAGGGGGGGGGGGGGGGGGTCCAATCCTCTGGGATTGTACAACTGTTATTATTCAATTACGCTCCCTTTTCTTCTCAGTTAAAAGACCATGATATCATTATCACTTAATGAATATATATAATTGGATCTTGGCTGCCGCTTCCTCCTGGTCTGATGAATACCGCTCACTATTCATTCGGCCCCTGCTCATCCTCCTTTACGCGACGTCCATCACAGCAGGCTGTGGAGCCGGAGATGGTGATGATGACGGCGATGCTGTCAAGAAAGAGAATTTAAAAACATTTAGTTAAACTAAAAGTATATCAGAAACAAGAAATTGGAGTGCTGATGCTAAAAGTAGAGTATAGATTAATCAATAAACATTCGATAGAGAATGGATTTAGGCTTCTTTACACACTGAGCGTTAATGAGAGAAGATTTTACCTACATTCTACACGCAATCATTGCATGTTTTGTTTAATAACCCTGTGGCAATTTATAGTGCAATTGTTTGCGAAAATATATTAAGTTCACAGATTTCATTTCTTCTTGCTTGATGACTGCACACGAATAAATAAAAAATGCTTTGGAAAATTCTGAAGCATTAAGGCGAAATTGAATGGAGGCTGCAGAGAATCCTGCTCCGCCATCACAGGTTGTTCCAATTTAAATGTGTCTCGTGGTCAGCGCGAGCGTGGACCAACTCCCAGAGGACATTAAGAGAAGACGGGAAAAACCTTGATAGCTGCAATCATGACAATCATGGCCATCAATACCCTCTCAATCTGCCAGGAAACAATGAGAGGGTGGGGGATAAAGCTGGTGAGGAGCGACACTAAAAACATTGATTTAGCATTTGTCCACTTCATTTTAGTGAGACAGGGGGGCGACGGGCTGGGCCTCTTGTAAGAGGAAAAATCGGGGAGTGTTTCGCCCCCCATTCAGATGTCGCCCTATTCTTGAAAACCAAAAGCAACCGTCCCTCCCCTCCACATTGTTGAGGGTAAATGTGGCATGGCGGGGGTTGATCATGTCTGTGTAAATCAGACGCGGGGAGAGAGTGTGAGGCGGTGGGAGTGTGTGCATGTGTGAGTGAGGCCCGCACGCTCGTGGCTGCGTACGGGGTGTAAATCGTCATTAATCCTACTTAAAGAAGACAGTGGTGGCAAAGTGGCAGCGCCCCAATCCAGCTGCTTCCCCCCACAGAGACACTTCAGACACCCTATCTGACCCCCCCTCACACACACACACACACACACACACACACACACACACACACACACACACACACCCTCCTGTCTTCCTACTCCCTTACCCCACCTCCTCACCCCTCCATCCCCATCAACTCAGCCATCTCCACCTCAGCCCCGATTTCCCATCACTTTCCCACCTCACACCGCCCAAAACGCAGAACCCCACTCTCATTCAGTCACCCAACACTGCCATACATCACTCCAAATTAAATTTACATTAGGCCCTCCTCTATCAAGGAAGCCAAAAGAGAGGCAGAGAGGGAACTAGATCGAGGGGCTGACATTATTACCCGGCAGCAGAGCACATGGCCGTCATCTATTAAACCCTTTTATACACATGTCTCAGGATTTTACCAAAGTTCATGCATACCTAAGTGCAAGTTTGTGTTAAAAATTAAAAGCTCTTTTAGGAGGACAAAGGAGTTTCTGAACTGTTGACTTTAAGAGGGGCTTTATTACCCCCAACCGTGGACGTCTAGCATCGCTGTAGAGAGCCCCCCTGTCCCCCCGTCCCTCCATCTCTCCCCTTGGTTTTTTCTTTTTCCTCCCACCTCTGGCTCCCGCTGCCTTTTCTCTCATCATTCGGCAGCTTTGGGTCGACCGGCTGAGTAATAGACTGAATTGTATTAAAATGCTATCTGCCACAGTAAAATACTCAGTTTGCACTACAGCTTCACTGTGTCTCATACATCTGGCTGTCCACAATGGGACGGCAGGGCTTTCAATCAGGCCTCTGCAACGCAGTGCGCCATTTTTCTTCTGATTTCACCATTGGATGTATTCTGGAATGCTGTGTGCATATTTAATAATCAGAGGTGGCAGGAGGTGGCATGGACAATTTTGCAAAACCATTTCAGTCTTTCTAAACTCACGTGGAAGTAGAACTCCTGCATGATTGAGACTGTGAGTTATTCCAAATACTCCAAATATTGAAACATTTATTTTGTCTGCACCACTGGGTCATGTGTGTTGCTGTGTTGTGTCGTACTGTGCCTGACATTGGGCTGGCTGTGGCTTTGGGGAATCAGCAGCTCCTTCCATCCTCACGCCAAAGTATCCTTGAGCGAGACACTGAACTGTGTCTCTTTGCAGCCCCGACTGCTCCTGATTGGTTAAAATGGGTTAAATGCAGAGAGAATGTTTCATATGTGGTTATCAAAATAAAGCTTTAACTGAGGTTGCAGCTGTCAATGTCAATCAACCCTGGCGATGTTGATACTCACTAGAAAATCAGCATTCACCGACATGCTGTGAAGGTGGAGATGTTTCGGGTAGTTGCTTGGACACCTCCTCACGTGGCATTATGCTGCAGCGTGTTGTGTTGGGCCTGCTCTTCTCAGGCTATATCGCTGATGCATGAGGACAGAGTGTTACCATCCCCTCACCGCTGGGGATATATTTGCATTGGAGCGTCTGAAAGCAGCTGGAGTGAACCAGCTCAGTAAAGGCACCTGAGTGCTGAGCGCTTACTCTTTAATTGCTTCATTATCGTCTGTGCTAATCCCTCTCCAATTTCGACACTCTCATTTTCTACACTAATTTGTCCCGGTCCCTCTCCGGCTTTCTCCTCTCACAGTCCGCAGCGCTACGGCACCTATTTGCTTTCCAAAGCAATGATAACAATTAATGCAGAAGTCAGCGGCGCTTGTTACATATAAACCTGTTTTAGCCGACCGATAAACAGATTCCGGAGCCCAGGCGCAGAGCTGCACGGCACCATTTGTCTCTCTAATCATGCTTAAATTACATTTGTGTATGCTAATACACGAAACATTTGCATAGAACATTCACACAACTTTCTGACTTCTCTTTAGGAGTGCTGCAGAAGGAGGAGAGATCAATAGCCGCGGTGCTAATCGAAAGAGGGCCGTCACTGTGTTAAATTACATATGGGAATTGTTTAGAATTAAAAACAATGCCACAGTTCTCTCTGACAAACAGTTTATTTTATATTGTTAGGTAACGGCAAACAAAGTCTGAGTGATTTTACAATTAGATCGCAATTTATTCCTTAACTGCAAAACATTGTGTTACATTTATACAATAATTGAATGGATTATAAATGCCCATGAGAAAGATAGGTGGTGATGTTTTCTTAAATTAACTTCACTGCAGAAGTCTATTCCATCTTTAACATTTAGGAATTTGTTGTAACATCAGTGAACATCATCTGGGCACACGTACAATTTATTCTGTACAAGACAACAGACGCTTTGCTTGTGGAGCATTTTCTAAAGTTTATATCTTATATCCAGATTAATCAGCAGGTTTTGCTCTTTCCTTAAATCTTATCTCTGTTCTGAGGTTAGCGTGCTGTTGCTTCTCCTTGACTTGATAAAAGCGCCCTGCTGTGTCTTCACAATCCCAAAACATTCTGCATCTTTTAAACTTTAAAAAAAATAGTTTGGCCTTTCCTTGGTTATAAAACTTAAGTTTCAAATTGGAAAATTGACCTTGAAAAAAGCAGTGGACAAAATCATCTCACCTCAAGGTCCATTTAGCAGCTGCTCTGGAGCTTTTCATAATATCCATTGGCAGATGGAGGCTGCTCCGATTTTATTTTTCTGAGCACTTTTAAAATAGCGATCTACAAAATCAATGTGTTGACTATGTTTGCGTAAGGTAATCAGAGACTTCAAAACAGTCTCCAAATGGAACTTGTGGTAAGATTTTTTTGTCTCTGGTTTTATATGGTCTTCCCTGTGTTTTTTATTTCCCTTTGTTCTATTCTATTCTACACCTCCAACTGCACTGCCCCACATTTCGCTCCATCGAGGCGCTCAGCTACACACCTAACTTAACCACATGTCATTGAGCCATTAACATACAAATGACCTGCAGTTATCCTGTGATCGGGGCCCTCAAATGCCACCAAATGCTAAGGAACCACCATTTACAGATAAGTAACCCAGCTACCTCTGTTAAGTAATTTCTTGCCACAGCCATTTTGGCTGAAATCAAGGCATCTAACTGGCCATTTTGAGATATGCCTTTGGCACTTAAGGTTAGCTGTAGAGGTGATGATGATAGTTGTGCCTCGCCGCGGTATAAATACGACACATCTCCTTTGTTATTGGGCGATGATCTGTGTCCATAGGATGATCTCATGGCCGCTGACTGACTCAGTCCACCCCAACAACACCGTCACTGTTTCTGTGAAGAACACTGTCCATACACGTACATGACAGCTACACAGCTCACTTACAGGAACTACGTGATGATTTTATTTTTTCATAAAAATCTTAAGATGTTCACATTGATGAAAACACTGTTTTAAAAGAAAAATAATTTGCTTGGTATGAAACTAAGATGTTATTGCTAAATGTACACAGCAATTTAAATAATCTTATTCCGTTGATCTATTAGCTGTTTGCCAAGAAATTAGAAGAGATTTTAACACCTACAAAATTTAGCAGGGAATATACATGAACAGAGGCAGATCATGAGGTATGATTGAAATCTACCACATGAATGCACAATACAGCTCAATGCATGAGGTGAGATTGTTTTGGCAGGTTTATAGGAATGAAATATCAACTTTTTAAGATTTACATTTGTAATAACACCACCCATCAATTAAAAAGCAAGCGTTTAGATTTGGATTATTGTCAAACACTCTGCGACTGACATTCTAATTCGAAAAATACTCCCAAAAATATTTCTGGGATGCACATTCGTTCTGCCGTCGTCTTTAAATGCATTACTTGATAACAGTTCCTCACACACGACACTTGGAACGATGTGTGTGACAGTTCGATCAATACACGGTGTATTTGGTGACCTAAACCCTCTGTCTGTCCAAGCAGGAACAGTTATGAAGTATTTCATCTGGGCTGAGCCGTAACCTTTGACCTTTGACTACTGCCTCGTGTCTTCACCAGGCACGGCGGGAGTTGTTTCACACTTGTCACAATGTCGGTGGCAATTGGCACATTATCTCTTTTTCGCTCTCGGTCCTCGTTTGTACTCTACACATCAGATGTTCTCCTAAATCAGATTGAGCTAGTTTTTAGCAGATTTAAGCACAATAACAAGAACATTTCCGTGCAGCAGACAGGCTATTTAATTTAATGCAACATGTTTGCGTCCAAAGTCTATGATATACTGGATTTGTAAGTTGATGTCATTTAAATCAACTAAATTTAATCAATTTATTTGATTCACATTAAAGATATTTTAGTTGTCAAATCTAAAATATTGTTTAGCATGATGACATGCTAAACAATGCTAGCATGCTAACGACATGTTACAAACAGCAACACTCAGATGGATTTTTAAACCCGGAGGACTTGAGGACTTGAGTGGGTCCTCTGCTTTAGAGTCGTCTTGCTATTCTGTCATCAACATTGAGATAGCAGCTGATGGGTAGACAAGACAAAATCAACAGTGAAAACAGAACAAATAATATTTCCCCCGCACACCATCTATCTGGCAGAAGGCAGCAAAAGGAGAAAGGGGAGACAAAACAGGAAAAATCTTGTCCTGGCCGCCAATCTTTCATTCGCTCTGCGCTCATCCATCGCGAGTGCGCCTCTTAATTTGGTCCTGCCACAGACTGGGCAACAAAGACCTTCAGCCATTGGAAACAAATGATTTGGCCGGGGAGGGGCAACAACTCATGGCCGGAGGTGCTGGGATTCACTGTGTATTAGAAGGCAGGTTATAAAACAGAACTTAACCAAGACAGGTTTTCTGGGTCATTTTGTATTCCACTGATAAACAAATCCCAACAAAAAGTGGACCATAAGCCGTCAATCATAATGTCTTGGTTGAGAAAAGCATTATGTCAATGCGCTTCAAAATGAACTGAATGTTTGACATCCCCAACCTCTTAGTCACTGTTTTTAGTTTACAATGACCAATAATTAAAGGAACTATGAAAACACGCAAGTTCTTATCGTATTAACTGGCTTGTTCTTAAACAAGATTTTACAAGCTGTAAAAGGTGTCTCAGATATGTTCATCAAGTCTATATATATATATATGATGTCGTGCTGAAAGTTCCACTGGGCTTGATCACCTGGTTCTTCTACAGCCAGATAAATTCAGGTGGAACCTTTGACAAAACGGGCGTCACAGTATAAGGGGTCTTTGACCGACATCCAGACCCTCCAGAAGCCGCTTGACTTAAATTATCCGGGTTTATCAAAACAAACCAAACAATGAATGAAAGTCTTGCCCGGTGACACATGCTGACTGACAAGGACACACAAAGAAGAGTTGACAAAGACCTCAGTCAAGGCTCTGCTCGTTTACAGTAAGTTCTGTGTATTGTATTAAAGTGCAGCGTGGCCACATGGTGACACTTGTGACTCCATTGATGTCAACCTAATTTTACAGTGAAACCAGAACCCTCGTGTCACCCTCATGTGAGAGTTGAGTAAGAGGCCTAGAATACACTGGGGAGATGATACCACACGCACGCACGCACACACACACACACACACACACACACTGAGAAAAGGAAAATCAAAACACAGATGCTTGCACGGGTAAAGGCCATTTTACACAAGGTGCAGAAGGATAGCAACTACTCTGCGTCTACAAACACACGCATGGTGACCGATATTTCTCCTGGGATTCCAGTGGCATAGATCATGACATATACCAGACGGACACAAGCACAGGGGGAACTTTGTGACTCTGAGGGTTCACGGGACAGATGCCAACTGAATGGACCATGTCACCGTGAACAGTGTGAGGACACACAAGTCCCCAGTGGAATTCTCCTCCGAGCGGACGGGACATTAGCGTAAGGCCCCTCAAACCGAAATTAGGACATTAAGGACGATCTCTTTTTTTTCTTTTCACTCTCACAGTTTCTTTCAGGGGATCGCAATGTTTGATAGCGAACTTTGGTCCAGACTGAAATATGTCACCAGCTCGAGCATGGATTTCCATGAAATTCTGTACAGATCGTCAAGGTGCTCAGAGGATGGATCAAACAGACTTTCATAATACTCATTTTTTCCCATTAAAGCCACCATGAGGTTCAAACCACTTGAGGTGAAATGCCTCTTGTAATGCGTACGGTGAACACGTTATCCTGTCGAGATTTAGCTCAAGGAACCTATTCCTCCTAACATAGGAAATTGTAGTTCCTTTTGATCAAACTTAAATTTCCAGTTACCTAAACAGATCATGTAATCTGTTTCTAAATACAGAACAGAGAAAACCCCTGAAAACTTCATCAGCCGTGACGGCTGTTGTTTGAAGTTGACCCTCAGTCAGTATAATGAGCTTTTGGCCAGTGATAAATAAGTTGGGTCTTAAATTCAATATATTAGTGTAAAATTCCACTGCTGTGCAAACACAACATCATGTGAGATGATGATGGTCGGACTCAGATGTTTTATATTGTATTAGAGCTGTGTTTGGACCGCAGCAGCAGCAGCACATAGAGGAAGCCCTGTCACATGACTTTGGTTACAGATAAATACAATTTAAGGTAAGTGGAAGCGTCTTTGAGATAAATAAAATGTTTACGGAGGGATTAATGTTCTGATTTGAGAGGCACCTCAATACAAGTTCAGGCACACTCGGTGCACAGTAAACCACTGTACGCTGGGAGGGTTTGTAAAGCAAATGTTCACACTAAAGTGTGAACATTTTCAATGAACTGGATCAATGAATAGCATTCAACTCTCACTTTGACCTTTTTCAACGGCTGATATGTTGTAAAGTAAGCGGTGTTCTGTGTGTATAATCTTTCTTTTATGAGGGTCTGTGTGCTTTAGCATTTTGTGTAATTGATTATTTGGAGCACAGTTTTCACATGTTCTTAAGGTGTGAGATACTGTACATGTCCTTGAGAGTCTCATAAAAAGACTTAATTAAATAAAGAAGATTCAGAACAAACAGAACTGAGTTTAAAGCTTCTAGTGCTCACTAAAACAGTACGTCTCAATTAAAAGAATACTATATCCAACCGTGCAAACGTTGCAAAGGAAGCTGCAGAATTAACATAAAGCGATTGGATCACAGTACCAGAATTATTCAAATGCAGAAGAAGCCATGAGTTGATATTTCCCGCTTAGCTTCATATGTGTTTTCTTGATCTTAGAGGTTTTTCAAAAAGCAAATGGTCTGTTAGATGGTTCAGATTTGAGAAATCATATAATCCATAACCTATTAAAGTATTTCCTGCACTAGTGTCTTTTATTTTTGAAAAGCAATATACAAAGTTTGATAGCAGACACTGGTTCCGTCTTCAGAAAGATGACTTTTGCATGACAATAACAACTATACTCTTGAAATCACAATGCGAACAAGTAGCACAATATATGTCAACAACATGGTCATAAAGCGAATAGCTTTGTTTTTGTGATTGTTCGAGCTTGTTACAGAAAAGAATAGAAAATGTATTCAGCAAATAAAATCAAATGTACAGAACTGATGAATTATCCACTGGTCGGCTCCAACCTCAAGTTTTTTCTCCTCTTATTATTCATTGTTGATTGTTTGCTGTGGATAGAGAGCTCCCTTAGTTTCCCTCTCTTTCTATTCAGTTGACATTCTCGGGTTCTTGGGGAAAATCCGGAATTCCTAATGAAGTGCAAAGCATTACATATGCAGGAAGACATTTTGGGATCGCTCATAGCTACATCCTGGCCATGTTCCCGCTGCATGAATCTGCACCAAATCGAGTGCAAAAAGAGCAAGAAACAGCAATGACATACGCTGCAAAGCTCGAAATGTATGTAACTTCCTCAATATTATCCTTGACTGGCTTGCTTTGTTTCAAATGTGTGTCCAAACCATGTACACAGATGAATGACCCAGCAAAGGAATTCCTTCTGCTGCTCAATGAAATGGGTTATGCGGGGCAAATTTAATATGTGGTTTCTCACAGACAATACTGGGGTTTGAGCAGATCTGCTATGCCCTGGAGCTGGGTGATGAAGAAGAGCAACACAGAGGAGAATGGGGCCTTTGTGAGCCTCGGAAAGTTTGAAGGCCCCTTTGCGGGAAACAGCAAGACCCGACCCAGTAGGACGATCCCCTTTAGAGGGAAATATGACCATGACCATAACACAATCGCAAAAAATACCCAACAACTAAGCAACAGTACGTTTGACACTGCAATGTACTTGCACTTAAGCATCTGTCTTTGCGAAACACAAGTAATTCTTCTTTTAGCACATGAAACTGTGTGGGAAACTGTGCAGAAATAAATGTCCGTTTGCAACCCAAACAACCAGTTGAGGGAATCCCTCGAGTGGTGATGTGGTGGTTATCAGGGCGCCCTGGTGGTGTGCAGTTTTACGGCGCTGGCCGTATCAGTGTTCCCTCTCCACCCTCAGGTCAGATTACACTTCTGCTGACGACAGTCTGGTAAGCGTGTATCCATACTAACAAGATTATAGGGGTAAACTCACACTTCAAATTACAGTCCTGGGGAAATTAAGTGTTTGTTACCCGCCAGGCCAGGGACCACTGCCGCCACCGAGTAACCAGTAGATTCCCTGATTGAATTTTAGCACATTAAGCTCTTTTGTAAACATCTGATAACATTCCAAGAAGGTGCAAGACTGCTCCAAATAACATTATCCGTATTAGAGCCACTAACACTAGTCATCTGACAGGAATACCCCTAATCTCTAGTATAGATTGTTTTGATGGAGAATTCTAACATGGTAATTGAATTTGCTATTCTAGGTTGCTTTCTCAAGTCCAATCACGTGGCCCCATTAGTCGTTTAGCCCTCGGCTTTGGTTCTTGAGTTGTCACATTACAGCCCAAGAAGAAGCAACCGAGTAACTATTAACTACAGCCCTTTGATGATTTCGGAAAATGTTGAAACAATGTGCTTGATCCTTCACAAGCTTCTTCACCAAACCAGTAAGTCCAGAATGAAGTTATAAACCAATTCCTTTTGTAAACAAGAGGCTATAAAAATGTATTTTTGGATATATCTATACATATATCCTGCAGGTGTGTTTTTTGATGATCTGAGAGGTACTGAAATATGAAAAACAGGAGTACACACATTCATAGAAAACTTATTGACAAATCCAATGTGAGATCTACTTAATTTGAATAGTTTGGCCAACCATTTGTCTGATAGCCTTTTCAAGTCCTACCTTTTTCACATTCTAATGTGGCCATAGAAGAAGTCTTCGTCTCCTGTCTTTGTCTGTGTTTATTTAAGTGATTACCAATCATGACCGAGTTGTAAACCTGCTCACACACAGGACATCGGAGACTCATACTTCCTCCGTGCGCTGGTCAAAAAACAGGCCCATTCGTGTTAGAGAAGAGGTCAAAAGAGGTACACACACGGCGTGCAGTGGATTCTCCTTGTAGGGAGGAATCAGTCTGTGGTCCAATTAGTTACGAGATGCTTGAACCTTTAAAGGGGAAATCCTCACTGAATTATCTATTGCCTGGAGTGGGTGCAGTGCGCCAATGTTGAGTTGACCAAGTGACCAGCAGAATGATATTCAATGTGAGCACGCTGCCAGGTGTCATTACAGTTCGCCAATCAGTAGAGGAAAGCAGTCTCACACGCCGCCATCTGTTACCGGGGCGCCCTTGCCAGCTCACCGTAATGTCCTTCACTTTATTCATAATTAAGGGAAAGGCTTTTGTGTGTCAGATAATTCTTACCAGGCTTTGAAAAGTTACTTAAGTCATAGATGTTTATTTCCAAAGATTTCTTACCCCACGTCTTAAGAATACAACATGCACAAGGTTAAAAAGAGATTAGCATTTTACATTTAATCCAGAGCATTCAAACCTATAAAAAGGCCTTGGATGACCAATTAAATCTGACAAGGCACAACACATCTGTCACGAGCGTGGTTCAGCAAGGAAGACGCAGGAGCAGGGTTGCAGGTAAAAACACAAGCTTTATTCCAGATACAGGGCCACAGGGTTCACGACGTTCGACAAGACCTGACAAAGGACTAACAAACACAGGGGGCTTAAATACAGAGGTGCAGGTGATTGGAAACAGGTGGCGACAATCAGACACTGACGAGGGGAGACAGGACGAGGCAGGAAGTGAAGTTAACCCAGGGAGACCAGACACATGCAACTTCACAATAAGACGAGACCAAACCGTGACAACGTCACAGTTGCAGAGGGTACATTTTGACACTGATTTATATGCAAAGAACGGATGGATTTTATTTCCACATCTCACAACACTCTGAGCACTGTGGTCACTGTGAAACATATCGTGAACAACCGCCTCCATCACTTCTCTCGCCAGCTCTGAGTCACCCCGACTCGGACATCACAGAGCGTGTTGTCAAATGTTGCATTGCGTCCCTCACCCATTGTGCTGGACGGCTGCGGGTGTCCTCTGAGTCAAATCAAAAGCGCCTCCTCCGGCGATGTGGCAGAGCCCGCTGCCTCCGGAGCCGCTCATTACCACATGCGAGAGGGGACTTGTGATCTTTTTAATTATTCTGCACTTCATTTCTATCCCACCATTCAAAACGCAACATGATAATTGATTGCCTCAAAGATTCATCTTTATAATCTGCCCGAGGCCAATAAATTATCCAACTTTTTGGGGCAGGGCGGACGAGCCGTGGAGGCACAAGTAGATCCCTTTCAGAGCAGAGCGGGGCCGCATCGCCGCAGTGTGCCGGGGGAGCGAGACTGAATGGGGCTGCTCTTTTTCGCTGGCTGGAAACGGGAGGGAAAAAAAGTACACTTGTTATCTTGTGAACCCTCAAACATGTAAGATAGGAATGTCTTGAATGTCAGCGACAGAAATGGAATTAACAAGAGATCTTTTTATTGTCACAGAAGGTCATTAGGCTGCCAATCGGGGTAATTATGGAAATGATCTCCCCAGCTCTTTGGAATGTTTTCCTGCTTCCATAAGGACTTGAAAGTGTTCAATCAGCCTCTCGTGGGAAAGTTCAGCCATAACTGCAAGTGTACCAGCAAAATCAAATTAAGCAAAGAGATTTCATTAGTATTTATAGCCCCGAGGCATTTGTAAAAGTATGGCGCAGTGGAGTAATGTGGGACAGTGGAGGGGAGAATTATTGCTTAATGACAAAGGCCATACCTAGAAGACATACACATGGATAATGAATAGGGGGACGTGATTGCATCTTAAAGAGGATTCTTGAGGGAATGTAAAATATTGATGCTTGTGTGGATCTCTTTGGACTCCCGGCATGAGGGTGAGGGTGGTTACTTTGTCTGGTGTTAACACTGTTTGGATGATAACTTCACTATCATTTTTAAGAGTGTCGTTCAAAGTATTAACAAACACCGTATTATAAGAAAAATCACTTAAATTGCATGAAACAGCACGTACTGGATTAACTTTTCCCGGGTCCAGTGTGTTGATTTTACCCTGATGGTGTTAATCATAACATTATTTTGAGGTTATTTAGTTTGACAATTAATCGGCGGTAATTATTCTCATATTATAAATATTGAAAGAATATTTCATACTTTATACTTCTGTTGCATTGAAATTTAGTTGGAGATATTTTTCCTTTTATGCTATTTATCTGACAGCGCTAATTACTTTTTACATATAAAACTCATGTGAACTTATAAAATATTGCTATCCGACAATAAATAAAAGAGCTAAAAATGATCAGTCAACTAAAATGAAATACAGATTAAGCCTTTTATTCATTTTTTATACAAAAATTCAAAACATTTCATGTTTGCTTCTTTCTACAAGAACAATTTGCCTTTTTTTTCATTCTAAATTACAGCAGACTGAATCATCCTGAGCTTTGACTAATGGTCAGATAAACCCGAATGCAGTATTGCATTCCCGGTAACAGTATTTCCAGTATGTGAATGTAATGCATTTTTTACCATTTCCGAAAGATTTACAGACTAAACAATAAACAGGAAGAAAAAAAAAATGTAAAAATGACAATAGTGCTTATTGCAGCACTACTGACTGTAAAATAGTTTAAATATTAGCTGCATCTCAACTGCAACCATTTTTCCACGTTGAAATATTTTAAGTACATTTTCTAATTTAAACTTTCCTGAGAACATATTCTATTTAGGACTTAATGGAGTATTTTTAAAAGGTAGTAAAAACTTCCTCTAGACTGTTATTCAGATGCAGGGATGAATTGAATGGGAAGTTCTATTGATGTGTTCAAAATGATATAAATGTGTTATTTAGTAAACAATTACGGTTTAGGAGTCTAAACGTATCCCTTTGCATAATAAATCACTTCACTGTTTGCTGGAGAGATTCAGGCCCAAATGAAATGAAGTCAGAGAGCTGTGTGCAGTAAATTGTAACACCAGATTTGAATCATTGGGTCTATTCAGTCCACTTAACCTCTGAGTAATTGACAATTTAAAGGTGCAGTCCTTAATTTCACGAGACAGCACAATGACTTTGATTGGGATGGGAGGTGTTCACTTCCCCAAAGGATTACTAGACAAGGACACCTTTTATAAAGCAAATAAGGTAATGGACAATCTATGCATCAGAGGTGAAATATAGTTAATTTTTCTCAAGGTGATAGAATTACGCCTTCGTGAGAATAAAGCATTTGGAAAATTACCAGTGATATTCTGAAACACTTCCGGTTCTTTACACAAATACATTTTCTTCAACCAAAATCCAAACAGTGTATCTAAAGCGTTATTTATCTTCTCATCATCTTCTTCAATTCATATAATTGGGTTCGAGGAGAGGTAAAGTGTCTTTGTGAAGAATTTGACAGATTATGTGAAGGAATATTATTATGGGCAGGCCAGGCAGGCGGGGATGGAGGTAATTTAGTGTGATGTTACATATGCATCAATAGGCAAGGGGGTGTTCACTAGGGGGTCACAGAGTGGGAGTTAATTTTTTATATCAATTATGTGAAAAGCCGCCTCTCATGAAAACATCAATATCAGAAAAATGATATTGTTTCTGTTGTATCAGGGGACCACCAAATACACGTTTTTGAAGACCATTAAAACAAAAATAGTGACCGTATTCCTATTCAATAGCTTATTTGTTAGAACAATATATTTCCCCTAAATATGAAATTTAGATATTACTGGCAGGCCATGTTGCATTTCTTTCTCGATCACGACAAGCAATTTGACACCTGCTGGCATGTATTAGCACATCGTTTACAATCGTTTTATGCAGACAATGATGAGGTGCAAAGCCGGGCTGCTACGGTTTTGACACCGCGTTAAGCGCACTCCATCGACCCAATTTGCACTGTTTACCGCCCGAACTGCCGCTCTCACACAACACCGCGACCATGTGCAGCTCTTCAGCCCCAATCTGAATGACAAAAAAAGCCTACAAACAGGGTCACATGGCACGTACTTAACAGATACACATTGGCATGGTAATCCGGCTGCGTTTCGCGGGAGGTGTCACTTTCCCACCAGCACCAGCGAGGAACTGACATGCGCCCCCCCCCCCCCCCCCCCCCCCCCCCCGGGGGGCTCCTCGGAGGAGCGGAGCGGGGGACGGGCGGAGGAGAGGAGGAGAGCGGCCGGAGGAGAGGAGCGGCGGACGGCCGGAGGAGAGGAGCGGGGGGCGGACGCAGCGTGTTTGTTCGTGCTTTGTAGAATCGAACACGTAAAAAGGTTCATTTAAATAATTGAAATGTAAACGGTTTGTCAATATTCATTTCGCCGTTCGTATTTCCCAATAAAGAAATCCCCTGATGGGATGCTTTTCATTGAAGGCCCCGCAACCTTAAAGGCCCAAAATGCAACCTACAGACGATGACACCTAGAAAGGCTGCATGAGTCTGATGAGTACGTGAGAGATGCATCACTCATCAGTAAAGAGGTGAGCGGCACTATAGTTGCAAACGGACCCTGAGTAACTTCTTCTTTACGGAGGGACGTCGTTAGGCCTATTTTAGGGGGGCTGAAGCTACCCCAAAATGTTCGGAAGCCCCCCTAAATGATAATAATAACAACAATAACAATTCATTTTATCAATAACCGTATCCTCATTGATATTTAGACGCAACAAATGATTACAAGAAATAGCCGAAAAGTCGGAAGTTGGACAGAAGTGCAAAGACTCGTTGTGCTATCAAGATGATGCGCCGCACCGTCTCGCTGCATTGGAGTGAAGTGGCAGCTTTCAGAGCGTTGCAAGTAACTGGGGGATTCATCCTGTCTCGTCGGAACTCGCGATGCATGCTTTTATTTGAATAGGCCTACTGCCTTTTCATTGTTGATTTATATCATACGTTGTATACATCATTTGGCAGATAAACGCTCAAACCTGTGTTGTCAAATTTCACTATGACCTTAAAATTCTGGTTCTTGGGTTAAACTGTATGCAAGCCAAACTACATAGCGAAACTTTCTGACTTCTACTCGGGGCCCTTTGTGTCGAGAGATCTGGCTCCGGCTGATCCTGCAGGTTGAAAATGGGCTTTATTGTTTGACAGAAACTCATGGGTTGATGGAGTGGTTGCAAAGTGATTTCCATCAAGAAGAGTAAGAGATTTTTCCCAGAATATTGTTGAACAAGTACACAATTATCTTACTATTTCAATCATTCCATCTTGTTATTTTCTGTGGCACGTTTTCAGACACGAGTTTTTTTCTCAATTAATTTGTTAAATCTGACAAGCAGAAGATTTTGGCTGCAAAATATTTAACACAATGGTTGTAATTATATGCACAATAACGATGGCATTGATTTGTCATGTTGTTTTACACCCGCTCCCTCGCCAAATTATATAAATAAAATGATTTGCCTTTCAATGCTCTTGACAGCTGATTTTCATGCAAGAATGCGACATTGGTTTCTGTTTGCTTGTTTGTCTTTTTGAGCACTTATCATATGTGCAGAATTAGGATGTAAAATAGCACATTTGTAGGTTATCAGTTTTATTGGAAGACTTCACAACGGAGAAAAGTCAATGTTTATTTGTTAGAGTTAGAACACTTTTTCATGAAATTATGCTAAAAATCCTATCAGGTACAGAAAACAAGCTTGATTACATCTCTGACAGAAGTCATTGCAACAAGTATTCAAAAGAAATGAGAAATAAACCCCAAATCCGTCTCACTCTTCTACATTTAGCTCACCTTCATAAAGCCAATAAATATATTCAAATCGCAGGTCAGTCCCATAATTGATGTTTCGTTCTACAAAACTCTGTGAGAGTGAGAACCCACGTATCCCCCCAGAACTGGATTTATGATGGAATCCCGTGAAATGATGTCACAGCCCCCTATAACCCCTTAAAGTTAAATGAACTAATCCTATCTAGCGTTTTAAATCTGCCTCCCTCATTCAAATTGACAGTACAGTCTCGTCCACCGAATCGTCTTCGGGCAAACACCATGTCCTCCTCTGCAGCTGACCCTGACCTCTGATCCCGTGTGAGACAGCATGGAGATCCCTACATGGACACAAGAGAGACAAACAAAAAGTCCCCCCCCCCCTCCTCAGGGAATCACCAGAGCATCACATTTTTATGATCACAATTATTTGTTCGGTGACCTTGCGGGTAGTTTGCAGCGTTCACATGTTGATGTTGTGACTGTTTCCTCTCCATCACCTGTGCTGCCGCCTCATCTGTCTGCCCCCCCCCCCCCCCCCCCCCCCCCCCGGCCCCCCCCCGGTAATGGTTTCATGCTGGAGCGAGTTGGCTTATTATACTAAAAGGTTTTGTCGCGCTAAGCCGTGCATGTGTGCTTAAAACGTACATTTCATTAACAAACCGCGGAGGTATAAGAGCGGATTTATGAGGCCTCAAAAGATCACAGGAAGGACGGGGTTTGAAGCCCCGCTGTTGCAGTCAGGTTGTATCAGCACTTTACGTCGCCTTTCACACAACACTGCGAAGAACGGAAAAGCGGCGGCCGGCTGCACCTGTCCCCCCCACACACACAAACACACGCAGCGCGAACACACCAAGAGCTGCGGGTGGAAAGAAATACGAAAACAGCGACTAAATGTGGCTCATGACGCCCATGTTGCATTTTACAGAGGCGGCTTAATGCCGTGAGGCTGCGTTGGAATGGAGAAATGCAAGAACTGCGTCGAATTGTCAACAACAGGATTCCGATTTCAGCAAAACATCTGAAAACCTAAAGAACAAGAGTTGATCCTTCGAATTTATGGGCCTGAAAAAACGCCCCAATCCAAAGAGAAGCACAAAGCCTCGCAGTATAAACAGGCGCCTCGCGGATCAGCAGGATGGAGGTTGATGCGGACCCTGGTTTCATCTGCTAAGTAGTTCGTATTGACGGACCTCCAGATCACGTCGGATGAACACGAGGCGAGTCTAATCGGAAGACACGTTTCCCTCCTCCGACCCACACGAGCATTATTAATGACAGCGTTTGATTAATCCGATGTACACCCGCGTGAAGCAGCGCCTCAGTGCGCCGCTAAAGGTCCTTAAAGGTAAATAAAATGTACTTCATCAGACGAAAAAAAGAACACGGGTGGGATTTTAAAACTGAGTTCAAGGACAAATTAATTCATGAAAACGTGATATTTGTATGATATCGGCATGCATTCCGTTTTCCTCGTTTGAGGTGATTATTTCGTTATTAATTACTAATATGTGTAATTCCTAGAAATGTAGCAGTACTCATAATAATAGTATATATTCCAAAAAAATAGCGTTTCTTAAATAAAAATGCATTACGCCTCTTGGAACAATTATCCTTCAAAACGTTTTTTTTTCGATTAATTTATGTGTTTACATTTTTTTATCCGCCTCAAATAACTGACCGGCGTTTATTACACATCATTTGCATTCACTCTTATAAAAGACTTCCTATGACTCAATCGAAAATCAATCGAAAGTTTGAATCGGCATGTCGGAAAATATCTGACTTCGACGGCACATTTCTTCAGTTGCTTTGAACGTGGCACGAAATCCTCAACTGTCCTTCCCAAATGTTCCCACGCAGCGGAGGAAACCCCTTCCACGTCCCCTCGCGGAGCCCTGCCTGCACCGCTCACCTTCATGCCTGTGAATATACGCTCTCTTTGCATTCACCCGCTGCCCGCATTTCCTACTTGTTTCAAATGTAAAACGGTGCGCTGATTGGGGTCGTTAGCACCTCTTCAAAACTCTTAAGGAAATCCTTCATTCTCTCCATTCATAGTCGCCGATGCTGCTGCTCAATATTCTCCCCACCTTCGGCTAATCCTGCGGGAATAAATAGATTTGAAGTCACGCTTTGCATTCGTGGTTAAGATTTACACGGCGGAGTGAAAATATCAAGGCATGCCCAAGGAGAAGCGAAAGAAGAGAAAGAAAGCGCCGACGTTGAATCCTCATGCACACAAAACGTCTCCGATAAGAGCATGCGTGCTTAAAGTGAGAACAAATCGAATAACGCAAAAAACACACATGGCTTAAAGAAGTTAAAGGAAGATCACGTTAACTTAGCTGTCGTCGTTTCCATTCTGCAGCTTTCCGCAGTTTTGCCTGAGCAAAGTTATAGCGTTGTATTGTTTTTGCGCCGCCACGTTAATGCGCATCAGATATTTCAATCATGCGGGCCAATTTTCTCTCCCCATCCTCTCCCTCCTCCTCCTCCTCCTCCTCCTCCTCCTCCTCCTCCTCCTTCCTCCGCCACCGTTAAATGGTCTATGACGGACGAACACAGAAATCAGCGGAAAGCAGCATTGCTGATGTCCCATTGTTGACAAATCCATGAAACAACTCCAGTTTGCATGGTTTAACAGAGAGGAGAGGGAAGGCGCGAAGGGGAGGGGAGGAGAGGGGGCGTCTGTCGTCACCCAACCACGTGTCCTGGGCTGGTAGTATATCTTATACTGGGAAAAGTAATCTATCAGACAGTCCTTTTAAAAGCGGCCGGTCTTTAAAAAGCGGCATGTGTCGCCTCAACTTGGTTCTCCAAATATCGCTCCTGTAGGAAATATACGCGCGCGCCGAGAAGGGACGTCAGCAACTGCGAGCGCGAGACCCGCAGACCCCCGCGAGGCCTGCTCACTTACCGAGTGGAGAAATATTCGTAGAAGTTGAGGTTTTCCTTTGACTTGACCGGCTCGCCGCCGGTTTTTCACTCGCCGGCTTTCGACTCGCTTGGAGACGGTCCGATCTCTTGACAGGGGACACCCAAAAGGTCCTGCAGTTGTGTGCGCGCCTTCCAACGAACTGCTGTGGCTGTTTTTTTGGTGGGGGGTTCCAGAAATTAAAAAAAAAAAAGTATAAGTAAGCCGTGAGATGACCCTTTCTGGAGGCAGCGAAAGAGCCAGTGACATGTCCGGCCAAACTGTGCTCACGGCGGAGGACGTGGACATCGACGTGGTGGGAGAGGGAGACGAGGAGGGCATGGAGAGGGCGGACAGCGACTGCGACAGCCCGGTGGGAGGCATCCTGCGCGACCTGCGGGGGGAAGCGGGCGACGAGGAGGCGGAGGACGACATCGAGGTGGAGAAGGAGGAGACGGGCTCCGGCGGAGGGAGTCCGTGCTGCGAGAGCTCCGGTGAGGGGGAGGCGGGCGCCGGGAAGGGAGAGGGTCAAGACCAGAGCGCGACGGGAGGCGGGATCCAGAAGCCCAAAAACAGCCTGGTGAAGCCGCCTTACTCGTACATCGCGCTCATCACCATGTCCATCCTGCAGAGCCCGCAGAAAAAGCTCACCCTCAGCGGGATCTGTGAGTTCATCAGCAGCCGCTTCCCGTATTACCGGGAGAAGTTCCCGGCGTGGCAGAACTCCATCCGCCACAACTTGTCCCTCAACGACTGCTTCGTGAAAATCCCCCGGGAGCCCGGGAACCCCGGCAAGGGCAACTACTGGACCCTGGACCCCGCCTCGGAGGACATGTTCGACAACGGCAGCTTCCTCAGGAGGAGGAAACGGTTCAAGAGAGTTCAGCCGGACATGCTCCGGGACCAGACCGCCCTCATGATGCAAAGTTTCGGCGCGTACAGCCTCGGGGGCCCATACGGGAGGCACTACGGGATCCACCCGGCTGCTTATTCCCATCCGGCGGCTTTGCAGTACCCTTACATCCCGCCCGTGGGACACATGCTGCCCCCGGGGGTCCCGCTCCTGTCCTCGGCGGAGCTGAACAGGAAAGCGTTCAACTCGCAGCTCAGTCCGAGCCTTCAACTTCAGCTGAGCAGTCTGAGCACGTCGATGATCAAATCCGAGCCTTCGAACAGACCGTCGTTCAGCATAGAGAACATCATCGGGGTGTCCAGCGCCTCCTCGGTCTCAGCGGGCGCTGCTTTCCTGCGGCCTCCGGTGACCGTTCAGTCGGCCCTGCTGAGCGCTCAGTCGCTCTCCCTGACCCGCAGCTCAGCAGCTATCGCGCCCATGCTCAGCGTGCCGTCAAGTATGATTTCTGGACACGTTTTACCGTCGGCGGCGGCGGCGGCGGCTGTGTCCAAATGGCCGTCACATTGACTTCATACCATGAGAAAACCATGAACTATTGTTATTTTTATATAGAGACGTTGTTATTATTATGGGGGTGAGCACCAATCATTAGGCGTCACTGGACTCTGTTGCCATGTAAAGATACAGAGAAAAAAGAAAAGAAAAAGGCGATATTTCTGTGCAGGTAATATTTGTAAATATTTGTAAAAGAACAAAAACACGAAACAATTTTACCTGTCTTTTCTTCTGCTTTGGTTCCGGTTTGGGATCTGTGATCTATTATTTTACATTTTCTTTTTTCTATTGGAAGTTCAACTGGACACGTTTTTGCTTTCTTTTCATATAAGACACAAAAAGCTCTGAAAAATAGTCTGTTTATAATATTAAAAATGATCAAATATATGTAATCTATGTAGTTATACTGTGTTGTAAACTGAATTTATTTGTAAATAAATTTAAGAAAGAATTAAATCAATATTCTTTATTAACATTTCGTTGTGTTTGCTAACGGATTTATTAAGAAACATCTTCTTGCAAATATTAAAAAAAGAGGTTATTTAAATTATGATATTGTTTTTTTTAAATTGTCTGAATAAGACGTGCATAAATTAACTTATAAATTCCAGGTTTAATAATTAGTATGATCATCTAATTTCTGCGGTGTTTGAAATGTATAATTTTTTATTTGGATTTGTATGTTTTTAATTTTTAATCCCGGTTATTCTAATTAGATGTATTTATATAACAGCGACCACATTAACCATTTTTTACTGCAATTTAATGTTTGCTTAATTCCAACATTATTTACGGCTTTAAAAAAATACTTAATTGTTGCGAAAGTTGAGGAATTAACAAACATACTAATGATTCTAAAAGTAAAGAAACTGGGGAAGGGGGGATTATGGTATAACGTATAAACAGGTTTAATGCTGAAGTGCAAACCTTAATGTTGTTTGTTTAACTTGTAAATTGCTAAATGTTGTTTTTGAAGCTGGTCCAAATCTAAGAGGTATATACTAACTATTTTTTTTAAACTATATTTCGGGTGGGATCCTGATAATGATCTTTGACTGGAGGTCACAGTTGAGACACCTTTTAATTCGCCATTACATCACTGCTCGTGTCGTTTTACGGGAAATTCTTCGGCGTGGCTTCTATAAAGGTAACAGCTTCGCAGTTGTGTCTGGCTAATCACTATACGCAAACAGCAAATGGTGATTAGGTTGGTGTGTGAGTGGTGCGTGCGTGCGTGCGTGTGAGGGGGTTACAAGCGCTATATTTATCCGATCCCCACGAGAAAGAGAAAGGAGCCTCTCTGCTTCAATTCACTTTCAGACACCAACGAAGGTGCTGATGATGCAAAAGTCTTCTCCAATGTGCCCGCAGCCTATTTCCTTCATCGTTGTTGGACTATCATCACAGCATTAATATTAATTTTTAGTTTTAAAGTATGATCTATTACTATTATTATTGTTATTATTAAGGTATTTTAGAATATGATGTTTTTTTATTGGTTTGCACGTTACGTTTTCCCCACGTATTAACAAGTAATTTGAGCGAAAAATATAAATATGAACATCCTTTTAATGGTTTTGGATTTCGGTCGTTAGGTTTTTCTCATATCTGAAATGTTCACATTGCTCTGAGGCGGTTCAAAGAGGTTGTTAAAGACACGTCAGGCAGGCACAACCAAAGGTCACTTTCAGGGTGCAGTCACACGATATCATGCATGTTATGGAAATATATGCAGTCTGTCAAATACAGAGGTTGGCATTTTTATGAGATTTATTTGAAAAATAAATGAAAGAAAGTAAAAAGCATTCAAACAGCAAACTCATGCGAAGTTTATCGTCAAATCTATCTGATTTTCTTCAGCCATAGAATGTGTTGCATAATGTAGTTACAGAGACGGCTTGAGTCTTTCCAAAGCAGGCTCCTTAAACAAAACTCTCTAAAATTACACCGATGGGTCCGTGTGTGCAGGGACGTCTCCTCGGAAGGGATTCAAGCCGCTAGGGGGCGATAAGTGGAACGTGGCTCTATATTGGGGATATAAAAAATGAAATAGGATTAAAACGTGGAGATTATACAATATTCAATAATGTTTTTTTTTCTTAATTTTATTTAGCCATATTGAACAATCAATTATTATTACATCTTCTGAAATCTGGACTATACATCAGAATCAACTTTAAGGAATACTAAATAAAATAAATTAAAATATGGCCCAATCGTTAACTTTCATTGCCAATAGTTGATGATCAACATGGTAAAGATTTGTATTATAGTCCGCCAATAATCACAGTATACACATTGCCTTGTAGTATACAGAGTACAGGTTCAAATATCATGCATCTTTAGAGAAAATGAAATTGTTGATTTGAATTAATTCAGAGTTCCAGTAGCAGATGAAGGGAAGAAACAACGTTGAAAACTATCAGACGTCACGTGACTTCAATTGGCCAGAAAAGACAAATAAAAATGATACACAATCCTGTTGCTTGTGCACAGCTGTACTGTGGTCCCACCAGCCAGTCAATGCTAGTCCCAAACCAACATCTTTATAAATGAAGTCTGCATTGTGTGTTGGACTGCTGACTTCCTTTTACCAATAACTGGACTGAGAAAGACAGCATTGGAGAAACATTGGAAGTTCAACAAGACTTTAAAATCATTCGCAATTTTGCATTTACTGTATGTTGAAACAGAAAACATGAGGTTTTTGTATACGTTGTTGCTCTGTAATTATACATGCACCTTGTGCAGGCTAAGTGGGAGAAGCATTGACCTTGTCAGATACATCGATAGAAGGATATGTTCACTCATCCTTGAAACGCCTACCCCATTAGCTTATGATTCTTAATGCTCGTCTTATTAATCCAATCAAAATGCATTTATGTTATAAAGAGCGCCCACAGTTCTTTATACCTTCAAGTACTGGGCATTTAGGGGGGGGTTGAATATCAAGAAAAAATAAACAAAGGTTTTTAGTACATTTTTGTAATCCAAAGGCAGAACAATTTGACTTCTCTGTAAGTTACCATTTTGTGGCCCATGTCAGGAAAAATAAATGCATACAGCTAAAAAGGTACCCATTTCTTTTAGAATCAAACCCACACTCATAACTTCATTATAATGAGATTTTTGAATAACATGAACACTACCTCTAACAATCCCTGTTTGTCCAAACACCAAATCAATGGACCCTGCTGCAGTGTCACATCAAAGGGACTCCAGTTCCTCAATAACAAAGGTAAATCCAATTGAACATCAACTTGGTCACAAGGATCATAACAGATATAGTTTGTAGAAATTGATGGGTTTCAATATTGATCCATAAGGCAACATGGATGAGTTGTCTTAAATTAACTTTAGATGAAAGTCATGAAGCACATAGGCAGGTGACGTCGAGACCAAGAAGCATAAAGCGCACCCAAAACACCGGCTCCTTCATCTCTGAAAGGCCAAATCAAGTGCCTCGGGCATGCCGGGAGTATGGCATAAACACGCAGCGTCTCGTTCCCCTCAGGGAACTAAGGTTACATACGTAACCGGAGACGTTCCCTATCAGGACCCATTGAGATATATTGGGGAGGGCTCGCCACTCCGCCACAAACTCTCTTAGGGGTACCAGCCTCTCAAGACCGTAGCTCTGGCCTGGCAGCCCAGGACTCCTCCTCAGAGGAGGCGAGCGGCCCTCCTCAGAGCTAGATAGTTGTGGATAGTTGTGGATAGTTGATAGTTGTGTTAGTGTGCCTCCTCTGAGCGGAAGAGCCGCCACGCGTGCTCCCGAAGCCCGGTATGAGGTACTGGATCGTCAGGAAAGGCTGAGAAAACGCCGAAGCCGTCTCAGATCCTTCCGAAAAATCCAACTGCGAATCCCACGTAGATTGTATTCCGTGGGAAGCGCGAGCCGAGCAGCAATCCTCAAAGAGCGATCGACGGGAGCGTAGCGTCGCATCAGGAAGACGTTGCAATGCACACAGCCCGGCCCCTCAGGGCCAGCTGGGCATGCTCCGCTCCCAAGCAAACAACGCACAGTTGGTGCGTATCCCGTCCCGTAATAAAGCGGGTGCGGGGAGACTTAGCACACTGAAAGAAGCGCTGCTTGTTCGCCATTGTACGATAACCGTAAGAACTTTTGATTCACACAACGCGCTTGATGAAGGCACAGAGATGAAGGAGCCGGTGTTTTGGGTGCGCTTTATGCTTCCTGGTCTCGACGTCACCCGCCTATGACGTGCCGTCTCGCAATTGGTCTGATTTTACACGTGCTTCATGACGCGGTCAAGCAGAGCGTTCCCACAGCGTTTCACGCAGCTCGAAGTTTCCTGATAGGGAACAACTTTTATGTTGAAAGTAAATCCCAGTTGTAATCACCTGGATAGGAGACATCCAGGTGACGACATTTCTTTATCACAAACCATCCAACGGAAATACCTGTAATAGGATTTCTCAAACAATTCAATGATGATGACATAATTAGGTTACATATTGATTTATGGATATACTATTATTTGTTCTCATGTTAAGTAACATTTGAAAAAATAGCAGAAAAAACTCGAGCCTGACTTGCTTTAGCGAACTTGATGGTTTATATGATAGACTGCAATGACATTGACAAGCAAGGCCCAGACCTCCATAATAACTAGGTCATCTTCCACCAGAAGCTATAGCCTTCTTCTGGGCGGAGATCACAGACAGTAAATGTAGGTACAGCAGTTACTGAATATTTAAAAAGGCATAGAGATGAAGCAATAAATGACAAAGTAAAGCTGGCGTGGCCAGGCATTAATAACTAATGGGTACCAGTGAGTTATAGGCTGCTGCCGTTGTAATGAAAGTGTCATTGCAAATCAGCAGTTGTCTGAGGTTATTATTATTTATGCATAATTGATGCCGGAACCCCAAGGAATGTGTCTTACCCAACAAATCCCAACACCTTGTGAGCAAAGACAGTGGAGTCAACAGAAGTAAAGGTCACAGAGGAGAATATGCCCCTGAGCTGAGATTTACATTGTAAAGGGAGGGCAAAGGGAGGCTTGCATTGTATAGCCATACAAACATCTGTATACAGAGGTTACAACAGACTATGACACACGGGAGAGCTGATCCACTGCTCCATGGTATGATACCATAATGTTTATAATAGACAACATACTGGATTAAGTCAAAATAATCAGCTTTAAAAAAAACAAGAATTTAAGTCCTCCTATTTATACACTTACATTTAACAATGTTAAATTGCAGCATTTTCTTAGAACATGAAAGTTTATATACTTTTCTATGAGTGAACTGTGATTTATATTTGTTCTTTTCACTAAATACTTGTTGACAGTGTACCCGGTAACAGTAGAAGGGTTTTCTGCTGGTTTGATTTCACAATATATTCTATTATACTGACATTCAATATTAATCATTCAATATTCCCAAACAGATGTCTGTATGTATATAGTAGTTATGGACATTCGTTACTGTTGGGCCTACATTCATTGACATACAGAAATGGGGCAACGTTAAGACTTTAGTATGATAATTGAGGAATGTGTTAGCAACGATTGGGGAAAAAGGGGAAATTCCCTCATCTTTTATTACGTTATACAGTTTTTGCCACAGGCTGAATTATATAATTAACGTAGAGTGATATTATATTATTGGATATTCTAATTTACTGCTTTAGGAAAGACTCCTCTTCAAAGGGTGACTTCTGAATTCAACCTCAGGAGTAGGTTTTTTAAATATTAGTGGACAAACAAACCCTATAACAATGCACAATCTTTATTTTTTTTGTCACATAGTTTGTCACATATCAACAAAAAAACACATGGGATGTAACTTTACCGTACATATTACAAGATAAGACTAAACAAATCCTCTATAGCAACTGAGAAAACTTAAAACATAGTCCAGCCTACCACATGATGCAATAGCATGGTTAAAGAAAAGTTACAACTTTCTCTTGGTGTACTTGAACGCCACATTTCTCTGGCTGGACACGTCACCGTGCAATGGCCAATGAGAACGCGCGACGAGTTATTGGCGGATGACGTACAAGGAAATGTTATATGGAATTCAGAAGCAGACCGATTGTTTAGATTTTATTATTTCATTAACCGGTTGAAGTCATGCAAACGTGGAGTCTGGTATCAATTTCTGTGTTGCTTGGTGTTGTGGTGAGATGGGGCGTTTCTTTAAATTCATATTCAGGTAGGTAAGAGTGAGAAATTCAACGTTAACATGTTGCACACATGCCACAACAGTCTTCTTCGCCACTGTATTTCCGTGTAACTCGATTGACGTTAATGTGTTACAGAATATCGACAGAAGGTTTTTTTTTTCCTCATAAATGATAGTGTCGCTGTTTCTTGTGTGTACACGTGTGCGTTTTTTGAAGTGCTGGCAACCATTGGATTAGTTTCCCATTCATCAGACTGAGTGATTTCTTTTCTCCAGGGGCGGGAAAACCTCCCATGTTTGGCGACTATGAAGCTCAAAGGCACTGGCAAGAAGTGACCTACAACCTCCCTCTCCAGGAATGGTCAGTCCGAAGTTTATTTACTCAGGCGAGGGAGTTCGAGAAAGATGAGCTCGTTTCTGGGGGAAACAATTGTAATGATGAGATGCAAAAAACACTGATACAAATCTAGAATGTGATAACAAAGACATCACCAGAAAATCACCCGAACAGTAAAAACAAATGAAAGCCTGTGTGTAATAGAAATGTACAACTGCAAACATATTAAAGGAATTGACGAGAAATCGAATATGTCTACCTGACATCAATCGTTGCATCACTCAATTAGTCCTCCCTCCTGTTTATCTCCCCACCTCCACAGCTTCAGATATGAATAAATGTTCTGTTTTCATACTCACCCAGGTACTTCAACACTACTGAGAATGACTTGATGTACTGGGGTCTTGACTACCCCCCTTTGACTGCCTACCACAGCCTGATCTGTGCCTACGTGTAAGTCAATTATTTACTTAGAGAGTACATGTTAAAGGACATAACTACTGCAGAGCATGAATGTGTTTCCATATGATGTTGCTTCTTATTTCGGTATTTGGTTCTACTGTCATTTAAGGCTTTAATTTTTTTTCGTATGCTATCATTTCTTTCTACTAAATGTATATTCCTGCAGGGCCAAGTCGATAAACCCTGAATGGGTGGAGCTTCACAAATCCAGAGGTCATGAAAGTCCAGAACACAAGTTATTCATGAGAGCTACAGGTAAAGTAACCATGAGAAGATAAATGTGAAAGCTTCTGTGACCTGCAAAATTAGTTTACTTTCTTCAGGTTCACAATGCATTCTGGGAGGTAAAAAGGGGGAAAATATTATTATTTAGAAAAAAGAAGATGTGTACAGATTGCAGCCGCGTATTCTAAAATAAAATAAAAAACCCTCTTGCTTACTAACGAGATACAATGTAATTCAGTTCTTTGGTTTTTTCAGTCCTGGTGGCAGATTTGATTTTATTCATCCCTGCTGTGGTTTTATACTGTTTATATCTGACTGATGGATCCTCTAAAAAGAAGGTAACAAACTTTTTATCAACAAGAAATCACATGCATACATTTACAATACAATTTAAATAAGAGGTATTTTTGTCACATTTGTGTTAAATTCTCACCTATTATATAAGATTGGGAGATAAAACAGACATATACCCAACTGTCTTTAAAGAGGCAGAAGGCTGCCCCACTAGGCATTGCACCGTTGGACAGGTTTACACTAACAAATAAATGCCCTTTTTCTTTAGGTGTCCACTCTGTTGTGCTTCCTTCTTTACCCTGGCCTAATTCTCGTTGACTACGGACATTTCCAGTATCCTTTACTGTAATATGAGATATCATTACAGCTTTCTGTAAAATATTGACCTTCAAAGTAGCAACGCATGGCTTTCAAGTCTTTCTACTATTTGACAGTTATAAAATATTACAAAAAGTCCCAATCAATCACAAAAATGATAGCACAACATTGACCTTGACCCATTGAGGTACAATGGCGTGAGTCTGGGCTTTGCCCTGTGGGGGGTTCTGGCTCTGGGTCTGGGCTGGGATGCATTGGGCTCCTTGGCCTTTTGTCTGGCTCTCAACTACAAACAGATGGAGTTGTACCACGCTCTGCCCTTCTTCTGCTACCTGCTGGGGAAGAGTTTCCAACTGGGCCTGATGGGGCGAGGGTGAGTGGGTTTGTTTGTGTCTTGCGTTTATATTTTAGACCTTGAGCTTCTTGTTGTCCCTCTGCTAACTGGTTTTAGAAAACTGTGCGATTGTTACCATGAAATGAGCATGTCTATTTGTTTAGATTATGTAAGCCGCTCCTCAAGCTTCCTAGCCGGCCGTTTAACTGCAGAAGAAACATTTCAAAGTCTAAGCCACAGTTCATTGACATTAAAGTGTGACCAAAGGGTTAATCATGTGAGTACTGACAGGTAAGGGAAAAGGAGCCGTGCAGCTAAATGGATTCAATTAGTTAAGATTACGATTCATATTATAAATATGAATAAGAGGATATTATAATCTCCTATTTTTTTGTCTGATAAGGCATGATTATTCAACCGCACCGTTGTTTCATTATACGGTGAGCACTCCAAGCGCAGATGCGTAATGTCAGTCTATAAGTGAGCCGTGTCCTCAGGAGAGCCGCGGAATGACTGAGGTAATCAGACGGGATGCTGTTACCAGTGTGTCCAGTGTCTGTTTATCTAGTAACAATGTACCAAGGGCATTTAGTAGCAAATGGAGAGCTGGATTAGAAGGGCCGGGGAGATATGTCCAGATGACACTCTCGCTATGCCCAAACTTCTCAGCTATGCCGCGTGTGCAACTTAACCTGCAGCTTCACAGCTACAGCTGACGAGATGGCCTGACCCACAGCGAAGACTTTCAGCTGATGCATTGCTTTCACTGCATTCCTCTACGCAAGGGTCAAATCCCAATTATAGGATTTACAGACAGAATGTAGACATTTTATGGGGGTATTTAAAGATACATTTAATGTACTGAAAATATATGAAGATACAGCTAAACTTCTGGCTGATGTCAATGTTTTGTATTGTCTTTAAAATTATATTGACCTATTTGTTTATTACTGAGGCTATATCTGTACCTCCTGCACTTTGTGGCCCTCTTTATGTAGCCTTTTCCTGTTGGTGAGAATTGCTTCAACAGTGCTGGGGACCTTTGCCCTCTGCTGGCTGCCCTTCCTGTCTGACCCCGATCACGCCATGCAGGTGGTCAGGAGGATCTTTCCGGTGGCTCGCGGCTTGTTCGAGGTACAGCAGAGTTCCTTTAAAGTTGAATCACATCTGAGATACTCAATCTTGCCTTTGACACACTTTGTCTTATAAATTATTTGATTTTGATTTGAATTCATGTAACACCCCAACGGACTGGATATCAAATGACACGTGCAGGTGATTTTCCTGTGTGTGGTTTTGGTGGTGTGTGTATCCGAGGGAACTGTCAGGTGTCAGATAGTATCTGAAAGTCCAAAAGAACTGCATCAAAATGTCAGATATTTGGCTTCAAAGATGAAATGTATTTTTGCTGCCATCTTTAGTTATTCATGAGCCAAAATAGATCCACTGTATGTGTGGGTTTACCGGCCCGGTGCTGCGTTGATATCAGCAGCTGTTGGTTTGTGGCTGCTCTTCAGGCAGATCAATCTGCAGCATGTCTGCTGACTGCGTACAATCCACAGTAGTCCGTCGTTTTACTCGTCACGTCAAAGTAAGGGACTCCACAAAAATAATTAGAGGCGGGGAGAGCCTGAAAATGTCACAGGTTGTGTGTGTTTTTTCCTGGAGAAACAAAACAAGAGGCCGAGGTGTCGTACACACTGCTCCACGTTGTCTCAGCATGAACGCCCTCCGCCCTGCACTGCTTAGCCGCCGGGAAATGGATACCCTGCAGGGTGAAAGAAAACAGTGGAATAAAATGGTGAAAGGTCAGGAGATCAGTTTCACTGATCTCTGGGAGGTGTTGGGGTTCGGGAGGTACAGCAATCTCAATAATTTATGGCTGCGGTGTTTTCAGCGCTACATTGCAAAGCCATGTTCCAGCCTTATGGACTGAAGAGTCGGGCAAACGCTACGTCTCAAGGCGTATCAGAGCACATACGACAACTGTTGCCAAAGCTAGCTATATCTTTGGAAAGTAAATAATTATGATTGACAGTTTTTTAGCATGCACGCGTATAGTTGTATGCCTTGGTCAGTTATGTGTTGCTTCTTAAAGAAAAGGGCATCTGTTTTTTAATTGAAAAAGAAAGCGACTGCGTTAAGAGCTGTCATAGCAGGAGCAGTGGTGCAGTAACATTGTGTATTTCTGTGCTCGTATGTGTGTCTGACGGCTCAAGAGGCCAAAGTTTGCAGCTCTCCTCTCTGGAACCCTGCATCCGTCCCCTTGTTCCAGTGCCTCGAGGTGGCACCGTCGCGAGGTGTCACGGATGTGAGAAGTAATTGAAAATTCTACCAGAGGAGCAGATGGCACCCCGCGCTGTGGCAGTAATGAAATGATGCAAACATAATACACAGGGTGTGAGAGACACTATACTCCCCAGTGGTGAGAGCATGAGAGGCTGCCGGCTCCAGTCATCGTAAGCAGAAGCTTTGGCGTGAGGTGGGGTGGTGGGGACGCGGCGGGCCGCTGCCTGGTGGTCGGGGGGCAGCTTCAGGGCAGGAGCAGTTGTAAGTTTACCCACTGAGCTGCACTCTGGCGTCTCGCGTTGCTCCCTGCTGTGAAATTCCAGGCCGGCCTGTAGGTGAAGGAACCCCCCCTCCTGCTCCCTCACCGTTCATGTGTTGCCCTCAGGCGGCATCCGAGGAACATTCCCGCGGCGGTTATTTGAGGCCGGGATGCAAGGAGGAAAGGGACCGGGATGGGGCTGAGACAACACAACACAACACTGCGCGGCGCAGTGCTGCTGACCAGGCTGCCTTAAGAACCACACAGCTGTGCTGCGAGCAGCTGTAGCGTAGAGGGAGGAGGCCAGAAATACTTTTCCTCGCCGGGGCCACACACTGAAACCATTCACTGTGGAATCGTGAAGCTGATCCACGCACGCGGCCTCTGTGACGTGTGATATCATGGTTCTCAGTTTTCGGCTCGGGCCCCAGTATCATCTGATCCTTGCACAACTGTTAAGCACTTAAATCAACTGAATCCCAGAGCGACGCTCTCGTCGCCTCTAAGAAACCACACTAGGGCTTTAAAGTATCTTCCATGTTATTCAGATCAGATTTAATGTTTATTAAAACAAATAATATAAATATACTAGTGCAGCAGGGAAAGACAGAAAATCTTTGTATTCAGTTTCTCAAATGTGATGATTTCCTGCTTTGGTTTGACAAAACTAGTTTTAGCTTAATTATCTAATGATTAAAATTGGGAGTTGCAGCCACTATTTTCAGCAATTTACTGTGGTCAAATGTTTAAAATAAATAAATAAATAACACGATTAAATGACATGGAGAATGTTTAACTCGTTGACATATGTTTTCCAGTTGTCATCTTTGGTTGGTTTCAATCTGCCGGTTTATGCAGAAACGTCTCCCGTTGGACGCCTGACCTTCAGTCGCCAAGTTTGCAAATAAGTCCCCTGCTTTTATCTGACAGGGGTGTCGATTTATGGCGCATGGTTACACACATATGTCCCTCTGGAATGCTGTGCGGAATTTTTTTTCTCCACTTTCGATAATTTTGTTCAGCAATGCCAACCATGTGTTTGTTTTTACGTTGAACTCATTTGTTTTATAGACGGGATCTAGACAAGTTGAATTTTTCATTTATTTTTCATTTACAACAAGTTTTGTGTGCGTGTGTGTGTGTGTTTGTGTGTATATTTGCGTGCGCGCAAACAGGACAAGGTGGCCAACACATGGTGCAGCTTAAACGTCCTGATAAAAGTCAGATCTATTCTCTCCAGTGACTCCCAGATCTACCTCAGGTAATCCCTCTATCGATCTAACGCACTCTCTCCATCTTTGCATTACAGTTTTGTATCTTTTCTTCCTCAGCCTCTGTTTTTTTGTCCAGCTGGGTGGAAATTAAATCATCCTTTAAAAAAAAAAACATATTTAGAGGAACTTCTGAAGCCGAGCTGTCTTAAAAAATGTAATGTAAGAGATAGAAACATGTTTTATATACAGTAAAAGCTGAGTTAGTCTTTTATCAGATGGTAAAGTGGGGCAGAAACAAATGAATCAAACCATCAGGTGAGACAACATTGTGAACTGCCACTTATGCCACTCAACTAGTTTTTTATCTTTGTGTTCGGATTAGTTCTTTTTCCTAAAAGCTGAAAGCCTCCTTGTTTATGACAAGAAAGCAGTTGTGTCATGGCGGAGCCTGCTTAAATAACCCAGCATGCTAATTTTAGGAGTCCTATGTTTGCGCCACGGACACATTTCAGCCGGACTGCTAAGTCTGGGGATTAACTTGGTTTTCTTTGACTACGGCGCCTTTCAAACAAGCGCAAAACTCTTGTCTTTTTGGCACCAGGAGCGGATTGGCTAAATCCTCAGACTCTGGTGTGGGCATACTGTGCAAATAAAATGAATCCACTCTGAAGAAAATGTCCTTCTGTACCGCAAAACCCTGCTGAAACACAACACACACACACACACAATCTCTCGCTTTTGCTCTAAATCCCCACTTACTTGAACTCAAGTGCTATATATGCACCACTAGCCCAATGTCTGTCTGTCTACAACTGTCCTCATCCCTGTCCATCTATACGTGTCGTGGTACAGACACCTCGTTGCCCTCACGCCTTGAACTACCTCGCGGCTCCGCCTTCTCAGCACATTCCCACTGACACATAGTCCCTCTCTTCCGGTGCCGCCGCCCCCCAGCAGGTGACAATTGAAGGGTTAAACTAATGGCTGTAACCCCAAGAAGGGGCCAGTATTTGCTCGCTTCCCACGCCGCAGAGGTTTTAGCAGGCTGTGCCTAAAATAAAAGAAATACAATTATTGATCACGCTGACCTGAAAAGGAATGTTGTGTTTTGTCATTCTGCTGTATAATTATTTCTTCCTGCTGCAGTTTCTTCATCTCTCCCTCAGGCTTTGAATGCATAGAAGCAGGCTGATGTGAGATGATCTTCATTGCTGTTTGTGTTGTTTTTCAGTCTCGCCTGCACTCTCCTGGCAGCGCTGCCATCCTGCCTTAGACTGTTGACAAGGCCCACCTTCTGGCAGTTTAAACTGGCCTTGGTGAGTAGCATCTAACTGATGGCAAAGCAATAACAAGCCCAACGTACGAACCATCCAAAGTATGTTTTCCAGCATTATTGTTCAAGAATTACTCTTGTAACTTTTAGGCAAATTCGTCTCTGGCGTTTTTCCTCTTCTCCTATCAAGTCCACGAGAAGTCCATCCTTTTGGTTGCCTTGTAAGTACAGAGGTAATACTTTTGTCTCATTCTGTGATTTCTCGTCACGCGACTGTGGCAAACACTTATGTTACCGTGTCCATCTTGTAGCGATGCCTCGAACATTCATGAGTTTTCATTTGATTACTGCTCAGAAATTAGACATTTGATTGTTCCCTCTACTTCAGAACACAGTTTATGCCTCAGTCACACAGACATCAAGGCAGCAGTACTAGCTTCCCTTGTCACCATTTCACTAAATGTCTTCTTCGATCTGGGCTCATCTATTTATCTAGATTGGGTTACAATCTTTGCTTTATTAACTATTAAGTTATATCTCCCACTTGTGCGCCGAAATCAATCAGTTATGCTTGTCCATGGATTAGAAAAACATAGCAGGCGGCAGCTGTGGCCATTGTTTTCACACAATCAATTATTGGGCTGTAACGGGATCGTACTGGCTGCAGTCATGGGCTCGTGGGCCAGTGGCAAGTGCCACCTCGCAGCAGTGTACAGCTAGCTGTGATGCACCACGCATGATGTAGGTTGACATGCAGCTGTGACCTAACATGGCCTCCCTCGCTGTCTTAAAGCAACATGAAATTCCAAGGTGCTCACATCCGAGTGTGTTTAACAGGATGTCCAACTCTGATCTTTTACAGGCCTGTTTGCCTCTTGCTGAATGATCTCCCCCTGGTGGCTATTTGGTTCCTGCATGCGTCTACGTTCAGGTGAGACTGAGGGGAAGAAAGCCCACTGTTACTAAACACGGGTACAATACGGATCCAAGCTAGCAGTTAGTTTAAGACTGGTAAAATGGGGAAACCTGACTTTGAAGATCAGTTATTAATAAATGATATCTTAAATTTTTCCAAATGTAAAAAAGGCATGGTATGTTTCATGGAGTGTTTTAGACCAAATCCTATTTCGGTTTGCAATAAGGATTTCTGTGAATCGGTCCCGTATCAATATTTTCTACTTCTGCTATTATTAAATTAAGTTTAAATAATTTACCCATATTCCATAACTTGGCATTTGTGGCCACTGGAAATCCCCTGTTGGATGTCCTGGGAGCTGCGTTGGCACGTACCACGTAACTGCAGCGTTTGAATGCAGCCCCTCTCTTCGTTTCTCTCCACTGTTAACTATCAAATGAGGCACTAAAAACATAAAAGGATCTTCAATGTGGGTTGAGCCTGAGGACCGTGAATGGCAAAGACAAGTAGTGCCGTGTAACTTTCACCAGCTGTTGTTAAATTCTTCCGGCAGCACTAATTGTTGTGCGTGTGGTTTAGTATGAGGATATCTGGGGATTACGCGGCATAGCCTGCATGCCTTCTGTCTAAGTGTGCGTTGTATAGGGACAGGAGGTCATTCTGTAGCTGCTTCACAGTACAGTCCGACTTGGGTTTTCACATTATCTGCATGCTCTCCGGACTCCCCTTAAAGAAATACATCTTTTGTTTTGCACAATTGGTTGAACGGATGCGCAACCATAGCAATTTTAAGAGGACAGAATGCAGCCAGTCTGTTTAAATTGACAAAGTATGTATTTCCAAATTGTTAAACATTTGTCTGTCTAATGGGGTTTTTTTCCCATTTTTTTTTTTTTAAGAGTAACTATGCGAATGAGTGGTCTCTTTGTGAGCGGATGGGTTTTTACAAGCTGGGGTGATGTGCGATTTACTATGAGTCAACTGTTGTTCTTGTCCATGCCCCTCTGCTAAACTAAGATAAGCTGCGCATGAATGTCACAGCCATCTCTCCCCCGCGGACTGACTGCTGTGCAGGCGTACCGGTTCCAAGCTATGTGGTTTACTGTTGCTCTTTTCTCAGCAAACATGATACTAAACATAAGAAGGGACTGCTGGGCATAAATGAATGAAATGAGAAAAAGATCCTGCTGTCTATGTTTACATAATCTGTTGCAGAAGTGTATTTTTCACAGCTTTAGCTACGTAGTCCATACTCGCTCTGTTTGGAGTCATTCAGCATTGGTCAGGTTATTGTCCGTCACATCAAAGCTCATTTTTAATCATGATATGCATTGTTGTGCTTGTCCCCCCGTGCAGCATGATGCCGCTGTTCCTGAGGGACGGTCTGCTGGTGCCTTACGTTGTGACCTCGCTGGCCTTCCTGTTCTTCAGCATCTATTTACTGTCTCCACTGGAGCATTGCTCAGAGGATAAGCTGAGACTGGGAGCCTACCGCAAGCTGCTTTTCTTCCTCCCCGGACTGGACCTGGCCCGCATCACGAGATGGAAGGTTAGTGTGGTCCGAGCCCCGGTTCAACAACCAACACTTTGAACCAGCAGGCTACAGACGTTAATGTTAGATTTAACCATTTCAGTAGCATTTTTACTCTGGTTTTCATGTATAAATGCCTCTTTTTAGCAGTTTTTATCAGTTACATTCTGGCAGTCTGGTAGATGTTCCTCTTTCTTTTCCCAACAATGTAGCAGAAGTAACTTTAATGCCCCGATGCACTGAATATCTATTTGATTATAGCATCTTTCAAATGATTATATTGTCATGTTTTTAGAGGCAATCCCAGTAAAATCTGGTGTAATATCCGCCCATAGCTCATTCCCAGCATTGTTGGCAGGGCATCAGGCGTGAGCTTGCCCCCTACATCAGGGTCTTTTTGGACACTACCACAAGTAGTCGCCGGAATCGAACATGTTCTAATCCTACACACATGGCCCGTGGTTTCCTTTTACTTCTGGCTCGGGCTCAGTGAACGAAGTGGAAATATAGCGGCTTGATTGTGTTACTGGTTCCTGCCGCTTCTTCTCATGGGTGGAGGAGGATGCACAGCTGATGCATTTGTAATAAGACGGGGGGCTGAACTCAAGATCCCGGGTGGCCTCTTCTTTGAAAGAGGCACAAGACCTAAATTGCAGTCGTGTGAAGAGATGTACACAACTGTATAAATAAATATCATGTGCCGCCGTAAGTTGTGTAAGCTGTCCGGGGATGAAAGAAGAATCACTTCTCACTTATTTAAGTTTCCACAGCGTCTGAAGTGGCTGTACTGCCGGCCCCTCAGCGACAGGGGCTCCGGTAGGGTGTCAGAGATTAAGAGGAGGTGTCTTTTTATAGCGCGTGTCATTAACACAGGTTTGCCTAGATATATTTATTTACACAAGCAGTGTAAATAGCTAGCCCCAATGTTGGCGATAGGGTTTCCTGGGTTTGGGGTGGTAGGGCAGGCGTGGGCCTCGAGTTGCTCCTACATTTCACTCACCGACTTCTCTTTGGCTCACGAAGCCGGGTAGACATGTGAATGAGCTCCCACTCGCTGGCTGTTTGGTTTGCAACTCTTTAAAAAGGCAAGTAGTAGTTAGTACTCTGCAGTGTAATACTTTTTATAGCAACGCTCAAATGGCCAATTTCATGTTATTCATGCAATGTCATTTGAGAGCTTTGTCAAATTAATCAATTAACTGGTTTGATATCGTAGTTGCACTTAAAACAACAGGAAAGCCAATGGTTTGTTCTCGGCCCTGAGGTTCTTTCGCTGCGTGTACAATGAACAGTTTCTGGTCTGAATTGTCAATTCAGTCAAAAAATAATAAGCAATCTTAAAAAAATCCTGCGCACAATTTTCAATGCAGGGGTTTCTGTCAAAGCTTCACTCATTGGATAACCCTAGGGTTTTTTTTTTTTTTTTTTACAAGCCATCTTGTTAGTAAGAGCTCATTAATTATGCAGAGTAAGGTGTAGCATTTTAAGACAACTTGCTAAAAAAATAATCTTACCAAAAAAAGTAATTTAGCACTACAGAGGCGATTTCATCATACTGTCTTGTGACTAAACGCTAAGCGCTACTATTGAGTAGTAACGGTCTTACTTGACCTTTTAACATTATTTAATCCACATTCAACCCCTTTGATTTGGTCATGGAGACGGTTCGCTTGACAGACAGACAAGTCTGGATTGGTGAAGCCTTCTGCTTGTAAACTCATCCTATTGGATCGTGTGTCCTGTGAATCAGTTGACGACTCTTCTTCCTGTCTGTGTCACAGTTCTACATCAGCGTGGCGGCCACGGCGGCTCTCAGCTTCGTGACGGTCGCTCTGGTTCCTCCACCGCATCTCCCTGACTTGTTTCCTCTGCTGGTGACTTCTACCGCTTTCCTGCAGTTTTTGGGGACATTTATATACTTCAATATTGTCCAGTTCAGCGAGACACTCAGCAGGAAGAGCCAGAAGAAGAAGAACTGACGGAGCCGACGGCAGTGATCTGTTTCCGTTTAAGCTGGTATTCCGCTCTCTACGTCAGGTTTCATGAAGACATTACAGATGTTGACCCTGAGCACTGTCTGTGTCGGGCATTACCTTAGATTGGACATCTTTTGTTTTGCATGCTGCTCTGAACAAAAAGAGTATTTGACTTCACCTTGTGTCAGTCATTGGTATTGACTAAATGATCATCTGATTTACATATTAATAAATAATCTTTACATACAACGCTGCATGTATGCTTCTGAAAGAGATATTTTGCCCTGGAAAAAAAATGAGTTGTTATTTTTATATATATATATACAGAAATTGTGACCAATTTGGGACTTATTAAACCCCACTCTAGCTGGCTAATGGAACACGTACAAAGATGGCGTCTGTATACTGCAGCTACAATAATAACACCACCTGTTGAGAGGTTTACTCCTGGTTAGTACCCCGGTGGGGATTTCATTTTGTGGTAACTTTTAAAGCCCTATTTTGTGTCGGTGCCAAACCTATTGACATTGAAGGGTGTTCCTGTTATTCTGTCCACCCTCAGTACCTACTGTTGGTATTGTTCGATCCACATGCCGGATGGGACTGGTCCCAGGCCTCGAGGCAACATAATTCATGTGAATATTTTTTAACCATTTTCTAGTTGAATTTCTTTTGTACAAACCTTGTTTTTCTGAAAATAAATAATTCCTCAATGACTTTAAAGTGAACACTAGTTTTATTGCCATATTGTTAAAATGATTTAATTTTGAGCAGCTTCATATAAACTGTCTACATTTACCAAGTAGTCCGCTAAATCACCCCTAACAGCCGGGCAGCGACAGAGCCAATAATTGGACAGAAATTATATCTTTCAAAGCTTTTACTCAACATCATTAAATATTCATTACTGGTCCTGGATACTACAAGGGCCCTGCACAAAAAAAACCTGTTCATTTTAAACAAAACCAGCGACAGGACAGGCCTTAAAAAGAGATGATGGAAGGTGACATATCTGAACATAATGCCATAAAGTTGAAATACCACAGAAAAAAAGGTACAAGCAATTTCTTTCTCCAATCTCTGAGCGAGTTAATGACGGGCATAAAAAAATCCATTACAACTATAAATGTTATCGGGTCGGTGGGGGCGGCCTGTGCATCCGAGGCTCCAGGCCGGTGGCCAATAATGAGACCTGGGGACAAATGGGAGCCCAAGATCTCGGTTAACTGTTACTACAACAGGACATGAACACAAGGGGGCAATTAGAGGTGGTGCAAATGTGTTGGCATGCCTTTATACTGCGTGTGTTTGTATAAAGTCATGCCAGTTCATTTAGGAAGATGTGAGGAAAATGGGAACTCGCCTCCAACCTGTGCGAAAAGGGGCAAAGAAAATCAATAGTATTAAGTTATTAGTCTAATACAGCTAAATGACTGGTGCAGCTGGATACAAGCAATGCATTCAAAACAATAACTTCTGGTTTACCTCATTGAGATGAAAATTACATTTCAAGGAAGAAAGGAAGGGAGGATGATTTGTATACAATCAAAAGCGGCAACAACAATTGGGAAAAGTATTTTCAGTCAAATAGTTGGTAAAAGGCTTCTCAAATGAGATGTTTTTCTGCCTAATTGTACATTTTGGTCATTGAAATTTTTTGGAAATATCTGTTTGAATGGAAATTGAAATTTGAAGACTTTTACTTGTTATTTTTCACAATTCTGAAATAAAAAAATAAAATCGAGATATTGTATAGCTGCATCTCATTACGTAAGACCCATGTATAAACTGTATAAACCAGACGCTCCAAGGTAATATACGCTGCATCGTCTGACAACACACCCACTGACACACAGCCACAGAGCAGAATTATTAAAGCTACAAAGTATAATACTCATTGAAGCGAGCTGTCTTATCAGCCGTGCGACAACACTGCTCTGTTGCAACTGTTATGAGACAGATTGGGTTCGCAATTGAAGACTTGAATATAAAAGTGTCTCATTCAGCAACTTCAGCCTGATAAAATATCCCTGTTCCATCTTTTTCATAGTCAAGTCCCAGTGAAAGCAAGTCTCCCGCCGCCACCTCGTCTCTGCCTGAGGAGGATGCGTGTCTCTGGTTTCTGGCGAACACATCGTTGCTAAACCTTCCCTAAGGGACCCCACATTACTAATACACATAACGAGAGGGGAGAAAATAAGCTTTAGATCTCCAACTAAGGAGGAAACGGTCTGTGAGAAAATATTTGTGATGCATCATTGTAGGAAAAGGGGCATTAAAAGCAGCAATCATCTCCTCGGGGGCCAGTATCAAAACATTATCTTAGTTTATGAGCGTGCTGGCTTTGTCCTTCACGTGGCCTCTAAGGGTGATAAAGTGAGAGTTACACGATCCACCTTGGGCAGAAATAGGAAATGTTGCTGTGAACACCAGCTGTTGCTTAGGTCGACACGGGCAGTGAGAGGCCTCGGCCTTCCCAGGCACCGCCAAATAAAGAGGCTACTGTCTTGTGCGAGACGCTTTCCCCGCCCTCACCTTTACTTCTCCGAGGCGTTAAACCGCAAAGGTGGGAAGGATTGCATAGTTTCAGCCATGGAGGGGACGTGAGTTGCCATCTGAAAGAACATTGTTTGCACAGCGTTACGGCATCGCGGTTAATGTAGAGTCAACATTCGTCAGCTGCCACGCTGAGGCTCCGGCGGGTAGACGGGCTCTCACATGCCGGAGGATTCGCTCTCACAGTTTCAGACACTTCTCTCGCAGATGAATGACGGCTTCTAAGACGTCGCAGCCTCTCAACTGACAGCGCGGGTTCCACATTTGTTTCCCGCCTTATCTCCGTGGGATCATAAGCACGAGAGGCGAAATACCTCGCAAACAAAAACCAGGGGAATACGGAAGAAGAAAACATGATTATAACCCCACTGGCACCCAGCGATATTACACACACACACACACACACACACACACACACTGTCAACACATTATCACACTGTTCGTGAAGACGAGGGTAAACCGGAGGCATATTTTGTGCATGAGAAGTCACTTTGGTCAGGCTTTTAAAAATAAAATATGTAAAGATTCCTAAAATTAGAAACTTAAAGTAATGAGTAAAGTGTTTATTTGATAGCAATTATTTTTAGATAATAATCTATTTTTAGATAATCTATATGATTCAAATGATTCTTCAAATCCTACCCTTTGATAAAGCTAATAAATATCATTATTCGGTTACACAACAAGCCACTTGGTTTGCTTGCTATGTTAATATTTCAAAGAAACATGCAAGAATGTGTTTTGCACCCTAAGTCACCCAGAAATCAGGCCGGTAAAGATTCTCTGCAAGCCCCGTTGTCCATGGAAGGCCGGCGGCTCCGCTTGGACCAAACCGTCTGATACGCAACTCTGCCCTTTAATGTTAACCGCGCGTTCAATCAGAAAGCATAAAACTCCCCGCAGGTCGGTGACATCCGTCCGTAAGGCCGGCTAGGATTGATGTGTCAGAGTCTGCAAGCGGCCTGCAACACAGCCTCATCACTTTTATTCTTTTTTAATACAGCCTATTACTGCCCCACATACAAATCTTGCCCAACGCGACCCGTTCTGTGCGATGATCAATTTTTACAGTGCTGAGCCGTCCCCTTTCTTCTCATTTTGTCTTATCAAAATTCATATTATATTGGATTTTCTTATGGGAAAACTGCAATAAAAATATGTTAGGACCCCGAAGATGTGCACAAGTCAGGTCTTGGCTTTTGCTTAAAAGCTTTGGGGGAAATAAAATTTGTTTCTGCAGTAAGCAGAACTGTTTAAATGTTATTTATTTTTATGTTCCTAAGAAAATATATTGTGAGGTGCAGCATTGATTCCGAACATAACCATGTCTCGATACGGGTTGGAGGAGCTGAATTTATGAATCCTTTGCACAACTCCTTTAATTGAATTTTCCAAATCTCTCACCACACACAAATAATCAATACCCACAGCCGAGGGAAACTTGCCTCAGAATTATTAGGGTCTTTCTTTTTCAATTTTGTAGTCATCAGCACATACAGGTGCTACGGGTATTTGTAATGACGCAACTATACCTGGAGGATTTACGCTCGACACGAGGCTGATTGCTCACCAAGAGAGACTTCTTTAGATTGCTTACTGAAACTTTTGTTAAGCTTCAAAGACGGCCGTAAGCGCTTAACCCTGCGCTCTCAATGTGGGGGCCGAAGAAGGCTGGTTTAAACGACTATCAAACTGTAAGACGGGAAAGGATGGGGTCAGAATGTGATGGGGAAGAAGGCATCGAAAGGGAAGCAAGATTGGAGGATTGACCTTCAAGGTTCAAATGCCCTCATGGATCTACTCAGCTGCCAGGGCGGAGGTGCAGAGGGGGGACGGGGGGGAAGAGGGGAGAGCCTGGCGTACGGGGTCCGAACATGCAGAAAGGACTCTTCCTGGTGGGTAGTAGCTGCCATGGAACGTGTTTTTCACCACTACTGAGTTCAGGCAATATAGAAGAACCCAGCATATGGAGTGTTTGAGGTAAGGCTATGCAATAAAACACACGCACTCACGACACACACAGGCTTTACTGTGGCAGCCGTGTGCAGGCCGGTCCAACCAGGTCCAAATGCTGCATGACACAGGTAAACATAACTTGAAATCATAGCGCAGTATCTAAATCATGCTTCAATGCTGCTCTTAGAGGTGATTAATAGAATTGTGCTCCAACACAAAATGGATGAAAGGACATGGGTTCCCATTGATTATTCCTCTGTCCTCATCGAGCCCTTTTCAAAAGAGCATCTTACAGATACCTCCCTTGTATTCAGCACATGAACCCAGAACCCAAAGGCCACGGCAGTGAATCTAAACAAACATTGTGCACTAGAGCCGGATCATGCTTTAAGATTCCATCATCGTCATCTGTCTGGATTTCACGCTCCCAGAGGCCAGAGGCCAGATCTCTTCAGCAGCTTTGAATAACAGTTTGTTTGCTTAAAATGTGTGTCTCAATGCACATAGAGGGCCAATTCTCTCCTACATCTATCTGCCCTGACATTGTAAGGTCTGTTGTTGGAAGGAGACTGATTCATTTCACAGATCCACCATGTGACAAAAATGTGACATTCCTGGGGTGTGGATCCACAATGCATCATGTATGTTCCGCTTCCTCACTAGAACTAATTAAAATAATTTCTGACAACCTTATCGGAAAACAAGCTTGCCTTTCGACAATACGCCCTATTCATTTTCCACAAGTCGCCATTGTATGATTGGATCACAAGAATCGCTCTGCTGTAGGCATAATATGCGCCTAAAATAATCAAATTAATTCAATCCGTAGGAAATCCACTCATTGGCTTGTTTGTGTAACCATAACAAAATGTTGTTTTTCTGCAAAGGTCTCAGAGCACACGATTGTCTGTACAACAAAGTAGTCATTGATGCTGTTCATGTTAAATAGGCAAGAAGAGGGAAGAAAATCAAATAGTGAATGTTTTTGGGTTAGAGTCCTTGGGAATAAAACTGCCTTATGACTACATTTGTTTCCCTGCCCGTCTTGAAATCAACCGAACAATTGGGACAGAAATGTTGTCGTACGGCTCTTTGAGGGGCAGTGGATGAGTTCACAATCGGTTAATGACCCATTTTTTTTAACAATGTCATTATAAGATAACGTGAATAAAAACATTCCTGATACAAGCAAACATAAGGATGGAAGCCTTTTATACTCCCCATTACTTCAAACACCATGAAGCTCTCAAACTGTTGAACCGTGCAAGCTGTCCAACAGTTTGCAGATAAGTGTAGAAATTTTGAATCAATTTTACCAAACTCGTGTGTCCGGGTTATTTTTCAGTCACTCTTGTGATATTGATCAACTCTCATCTCTGCTTAGCACGGGGCCGTTATGTCTCTAAGTGAACAGTGCGATACAGCTCCAGTAATGTGAAGTGGGCGTGTGTACCTCTATGATATAGAGACCTAATAGCATATCAATATTAAACAATAAAAGATTGTTTACTCTAACACTGTGTCATACATTACCTTGACTGTGATGCTCGGGGTGTTAATCCTCTTTCAAAGATCACTCTGGGTGCTGAAAACACACAAAGGGCAACAGTATTTTGAAAGTCTGAACAAATAGAGAGCTTTGTGCACAATCCTGTGCCTCCTTTTTGATGCCGTATCTTCGCATCCAGTTGAGTAAGGGAAAAATGCAGCTCATATTTAACATTGTGCTCCCTAAGGTCTCCGTTTCTCTCAGTAGACGTTGAGTCAGGAAACGTCGTTGTTCACTGCTGCCATCTGCTGACTAATTAAACATAGAGGAAAACCCCCACAACCCCCCTCAAACTGGGGTTCATTTTCAACCAGGTCCAGTTTCCTCATGCAAAAGTCTGGAATAACCAATAATGATTTTGTACAATACAACTTTAAGTTATTGTCTTATAATAAAGACACGTTGTTCTCTAATGTCAATCACAATAAGGGATGGATGAAAAAAATGCATGTGTTGTGCTTCTCTTCTGTGCCTTAGTTTCGGATTTCAGTGGATTGCTCAAATGATGTGTGGATTGCTTCGTAGTTTCGCATCACATTCCAATAATACCCACCAAACATATGAGACTTTATGGTTTTGATCTCCCCGTGGGAGAAAGTTCAAGACTCCGTCCATTATTGGCTAAACGTTCGCTGACCACATCTTCCTTTTTGGAGAAAACTGTGTGAAATAACTTTGTGGTCTTTCCATTCCAGTCGACCCACAGTGCTCAGTGAACGGATATTTGATTTGCTGAGTAGCACCACGTGATATGGTTTAAAGCGCACGTGGTTGGTCGGTTATGTTTCCGTGGCCGTTGAACGCCTCTTATTGAAATAGAAGCTCGTGGGCAAATTGAAATAAGTCAATTATCTATCGGTTATAACTCCAGGGTCCGGATAAAGAAAAAGACAGCTGGAAATGGATGAACAGAAAAAACACACAGCTGTATTGAAAAAGGAAAAGTCATGTCAGATGGGAATATTCAGTATGTCACAAAACATCACCATCTCTCAAAATGAAGATAAGATGAAGACAGAGACATTTCCGCCCATTGTTAAGATTTAAGACCAAAGAAGCAGTCTCGCCCTGAAATATTTCCAGCTCTTCCCTGGCCTTGATGGATGATCCAGTGACTGCTCCAGTTTGGTTCTGATGGGAGTGCGGTCTGGTCAAAGTCAAGGGAGTGTCAGCATTGGAACCATGACAATGGTTGGTATTGTAAGTATGACAGAGGAATCCTTTGAACATCTACAATATTACAATAATAATAATGTACAATTAAAAAACCTAAATATGTCTTTACACATATGAGCTTTAAGGAGAGAGGCAACTCAGGAAAAATACATCTACTATCTATCTTCTATCTATCCTTTTTTAATAACTAAAGCATTGGTCATCTAAAACAACTCCAAAACATCAAATAAACTGTCTTAAATGTTCATTTATTCTATACTGTATTATTCCAATACAAATTCTACTTATTTAAATATGACCAAGTGAGGATTATGCATGTACTGTGAATTGAGCTCATGTAACTTATTAGTGAAAGCACTATAACACTAAAAACTAATGCTAGTCTTGATCAATGTGCCAGACACCAACTGTCGGCCTTGAATAAGGAAATGGTTCTTGTGTTAAGTGGCTGTTATACAACTATTTTTAGTGCTGTGTAAATCACTGATAATTTGGCCAGGGATGGAGCTCCTTCATTCTGTGTCTCCTGTCATTAAATTCTGATATGTCACCATGAGCATCAGGAAAGTGTGACAATTGAATCATAGCATCTCGTCAAAAGGAGTTCTCTGTAACCCCTCGCTTGATCTCAGTACTAAATCGACAGTTAGCAGTAAAACAATGGTTAGCTGCCTACAATATATTCTCACTACATCCCTAATTTAAGATGGTTTTAGCGAAGATTGATTGTCACAAATGTACGATCACGTTGCTTTTGCTACATTCAAACAGTCGGAGTAAAACATACGTGTTCCGGTTTATAGTTCCGCACGTCCCAGTAATGGAAAGACAACTGGAACAAGGAACATAATATTTAATTCAGTTTAATTCAAAAGTAAATCTGTGAATATAATTTAAAGACGGTTAATTTATGTTACGACTTCAAATTATTTAATTCGGCATTCTCCTTTTTTTTTGCAGGAACGGAAATAATTGACGTTGTTTCTTCCGTGGCGTTTTTGGTGAACACTAGTGAGTTTTTGTTTACCTAGCAACAGAAGCCGAGGTAGCAACGGTGTTCGGAGAGTGTCCATGCTAAGGCGAATCTGTTTCTATATAATTCATCTTGAATGCTATCAAGCGATTGCTACCGTGTGATGAAAAAGTAAAAATGACAGCAGTTAGCTGCCATATTTAGCTGCCGTCCCCGATTATATGCTGAAAAGTGCTAAATTAGCTAACGTTAGCTATTAGGATAATTAACGGTTTGCTAACGGCGCGTCCATCTCTCACTCCTAAAATGTCTTTTCAAGAGTCACCTCGTCCTTCTGATGAGGAGGAGGCGTTCTACTTGCACTGTAGGGCCGCATACCTGTCTCTGTTCAAATCTAGTTTGACAAATATTGCTTCGAAACAGCAGCTATGTCGTGGTAAGCTTTTTACCTGATTAATAAAAACCGCTTGCTTTTTATGCCAAGAAAACAATTTCATTGTAATGCTATTCCTACATCAAACGTAAGTTAGTTATTTGTTTGGTATGTTAACATGAATGGGACATGATTATGCCATCTAAATGTTCACATTAGGAGTTATGAGGATGTTGCATGTAGATGGCATTTTCTTTTTAACGACTGTAGGCTTTGCCGTTTTACAATATTGTAAAATAATTGATGTGATTTTCCAGAAACTAATGAACTCACAGCTGGGCACTAATTAGGCATCCCTTTACAGAGCTGATGACGTTGATGCTCTAATTTCAAACTCCGAGACAGATGTTAACATTCTTTCAAAAGATTTTTGGAAGACGGAAATGTCAATTTTCTAAGGTGTATTTGGCCTTTAAACTCTATGGTTGGGAGGAAGAACTTGAACAACGTGTTACAAAATGTGTAATATTTTCTGTAATAATGTGCAGTAAGATCATTTTTACCCAACGTCTGAAATTACTGTAGGGGAAACCAATTGGGTGTTTAAGGGTTACAGTTTAAGGGTTACATTTTTCAAATAAATTGCTTACTGTGGGAAATTGTCATTTTAAAATAATGTAAAGAAAAAAAAGGTCCTTGAGCTGCAGTCATCAGCCGTTCTTTCCCATTTATCCTATTAAGCTCTACAGCAGGCTGGTAGAAATCCAGCCCATGCAACTCTCAACAAATACTGGACCCCAAGAACATCCAAGCTGAACTTTGACGACTTCTGTGAGATTCTTAAAAATGAGAAGAAAACTGATGAAACAGAGCTAATGAGAGCCTTCAAAAAGATGGATTTGAACAGTGATGGCTACATATCACACAGTGAACTGGAGAAGGCCCTTACCACGGTGAGTAAACCTTAAACCTTCTGTTTATGGGTCTATAACAAATCGTCAGCTTATTTTTAAGATTTATGCTAAGGTTTTCAATACATTGTGAATAAATCAAGTGAAGCTGTGCGTTCTGATGTTGTATTACAGATGTAGACTGACTAAACATAAACTGATCAAAATCACTGATCGGCCCACGCTCAAACGAAATAGTCTACATAAAGAAAATCTCTTGTGTCTTTATAGAGAGGGGAGAAGATGACTATTGAAGAGGTGAACTCCATTTTTTCATTGGCTGACATCAACAAAGACGGAAATCTGGACTATGCAGAAGTAAGTTAAAATAAGTAAGGAGGCACTGAGGGGACAGATGTGGTTACTACTCTGCTGTATGACTCTAACTTGTCAGCAATGATATGACATATACTTTATAAGCATAACCTAATGTGTCTATAAAAACGTGTATTTTAAATGCATCTATTCAATCTTAGCATATAGGTTATTTAAATGTTATATTTAATAGCTCTTAGAAGTTTTACTCTTATTGTTACTACATAACCTTTTGAGTGTCATTTGTTCAAAATGTTTATTCTTCGGTTGAATTAAATCAACATCAAATACAGAAGACTCAGCGAAGCTAAGCAGCACAGCAAATGCAATAGTGCAAAACAACTCCATGACCTCCTAAAATTTGCTCCAATATTGTCTAATTAATTGTCATATGTTTACCTCAATCCAAGATGAAAAGATCTTTGACCCCATTTCCTGCCTTAAAACATCCTCATGTATCATGCTCTCACTGCTGGTTTCCTCCTGCTGTCAGTTCTGCAGATTACTGGCGTCTACAGTAGAGCAGTGTGAGGCGGCTGCTTTGGAGAGGCTCGAGGCAAATGCCAAGCTGAAGCGACAGAACTTTGGCAGTCGGTCGTACAGCCCTCCAAAGAGCTCAGTGTCATCGGCATCATCGGCAGCACAAGCGGCAGCGACTGTCCCTCAAACTCCAGAAACACTCCAAGCAGAATCAGACACCACACTGAAGAAAGGTAGAACGCGCAGGGACATAATGCTCTAACCTGAAATTGACTGTCTGTCTGTCATCCAAGTATGACATGCGTGGGAGTTATTTTTGCCACACAAGTTATTTAAGGTTATAGACATGAAGAGTGATTCCACTTGGATACTTTTTTCCTCATTATCCTCATATCATTTTGCCTGCTCAAAAGTACTCTGCTTCTCACACAAAACATAGTCCAACCCCTTTTCAAAATTAATTTAGAAACATTACAATGGAAAACCTGTCAACGCCACAAGAAGGAAGCAAAAGGCAAAGATTATAACCTTCAACGACATCTCAAAGTTACCTTGTACCAGAGTGCTCTACTGTACTGACGATATATTGATCAGTTCATTCATTTGGATGGAAATGCTATTATCTTATAAGTGTATAACTCCATAACGTAATAGCAACTTTCACGGCACAATCTACAATCTACAGGTACTAAGTAGCAGCAATCGGCGACTGCACATCATGTATACTTCAGATTCCAATTTATAGTTGCACACCCATAGACATGTCTTGCCTCAATATGCCTCGCCGATTAGTTTTGATGAATAAATAATAGCTCTGTTATTGATCAATTTTTCACTCCCCCTTGTGACAAATCACCTCATTAAGACAGTCCATTCCTCATAATAGCCACACAATTAGGGCTGCTTGTTTGCAGGGAGGAGACTGTAAAGCGTTGTGATTTGGGTAATCACTTCTGCCATTAAGAAATTGACAAAAGCTCCATTTATGCTGATGAAAAATGCTGCCGTTCAACTATGCCTTTGGAGTTGGCGCTCTTGCCAAAAAAAAAAGGTTTTCATTGCTTAAACAAACAAGGACTGGCATCACGTCCAGTTTCATCCCTCTGCAACTGTAAATGAATGAATCAACAGAGTGTTCCTGTGAAAAAAAGGACCCCCCCCTTCAGCCGGTTGTAGGTGGAAGTAAAAGTCCTCTTTTTTTCACCTTAAAAGCTGCATTTCAAGGAATAAGAAGAACAGAGATCCTGGATGAGCGAGCCGCAGACAGGCCCACGGTGGGAAGACAGATGGGGTTGATTCAGGTGTCAGTCCATGTTCATGTTATTGATTTGGAGGATTCCACCACTTCTCACAGGGGAGATGATGAGGGATTAGACGGTGGTCAAGAGGGAGGGCCCAGTCGACCCTCGCTGCAAAAACAAATGAGCTTGCACATAGTTGTCGGGATTATCACATTATCGTGCCTCTCCCTGGTATTGATTCATACCTGCTACATTTGACCAAGGATCCAACACAAGAAGCAACCAGATTGCACATGTTGAATGGGTTTTTGGGCTGTTTGGACTGCTCATTTGCGCCTGAATTTTTCAGTGCGTACAAGTGCTACACTGAGAAATATGTGTTAACTGTATGGAAGATGCACTGTTTTCCCTACCGTTGTATCAGGGTGAATATGTCCACGTGTATGACGCTTGCACCAGTGGACACACTAAACCTTGGAAACCTTGGGGAAACACTGAGACGGGTCACTTTGGCTAATTGTTTTTACAGATAATTGATGCGATACAGATCAGCATTGTGCGTCGAACATATTGGCAAACAGTCAAACAGATTGATGAACTGTCTCTGTGCTTCTCTGATAATTGGTCTGTTTAGTTCAGTTCCTGCAGTTATCCACTCTTAGTTCACAAACAGTACTGGCTATGAACTCGCACCGTAGCTGTTGTTCGGCCAGGCTTCAGTGCTTCTTTGTCCACATCTACACAACAGCTGCAATTTGAGCCTCTTGATTAAAATACTGCCATCAATACAAAATAGATCCATTACAAATACCATGACAGTCGGTCGATTTATTTCTCTGCTACGGTAATTTGCTTGTAAGCCTTTCACATTACTTCTCATCTGGATGGTTACAGGTCCTCATTAGTGAATTGATATTTTCAGGCTTCAATTAGAGTTCAAGGGGAGAAGTTGTGCGAGGTAATAGATTTGAGAGGGTGCTGTTATGCCATTTGTGATTTAAAATGCTTCCATAATTAATTAGAAGGTAGTCGAGCTCGAGGACACACTTTCTCAGAACCCAACTGCAAAGTGGCCACCTTCGCTTGAACTTGCACGAACTTCTGTGAAGACTGATTACTTTGTCAATTGCGTTGTTCGCCTCATCTCTCTTTCAAAAGTGTGTTTACTGTTGGGAGGGAGGAGGGCTGTACTTAATCTGTCACTCAGTCAATTGAGCGTTGCTGTTGCTGCTGCAACGTGATTTATTTATAATAACTTTGGATGGATTTTTGCGCTAGTGTTTAGCGACGTGACTTTTTATGTGTGTGTGTGTGTGTGTGTGTGTTTGTATGCCTCAGACAGCAGATCATCCTCCCGTCCTTCTTCTGCGCGCAGCAGACGGTCATCCCTGTCCAACTCCATCACTATGACATCCAGCAGCACAAGGGCCAGCAAAGTAACAGAGCCTTCAGGCCTACAGGTAACTCCGCCCCCTGTGCCCCCCCCCCCCCCCCACAGTCATAACCACCCTACAGCGGCAATTGATCTCATCACCAATTTGTGATTAATCATTCATCTATGTAATGAAATGTCAACGGTGCAACCAAATATGTTCTATTTCTGAAATCCTGTTTGTCAGTCACCCATGAAGGCCTGTGTTTGAAGACTGAAACAAAGTAATAACTTAACCCGAGATGTAAAGCCACAGCTCTCTCTTTTAGTCCCAGTTAACAGCAGTGCATTTAATTTAATACTGTAATATATAGTATTAACTAATTTCATGATTTCTTTCTATGTAGTCTTATCATATTCTATACGCGACACTCTAGCTATGTTATGAATCTCACTCCACTGACAAAACGTAAATCTTTGCATGTGGGCTCCGGTGAGAGACTCCATGATAGCAAAGGACTTTGCAGGTGCTCTGCTCGCCCAAAGTCAGAGTTACCAATGATTTTTTTTGATGGGAGAATTTAGCCCAGGGTGGCAAGATATACACTGTATTGATCCCACACTCTTTATTTTCACACTTTTTTTGGCTTAACCTCGGCTGGTTTGCTTTGCAGCATGAAAAATAAATAAATAAGCAGAAATAACAGCCATGCGCTCCATCTCTCAGGTCCAAGCACTGTGTTGAGATTGGAAAGGGCCAGACATCATCGTGGTTAAAGAATGTGTGTCCAGAGAGGGAAGTTCTGCTGGCTATATTGGCTGCTGTATTGCCATGGGAAGATAATTGGGAGTCGGCGGATGGAGGGTAGGCTGTGTTTTTGTAGAGGTGTGTGTGTGTGTGTGCGCACGCATACATGCACCTTTTGGGGGAAATCTGTTGTCATGAATACTAGCATGTAAACAATATTTCATCTCATGAAATTTGTTTTTAGAAGCAGGTTAGTTCAAATGTAAAGGTTGTGCTTTAAAAGCAGATTTGTGTGTGTGTGTGTGTGTGTGTGTGTGGTTTGGTATCCTTCGCCCCTTCTGTGTCGCAGTCAATCAAACCTGTGGCCGAAGCCGGTGACAGCACCTTTATTAGTCTGCAGGCTGACCCTCTCTCCGTGGAGGCATTCATTCTGATGTCTTTAGGCAGTTGATGGGTGCCCGTGGCAGTTTACCTCATTTAATATTGCTCGGACAAGCCACTGAAGTGCTATGGTTTGATCTTTTATGCCTCGCACAGCCTAAGATAAATACTTTGAGAAAATGGCTTTTCTCTAAATGAGTTAGACATGCTCCGTCTTTATGGTACTTTCTTTGTTTAACTTGATGATTTATTTGTCCACTAAAAGGATACATAGCCTATTCTAGACGTGCACGGTCCTCAGTGTCCTCTTACTGTGTACCCACACCAACTGTGTTTTCATTTTATGTGTCTCCAATGAGCGGAAGAAAAACTTCCCCTTTTTTTTACGTGCCTGTTCAATTTCAAATTATTACCTAATTTCAGTTGTGCTGTCAGACAAAGGAACAACAGTATTGCAAAAAGAGAGAAATATAAGGATTCATAAATATCGCCAGAGTGGCCTCTTGATAGTTTTGAATGGCCGCTGGCCCCAGAATGAAAAAGTTGTATTTATCAAAGTTAAATGGACTGCAATTTGCCATATCAGGTCTGAGAGGGAGCTTGGTTTCAGCCTTTAGCAGAAAACCCTGTGTGGCACTTCTGCCCTCCTCTGGAGCAGCAGGAGTATAACAAGTGTTTACATGCAGCTGAGCTCACGCGATCTGTGTATTAATGAATTTGTTGGAGCGGTAATAATCACAACGGCAGTGTCTGTTAATCATGTGAGCGTCCCCGCTGTTGGGATCGACTGTGATTTAATTCATCTTTTTCACTCCAAAATATACTTTCCCTGTCACAAGATCAATCCCCCTTTCAGATAAACTGCAAATTTGCTTAGTTTTCTGTTGAACGAATAAATTCACTCCGTTGTCAAGCAGTAAAACATTTGTTGGGATTGTGTCAGGATCTAAAGAGAGACCACACATAACAAAATATATTAGGCCACACGTAACATATACAGTTTGAATGATGCGAAGAGCTTGAAATAAGAAACAGCTGGATCTAAATCTGATAACGCTGAGGACGTAGTCTTTTCTTGCTTTATTGAGCAAACTAAGTGCCTTTAATGGATGAGCGGAATTCGTTGAGCGGAATTCTAATCTATTTTCCAGGAGTGGCATCACAGTTCTATGAAGGGCTGTTTCTTCTTGGAGGAAGACGGCAGTATCAGCTCTCTGCAGTACGAGCTCCACGTTCCCCAGACAACCAACGTGTACCTAACCATCCAACCTGTCAGCCTCAGCCACGGACCCGGTACTGGCCCTGTTTAATGCTACACATCATCTTTCAAATGATGTCACCCCATTGGCCATAAGCTTGCTACCCTGATTAGGCAGGTCCACATTTTCATAAATGGTAGTTTTGTTTTCTTTTGTATAGAAAATGAGCACCCTTTTATTTAATAACCTACACAGCAGCTTGGCATCCTGTGTTTTTTCAGACAAGCCTTCTTCCTGGATGACGGTGGACACGGCTCTCTTTGTGATGGCAGCTGGTGAAACCAAGGAGGAGTCCACTTTAGTGGGTTTCACTGAGTCAAAGGACAAAGACGTATGTGTTGTTTGTACTGAGCGATCAACATGCACTTGAGAATTGGCTCATATTCAATATTCCCATCGATGCTTAAGTTAGAAGTCTTTATCAAGTTGTAACCCCTGATGAAAGTGTTTCCTATTCCACTGACACCGTGCGCCGAAGGCAGCAGCGTGGCTGAAGCGCTCGTGCTACATTCCAGTAATGTAACTCCATCTATGTTCCCTGCAGAAATATGTTTGGAAAGGAGAATTGCATGCTGGGACTTACTACCTGCTGCCCTTCACGAGTGGATGCAAACTAAAGAAAAGGAGCAAAAAGAGCCTGTCAAATAAACCCGTGGAGCTCGTCTACAGGACTGACTCTGGAGAACTGGACCTCACCAGGGAGCTGAGGTGTGTGTGCGTGTGGGTCCATGACACGTTTTTTTAAATGTCACCAGGAATAAGATAATGTTTAAAATGTGTAAAGTATTCATGTCAGCATAGAAAAAGAAAAAGGAGCACGCTTTGCTAGCTCTGTTAGCTGTCACCTTAGCAGTGAGCCGGAGGGATACAGGGGTGCAAAGATGGACAGGCGCTGCCTGGATCTCTTATCTGTGTGTTGCTCCCGCTGTGCCACAGGGAGGCGCTGTCCGACGTCTTTGAGGTGATAGACCTGGATGGAAATGGTTTGCTCAGTCTGGAGGAGTACAACTTCTTTGAGCTGAGGACCAGTGGAGAGAAATGTGACAAAGATGCTTGGGCTGTCTGCAAAGGTAATCATTGTCATTATGGCAGTATTATACAGAGTTTCATTTCTATGAAATGTATCTGTCTTTGTTTGGGCGGGCAGAGAACTTTGATATGATGAAGAACCAGTTGACACGGCAGGGCTTCGTAGAGCTCCACCTGATGGAGGCCACAGAGAAGGATGGAGACCCTGCAGACTTGTGGGTCATCCTGGAAGCCATGGGCTTCAACCGAATGCTGGAGCTAGTAGATGTAAGTTTACACCTCTGCTCTCACTTAAAACAACCACATGCAGTTGCAAGTATTTCAATCAGTTTTAAGATGCCATCAAGTCACTTTTATTTTATTTTTTTGCTAAGAAAAAAGATGATTTGCCACTCTGCAATACTAGCTACTGAATTGAGTCTAAATGCCATGTTTCTTTCACTTGACTTTAATAACCAAAGCCTCACAGAGCAAAAGCACTGTTTGTAGTACACACATACAGAGAGAAACACACCCAAGCTTTCAAAACCGCTCACAAACTTGACTAACAGAATGAACTCCTCGACCCAGGCTTGTCCATTCCAGATAGATGTACACTGTGAAAGCACTCAGCCATCCATCCAGCCACTCTGTATGGACTCAGGACTCAAACTTCAGAACCAGGCCCTCCAGAAGTCCATCACCGCCAGGACAGGGGCCAAAGCACTGAGGGGACAAGACAACATCTTTATCTACACCTACCGGGGGGAACACAGGATCTCCTCCCTCATAGCAAACAAGGTAGACGACCCACCTTGTGAATGTCTGAGGAGTTTCTGGTTCAGTGTGATTGTCTCGATGGCCACTAGGGTGTGATAGTCCGAAATTGAACGAAAGACGGAGTGAACCTGAACGGAATCCATTACTATTATTTAACTAATTTGAATCTGTTTTACTCATAGCACAGAGAATCCCAGTGTGTGTGTATTGTCAAAAGATAAGCTTTCTGTATTTAACACACTTTCTGACGTCAGCGTATTGTTGCAAAGGCCCTTGACACTGTGTTTGTAATTGAAATGCAACCATCGTTTTGATTCTCATAGCAACAGGAGCTACTCAGAAGGAATGAGCCGCTGATACAAAGGAACCGCTGAACACAGGACATGTTTACATGTCCCCTGGTTTTCACCAGAGTGTTTTGAATTTACATTTGTAGTTACTCGCCGATGTCCCCGTAGAAGAATTATAAGTCTTATAATTGGTTTAAAGGTTATGAGTGGGGAGCAGTACTCCTCTACACATCCAATACACACACACTTTGCGGTTGTGTTGAGTACAAACGGACTATTTTTCTTTTTTTACATTAGCATAAGGCTGTTTGTTCATTTATAGTTTTAGGTTAACAAAACACATTCTTCTGTATTTTTGTATTCAAATTTAAAAAATGTACTTCGGCTTCATTAATTAATAATATGCATCATTTGAAAAATTTCAAATTTAAGTATATACAGTACGTGTCTGTTTTAGCCAATATCTGCATGGTGATTTTATGTTGAGTTGCACATTTTCCTCAGTAAGTTTTGCAATCTGTTCTGGATTTTGTACCCTGGCTCGCCTTGAATAAGCCAATACCCTTTGTGTTGCAGACCAACCAGAAAGTGACTGTCCATGTAAACAATGAGCAGAGCAGGAACTGCTGCAGCAGCAGAGGCATGAGTGTGTTCGCGGTCGAGGTTCCAGCCAGGACTAAGATGGTACAGAGGGAAAAAAACCCTTTTCTATAATTTCAATGAATAAAACCTTGTGATCTAGTATGGGGAAAGTTTTCATTCTCAATAAGAAAAAACTTTATTCTAAGTGATGTGGTAATAGCATGGAATGAAATTAGTTTTTTTGGGGGGGATACTAACAAAGATCTTGTGTTCTATGTCTCCCAGGTCTGCCAACACATTCTCCCCATCAACGAGAGACACGATTGGACCTACAGCTGTGTAGAGACCATCGTACCCTGCACGTAAAGCTGTACTGCATTTACTCAACCTTGCTTGTGACGTGCACAGAGAGACGGATGGGATACATAATAAATGGAAAATGTTCCATACCCACCGGACCGTATGTGTGTTTCAGTTCCAGAAGGAACACGGTTTGATGCTTTTAACTTTTTGACTTTACCTGTGAGTTTTGTAAAGCCTTAAATGTCAGACACCAGAGACCTTCTGGCGGCTCGTAGCCAGCAGCCTGATCAGGGCCAGCTGCAAGAAGGTTGTTTGAGAATCTGCATGACTCTATGGATCTGAGGCGTTAACCACTGGTGGCGGCTGAGCCTGATCAGGCTGCTCAAGTCATTAAGTGCAGCTCATAATAGTCATCAATGCTTTTGTTGTCTCAATTAATGTAAAGAATTTTCAAAATACTAACACTGTTAAATGTATAGAGTACATATCAAGGACTTGCATGTTATTTCATAATTCATCTTTTAAATGATGCCTCTTGTCAACTGTCAAACAATATTTATCATATATCCTGATATATCCTCATTCGTTGTATACAGTCATCTAATACAGCCCAAAACAAATGTATAATATTTAATTTCACTGTGTTTCCATATATTTTAAATAACATTTAAAATTCATTTTTGTCATGTAGATGTTAATAGTTTTAATACACTTTCCTATCACAGATATCCGTACACCGACATATGTTTGGTAACAACCCTTGATTTTGCCCAACATCAACATTTCGTTTCAACAATAGTAAGAATACAGACGTGCTTTAAAAATGCCATTTCACCGTGTCCCTGTGGTCAGACAGGTTTGCGCTGTTTGTACGGCCTTCAACTTTAAAGTCACCAGGAGATTTGTATCAACTGGACACCAGGATTGCTTTCAGCTCTCCGGGACAGAATGAATGGTGGATTGAAAAACTCTTTGGTATTATTTTCTACAATGATGCCTGAGAATCAATGTTTCTTAGACATTTAGGTGCCTTGCATGAGAGATGTTAAGATGGTTTTAATGTTTGTGATTTTTTTTTAGGAAGAATCCAAAGCTGGTCCTAACCCTAACCTTACTGCACATCGATATGCACATTTCAGTCTGTTACAGCCATTTCTCACCATTCTCCATATTCCTAAATCAGTATGCGGCTGTGGGGAAGTGGGTTGGCAGTGAAATGCATTCCTTTGCATTGCACTCCGCTCTAAACTTGATTTGCCCTTGGCCTTTACAGTTGAGAGAGTTTAGAGTGTTGACCTCCTATTTATAACTCTCTGGCCATTATTTGCCCTTTGACTTTCTCTGCTGAAACCGAAGAGCCACCTACGTAAATGTCATATGGCATGTGCGCTGTATCTAATGTCCTGAGCCCCTGTCTGCTCTCCCTTTCCCAACACATGGCTTTGGTAACACAGGTCTAAAGTTAATCTTTGTTCTGCTTATGATAGTCAAACACTCTGATGCAACAAGGTAAACAAGTGCTCAAGTGGACTATTTCAAAATAGTCTGCATGCAGAAGATAGCATGGTATATGTTATCAACGAAACATAATATACATATGTGTGTTTGTCTACTGCATGCATGATGCACTAAAGAAATCGACCTAAATGATCTGTTAAAACATCCATGTTAGTTGGATGAATAATCCTCCAGGGCCTCGACCTGCCCTTTGAAGGGAGGGGGCGTGTCTACGAGGACGAGGGGCGTGACTAGCCCGGTGTGTACGTGTGGCTGCGCTGCCGCTGCAGTCGGCTCTTTTTTTTCGGTCCAGGTAGCGGATCCCACGGGGAGGCTCAGAAAAATGGTGAAAATAACAACAGTGAAGACCAAGCCGTACTCGGACCAGAAGCCGGGCACGAGCGGCCTGAGGAAGAGGGTGACGGTGTTCCAGCAGAACCCGCACTACGCGGAGAACTTCATCCAGAGCATCATCTCCGTCATCGAGCCCGCCGAGCGACAGGCTGCCACTGTGGTGGTGGGAGGAGACGGGAGGTTCTTCATGAAAGACGCCATTCAGCTGATCGTTCAGATCGCCGCCGCGAACGGGGTCGGTAGGAGAAGGACTTGTTGTCCGACCTCGCTGCTCTGCTCTCGCGTGACACGTTCGCGAGCTAAGGCTAAGTTAGCTAATTTAAGCGACGCCAGCTAGCACGTTAGCATCGAGCCGCATTTCTGCTAAAAGTTCAAACGCACGAGACCACTTGTGAAATATTTTAGCGCGTCACTGTTGCAATAAACACCAAGCTGGCCTTCAGTTAACCTGCGGTGCTGGCTTCACACGGGTCCCTTGGCACCGGGGAACCGGTGGAGCAAAGGTCGTACATTCCTGTCACTGACGCCACTTGCCATTGTTTGTTATTGGCGTCAAGTTACTCGATGAATCCCGTTAAATCAGTACACCCCCCCCACCCCACATTGAACTGCGGGAGCCAGTGACACCCGTCAAGGGTTTCCAGCGCCGGCCATAGTGGGCCAGATGACCGCTGCGCCCTTTTGGACGAGCTGCACGATGATGGAGGTCACTTGGGTTTCCAAAGACTCCACACGCAACGCCAACACAGTCTGACTGTGCTGCGGACGCGTTTAGTGCAACATTTGAAGCATCTAAGCATCGTGTGCTGCAGGCACTAGGGGGCCCTGGTCGTATTTGCACAGGACACAACTGTTGTTGTCTAAACGGAACCTGAGACCTTCTCTCTCTTAAGAGATGGCAGCTCTGCCTGTTGAGCAGCTGGTGCAAAGCAGCAGGCTGAAGCGGAACAAAGTTGGATCTTTCTACATTTTCTGTGTGGTTGTTACAGGAAGTGAAGCTGTGGAGAAACTAACATTGCCAAACTGTTGCATGGTTTAAAAGGGAAGTCCCGGGCGCAGATGGTGATGCCATTTTTAAAATGGTCATTGACCATAAGATGTACTTAATCAGCTCTTGACCTTTGCGTCTTGACCCTTTTGGTAGTTTTTCTGGTTTAGTAAAGCCAGTTAAAGCTGTGCATTAAACAGCGTTTTATGTGTGTGTAGTTCTTAGGCACTGGGCTTATTTAGGACCATAGTGGCCTGCGGGTAGAAGCCTGGTGTAACCTTCCCACCCTCAGCAGGTAGGAATGGCTCTAATCCAGGTGACCGATGCTTCCCGATTGTCCCGGTCTCATTTTTGCAAAGCCTTTTTGTAAAAATCCTTTGGTCAGAACTACGTATTAAATACTTATTTGCGAATAATTAAGACTACCTATTATGTTCCCTCCTGCAGATTGGTCATCTTGTGATTGGTCAGGATGGCATCATGTCCACCCCAGCAGTCTCCTGTGTGATCCGCAAGATGAAGGCAGTGGGCGGCATTATCCTCACAGCCAGCCACAACCCCGGAGGCCCCAATGGAGACTTTGGCATTAAGTACAACATCTCCAGTGGAGGTGAGTGGAGACAGCGTCGTCGCCATTATTCATTGCCATACAAGTTTACTGGCCCATTGTCTAAAGTGTTGAGCTGCAATCAATGAGGGGAAATATGCATGTTATTTATTTAATGTTTTGCCACAAATATTTTTCCTGCAGTACATCTCCGCTGCTCATCATTTCTTACAGCCTTTTGACTTTTTTCCCCGCAGGACCTGCTCCAGAGGGCATCACAAACAAAATATTTGAAATCAGCAAAACCCTGCAGGAGTATCAGATCTGCCCCGAGCTGAAAATGGATCTGTCCAAGATCGGCAAGCAGACCTTTGAGGTGGACACCTTCAAGCCTTTCACAGGTACAGCTCTGTAGAAAGCTCTGTGGCTTCTTCACTGCTCTTCTAAAATAATGACTGAATACAGTTGGGGACTCGTGAAATCCAACAACAGTCAATAAAAGTAGTTTGGCCCGTTGACCCGACGTCTTTATCCTAACGTCCGTCTTCTTTTATCATGCTTTTGTTTCCCTCAGTGGAGATTGTGGACTCTGTGGAGGCCTACGCTGAGATGCTACGGGACATCTTTAACTTTGCCCAGCTGAAGGAGCTCCTCTCTGGAGCCAACCACATCAACGTCCGCCTGGACGCTATGCACGGAGGTGGGAAACAGCAATAGTTCAGGCTTTGTGACGGACAAAATAAATCTGCTGTTGTTCCCGTTTTAAAGACTGTCCCGCTCCCTCCAGTTGTGGGTCCTTATGTGAAGAAGATAGTCTGTGAAGAGCTGGGTTCTCCTGCCCACTCTGCTGTCAACTGTGTCCCCCAGGAGGACTTTGGGGGACACCACCCTGACCCCAACTTGACCTACGCTGCCGACCTGGTCAACACCATGAAAGGAGGAGAATATGATTTGGGTGCAGCCTTTGATGGTGATGGTGTAAGTCGAGGAAGATAACTTTGCTGCAGTATAGTAAGACTTGAGTATATATATTTGAATATATGCATTTTCAAAGACCACATTTTTGCTAACCTTTGTCAGGTTGCTAATGTGAGAAAATATGCTGAAATCCATGTAGTCATCTTTTGACATCCTTCTGAAACCTCAAGAAATATTTGTGGGACTTGGATTTAGTTTGTTTTTTTTGTGCTCCAGTGTTCAGGAAAGTTTCACACTTACCGTTTAAATTAGTCGAGTGTAAAACTCGAACATAATGTCCATATTTCTGCTCTTTCTTTCTATTGACCCCTGACTGTGTCCCTATTTCAGGACCGAAACATGGTGCTGGGCAAAAATGGCTTTTTCGTGAACCCGTCCGACTCTGTGGCTGTCATCGCTGCCAACATCAACACCATCCCATACTTCCAAAAGACCGGTGTCAGAGGACTGGCCCGCAGTATGCCCACCAGTGGAGCCCTGGACAAGTAAGAACCGCACAACGTAACAGCTACTCTGAAATGAAAACTGAGAAAGGCACAGATCATTTTCTCATCTGTTTTATTGTGTGTCTGCTGATCGGATGCAGTGTGGCCAAAGCTCTGCAGATGCAGCTGTACGAGACTCCAACTGGCTGGAAGTTCTTTGGCAACCTGATGGATGCTGGAAAGCTTTCATTGTGTGGAGAGGAGAGCTTCGGCACAGGTGATCGAATGTCGTCCTATTGGTGGAGCCTGAATGGCAGTAAATGAAAGCGGCGCCTCCTACTCACTCAATCTGTCATCCCCTCTGTTCTCCCTGTGCTAACCGACCAGGCTCGGATCATATCCGGGAGAAGGACGGCTTGTGGGCAGTGCTTGCATGGTTGTCAATTCTAGCGACCAGGAAACAGAGTGTGGAGGAGATCATGAAGGATCACTGGCAGAAATTTGGCAGGAACTTCTTCACCAGGTCAGGAATGATCCCATAAGAGTGGTTTAAGAAACGTGGGCTTCATTTTACAAAAGAGGACTATTTCAGGTTGCGAGTTGTGTTTTTTTTTTTCTTACGATGTTTGGTTAAAGGACTTTGGTTACCAAACAGTTTGTTTGAAACAGTTGTAGCAACACAGACTTGATGCAGGAATAACAGTGTGTCAAATGATACTCTGACACCTTGTGGCGAATACAAGAACTGCAGCACACAGCTTCCTAGAAAAAATCAATTCATACAGGTATTTTAAGACATTTCAGGGTTTCAGCTATTTTGTTAATTATTGAAACCAAAGGTTATTATTTTTTGCCTTTTTTTTTTTTTTCAAAAGTCAAAGAATGACCGCTTCACGTACAATCTCCAATTGTCTGACACCAGGTGATATTTTCATCCACTTCCAGGTACGACTATGAGGAGGTGAACTCTGACGCTGCCAACAAGATGATCGCGGATCTGGAGACGACAATGTTTGACCCATCGTTCATCGGAAAGAAGTTCTCATCGGGCGATAAGACGTACGAGGTGGCTGTCTCTGACAACTTTGCTTACACGGACCCTGTGGACGGAAGTGTGTCCAAAAACCAGGTGAGAGCCTGCGAGGCAGAGCAGCGTGTTTGGACCTCCTATTTCGACCTCCACATGTTTTCCAGTTACTGTGCTGGTTCATGAATCAAATCTTCCGTGTCTTTCTCTGTTCTTCTCTCAGGGCCTCAGGATAATCTTCTCCGACGGTTCCAGGGTCATTTTCCGTCTCAGCGGTACGGGCAGCGCCGGAGCGACCATCCGGCTCTACATAGACAGCTATGAGAAGGACCCCAAGAAGATTTACCAAGACCCACAGGTCAGGACGATAAAGAATAATCCCAGCTAGATCCAGTGAGAGCGAGGAAGTGAGACACGAGGCAATTAAGTCATCAAATATGGAAACAAACATGCAACTTGCACCAGTTTTTCTTTTCCCTCAAAATGAGAAGAGAAAATCAGGATATTAATGTAGTTTTGACACCCCTGCCAGGTCATAGCCGTTGACTTCAGGCTCGCTGTAATGATCCGTAGCCAGCTGGACAGTCGCCTTGCATTGGGTGGAGCTCCCGAAGACAAGTTCCAGACCGCGTGTTCAGCGAGTCTGGAGTCCTGGATGCTTTTCAGGGCCAGAACCAAAGGGAATAATACACAGAGTTCAGACTAGACACCTCATTGAAGTCCTTTCGACTGGTGAGGAGGAAAGGGGCTTGATGTAGAACAAGACGAGACCAAAAAAAGGTGATTGAAGAGGAGGAAGGGGTTGCGTCGAACTGACCGTGTTTACACGCCACAAACGAACAGATGGGCGGAAAAACACACTGCTAGAATCTTCCCCTGGCAGATAAATGGTTCAGTTGGCTGACTGGGTATACTTTGGGATATGATTTACCAGGAAGAAGACGGCATTTGACAAGCTTTCACATTTCTTCCAACAGCAGTTGTTATGCGGCTCTCTCCTTGTGGTCATTGTGTTATATACGTTCGTAAGAAGGCTCCATGTCCCGGCTGTTCCCTGCTTGTGCCCAGTTTGGGCTGGTATTTCTTTTTTTTACCTTTTGGTCTCCTTGTGCAGGTGATGCTGGCTCCCCTGGTGGACATCGCCCTGAAGGTTTCTCAGCTCCAAGAGAAGACCGGACGCACTGGCCCCACTGTGATCACATGATTCCTCCGCCACACTGCCTCCACAACAGAACACCTGCCGTCTCTCCCCGGGGTGAAGCTGGCCACGAAGGCTGTCTTGGTTTCAGCTCGTGGCCGTCTTACGAGCCGAGCTGGATGAAAAAGGGAAATGCAAGTTGAACGCATGAAAAATGCCCGAGTAGCTCTTAATTTATCTTGTAATGAAAGTTGTCCCCTGCCGTCGTCTAGCGTTGAAGTACAGTGAGTCTTAATATGCTGTTTTCTTAAAATGGGGGGTCAGGTGATTTATCTGCAAGGCAATGAGACACTGTCGCACGGTAATGTCAATTAAATGTGATTTTAAGAAAAATGCCATTGAAAGATTCAATGTAGGCAGAAAACTATTTGAATGTCCTTCGTGTGATTTGTGCAATAACGTAATAGTCCATATCTGTTTCCTGAACCATGTGATTAAAGGGAGGAAGTCTCAATGAATCAGCTATTTGGGGCGACCTCATCCCACATTTCCCTTCCTGACCATGAACCACAGCTTAAGCCTTGACAACTAACACATCCACCAGTAGAAAACAAATAAATAAATAATCTCACATCAAAGTACTGCGGTTGTTTTTAAATCTTTTTATTTCATCACTGCTGCATGCAATGCTGCATTAGTTAGTACGTGGAGTTCTGCAGTAGGCACGCCAAATTCTTTTTATATACTAAATCTTTCCTTCCAAAAACCAGCTGGTGCTTGACGAAACGTTCATGTCGGCTGTAATGGCTTTAGCAGACCGGGGCTTAGAAAAGCGAGGGACTGAAGCTGAAATGGGGACGGTGTAGTAAATTGTTTTGGATAAACGCAAAGATCCTGTCCTGCAGAGCCACGACGTAGCGTCGGCCTGCGAGAGAAAGGAAAGGAGATGAGAGGACCCAAGTCTCACCAGTCTTCCTGTGAATGAGAGCCACTGCTGGTCGACGATTAGTTCTAAAGCATCGGGGGATCCTGCCGGCTGGATCTCAAGACCAACAGCCAACGGTTGAAAAATATTTTCATTTCTTTTTTTCGAGAAATTACAGAATGACGTTTGAGACTTTACACGTACTGGATCGGTGTTAACGTTTTCCTCATGTCACTCCCAATCTGGACGTAAATTGGCTGCAATTTAGTTAATTGGCTGGAAAATCAGGTGCACCCGCACACCGAGAAGGGAACATTTAATGTTTCTCTGAACACGGAAGGCAAAATTGGCCTCAATCATAGATGGCACATTTTCCGCCAATTTCTGTCACGCTCGTCTGTCATTCATACCGATCAGCTCTACCTGTTTGCCCTTTGCCCCCCCCTCACCTTCCCCCCAGACACATAGTGCGCGCTGAAGTTTCTGACCTGGAACAAATTGAGCATTAAAGATGTGCTTTTTCATAAATATTTGTGTATGCTTAACCTTTCTTATAATTCTACTGAAACAAGCTTTCAGACAGGTTTAAAAAATAAATGTTCCCAATCTTTTATCTGCGTTTACGCTGAGGAGGAGGAGGAGGAGGAGGATTGGCCTTTTAAAGCTTGTCTACAGCCTTCAAAGGCACAATCCGGGGCATTTGGGACGTAGAACTGCCCCGAAACAGTTCCTCTCCAGTCCCTTCGGAGGCACATCAGCAGACTGAAAACCGTTTTCATGTCGCATTCATGTCAGCCTGTCAGTGCAATACATAACGTGTTGCTCTTGTTCCTCTTGTAACGGCTTGCAGGCTGTAGTTGGATTGGCTGTCATTACATCGGGTGTTCGTAATAAGGCTCACATTAAACCGGCCCAAGTGGCTTTCTGTGGAGCTGGCACGGAGCAGCGTGTTTGTTGCTCTCTTACATAAGGGCAACGCTTCTATTTAATTTCATCGCGAGAGAACTTAATGGCCATCAGGAGCAGCGCACACCATGTTCTCCACGAATTTATGGTGTCTGTCCTGGTCATAAAGGAGCTAAGAAAGGATCTTGTTGTCCTCCTGTAATGTGTCCAGTGTACCGATAGTTCGCTGGGTGTAATATCAAATGGTGTTCTGGAGATCTGATGGAACACAAATTATTTAGCACGTAGCCCAACATGTGAGCGCAGTATTAAAAAAAAGAAACAGCAACAAACAACACATCAATCCTTTAAAAAGAATATTTGCACAATTGATTCATCTGGTCTCCAGATTGCAAAAGTGTGCAACCGCAGTGTTATAAATAATAAAAACAATCCCCTAGTTTAGTCAGTTTTCTTTATACCAATTGCAAATCACCCTTTTGAGATCCCTTCTTCCTACAAAAGGATAATTTCTCCCACAATAAGATTTATCATCTTCTCTAAGTGAAAACATCAGACATCAGAGATTTTCACAATTCAACAATAACCTGATTTATTCTTAAACGTACAATAGCAAGCTGTTCTCTTAACACCGTATCTACATTTTTCACACGAGAAAACAAAAGAGGGAAGATCAAACTAGTGTATTGTGTGATACGCGAGTTCCGCTGCCTGAAACTTCACATGTTTGGAGGCCTCTGTAGTGAAGAGAGGGAGTTGCCTTGGCTTCAACCTTGATCTAACTCTCTCGAAAGGTCTCTGAAAAATCTTTAAATGAAATACTGGGTGCTCTTGCAGTATTCCAGGCCTTTGAAAGGCACTGTCTGTAAATATGCAATATGTGTTAAGCAGTTAGGCCAATGTTGTCTGTCAGACATTTAATGACGTCCCAACAGGGATGGAAAATGTCTTGGCTGAGTAAACAACGTGCAAAATGCTAACACATTTTCAGACGATGATGTGGGAAATCAGATTGAAACCCAATCATTTAAGGCATGTGTTAAATCATTGGGTTTCAATCTGATTTTCCCCGAGGACAAGTTAGCAAAAGTTTCTAGAAACATAGAAAATGAATACTGAGTCAATGTGGCAGAAAGGCCATCATCACCCTCATCCTTTCATTCTCTTTTATTCACTCAGACATTTTGGCCAACTTTGAAACAAAGAGCTTCCCTGTGCACGAGATGTGGCCACTGTAGAACGCCTCGGGGATCTGCTCTTCAAAGAGACCTTCGGAACCCTAATCCACTGCACCAGGAACGTTAGGTGACTTTTACCATGCATGGTTGCAATTTTAATGATCATTAAAATAAAGTCGATACACATCAAGGGGGGAAAAACAGGCCCAGTCAGAAATAATCTGGCTACTTGATCGGTGCAGTGGTGAGGTCCTGCACCTCCAAAAGCCCCTTCCCCGTCTCTGACGTTCTTTATTACAAAGGAAACCACCAAACACAGCTTAGCTTTAATTGATTTGGGCGCTCAAACAGAAAATGTAAAAGGACGCCGTAGTAAAAAATAGGCAGCTGATACGTGACGTGCTCCACATCACACGTTTCTCCCAACTGCAATCAGGCATGAGCAATTTCACAAGGTTTAACAGTTATTCAAAGTTACTCAACATGTGATATTGCTGGAGCACAAAAGCCCTTTATTGTGTTGATGTAAAAGCTGTGCGCGACTGAACGCCTACCACATCTGCACACGCAGTCTCACACACCTTCTCCTCGCTGCGTTCTGCGTGAAGCAGCGAGCAGCGAACCACCTGAAGCGCTTGAAGTCGCAGTTGTAGGTCGTTGCACCTTGAGACTGCTCGCGTTTCACTGCCGCGGCCATTCCACTCACAATTCAATTCAATCAAGAGGAATCATGAACTCAGGCAACAAAAGCAATTGGTTATGTCGGACCAATTTGAGGTGAGACCGAAAGCTCAATCATCATCAGCAAATGAACGGCACTCGCCATCTCCACGTTGAAACGCTTGGATTGAGCGCGCTGCTGGTTTCGATCAGACCTTTGGCAGCTGTCGAGCCGCTGCTTTGCATCCCTCAACTCTCATAATCACCATTTTTCGGATTTTTCCTTTACCACTCAGGTGACAGTGGGCCAGGGACGCTGCAAAGATAAGTTCATGTATAATATAGAGTAAAACAGCCATTCTTGAACCAACATAGCGCTAGCACCCTCCCTTGTGCTATCTAATGGTTTGCAGGAACCTTGTTCAGTGTTATCTCTCCAAGGACGCCTGAGTGTGCAGGGGAGAGGAGGGGAAGGATGGTTTTGATAAGGAGTCCTGAGACAAGGAGCAGGGATAACAGAGGTGAAGCTGTGACACCCGTGAGCAGAGCCTCCCTCAGGTCTCCAGGAATAAAAGAATAATCCAGTCTAAAGCAATTTTCCGTCCATGCTATCCCTGCTCTCTGCAAGTTAAACCAAAACACACTTCAGAGAGGATGATATTTCCCTCTAATGAGCAGAGGTGGGTCACAATATGGGAGGACCGGAGATGCTAAATTGCAACCATTCTTTTCCTGCCTGGTATTAGTCTGTCAAAGTGCTCTTTGTGTGCAGACTCACATGCGGAGACAAAGTATGTGTCAAAAACCAGAAATGAGTGGAGTAAAATGAAACAAGGTGTGGAGTTATCGGGGAGAAGTTGAGGTGGGTCAAAATACTGGGCTCTGGAATGAATAATTGTATAAAGGTGTGTGTGTGTTTGTGTGTGCTTGTGTGCGTCTGCAGGCGCTATTGTTCGCCTTATTCTCATTTACACTTCTCGTTCTAGTCTTTGTCCTTGTACATGTCATTCAGGGATGCGTTGAACATTTGAATATGGTTTAAATATAGTAGGAAGAAATAACAAGATGCTACACGGCAAAATGTCCACTTATCCTTATTTTGACATTCAGTTTCACGACAATAAATTACATCATACAATTATTGCAGAAAAGCGAAGCCTGTATTGGGATATTGTTTTAAATATCATGAGTGCAACGAAGTTCATGTATAAGGCCATGCTGAATTCCCTATTCATGTTCCCGGGTTTATTCATTGGAGAATATTTGTGTGCTTAAATACTGGGCCTCGTAAATCGCGCGTGCCAGAGTCAGCCAAAGCAAAGTAGCTGCTTAGTGCCACTCAGCCTGCAGCGGACTGAGAAGCCTTCTTCTCCCTCAGTTCACTTTGGGTATTTAGAGATACACTCTCTCATTATGTTAATGAGCATACAAACTCAAATCCAATCCTCGGCTCACAACATCTCATTTTCAAGTTTAAAAAAACGTTTCTTCACACTTTTTATGTACATATTTATCACACCATTCCCCTAAATCTGCAGTCACTTTATCATGTTTTACTACTTTTTGTGTGTGAGTTACAGTATTTCCTCCCCTTAATCTGCAGCCAATCATTGATGTCACTGGTTGCTCCCGCTGGTTTGAGTCCACGTGTGCCAGAAAGAAAAAGATTAAAAATGAATTGTTGTTCCGAGACACATTAGTTGAACAATCTCACCATGACTCTGATTTAGTTCAGTGGGAGTTTTCCCAGTTGGAATTGTAGATTTCCATATTTCAACGTGTCGACTTCTCCTCCGTGTCTTTCACTCAAGTCCACAGTGAAAGTTCTTTTTCCACTTTGGAAACAGTCCTGCAGTTGATGCTATCATCCATTTAGTGCCCCCCCCCCTCCCTCCTCCCTCCGCCAAAAAAAGGCTCCCGAACACCTTCAACTCACAGCGTTTTCTGGAACGCAAAGGTCTCTGTTCCTGCAGCGAACACAAGGGGGCGACACGTGGCTAATCGGAGCCATGTGGCTCCTGTGGGCACCAGTCGCTCGGGTGAAGTCTGCACGAAGGATTGCGCTCAGTTGAAGGGGAGACACAGAGGAGGGGAAAGTGTTGCTGGGCTCCAGCGCGGAGGACACAGACACAGACAGAGAGGCAGAGGCAGAGACAGAGACCAGGACAGACGCAGACACGTCGCTCTGGGGAAACGTTGCGCTTTAAAAGAGCGGCTGGAAAAACAGAGCGCAGAAAGTGGAAAAGAAAGTGGTGCTTTTTTTTTTTTTTTTTTACAAAGTATATTTCTTTTGGAAGGGCGCTTGATATTGAAGTCTTGAGTGTAGTGGATGTGCAAAGCGGACGAAGGTCGATTTTTTTTTTAACACCGCCGGAGGAATGTATCCAACTCGGGCCGCGTCGAGCCGGCGTCTCCGGCGATGTCCGCAGTGCGCTCTGTGGATCGCGCTGCTCCTCCAAAGTGTCTTGGACCTGAGCGCGTCTGGTGAGTCTCAAGTCCCCTTTCTCTCCCCCCCCCCCCCCCGCCCTCCCTCCCTCCCTCCCTCACCCCTCCCTTCGTTTCCCCGCCGGCCGCACTTAATCTGCGGTTTATCCCAACACGCGTGAATATAAACATCAGCATTGGCAAACGTACATCGCGGGGACGGTTTGCGTGCGGCTGTTTCTTCCAAACTTTTAGAATGCCCTGTAAGTCCCCCGCCGCTGTGTTCACACTGGGTCGTATTCATTAAGCGCAAACTATTTGTCTTTCGCTGCTGGAATAATCCGATAAATGTCCTCTTAAGTGTTGTGCAAAGCGGAGGCGTTTTCCATCCCATCGCGTCCCCTCTCATGGAAACGATGGTTGCTTTTTAGATTATCGTCCCATTGTCCCCGTGAAGGCTCTGCTCGGGGAAGGACTTGACTCCTTTGGCGGACAATGGGAGGGGGTCTTAACTAGTCAGCTGGACAGCTATTGTACCTGAATCCACCGCGTCAATGGCTCGGGTCAATTTAAGGATGAGAGATGCAGAACGTGTGAAAGGAAAACAATTCTGAGGCATCTGGGTGTTTCGGAGGGAAGCTGCTGGCTGTTTCAGGAAGGGGGATGCATGAGGCGATCTTTCCAAAAAATATGCTGGCCTGGGAAAACAATACTTGTAATGTTTCTTTGTCTCTTACAAAACCCTAGTCAATATTTCACATGCTCTTCAAAGTAAATACTTGTAGTTTTGTGTATGTTTATTATTGCCTTTTCCGTCATGTACTGAGTGTGTGTTAAGAGAAAGGATGGCTGTATATGTAACTGGCTTTTGGTTGACTAATAGAAGTGTAACTGAATTCAGTTTGCGATGTTTATGAAGCGGCTCATGGGAGGTATTTTAATATTTTCGGTTCTCTCAAGCTTTAAACATTCCCTAATGGCTGATGAATCATCTTCGGATGGTTTTGGGGGGGTTTGTTTAGGTTATTTCTGTCCCACTCAAATGCTTTTGGCTCGTATTTACACCGTAGGTGTACATGATATGCTGCTTTGGGGGTAAAGCTTTCTGCTATGGCCTGCTATGTCCATCCCTTCCTCCTTCCTTGCTCTGTGGCAGGGAGGAATGTTAATCCACGTTACTTAACTCTTAGCTGTAACCTCTTCGAAAGGACTTTCATGATTGATTCTGGAGTGGTGGAGAGCCAAGCCCCTTTTGTATGGGGAAAATGACTCCCACATTTTACGGACAAATCAACCCCGAAAATTTCAAATGCTAATACCGTTCCTCTCAGCACTCGCCACCAAAATAACAACTTAAATCAACTTAAATACCCGAGATCATCTTCAGCTTCTTAAGTTATGATCAGTTATGATCCTGACTTTCAGTATCCTTCATTGCATTTAAACAGCTGATTTGTTATGTACCGCCAATCCAAAGACTCCAGCATATGTTATCAAACGATAAGGCTGTAGAATGAATGGTCAGACAGGAGCAAAGCCGCAGTGCAGGAGAGCAGAGTGTGGTGCAATGTGATGAGTGCATATTAAACGGACTTAGCAGATGTTTCTTAGAAGTATGAGACTGAAGGGCCCGGTTGTCTGTCTTTATTTGCTGCTGTCTGGCATCCCGGCGAGTCTATCAGCTTCCCTTCAGAGGTCAAAGGTCACACGCTGGTCTCCGTGGTTTAAAATGGGGTCAGCATTTTCAAGAACAATCGGGACTTCCCCTGGCTACAGCAAGGGAGTTTTTATTCATGGCATACTTAACAAAGGACGTATAAACCAATAATATAATGTGCATGCGTGTAATGTTTGGAGAGACAAACAACTCGCTGTTTAGAATTCCTGAAGCTTTAAGTCGACTCGCTCACCAAATGCATCAAATCACAGACCACCTTCTTGTTTTCAAACGTGATGAACTCTTCCTTAATTAAATTAAATTCTGATTAATATCAGAGATCAGATGAAGGCAGGAAATTGGATAATGGCTTTGTGCTAAAAACGGAGTTTATGTGACCTCTAATCGGCTTCTTCCCTGTTCTCACCAAAAACTGCTTAAGCATCGCTATCGGCCCCTAGCTGCTTTTCCAAACGAGGCAAAATGTAGAACAGATCAAGAGATTTCATACTTGTAGGTAAATCACACCCGTCGTCCTCTGAAAGTCTTTTTCATACAACGGAAACCCCCCACAAATGTTGACATTGACTAGTATGTTTAAATTGTATTTCCAACAAGAATATATTTGCGCAAAATTAGATTTATTCTTAAACGTCAAACCTGAAATTGAACCTTGGTTTGCTGCATTGAAATCCTTCTTTCTTCTGAGAGCCGAGAACAATGTGATTACCAAAGCAATGAAAAAGCACCTTTTGTTTAAGCGTACATCTTTTTTAAACAGTCACTGTCATTGCATCCTCCTGCCTCTGCCCTGTAGCTCCGCAGTAATAATCGGTGCCACGTTCATCAAAATAAATGAACGGCAATGTTTTCCAACTATGTAAACTGTGTGAATGCTCCTGAGCGCGTGTGAAGGGGCCTGTGCGGGGCAGCAGCTACGTGAAATCTGTTTAGAGTTGCATTTAGCCTTTTAATAACACTCAGCGAGGCCATAAATCAACTACCTCATTGCCGTTTTCAACAGGACACACTGTTGACACCAAAGGCACTTCACCCCTGAAAAAAAAAAAAAAAAAAGTCCTCGGCTTTGCGGACTGAGCTCGTGCTACTGCGTTGTCCATCGGCACTGATGATGGTAAGATGGTATTTCCTTAGGCTCTGAAAATAGTTGTGATTCACCGTTTGCTCATCATTGTGATACTGTTTAGTTTATCTGTATTTTATCCAGATGCAGGTCCATAATGGTGGGCTCCGCGTCTGAGTGCTACATCTTTTTCAGAGAGGGGATTACTGTGTCTAACACTCCACTCCCAGTCTGCACAGTGCACACTGCACTAACTCAGGCTTCAAGTTTTGTGCATCCCTGAAAGCTTTTTGGCAGACGCAGAAGGATGTGGCAGGAACTGTATGTGTGAAACAGATGTATCGTCTTTTCTGGGAGGATTTTCTTTTAATTCTTCGGATAGGTCAGGTCCGTTTTAAGCAAGAGAAATGGGCAGAAAGCCGTGGAAATGATCTTAATCTGGAAGCGGCATCATATGCTCGGACTCTGGCTTGCGTCACTGTTTAATACATTATTGTGTAAACGGCGTCGTGCACTGGCAATTATCTACTTCCCACACGATATTAGGCCCATGTGTTTGCCAAGGCTCAGTGTTAGTGTAAACTGTGGGGAGAATATTGTGTGCTAATTGTTTAACTGCTGTACAGCCAGCGGGCAATTTGCTTTAGGTCATATAAAAAGCATCAGGAAATGCAATAACTTTTCTCTCCGTCCTGTGTGGAATTTCTCAACACTTTCTTCTTCTCCTTGTTGTTTTCCAAGCAGGACTACCTCATTCATTAGTACGGTTTGCAAGATTTGAAATCTCCATATGATGCGTGGGACCAGTGGATATGTACAGTTCATTCTGATGTAGTTGCTGTTTTAATGTCCTGATCTTTTTTTTTGTCTATCGGCTCTCTACAAAATCAGGCAAAAGCATTTCTGTGAATTGCGATTGTTGTAAATTCCTAGCCTGGCTAACGTCATACCCTGATCCCAAATGAGACTGGGTCTGGAAACCACATGTTCATTTCCTCGTATTGGAGGCGTGGTTTACGAATGCCCAGAGCCGTTCATTGGGCGCTACGAATGTCTGTCAAATGCGCTTGTTAGGGGTGACAGTCGCACAGGAGTCAGGCCAATCAACAACATCCTGCCTGTGATTGGTGCCCTATTTCAGGGGCAAATTTGCTCCATGGTTTCCAGACTGCTTTGCAGCGCGAAATAAATCGCGCGCGCAAGGCAGCATGGGAAGACCCAGGCTAGTAAATTCCTTGCGTTTGCGTAGCATTGGCAGAAGAAGGCTCTCCCTTCCACGAATCGGACTCCGTTGAGCGTGCCGCTTGTTTTTTGTCGGCGTTTAATCAAAGGCGAAATTCACTTCACTTAGATCTTCTTTGGAGGCGTTGGATAAAGTTTCTGCGACTGCAGCCAAGCGTGTAACCCTTTTTCCTCCAATTTACTGTCTGCACAGGAGGTCAGTGCTGGAGAGAGAAGGAACCTCTGCTGTTCTGTTTGTTGGACGGCAAACGATGAAGCTTAGTTTCTATTGCTTCGATTCAATACTTTCTGTGTTGTGTTTTGGCCGCTGTCTGCAAGACAAATTACACCCGGCACATAAAAAAATGTTCTCTGCTCCGCTTTACAACGAGTCCTTTAACGCACATGTATTGCAAGCTGTAAGTGCTAGAGTGTGCTGATGACAAAGTGACACTTTAATGAGTCAAATTGAATAAGGCACACATACTGCACATCAGTTTCCCATGTGGACTTGGAAAGGTTAAATGTTGAGGACTTTGAGGAACAGCAGCGGCTTAAAGAACTCTGAATTTCATAGAGACCACTCTTCATTGCAGTTTTATCAAATGACTACTCTGCTAGCTCTTAGCAAGCTGAGCCTGTGATTAATATCATATCATGCTGCATTTCATTTAATAGGCGGTTGGATGAAACGTGGCCCCTATATGTGTCACACTAAATCTCTTTAAACCCTGTTTGCATGGCATTCAGGACTTTGGTAACGGCCACCGCGAGGAGACGGGCAGGTCTGCGTCCAGCCACAATTGGGTCTTTGCACGACTCTTTGCAAACTCTCCAGGCCTCGCCGATAAAGATATGTTCTTATTTCCCGTCCAAAAAGTAGCTTATCAATGAATAGAATGTCCCTTTATCAGCTGCATCCCCCAAAATGTGTGTTGTTGTCACATTTACGTCCAGAGGAAATCAGCCTTAATGGTTAGAGGTCCTTTTTTTCCCACAACATCCCCTAAGTAGGCACTTGGCCTAAGTAGTATGGTGAAGTACATTGTCACTCTCACTATTCTACTGTATGACTTTAATTGAATTTGCCCACTGTTTTTAAATAACTTGAATGTCAATGAAAGGTCAGAAGAAAAACAATAAAGTACATGCTGTGTGCGGCTTCAAATGATTTCGGTGGTTTATAAATTCCAGTAGAGCAGCGGAGTGCTTTTTCAGCACAGACGGACCTTCTCTCTCTCTCTGCAGGGAGGATGAGTCAACCCCTCCGTCACCCCAGCACCATCAGCGTGACTCCAAATCTCCTTGGCACTTCTCTTATCTAACAGGCATGAGACAAATGTTGGCGTTCCGTCCTCGCTCGCTGACCGCCTTGGCTTGGCCTTAGATATCCGTCATTCACTCAAACACGCACACGCGCGGGTCGTCGCTCTGTCTGCACAGTTCACGTTGGCCCCTCTTGCCTGGCCGACTGACATGCTGCTCTTGGCTACGCTGCGTGTGTTTACTCGACAATAAGAGGGAGCGGCGCGGCTCCACACCAGCGCCGGCTCTCTTCCCAGACCGTCGCAGCGGCAGACTCTCGGTAATGGCTTGTCAGCATTTTGCATCTTTTAGTTCATCCGGTTCTGCGCTGATTATGAGACGGATGTTAAAGTCAGGGAGGACTTGGCTTCGTGGCTCCGCGTCGACTCGTCAGCCCACGTGGCGCTGTGGCTACGCTGCAGAAACCATCGGACCATCAGCTCCACCGAGACGTTTTGTATAAACTTTATCACTCCGCAGTTATTAATACAACATCTTCCCGTCAATCGCTTTTCCCTGTTGCGTGCTTTGGAGATGGTTCTCAGCAGCTCTATCCTCCCAATCCCCTTTTTTGTGCCTTGTCTTTCTTACGTTTGTCATGGCTCTCGTGTGCACACAGAAAGGATGCAGCACATCTCTCCCGTGCTGCTGTGTATCGTGGAAAATGCTCAGAATGTAAACTTCAGTCCGCTCGTGGAATTCTGGCACCAGAGATGTTTGGACTGCAGGAAATTAAATTTCACGGGGAATCTAATGATTTGTGTTTTAGTTTGAATTAACTGAACACTTTTGTGTGCGCGTGCATAGAGTGTTGGATTTGTGGCTGACGCGCTCATTAAGTCATTTGAACGTTTTTATGTTCGTGGAACACAGAGAATTGTATTGGCCGTTTTTTGGTCAGTAGCAACAGAAACTATTCATTTACAATTATTGATACATTTAGTACATTATGCTCACAAAGTGGACTCGGTGGTTACATCATACCGATGAATGTTTTTGCGTGGAAAAAGCTTGTACGCACCAAAGACGAAGGGAAAAAAAATGCATTTTGGGGGATTTAGTGGACTCTGTGTTGACATGGTCTTGAATCACATCTTCAAAAAGTATCTCCATGACTTTGGACATTCCTTACCGTGTTTGTTTAACCAAAGGCATTGTCACATTGTTCCTGGAGCAAGCGCCCCATTTACCACCTCATTCACACAATAGAGACTTAATGCCATCGACTGTCCTGTTGTCCAGGGATCTCAAACCTTTGCATAAGGCAGATAAGTACTGCCTTTTAATCCTTTCTGACAGAACTAATCGGGGCAGAAGCAACTCTGCTTTGACAAACACTTTGTAAGTGACTTAACACATATGGTAAAAGCACAAAAGGCCGTAAGAAATATGTCTTAAATAGGAGTTCCCTTTCTATCCAAAAAAGCTTGAAATCCGTCTCTGGCTAAATGGCCTCACCGTTCGGCCGCTCCTCTCAGGCGCCGACATATTTACTTCTGTGCAGTTTAAATCGGGGCAGATAACAAGAAAGCGAAAAGAATAACAGGATGGAAGAACGCAGTCAGACGTCTTCCACTACTGACTGTCAGACGCGTTGGCCAGAAGGTCGTAGACCCGCTGGGGGACCCCTGTGTGCTCCTGTGTTTGATGTCGGCGTCTCGGCGCAGGAATCCGTCTTTGTGCGGCTGTTAAAAAGGTTTATGCTCTGTTCCTCCTCACCGTCTCCCTCTCGTGTACTCGTGTGGGGGGGGGTCTTTATTTAACCCGGAGCAGGCAGAAAGGAATCTTGTCAACCGGGACGCTCCAGGCCCGGGACTTCATTCACCCTGCGGGATGCAGGATGCCAGTGCTGCCCTCCACGGGATCGCTTCCTCTCTGCGGCATAGAAAATGATGGTGAGTGTTGAGAGTGGAGTTTCCCCGTCAAAGCAGCTCCGCTGTTTTTCCATATTTCCACTTTTATTGAATTTCCCGACGGATGTTTATCAAAGCCGACACAGACGTGGAAGCAAGTCAAGTTTAGGTTTACTTACTAGTGTGGTTGTGTCCCGCATGCCAGCAGTCGTCTCACACTTCACTCCTCGGGTTCCTGTTTCTCTACATATCCGCCTCTTCCTCTGTTTCTCTACTCGCTCTTCTCCTTCTCTCGGAGAGCCTTGATTTCATCAGGGCAGGAAATGAAGCTGCATTGCCCTGCAACTCCCAGCACGAGAGGGAGGTTCATCCACTGAAATCACTTCAATGCTATTTGTTTTCGAAAGGGGACGAAAAAATTTGATAGTGTGAGATAACAGTATGCTGGAGGGCGGGGGGGCAAAAGCGATATTTTAGACAAGAAAATATTTACATAGAGGTATTTGACTGGCAACAGGCTCAACTCGCAGCAACTCGTGTCAATCAAAACGCTGATTTGACTGGGTTTGAAAAAAAAGGCAACACAGGACGGTAAGGAGACAGAAACCAACGGAGAGACGGAGACGTAAAAAGGCTCTCTGACTGGTTGAAGGCTGGCTACCCCTCTTTTTTTGGACAACGCCCCCCCTTATCACAAGTCAATGATCCTCTCCTCAGAGGGGGCCTGCATAAGAGGCTTAGGCCCGCGTGATCCCGCTGCCTGTTTGCTTGACCTCTGCGTGGCCGCCTCAGCGATGCTAAGCTTTGCCCACAAGAGCTCATTACCTCTCCGTCGCTCTCACCGCTTCATCCAGCCCGTGTAGCAAGTGGAACGCGATTTTAAGAGCCTCTGATTATGTGCACCGTCAAACCCTTCATTCTTCAATATCTGTACTCGCAACAAAAAAACAAAACATTGTATACTTTTTTTTTTTTAATGTTGAGCAATGCTTATTTTTGCAACATCAGCGTTTCACTGTCCCACTGTATTATTTAATGGAACATAAAACCTTACTACAGCCGTGATTGGGATGAAGAGGAGACGGCACCGCTTCAGCATCTTTCCTCGAGCAGCCACAGGTCCATTGCACTTCAATAGAATATTTATGGAGCTTTTCATTGAAATGAACAACTGTTTAGACTGTTGCATGCATTATGTAATGATGTTTTGCAACAAGGGCTGAGGCCCGTCTCTGTAGAGAAATTGAAAGAAGGAGGGAAAAAATAAAACGTCCCCGCTATGGGCATTGTGGCTTATTATTCTTGACATGCTCTGTTGAAGCGCTGATTTGAAGTGGGCCGGTGCTGATAATTCGGAGCGAGACAGACCTCTGTGATTCATGGCTCTTTGAGAGGGAGTTCAAACAATAGTGAAGTCGGTCCGAAGTTTCCCCTGCTGGTACTGTTTAACAATTTGGACTACTCTGAGCTCAGGGAAGGGACTTGTGGTGGAGTTTGGCAGGGGGAGAGTTTGTTTGAGCTTTCCTTCTCTTACACATGTGCTTGCTTTTTGACCCTCACCATCTTTAGAAACGGGCTCATCTCATCCTCGAAAACCTTTTCCACAGAAGCGTTTTTTTTTTAAATTAAAAGCCTTTGCAGTTATATCCCGGAGCGTGTTCTGTTCTGGATCCGTTTATTGTTTTTTTCTTAACTTTGCTGAATGTCCACGATCAGAGAGCAGTGAGGCTTTTTTGTCCATTCACTTCAATTTAAAGTTGATTTAGCTTAAATTTAATTTGACTAAATATAAAGAATTGACACTCTTCCCCTCACTTTCTTTCATGCACTGTCCTGGTGACTGTTTGGCGATTAGCTTTGTGATCATGTGATCAGCAGACCAAAATGATTTCTCTATGACCTAGTCTAGTTTTTTTGTTCAGGAAACTCTACATTGATTGTAATACAAGAGGTGCAACCTATGGAGAGCGACGATTATACTATGTGCGATTTAATTGGTTAGATTGTGGGAAAATTCTGCTTTAAAAGAATAGTTGTGTGTGTATTACTATGAGAAAATCATGTGGAAATTTTTCCATTGTCATATTTTTAGAAACGGCTTCCATGTTGTCTGTAGACTGAGAGGAAGTCCACAGGACACATTTCTTGTCTACTGCCGGCCATTGTTTAATTTGCACAAACAACCCATTGCTAATGAGTGGCCACGAGCTTGTTAAATGTGTTTAGGAAGTCAGACAAGCACTCTGCTGCTTGTCGTAGGAGTTGCATCACTGGCTGGTTTACACAAGGCGCCTCCAGATGTGTGTAGTGAAGCCTCTTTACTTCATAGTGAAAACAATGCTTTTTTATTAATCGCATCCTCTCTCGAATGTCCTAAAACCCCAACCCCCCCCCCAAAAAAAACAGTAGTTCAGGTGGTCCATATTTAGCACATATTTGTCCCTAGTCTTTGCTTCCACAGTAACGTGGCCAGTGATTGGTGGTAAGCGTTTGCCAATGTGCACGCCCCATGTGTCGGTGCTGGTGGTCTTGGAAATCCACCAAGATCACCCGGCTGTAATGTGAAAGCAATTAGCAGCCAGCGGTTTTACACACTGCGTATATATGTGGAATAACAAGAGGGAATGTAGGTCAGCGGTGAGCCAAAAGGTACGCAGTGTGACCGGGGCATTTCTACGGACAAGTTGTCATTTAAAAACATGGGGAGGGATTGCACATGTTTTAAGGCACTTAAGATACTTATTTGAAGCTGAATTGGTTCTAATTTAGCTTCTGAAGCAAAATTAGCACTTTGCAACATTAGCACTTTGAAGCACTTTGCGTATCCTTGGCCATAAAGAGATTAAATAGATAATGGATGCAATAATAATAATATTAATGGTAAAAATTGGGATAGTAGGAAGGGTTCATATGGAAATTCCTGACGTAAATGTGTCTCCAGCGAACTAAAACCCAGATTTAGTTGGCTCCCTGCTGACCTCTTTGATGTGTTCACCCTCCGTTTACTTTCATTTTAATGAGACGGACATTCCCCCTGATAGAAATCTGCTCCGACGTGTGTTGGAATAGTGTGAATCAGGACCACACAATTCACATTGGGTCAGGTTGAGTTTCCTCTGTGTGTGTGAGAGGGTTTTTGATGTGTGTTTGTGCGTGTGTTTACTGTGTGTGAGCGGGGTGCGTGCCCTGTGTCACATCTGGCAGCGTGAGGTTTTTTTCATGAGCTGCTAAATGAGGTGAAAAATACTCCCAGTTGCCCTCAGGGCAACTCACCTGGTGTAGAGCTGTCTACGTTCCTTGCTTTTTTTCTCTCCCAACTCGCCCTATTCCACACATTGTTATGCACAAAACACACCTACTGTTTTTCACCCACCAGAATATGCCCGCCTTTTGTTTTTAAACCAGGCTTAACCAAGCACGAGCTTGAAAACGTGACCTTTCCTGATTCATGACCATACTCTGATGTAAGATATCCGGTTGATGTCCTGTACCTGCACCACAACACGGGGGAAAGACTGAGACACGACACAAAAGGACAAGTTGGCAGGGCTGCACAGCGGGGTCGACCATCGACCTCCGCCGCTGTGGGTAGAGGAACCAGGAGGAGGAACATCCTCCCAACCCTCGCCTCAAACCCCCATGCAGCATATTCCGGCTGTCTGAAGGGAGGGGAAGTATCGGCCCTGAGAGCTGAAAAGCAGCTTTCGTCTTAAACTTTACAGCACAACTAGAAACACATGGAGAGTTTTAAAAAAAAAAAAGGAGGCAGAAACCAAGGCAAAGTAAACAGAGCACATACGTTGTGAGCCAGAAATCAAACACTAACAGTTCTAATGATGACCTTAACTAATAAGACACGGCAGGGGTTTGGCTGCATGTGTACAATATTAAAGAGAGGCAGAATCAGGGAGAGCGTTACAAGTTGTAACTTATCACAGGTTGAGTTTAATATATTTCAATGTAATTTCTAAACTGTGTACTTTAAACTAATGTGAGTGCTTTATATGCTTAGGCAAGATGCAGTAGTGCCCCCCCCCCCCCCCCCCCCCATGCCCCCCTCTCCCCACCCCAAACCAGGCACGACAGGTTATCGGGGCCGTAGCATCCAGCACTGCCTCCATCAGCAGCTATCTGCACCCTTCAGTCACGCTGCCTGCTTGCTAAAAACAGCTCTTATCCACAGGCTCGCCTCTCTGTCCTGGTCTATTCCCTCTGTACAATTGACACGATTTAGCCAGCTTACTCATGGACATTTCTTCTGCGTTCATCTAAAGCATCCTTTTTCTTCCTCATCCTTTTTAACTGCTCTTCCCTGCCCAGACAGGCAGAAAGCTCCCGCAGGTCACTCCAGGCACCGTGTCTATCAAAGCACGGCTCATAATTGCGATTTAGTAGGCTTACCGCCGCTTACGCTCTTAACCCGTCATTTCAGGACTTCACACCAGTTGGCATTGAATACACAAAGAAACAGAGCTGACGCACCACAGCTGCTACAGCGACCTCAAGGGTTTAAGGACACCTCGTTAGAATTACTTTACTTGTTGCATAAAACAGTCACCGTCATTTCTGGCAATATTATTTGCTTTTCAGTACCACAAAAATATTTTGTTTATTAATTATATTTCAATAATAAGAGAAAAAAGCGCTTTATAGAGTAGGCTACTCAAAGACGCTGCTTTACACACGTTTAAAGCAACACACTAAAAACCTAAAACGCAGCATTAGTCCGACATGTGAAGCAGTTTTGTGTTTGGGGAGAGAGTCGTAGACAGAGAAGGCTGTGTCGCCCCATGTCCGGTGCTCGGGCCTGACTTTTCGGGGCAGGACTTTGTATGGGATCCGTTGTGGGATGGAAAGCCAGTGGAGGTTCTGGCCAGCGGGGCTGATGTGACAGCGGAGCGGCGGGGGAGGTGTAGTTGTTGATACTGATGAACTGTCTGTCTGTGCGATAGGATTTCAGCCAAGAGAGGCAAGAGCCAGTGATGTTGAGGGAGGAGAGAAGGATAACTGGATAAAGCAGCTCTCTCTAGGTATTTGGCTCATTAGTGTGACATGAGACCAAAGCTTAACCCTCACACCTGCTTTTGTCCTGATGTCATTGCAACCTTTTCACAAAGGCTACAAATCAGCTGTTGTCTCCTGCTCTATATGACATGTTTCTTCATTGCACCGCTTGTATAATTGTTGCAGTTTAATCATATACAAGCAGCATAGATCACACGTCATCGGGGTGGTGTACTGAAGTTAGTAACAACAGAGTCCAAGGTCAAGAGCAGGAGTTGATCCTAAACCAGACAGGGAAAGCCTACTGGTCTTGGAGAGCTCTTCATTAACTGGCTCTGCACTCTGTTAGAGTGGAGGAAAGTAAAAGTAAAATGTCCCTACTGGGATCTATAAAGTAGCCCATGCAAATCGGTACACTTCCTCAACATCTTGACTTGGCCTAGTACGTCAGTGGACCACCAAGCTTTCCGTTAAACCCGTCCTCTGTCTACCCTCATAAGAGCTCATTAGGAACAGGGGCTTTTGAGCAGAAATCCTTGGACTAGTTCTTGTTAACTCCACACAATCGTTTTTAATGCAACTAAAATTTATTTTGTGTTTTAAAAGCACAGCTTTGACCTTAGTTTCACCCGTCTTGGTAAATACTGTGGAATTCGATCAACTTGTTACCTCAGGTTGGGATTACAATAAAACAGCTTTTGAAGGAAGCCGGCGATTTTGACTCCTGACTGCGGGAGTCAAAAAGCCAAGAAACACAGGAAACTATTGTACCATTTAAAAAAACCAAAAAAACAATTGCTAAAGGCCAGTTGTCTCAGATATAGCTGTCACCGATAACTTTACGTTTCGACCAGGCATTAACTATTTTGTCTGTGTTTGCATGAATATGTTCCTATAAAGGAAATAAGTGAGAGATTCACAGGACATTTAACTGGAAATGATGCGTAAAGGAGTAAACTGTTGCCAGTGAACCCTTCATCTCGTCACGCGCGTGTGTTTAAGCGCGTGTCTCCAGCAGAAGCTCGTGTACAGGACATTCACTTGCAGAAATAGTCGCATAAGCTATAAGGATTTGATTTGCAGAAAAGCTCTACAGATAGTTCCCATCTGGAAAGAAAAGCAGGGAGGCGGCCGGATGGTGAGGGGGGGGGGGGGGGGGTGGCTGGACAAGAACGGGAATGAGGAAAAGAGGGAGCGATAGTTATTGGTAATCATTTAAATATTGTGTTGTAACATCTGATCTGGCTGGAGATGAAGTAGAGGAGAGAATAAGTGTCGATGAGAGGCGGTTGAAGAGAATGAGTGAGAGGAAAATAATGAGTGAGGGAGGAGGAGCAAACAAGATGGTAAAAGACAAAGGGGGTGGGGGCATAGAAAACGGGGTGAAAAGAGTAGAGAGGTGGAGTTGATGCCTGCGGTGGGTCTGAATAAGGGGACCCCTCGTCAAATGAATAACTCCTGACCTAACACAGCTCTTTAATTGGTATAACCTCCAGTGCACTACATCTCTCATCGCTATAAGAAGTCAGAGAATAAGACCTGCGTGTAAGTGCTGGTGTACATTTATGTTTCAGTGGGATATTTGTGTCCGTATGAACTATAAAAAGATTTATTAATGCATGTCTGGCTTGCTGCCTTATTGGTTTGATTTGTCTATTTATCGACTCAAAAATGACATTTATATTGAAAGAGCTTGAAGTATTTGTATACATTGTTGTTGGTACGGTTGCGAGACAAAATAGTTTTGACAGTCTTGACAACGTGCTGGTAAAGTATAGTAAAAGGGCCCTTTTTTAACAATTAGCTGAAACGGATAGCCACGCAGAACACTTCCATTGCTAGCTTATTAGGTGTTAGATACGTAACGCCTGACCACAGAAATATCCACTTGCAAATTCAGCCGACGAAGAGCAACTTGAACACCACATCCCATGTTTGGGAAAAGAAGAGGCCATCTCCCGTGAGCTGGTACGAATGACGGGGCAGGAGGGCGGGCGGGTGGGGTGGAGGGGGGGGGGGGGGGGTTGAGGAGGGGAGAGGGCTGAAAGAGGCAGCTCAAGCAGAAAGAGAGGGAGAGGGGTTAAGTGGAGGCAGGTGTTCCATGACAAACCTTGCAACCCCCCCACGTCTCCTCTGCTCTATAGTCCCCCCCCCCCCCCCCCCCCCCCCCTCCCCCCCCTCGATCCCACCGACTCTGACTCCACTGAGAGTACGGCTAACCAGCCTGGGAACAGACACTTGTTAGCCACTCTGTCCCTGTTACCTTTCATTTTTTCTTCTTTATCCAACCACCTTTTCCGTCGGATCAAATTTATCCCACCAAACTGAGCCCGTTCCCTTTAATCCTTGGATTCGTTCCACCTTCACCTCTGTGTGCTTCCCTCATTGCTGCAAGACCACCTGGCTTCGTGGTTTTGAAATTGTATAAAACTCCTGTTGCTTTAAACAGATGGAGAGCTTTCCCACTGCTTCCCTCCGTCCGACCCAGCTGGCAAATGAACTTAGATCGGATTGACGTAGGAAACGGGTTCTCTCATCGTGTTCCAGAGGTCGTTAAACTCCAACTCTGGACGAGAGCGGAAGAATACACAAATCCAGTTTTGATTGCTGGAAGAAACGGCGGCGTCTGTTTGAGGGGCTTTTGTCATTTAGAAAAACGAAATTGAATCCGTCTCTGATTATACGTGTCGCCCTTTACTAATGTAATGTAGTTGTATCTTGTCCAGTGGGCTTAGTTGTTGGCAGTCAAATGAAATCTGTTAATATACTATTCCATTGGATGATACCTGATTTTTTTTGTAGGCAGTCTCGGCCCATTTGTCTCATCTGCTCACTGATTTGAAAGGAATTATGTGAAATTATGTGAGTTTGATATTTTCTTTTGCTCCGACACAAAGGCCTCACATTGATTTAGTAAATTATTTAGTCCTATAGTCCTTCAATATAAAATAAATCCTATTAATTCTCACTATTTATCATTTTATTGCCTTTTTAATACTATTGTGTTGTGAAACAATCGCACAGAAATCTTTTGAACCACAATAATTCAAACACTTATGTAAAAGTTAATGACATGAAAATTACCTCAGCAACATAATTTATTTGTGTCTTGCTCCTTGTATGAACTGTAGCATTTCTATTGTACAGTCTCTCTGCAGATTCAAAGGGATTCTTAATAGCAGACTCAGCTTTCATTTACCCCCCCCCCCCTCCCCCCTCCTTTGGCTATGACTCACACATCCTCCACACAGTGTGCCGCTTGGAACAACTGGAATGCTTGGAAGTTGTTATGTCTGACAAGTGTGTAACTGCTGGTCTGCCAAAACACGAATTGTGTGCCTGTCTGTTTGGAAGGAGAAAATGATGGTTTGGTCTTTGGTAGAATGGTTCTCGTCCTCGTGCAACTACAGACAGCTCCCCACCTCAGTGAAACATCTGGGAGAAAGACGTGTGGCAGTTTCTTTGGTCTGAATGTGTGAATCGGCACTTCATCATCACACAAGCAGCAACCGACACCCAGCACAAGTCCTTCTGTCCGTTCTGCTCCGTGTCTAAACTGCGTTTGTCTTTCCGTCACTGTGTCTTTTATAATGAGATAAAACAAACGCATTTCAAAAGTGTTGTGGGGGGGTTGGTTTCCCCCCCACGTGTGCTCCAAACAGCCACACTTCATTGAGTAGATCCCTTTATCAGGTTATCAGGGGCTGCGGGCAGCACTGATAGACAGACATGGACGAGGCCCAGAATAGTAAGAAACAGAGCAATTTACTTCTACTGGTTCCTATTAAAGACATAAAAAGACGTCATTAGTAACATCTGATCTGATCATGATTACTGTTCCTGTTCTATTATGTTATGTCTGTTATTTCTCTAAGGAATCCTGACCATGTGTATCCTGTTGTATCATACTAATCTTAATTTACACCTTGTGCTTGCTATCAAAGAGGTACGCTTTTGAGATCAGCAGTCTTTTCTTTTTCTGTTGCTGTTCTTTCTGTCCCACACAGGACGAAATGTCTACCTACTTAAACTCGAAGGAGACAGGGATAACAAGGTCGGCACTTTGCGGGTGCGCCTGTGAGTCCGACCCTATAGATACGTTATCACCCACAGGAAGCGAGGCAGCATGCAAGGCAGCAGAGCACAGAGAGCAGTAGGGAGACGAGTTAGTTAATAATAATAATCCCGTTATTGTCCTTTTTGGTTGTACTTTCTTTTGACCTCTGGTGTCCTTAAGGTTTTTGTATCACTAATTTCAGGTATTTTACCTGATATGACCTTCCTCTCCGTTAGAAAGTAAATCATTTTGTGTTGTATTTTTCGGAGCAACTTGCCGATTTATTTTCAGGTAGTTTCTTTGCTCTTCCTTGAACCTGTCAAACCTAATTGAGAGCCGGGCTGTCTACTAATGTACAGGCCCAGACGGAAAAACAACTTCAATCCAACCGAATTCCCAAAGTGGAAACCCCATGAAACAAACCGAATGAAATCTTGGTGCGTGTTGTTTTATTCCTGTACATTTTCGTATATTTGACACCATGGTCTTGTGGGTCATCAGAAAGATTTTGAGAAGGAGAGGGGGAAGTTGATATGGGGTATAAGAAGGAGACACAAGAACTTGCACCTGGGGTGATTGGTTGGAGGGAGGGAAAGGGAGCAGGAGGTTATTGGATTGCTCCAGAAACGACTTTTCCATCACTCCAGGTATGTGGTCACGGCTGAGCCCGTGGATATCCTCTGTTTATACTCAGGCAAAGAGCAGCAGATTAGGCTGCCTGGTGTTCACCTGATTGAAATGACCTTCTTGTGTAAACTAAGCTAGCGGCTTGGGAGCGTGGCACACATGCACATGACCTTTTGGGACCTGGACGATGTACGAACAATTCTGTATGTGTAATTAACACACACACACCCGCACACACTGAGCCATCTGGGTTTCAGGGCAAATCACTACAGAGATTAGGAACTAAAGACCTATAGAATAATCAGTAATGCTAATACAACTATTATCCACTCTAGCATCAAAACAAAAAGGGAATTGTCTACCTTTTATTTGGAACACCAACACAATTTTCAATGTTTTGTACCTCCTCTGTCTCCTTGTCATCTCTGCCGGCTCTCGCGTTTCGTTTTGTCTCCACTATTCTCTAACACTCCCACCCAGCTACAGTATATGTGCCTCTTATATTTTATCTCCCAATCTGTCGCTGTCTGTGTGTCTTCCTTTTCCTGTTATCCTTGAATGTCTGTTTCGGTGATTTGGTCAAGTAGAGTAAATACAAAGATTCCAGCCTCGATTAGAAAATGTAACTTAAACACACCCTCCTCAGTGCAACATATGCCTCTCAGGCTTTGCCTGCAGAAGCTAACTTCATCCTAGTAAATCATTACTGACAGCTGTATTATAGTGTTACAATGCAGCCTCTTCCTTGAGAGCAGTTGGTTTTTATCCCTTTATTTCCTTATTTCATTTGCTGCTGTAAATCCTTGCTGGTCGTTTGCATCTACTTGTACTATTATTAAATCACTAAATAATGTAAATATTTGTAGGACAAATTTACTTGGTGACCTTTGATTTTCATCAATTGGCAAAATAAACTAGTTTATAGGATGGAGTCAACAGGGATTCCAGCAACCCTTCGTTTGCAATGGTGGAACAGTGTGGAACAGTTTGCAATTCCAATACAAGTCAAGGAAGAGTGACTAATGGATGCAGTGGCTCCATGCATGTTAAAAACCTGATGCCCCTTGTTCACGAATCTGCCTCCAGCTTACACACCTGAAACGTCACAAAGTTTGGTTGAATCAGTCAAGCCTTTTTCCATGGAAAAAAGAAAACATTTGACAAGGCGGGCAAAACGCAGAGAGGATGGAAATATGTGGCAATAAAATATTTTAGTTCACATTGATATCGTCTAGCACTCACTGGAATGAATGCTTTGGAATTATTCGTGGATCACGAGACATTCATTTGTTTAGAATTCAAATAATCTAAAAAGATTAGTATTAACATAAGCAAACAATCGATTGATAAGTCTATAAAAACAGGTTAAACACTACAATATTTGAGAGAAACACGAGTTTGAAATTTAACACAAACACCAAAATTGGAGTAATAGGATCAGCACATGGCTGCAATAGTATGCAGTCCTTCCCTGGGGAATTCCAGTAAAGGGTACAGCTGCCCTTCATTTCTGACTAGGTATCAGTTATCTTTTCCTTGTACAAAACCTCACAACAGGTAGTCGCAGGGAAACACTGACTCCAGATCAAAGTCAGTGCAAGGGCACCGCCAACCTCAAGAGTGGATCGAGCTGCTGCTGCTGCGTAGCCATTGGCCTTTGAAACGGTTGTCACATTTGGCAGTTTAGATCTACCAACCACTCAGAGCAACAACCCATCCGTTTTAACTTCTCCTATAATCAATATATTGTTTCATTCTTTTAAATCATAGATTTTCACACCCCAAAAAACAAGAGGGGAAAAGAACTTGCCCGTGTATGGAACAATTGGTTTTCATGGTTGGACGCGGGACGCTGCAGAGGAGATTGGGAGGAGTGGGAATGCCAAGACAAAGACTACCAGTGGAGAAGGAATGCTGGTGTCCTGCTGCGCTAATCCTAGCTGGAAGAAAGGAGAAAATGTGGAAAGCGAGGGAGAGAGGGGAGGAGACGATAAGATGTCAAAAGAAGGTCCCAGGGTTTGGGCAGAAATGGAAAGGGTTGCTTGAGAAAAAATCCTCTTCCCATTCACTACTTTCTGTCTAACTTTCACCTGCTTTCTCTCTATGGCTTGAGGGTGTTCTCTATTTCGCTGGTGGTCCAACTGGTCTCTGTTCAGTTATCGAGGCCTTTGGAGTTAATGAGACAGCTCTACTATTTCACCCTCAAGGGCCATTACGCTGAAACAAACGCTCAGACCCGGCCTGTTAGGTTTCATTGATGGATGGAGGACTTTAGATTAGATCAGAACTTTTTCAGTGGATAAAATCAAAAAGGATTCCCTGCACAAATGTAGTAGATTGTGCTGAAAATCCTAAATGATGTCCATGCCTGGGAGGCATCCTTATGCTGCTATCCGTGTGCATGAACAGTTATGTTTTCAATCAATTCAGCATGAGAAGAGACAGAGCTAGTCTGACTCTGGATTTAAAACTGAATCTTCAAAGCGTCCTTGTGAATGCTGAAGAGGGCTGTGGCATCAGATTGACCCCCAGATAGGAACCAGACCACTTGGAGGTAAAGCAACATGGACTTCCCCAGGCTTTCCCATGACCACATTTTTAAGTACCTTCTTTTCCTTTTAAATAGAAAGCACGGCCCTTGCTCTGTATTTACTGTTCGTTAATAATAGATGCATTGACTGTTAATGTTTGAACCATATAAATATATATAAGTTGATCAGCACCATCCACCATCGATACCCTGGAACAGCAATGTCATGATGGATCTAACCACACCACTTCTAGGAGAAGCCGGCATGTTGCCTCACCGGCTGGATTTGAACAATTTCCTGTCCGACTTCCTGCGCCAGGCCTCCTGGTTTGGTCCTGTCTAGTCCAAGCTTGAAGCAATTACAGGCAGCTCGGGGGAAATCACCTCCCTCCGCTGTAGGCTCTGGCTCATTTTTCACAACACTGCCAACTCTTCTTAAGTGTTGACAGAGACATTAAACACAAAAGCCTCTTTCCCCGAAGAGAGGCTCTGGGACAGAGGCAAGCTTGAAGTTGGCTCAAAAGACGATTCAATTGAAGAGGAGAATATGGATAAATTCAATTAAGTCATATTGAACAGTCCACTCCCCACTCCATATTTCATTGACGGAACTTAAGGCATCTTTGAACTGCTTTTTAAAAGTAAACACTGCAAAACAAATGGTAAAGTTGTGACGGGAGATGCTACGTTTTGCCAATGAGTTTCATCATTTAAACTTGTTTTACAAAATGATGACATAAACAACGATATTGTAATTTTAAGCATTTGGCATACTTTTCGGAAACGAAAACCTACTGTATGTTTTCTATTGAACTACATACAGTCTATTCCTATTGATGGATAATCAGACGCATCGCTCACTTTTGACTGCAAATTGAAAAATAACTCTGAGGGGAAAGTAGAGAAATGTGACAGTCAAGTGTTTTGTTGTGGTGACTGGTCCAGACAGATTTCCACCGTGGATGGAAACGAAAGACTGGAGCATAAAGATGTTTATGCTCCCGCCACTTTTCACTCTTCCATCTCACTCAAAACACAGGTCAGCGTTTCCTTTTCCCTGCTGTCTCTGCTTTTCTGACTTTCTCTTTTCTGGCTGCCCTTTTTGGCCGTTATGTTTTCAGGTAATTACGAATTTTTTAAAGAAGTAAGGGGGAACTGAAATATCAGGAGAAAAGGTGAAGAAAGGATGAGGAAGAGGAGGAGTGTACAGGTTGGAAGGCTGGCGAGACTCCTCTTTAATTGGAGGGCCCAGTGTGGAAAGTCCTCCTCCAGTAGAGAGGGTATTGTTCCGTTATGTGCCCCCCAGCTCAGAGCTTCTTCCATGGGCAAGACTTGTCATGGAGATAGCCTCCTGTAGAGGAGGCTGGTAAAGGGTTATCAAAGGACAAAGGAACCTTTTGGTGTGCTGTGAGGCGGACGGGCCTTGGGGTGTGTGGGTGTGTGTGTGTGTGTGTGTGTGTGTGTTTGGGTATAAGAATCGTTGTCTCGCATGTTTCTGCGTGTTGGTTCACAGCAGGGGTCAATGCGAATGGAGGCTGTTGATGGATAAAAGGCCGATCAGCTCCCAGGAGACAGACATCCTGTGTGTGTGTGTCATGACTGAGTACTTTTCTAAACTGTGATGTGATAAGGGTGACAGTAGGAAATGTAACAGCAGACGTTTGTTTATAGCCTGAATAAACTCACTGATTCACCAAACAGCTACAATAAGTAGTAAGAGCACTGAAGAGCAACTGTAGGCCATTCAAAGTCGAAGGATTATACTGCGTAAAATGTTCTTTTTTGACGGAGCAACAACAAAAATATAAACAAATAGCAAATCCAAAAATAAACTTTATTTTCAAGCTTCATTATATATTAAAATGTCTGAATTGTGCATTTTCAATTTGATTGTTTTTAAGTTGTTAAGTTATTGATTTTATTGTCATCATTATTAGTTTATAGGTATTTCAGTTGATTGGACATCGGTTCGTATCAAATTTGAGGTGAAAGTTAGAAACTCATAGAAACATGAGGTACATTATCATGTAATCTACTCTCATCTCTTTGACAACGAGCGGTTGTTTGGCTTCAGTCGTGAGGTTGGTCATTAAATCAAGGTTTCTACTATACGTTTTTTGCAATTCTTTTTGTTTGCTTTAAAATACAAAGACAAACGTTAAAATACCGATTCTTTGGGGAAAATGGAAGCAAGACATAAAAGCAATTACCCAAATACTTTCTGATATGTGAATATGTCTTCTGCTCGTCTTCTGCTTGTTGTCGTTTCCTGCTGCCGATTTGTATCCTTCTGCTTTAAAAACGTAATTCAAAACTATATTTTAAGGATGTATGGAATGCAGCACAAGCTGTTTCTTTACTGAGCTATTTTAAAACAAATTAGTTTTTCTCTCAACCCAACGACGACATAGACCTGAAAGGATTTAGAGAAAAACTATCAAAGCAGGTTTGAGAAGCTTATTTTACTAGATATTTAGAAGTGGACTTTTTTTGGAGGGTGGGTTGAACATAGGGGAGAGAAATGTTTGTTATGTTAGTTATTCAAAAACAAAATGTTGTTTTGTTATACATGACATCGTAAATATAATTGAATTACCCCCTTAATTACCACTTTAAGTGCCTTTAATTCCTGTATATTCCCATGGAATGTTTTTACGCCACTGAATATTTGCTATCCTATATCGCACAGACTAAAGCATTCCTCTGTGATTCTGGAAAAATGTATGACCATAAAAGTTGGCAAAGATGTTGGCAAATAAGACTACATGTCCTTTTTTAAATAGTGTGATATGGGTGTAACGATCCATCTATTACATCGATGTATCGATTTATATTCCTATGTTCCAACTACATCGTATCGTATCGATCTGAATGAACCAATATCGTCCTTGAATCGTATCGACAACCACAAATCGTGATACAAATCGAATCGTTGTTGAAACGAATCGTTACACCCCTATAGTGTGATATTCTTGGGTTATTATATGAAAATGATGGGTTAAACCCATAATCCTTCTGGCACGGTATATGTTCCACAATGCCAAAAGCCTTCATTGGGTCTGTTGCTGTTTGTTAGACCCTCTGGGCTTCAGGCGGTGGCTCACTTTATTACTGGATGCTGGGGCACCTTGATGGATTTGGTATGTTATTGGTGGAGACACGGGGTGTTGCACCCCTGCCTCCCACCCGCCTCTGAGTGTGTGACTGTGTGTGTGTTTGTAGTGTTGAAGGCTGTAAGACATAAGTTCTCCCTGCTTTATTTCCGCCTGATAGCTGTGAAATGGAGTCATTGGGTATCTGTCTCGAAATATCCTATAGCTTTGTGAATGTGCATTTCAGCCTATTATTTTGTATATACTGTACAATAGGGCAGGGCTACATACATACAATGTATGTGGAACATATTTATGTTTACGGTAATTCATTTTAAACTAAAAAAAAAAACCTTTGTAGCAAATAACTGGAATTTGCGCAAAATATATGCTTTTCCTCTACGTTCTTTTTTAAAATATCCGCTTAGCATTAAGCGCTAAAAATATCTGTAATATATGTTGTACATTTATATAACTACCCCGCCATACATATATATATATATATATATATATATACATATATATATATATATATATATATATATACATATATATATATATATATAATGTGTGTGTGTGTGTGTATATATATATATATATATATATATATATATATATATATATATACATGTGTGTGTATGTATATTTATATATATATATATATATATATATACATGTGTGTGTATGTATATTTATATATATATACACATATATACACATGTATATACACATATATATATACATATGTATATGTGTGTGTGTATGTATATATATATACATACACACACATACATATGTATATATGTGTATATTTATATACATGTATATGTATATATATATATATATACAAGTAAATGTGTGTATATATATGTGTATATATGTATATATACATGTATATATGTATATATATATGTGTATATATGTATATATACATGTGTATATATACATGTATATATGTATATATACATGTGTATATATGTGTATATATACACGTATTTATACGGTAACTTTAGGCCTCTCATTAAAATCAATAGAGAGCCCAATATTCATAACCTAAAGCCTGAAGACAAGATACACAATCATTTTTTCCATTTCTATCCCTTTAATTGAAGTTCACGCCACAAAGCTGGCATGCATTAATGCACAGTAACTTCACAAACGTTAACAATAATTATCTCTAAACCTAGCCTACAATAAAACCAGCTTGGAAAAAAACAGGCCAAACAAAAGGAACCTTACTATTTGCCAATGGCTAAAACATAGGCTACCAAATAAAGACTGGTAAAATATCACACTTACAGCTAGACTATGACTATTAGCTATATTGGGCTTATGACAAAAACAACAGGGCAATATAGTTCAAGGAATAAATAAAAATAACAAATTTCCCCCCCAAAAAAGCCCTTAAATCGCCCCTAAATCGGACACTTCATACAGACCCACGGCCCAGCGCTGGACCTCCATACTACCCTGTGTTAGCAAATCGTGCCCAAAAAAGGAGCGCCTAAATCGGACACTTCGTAATGAACCACCGCCTAGTCCTGGACATCACGAGATCCGCCATTTTCGCAATTTTTAAATTTTGTCCCTCTGGACTTACCGTTAGACACGCCCGGGCATGTCTACGGGAGGCTGCAGCCATACACTCTTGTGCTGATCTCGCAGTGGTGATAGTATAAACACAAAACACCCATAGATATATGAAAACACCACTTAATTTCAGGTGAAAATGCATTGTAACGCGCATTACTGACCTTTGTACTGAGTAAATATTACCCTTTTTTGTGGAATGCCTTACATTACCACGTTACAGAAGAAAGCAATACATTACAGTAATTACATTACTTTTGTAACGCGTTACTCCCAACACTGATACACACACACACACACACACACACACCTCTATACACGCACACACACATACATATATACATATACACATACACACACACATATATACATATACACACACACACACACATATACATATATACATATACACAACACACACACACACACATATACATATATACATATACACACACACACACACACATACATACATACATACATGCATACATGCATACATGCATACATACATACATACACATACGGTAGGCTATTGTTAGCTTTAATCGACAAAATCCCTGAAAGGAAGCACATAAATCTGTGCAGCGTTTTGGTACGATATGTACCGGTGCCGATATGGACCCCTGTGAATAAAAAAAAAAAAAAAGATTATTCTGATTATTGTGGGAGAAACCGGAGACCCAGAGAAAACCCCAAAAGGCAATGGTCCATGTCTGAATTACATCTGATTCATATGTGAACTGTGCCTTTGTTTAGACACGGTGTTCACACGGTAGTTTAATCTTCCGCTGATTCTTTGTAGCGTAGTCTTCTGTGATGATCTGAGTATTGATATACTTCGGAGAGTAGGGTACATGTAAACACTGACCTAATTGAATATAAATAGAAGCTTAGATGTCTAGCTAGCTACTATAGCTTCACAGACGATAGGCTAGTGTTAGCTTTAATCAACGTAAGCCCTGAACTGAAGCATATAAATCTGTGCAGCGTTTTGGTACGATAGGTACCGGTCATACAGGAACTGGTGCCAATATGGACCCCTTTTGAATTTTTTTTTTAATTATTATTCTGATTATTGTGGGAGAAACCGGAGACCCGGAGAAAACCCCAAAAGGCAATGGTCCATGTCTGAATTACATCTGATTCATATGTGAACTGTGCCTTTGTTTAGACACGGTGTTCACACGGTAGTTTAATCTTCCGCTGATTCTTTGTAGCGTAGTCTTCTGTGATGATCTGAGTATTGATATACTTCGGAGAGTACGGTACATGTAAACACTGACTTAATTGAATATAAATAGAAGCTAGATGTCTAGCTAGCTACTATAGCTTCACAGACGTAAGCCATGAAACGTAAGCCATGAAATGAAGCACATAAATCTGTGCAGCGTTTTGGTACGACAGGTACCGGTCATACAGTAACCGGTGCCAATACGGACCCCTTTTGAATTTTTTTTAAATTATTATTCTGATTATTGTGGGAGAAACCGGAGACCCGGAGAAAACCCCAAAAGGCAATGGTCCATGTCTGAATTACATCTGATTCATATGTGAACTGTGCCTTTGTTTAGACACTGTTTTCACACGGTAGTTTAATCTTCCGCTGATTCTTTGTTGCGTAGTCTTCTGTGATGTTCTGGGTATTGATATACTTTGTTCAGACCTCTGCTTGACTATGCTTGCTGGTAGCTGCTTGCCCAGTGGGGTCATCATAAATTTCGGACTGCTTGGAGAACACAGTTTGGGATCATGCCTTTTAATGTGTCTGCCTGCAGAATCCTGAGCAGACGTCCACCTGAGGACACTGTGTTGTTTAATGTCTGAGGCGGCGGTTGATTCAGAGTGCTTGGTTGACACGGACTGAGGTCCACGTTTTTTAATGTGTCTCCCTGCATAATCTTGAGCGGACGTCCACCTGGGGACACTGTTTTGTTTAATGTCTGAGGCGGCTGTTGATTCAGAGTGCTTGGTTGACACGGATTGAGGTCCATGTGTTTAAAAGCTTCTTTTTGCCTGATCTTGAACCAACTTCCATGTGTCTGAGACCGCTTCTGATCAATAGGTATTGGAGTTCCTGGAGGATGTGTTTTTTTCTGCGGCGGCTGTGGATTGAGCTTGGTCTGCTGATGTTGTGGCTGAAGCCGATTGCGGATGGGTGGAAAGCGTACGTGCTCTGATGCCCGAGGCTGTGGGTTGAGCTGGGTCGGGTGATGTCTGGGCTCAACCCCATTGCGGATGGGTGGAAGGCGTACATGCACTGATGTGTCAGGTGGTTGTGGGATGAGTTGAGTATGATGATAGCTGGGCTGAACCCCATTACTGATGGGTGGAAAGTGTAAATGCCTTGATGTTTGCTTCCTCTGCCACTTGCCTGGTAAAGTGCTCGGAAGACATTTTTTGGGGATGGCATCTTTAAATGTGTCTTCATGTTGAATCTTGAGCACACCCCCACAATTGTACGTCGTTTTCCACCGGGGGCTGTTGATCGTGGCTACCAACTTTGTTTTACTTAGTTTTGGAGGTGGGATGTATACCAGGTCAATTTCCCCAAATTGTTTTTTCAAGTTAGGCATTGGTGATAGGTGCCTTGATGGGTGCCGTGGTAGCTTTGGGAAGTCAACTATTACGTTTTCTGTGTTTCTCGATGTTGGGACTAATCCGGATTCCTTTTTCAGGTCTTTCTCAAGTATGAGGTCAGCGCTCCATTCATCTTTACCAAAGACGCCTATATGGGAGCCTCTGTGTCCCCACAGGCGGAGGTTACAGTCCAACCCTGCTGTAATGAACATTTTGCAACTGTGGTCACACTGTACACTCACCACATCTGTAGGGTGACATTGCCAGGAGCCCAACAGAGGTGGTGGGGCCAATGACCAACACCATCCATTTTCAATCGCACGTGGCTCTTCCATTGCCTGTTTCTTAAAACCAAATTTTTTGATATCCCAATGGCGAATGTTTCCAGTGCTATCGCCTGTCAGCAATGTATTTTCTCTGATGTCGGTCGTCATGGTGGTAATGATAGCACCTTCCTCATCCACTGCTCTGAACTTTGCGAGCAGACCTCCCTTGACATTAACAGACCAGGCACATATGTAGCCATCTGCAGCAGACAGCAGTGTTGCTCTGTCAGCTTTGACCTCCCTTGTATGAAGGCATTTCAGTAGGTGAGGAGCTCTAAAATGAGTTGATTTTGATTTTTGTTCATTTTGAGTCTGATTCTTAGGGAATTTGGGGGATTTATTAGGATTCTTTTTTACTGGTAGACTTTCTGTCAGGCCTTGTTCTTTTTTCCCTGCCATTGATGTTCGAAGACTCTTACTCCAATTAATCGAGCTGAGAACGTCTGCAGTTTGAGCATCCCAGATAACAATATTTTTATTGCTGGAGGTAACAATCAGTGTGTCTTCATGCACATCCATTGAGGAAATGTCATTTAAAAAATGATGCCTCAAAATTCTATTGTCCTTTCCCTCAATATCCATGACATAAATGGTTTTGGAGTTCCGTCCCGAAACAAACAACCTATTGTTGAAGCAGACAAGACCTGTCACCAGTATTGGCAAGGTAACGGGAAGAACGTCAAGCAATGTTCCATTGTTAAAGTTCCAGAGTCTCACTTTCCCATCTGGAGAACCTGTTATTAATCTACGCTGCCGTCCATCAAATGCAATGGCAGTGTGTCCCACATGCGGATCTGAAGTTACGTTGAACCGTACGGCGGCCTTTCCTGTCAAGGCGTCCCATACAGTCACCACACCATTTTGGCAAACAGAGACAACTTGTTTGTAAATGTTGTGATACAGAGCACTGCATATGGGCATGTCATGGGATTTTAATGTCATTTGATAAACATCAGTTCCTCTTCCAAAATATGCTCCTATTTTGGTGTTAGCCAGCACTAACTCATTATTGTATGTGTTATAACACATACTGGTGATTGGGCAACTTCCCATGTCTTGAACCTGGAAGGTTTGCAAAATCTCCATTTCTTCTTCGGACCACACACGGACATTCTTGTCCTCCGATAAAGTAATGACAATTTTGTCAATGGAATTTACAGTAATGTGGGTGATGGGTTTGACGTGTCCTGCCAATGAGCGTATGCATGACGTGGTTTTGTGGACCCACCACTCACGCAGTAAGCCATCCGTACCCCCAGTCAACAAATATCTATTTAATGGGGAGTATTGAACGCAGTTGAAAAAGGCCTCATTTGTAGCGCTCTCAAATACTTTTTTAGAGAACGTTGTTTCCGTTTTCACGGGTAGGGTAATCAGGACCAGCGCCTTTGAGGAACGACCGCAAATGGCCAGTGAGTCAATTGTTGGAACGTAATGGATTTGAGTGCAGATGTCTTTGAAGATGGAGATTTTAACACACTGGTATCCTTTAAAGGTATTTTTTAACAAGGTTGAAACATAAGCACTTTTATAATCCCCCAGAGAGATTTTCTCAAAAGCCTCTGGGCTGAAGAGGTTTTTTGCATGTACCTTGTGGGAGATCAGCACATACAAAAAACCTTTAACGTCCCCAAAGGATAACACTGCTTTATCATCATTAAACCCGTAATTTATGGCACTCAATGTATTTTCCTCTACTACTAAAGCATAAGCGATTGAAAGTTTATAGGGTATTTTATCGCAGCAGTAGAATAACACTTCTCTTTCTGAAGTGGTGATAGCAATTTGTTCGAATTCTTTCATGTAGGCCATTCCATTTACACGCATTTTCTTAACATGTGAGAATGGAAGGGCCTTTTCCCTTGTGTTTAATGGAACTCTGTTTGAAATATCAAGTCTGTCAGACAAGAAGGTCAAGATACCATCAGAGCTGATGGTAATGTATTGCCCGCTCCGGTAAGTCCTGGTTTGTCCTGTTTCAAAAAAAGATCCACATTTAGGTTTCTTGTCATCTTCATGGGTACAGAATATCACTTCCACAATCTCTTTATAGTGATTCATGGGTATTACTTTCAAAGATTTGGGAAAGACATTTTTCTGATCCAAACCTACTGACACCTCATTTTTACAAATAAGGAATTCTGTTAACTCACCGAGGTCAACAGCTCCATCACAGTTTGTGTCAATCTTGTAGAACAAGGCAATGAGTTCCTCATCATTGTCTGTACCCAGGACTTCTTTAAGTCCTTTACAAAATTCGTCTATGTCCAGTCCGCCACCTCGATCTGCATCAGCCTCTTCAAAAAGAGTCTTAATCTCTGAAATGTGTTTACTTGTAAACATTTTTCTGTGTATGTATTTTTCTTTGATAGCACTAAGTAACTACTTAATTAGTGTTAAGGTGTTAACAACTTATGTTTAAATGATCTGATCCCAAATTATCATAACCTGCCTTTGATCTTTGTGAAGACAATTCTAATTGGCTGTTGGCAGTGATTCCGATGACAATCAGAATTCCGAGATGACATCACAGAGAGTAAAAGCAAACACTATGACATCATGTAGTCAGGGCAACGTAAATGCCGGTCAGCATCAGCTATGTTTACATGTTTATAACACGGGTAGACGAAAACCGAAAACCGGAAACCTCCCGGAAAACCCCTGGAAATCCCACAAATGATCAGTTTTGGGCAATGCAAGCTTTTGCAACCGGACAATTAAGGTGGACGTCATGAGTGATGTGTATGAATGAGATGGTGGGGCACCCAATGCTGTTTACATGAACGTTCCTCTAGACTACTGAAATGCGATACATAACATGTGGTGGCTACAACCATTTATTATTTCGCTGGTAATATACCATGTAATGGTAGGAGAAACACTGCTGTGTCTTGATTTAAAAAAGCCTACAGGCACTTATAAGGAAGACCCATGTGTACACGCTGTGTGTACACAATATGTGAGTCCCCAATACCACGTCATAAACCTAAACATCCACTCCCAAGAAATTATTGAGTTCGTCATCAGCAGATCTGCTAATTCTTAGACTGAATGACTGACCGGCTCACCTACTTCTGGCTGGCAAATGCACACCGTTGCAGCGTGACCTCACATGCAGACTAATGCCACCCGGTTCGCAGTGTTTTGTTTTTTTCTGCAAAGCGTTCAATCATCACGTCATTTCAGTTCAGTTCGTTAAGAAAATTCTGTTTGTTATTGTTGATGAGAAAGACCAACCACAAATCACAAAACCACATTATGATTGGCTTTTTCTAAAAGTATTATCAATCAATGAAACTAAATCATTGATTAATCGACAACCATTTCAGCTCTATTCTTCAATTTTTTTCAACCATGAATTACTGCACGTAGGATACCTCGGGTCATACAGACCCCATTGTTCTCATCATTAAATCATTGTTATTTATAAGATACATAAACGATTACTAATTTGATGGTGCTCTATTGACCCGTAAAGTCTCCAGCATGTAGTGGAAGTTGGGGGAGCTTTTCTTGTTTTTATCTCCTTTTAAACTGCCCTTGATCCCTCACTGTCTGCATTAAGAATGCCACAGTAACCACAACTAGATTCCAGTGGTGGAAAAAAAGTGGTGAAAGACAAGTTGTTCTCTTTTCCCTACGACACTTTGTTTAAGAAATGATATGGTTAAAATCACTTAGTGAATATTCTATTCACCATTGATATCCCTCCTTCCTTTTTGTTCCACTTCATTTTCTCTGTCCCATCGTTTCCAGAGAAGAGGTCACTGATATATTTGTGTTTTCAGTAGTGAAAGACTTGCTGTCATATATCACGCTGAGGGGCAAACAAACACAATGCAGCAACATGTGGACTGCACGTGAATGGCAAGTCATAATACCTTACTATGTTTCTTCTTGCCTTGAAACCTCTCTCCTTCTGCTTCGCCCTCACCCACTTTCCCTCATCTTTCTCTTTGTTCCCGGGGCTTTTAAGTGGGTTTTTCAAAACAGGCATTATTGACATTGAAGCCCTAATCAAATGCAGGCATCTTTGGCTAACTGGAACCATGAAAGGGGAGGAAGGGGTAAAGAAGATGAGGGCTTGGCTATAACATTTAAAGGCACGAAACAATTTTCCGCACATGCGGATCAAGTGTATTCCAAATGTGTCACTGTTTTCCATTGTAGCGGCGTGGTAGTTGTGTTTAAGAAAGACGTTTTTTCCTTCATTATGCACAACAAATGTTGAGTACCACTGGGAGAGAGATGACTATAAATCTAGTCTAGTTCATTTGAAGATCTTTCACACATGGCGAAATGTTTCATGTGATCAAAAAACAAATCATTGACATTGACTACTTGTAATCACTTCAATTGCCTGTCTTTTCTGAATGTTGTACTCCTTCGGGGAACTCGTTCAAAGCATTGGAATTGGTACAATTAAAGTAGAGTTGAGCAAGTTTTTCTGGTCACGTAGATCTTTAGATGTTGGGTGTGATGGATAATGGAAAGAGAGACCTACCAAAACAAGGATCCTTTTTTCCACAAACAGCATCATATTTCCACTGTTCCCACTACTGCTGTGGCTTCATAGTGAAATTTGTGCTCCATTACATACTTGCCATCGATGAACAAAGATGTAATAGTGAATGTCTTGTACCCGGCAAGGACGCTTAGTCCTGAGACCTTTCTAGGAGGGTGGTGGACTTACCGTGGATTCAATCAAGCTCTTTCTATTTGGTTTCAAATCATCGCACAGTTTATTGACATTGCTGAGCATGTCTTACACACCACAGTGTACTGCTACACACACACACACACACAAACCATGTTTTTGTTGGACTCAGGAGTCTGAGACCTGTAGTGTGTCACGGTGACCACGGTGGGAGAGATAGACCAGGTGCACTGTGTCCCTGTATGTTTCTGTGGGAGAACGAGAGATATAGGCCTGACCTTCTGCGTGCGTGTGTACACAAGTCCTGCCTCGGTCAGGGAGCACACTCCCATACAAACCAGTCATTCTGTGACTCGATCATTGATCATAGTAGTAGAAAGACCAGCATTAATTTAAAATCACACAATTCTTTTTTTATGTCACTGTCATAGAGGCACGCTTAAACGAGCACCTGGGTTTTCTTCCACATACAAGATTAAATAAATACATTCACAAACATTTTTTTTTTTATGTGTCCAAAAAAGTATCTTCCCTCTTCAAGCCCTGGTAAAAGGTGTGATCAGTGTGAGTGTGCTGTAGTTCGGCTGTGAGCTAAATGACAAGGTTTCAGCGCAGGATGAGCGCAGTCCGTTTGATAGATGGGAGGTTAATGAGAGGAGAGCTGGGGAATCAACCTCTAATACGAAGTTCACATCACACCAGCGCTCCAGACACCACAGCTACGTATGGGAAAAAACGTCATCATTTACACAGCACAGCATCTGCAGAAGTGGACATCATTTATAACATTTGACTGCTTTTTCTGATTAGCCAAATCCAAGGATCCTTTGTGTAATGCGGTCCATTATATTTGCAGTGATCACGTGTGAAGAGAATCTGAAGTAAGCAGTCAGTCAGTTAATGCAAAGTAATATATTAGCCCTTTAGTCAACTTGTATCCATTGAGTACCAAACGCATGCTGTAATGTAACTATTCTAAAAACATTTACAGACTTCTAGTTTTTGTGTGAATTATGAGTCGATTTAAATAAAGCACACACTGTACTTTTTTGCTCTTTCCAGCAGCTACAAGATTCTGATTTTAATTGTCTTGTTCTGGATTGTGTTAAAGTTTATGCCAATATTCTGAAGTTGTGTGTGCGTGTGGTTGCATGTTTGTTTGTATTTTGTGAAGAGAGTTGACACTGAGGTGTTGTGGTGTTCTCACTCTGTCCATGTAATTGCAACATGTCAAGTTTAAGTCGGTCAAAGAACATTCATTGCATTTTATCCACGTTATCTGTCCTCCCTTCTGTCTTCTTCCTCGCTCTATTGTAAGCTATGCCATCATAGTTTTAAAAAAACACAGAGGTCCATAACTAAAATCTTGTTTCTGAAACTAGAGAGAACGATATTTGCTTTGGATCCCTTTCCTCACATTACAAGTACAGAAGCATGCTTTCGTGGCTGGGGACTAAAAACCAGAGACTAAGTGTCTCCTCCCACTCACAGGCTGAACAGCCCTCATATTAAAGGATAAAAACTGTGTTCTTGCATGGTGAGAACGTGGCTGGGACTCAAATGCTAACCACATTTCAATATAATGGCTTATTCTCTCTGTACAATATGTATTAGGACTTTTATAAACATTGGTATGAGACTATTAGCTGTGTTTCTTTTCAAGATTAAACTTGATTATATGTTTAGAATCAGAATTGGCGTCTCATACGTCATGGGGTGTATGTCATCTCCCCGCCACAGCTCGAAAATCTCTCAGATTACAGACATTGCCCGGTCCAGTTCACATGTATTCGGCTCAGCTACAGTGGACAGTGGACACGTACCAATTCTCTCTCACCTCACCTTATTTCACCTTACCTCTCATCCCGTGTTTCTTATGTGGCCACAGAGGCCCCTTGTCGGGCCAGTTTACCGGTTTACCTCCCGTCTCTCTTCCAGTTCCCCAATAAATGGCAAAATATAATAACCGTGGCAATAACCGTGAGGGGAACCAGTGCCCCTCATTGTGTTGAATGAAATTGTAAAATGTACAACCCTGATCAGTTTGGTGTCTTTTTTTTGTGTGCAATGGAAAGTAACAGCGCCCTAAAATACTCTCCCGAAGGCCTTAATAGGTTCCACATCTCTGTCTTTATGGGGCCTGCCTTTGCGCAGCACAGAACAACACAGATGTTGAACATACAGAGAAGCCAGTGGGAGTTCGGGAAGGTCGTCTGTGTGTTTTCATGGTGTTTGTGGTGGCGGCGCTGACAGGGGTGTCATCTGTCCTCCCGCCCCTCGGAGGCCCCCTGACTGGCGGTCACAAACGTGTTCGTTGTCCAACAGAAGCCCCCATAAAGAGCACACAACCGCTATCTGTCAGCAATAAGCTCCATTAAAAGCCAATTCACATTGTTGGTGTGCCACAGAAATTAAAGGATTGAAAAGCACAGAAATTATTTGTTGTTCGATCGATTACATAAGGATAGTAGTGTAAAATGGGAAAACATTTTTTTCATAACATGTCCCGATAAAGCAATTTTCAATATTGGAGCCCTTTAGTGATGCGCAAGGTAGACTTTTAAAACGTAAGACATTTACCATTACGTAGATCAAGGCACTTTACCTGCCTGCGTTCCACTCCTGTGATTGATTTAAGGAACGGGACAGACCTGCATTGACAGACAGCTGAAGCAGGGGCAAGGTAATTGGAGGATATTTATCTTCTTATTTTGTGGCATGGACCATGTATTTGCATGTCATTACTGGCTGTACACTCCACAAGGTGTTCTTTCATGCTTGCTGTCCGTTTTTGCGCTGCACTGTTGCTTCCCAACACCGCGTCCTTCCTTTAAACCCTCACTCCCAAAACCGCACGGGCCCAAAGGCAATTCGCTTTTTAACATGGTAAGAGATTGTGACACTTTCCTGACTCAAGTCACTGTAAGAAAGTTATTGAACTGGATTCTTATGAAATACGACATGGTATTTTGAATTTGCAGCTGAGGCAACCACTGCACAGGATCCTCTGCTATGCTGTTGACAGATTCCGTTTATTTTTTTGCTTTGCCGGCCCTCTATCCCTGTATCCATTTCTCTATAGTCTTTCTCCCACTAATCCAGTGTCATGTGTCTCCATCGCTGCGTCCCTCTGTTGACTCTTAAGTGACAGCTGTCATTGATGAGTCTAAATCTGGCTGCGGGCTAGCCCTTTTCAGCAATGTTACCGGGTCGCGTAAAGGAGTATCTAGTTAGCGTGTCAAATTCAAAGTGCTGAAAACAGGATGGCTCAGAATTGGGCCCTATATGAAACTCAACCCACTTCATACAAACACAACACACCTACCCGCACGGAGTGGTTGGTTGTGGGTTGGTGAACGGAGAGTGGGAATTGTGAATGTGTGCGGCTCAGGCTTGCACACTGACTTGCGTGTGACCCACATGCCCCACTGGTTGGCTCATGCACAAAGATTTCCATTAAGCAAAGTTAGGGTTAACACACATGCAGCGCTTCAGCAGTCTATAACGCACACCGCTCAAACTGGGATTGTAAGATATAAGCAAGTATATTAAGATCCCAGGGGCTTATATAGTACTTTGCATCTGCTTCCAAGGTTGTGTCCGCCAAAGACCCAGCGATGGGACTCCAAGCGCCGTCGGGGATGTTGTAAAGTCGGAAGCCGTGGTCTGCGTATTTACATGAACTCTCTTCAGTGCTTGAAGGGTACATAGGGAGGTAGGTCTTCAATTTATTAGTGGTAGGTATGAGATAATGGAAATACAAAATACAAAATAAATAATAGAACGTATTGAGGCTTGAATTTTCTAATATTTTTTTTTTTTAATGCATTTGTTACTTTTCAAGTAAATAGTTCTCGTACATTTGTTTGCAAAAACAATTCAGGTATGCTGACGTCTTAATCTTTGATATTAAAGTGGCAGTTTGTAAAGGGAGGTTTAATGAATGTCAAAATGGATAAGCTTTTTTTGTGAAATTTGATTATTAAATCTGAACACAATGGGGCTTCAACAAGACCTCGCATGAAGCGGGAAGAGGTGTGTGGTAGTAACCAGATTGGTTTTTTTTTTCATCTATAATATTGTACAACCTTGGCCAGCATGTCACGGGCAAGTAGTGCTCAGAGGGCAAGTAGTGCTCAGAGACTAATGAACCCCCCCCTCCCCCAGCAGCAGTACAGCAAGCAATTAAAGTTCTCAACAAGCCAACTTGCGCTGATGCTCGCCAATTAAAGCGCCCCGTACATACGCAGCTGCACACATGGAAACATTCCACAGGCAGGTGGCAAGAGGAGGACTGTGTGCCGGACACGCCGGGTCTCGGTCAGGGCCAGCTGGGGTGGGTGGGAGTCGCTGGGTGGTTGTGTTGGGGCACAGTGTTTCGCAACCACGCAACCCCCCCTTAGACCACAATGCGCTAAGCTTTGTGTCTACGTCAGCAAAACCAGGATAGCTGTTTTGGACCTCTCTGTGTGAAATGTGCCAGGCTAAAATGGTCACACCCTACATGTGTCCTGTGTGGGGCCAGTAGGGCCTCCAGAATTTTTACAGTCATTTTTAGTGTAATCCCAATCCAAACTTGTGGTTTGTCAGAGAAGTTCATCTAACCAAAGTAATGCTTCTATTTTTTTTCTTTATTTTGACTCTCTTGTACTTGTACTTGAGTTGTACAGATTCTAAGCTGCTAGCTGATTTGGTTTCTTGGAACTTCTGGTTACAAGGTCATTTTTATATCACAATAATATGAGTACAGACGTTCTGAATATTGGTAATTTGATATATTAAGTCCATCCAGTCAAGACGTGTGAACTAGAGTCCCACTTTCTGCACTGGGACAGCACCGGGCTCTTATAAACTTAATTTGCATTTAAGCATTTAAGTTATTGCTCTGCTGGAAAGGGAATTATAACATTGAAACCATAGCTCCTACAGGTCTACATAGTGAATTGTAAATGTTTATTAAATATTTGGGATTGTGTGAAGCAGGAAGTTGAGCCATCAGAAAAAGTCCCGACGAAAAGAAACCCAGGTTGATTATGAGCCATATTGCAGGGAGGATTTCTGGGAAAAATGGAGTCACTGTGGAATGAATAGAATCACAGGAGAGATGACTTAAGTGGACTCTACAAAAGCCAAATTTATACACACTCACACAGATACAAATACACATGTAATTTATAGTATATACAAGCCTGCGCTGTTATCCAAGAATTATCCATGACCGACACCCCCTTGGCAGCTTTGTGCCCGCTTATCTAGATGTGATGTCAAATCAACATTCATCAACATGAACTTAAGACGGGGCTAAGCTGAACTCGGCCCACACATCATCTGCAGGGCGCAGGGGAACGGGGGAAGGTTATGGGAAATCAGAGCAGCCCTCAAAACAGACATGGCGATGAGCGGCAGAAGGAATGTGAGAGTGAGGGATGAAAGGAAAAAAAGAGAGGGAGAAAGAGCTGTCATGGATAATGGAGGAGCAGCATTTATCGGTCTCTGGATCTACACATGGGAGAGAGAGGGAGGAAAGGACAGAGATGGATTTAGGGGAGAGAGGGAGGTCACCTAATAGGAAGGCTAAGCAAGGCTACGCAGAGGTCAGGAATCATCCCAGTAAGGGTTTTTCTCAGTATTAACAAGCCAAAGAAAACTGAGTTTAGATTTTAGACACGCAGCATCTGCGTGTCTGTAGAATGTACACAACCTCCTTCTTCAATTCACATGGAAGCTTTCGATCAAAATGAGTATGAAGGAAGCACTAATATGACTTCTGGCAATACAGCACGAAAGGAATGCGTGTAGATGAGTATAGTGAGAGACATCGAGAGTGAGAGCAGACGGAGGAGATGATGACAGACCCAGTGCTGTGGGACATCAGAGACATCAGACATCATAGCGATCCTGGGGTCACCATCGTTTCTCTGCCCCTTTGGCTTTTAACCATGGAGTCACATCACTGAACCTTTGTAAAAGGGTTTTTCATTGCCGATGTGAGGGTTTCGGGAAACATGCACGGCGTTTAGGCAGTGCGCCATGGTGTGTTTTCCCAGACCCCTTTGCTGGTGTCCCCTCGGTTTGACCCGGTTTTATGGCCCTTTTACAGCCTTTGCATACTGTAGCCGTCCAGCTCCTGGTCACCCCCCCAGCTCCCAACGCCTGAAGCAGGGTCAGCTTTTCCCTCCCTTCCTCCCCTTCTGATTCCCCTCTAATTCACAATAAATGAAACATGAGCTGCAGCCTTTTCCTCCATTGGTTCCAGCAAACGTCTGTCTGACTAAGACTTACTCTCACAGCCATTCATCAAGTCTCAGGCCAGTAAACGGTGAAAGACAAGCAGGTGTTTCTCATGCTGTACGCGTTTGTATGGAATAATTGTTCAGTCAGGGTTTTATTGTATTTGAAAAATACATATATCACACTTTTATACACATATATCACACTTTTATACACATATATCACACAAATGAAAACATCCTATAGGCGACCTATTTTGTGCTGTTGGATTATTAAAAATGTCTAACATAGCTGAATTGACGGAAAGGTTTTTTTTTTCCAGGATTACGTTTATTTATCCAGGATATTTGCACGCATATGTCCGTGGATGCGCGCATGATGGACAGAGAGCACCAGTGGGGCAGACCACTTGTATAATAAAAATATATAGAAAAAAATGAGCTCCAATATAATCAGCTGCATCAATAATATTCTGCTTAAACACGAATGCATCGGTAACACAGCTCTCATTATTTAAGGTATTTTACCTAGTACTTAGAAAGTTGCATATTGGGGTCTTTGCTTCACTCAATATGCAGATGATAAATCTTCAAATTTGAAATGCAAGACCATTACAGTCCATGATCATGATTATTATTCCTAAAAACACCATAAATGTGCGTGTGTGTGTGTGTGTGTGTGTGTGTGTGTGAACACTTGAAAAAGGCTCCACTCTTATTTATCCCTGTCATTTGGCAGACTGTAGGCAGAATTCCCACCGCTCTACTCTATTTTACAGCCCACTCATTTTGGCCTCATGGAGTCTGCTATGTTCACTGATCCAGGAACAGTGCTCTCCCAGGGGAGGATTACCAAAGCACAGTTGCCTGAAACATACTCATTTCATGTGAAAAAGTTTAAAACATGGTCCAGCTATAGGGCGGGTTTCCCTCTATGATATATGTGTGCACTGTACAGTTAAAACAGGGGAAACCTGCACCAAATAACCTCCGCTGCTGAAACTGTATATCATTTCTCCCTCGCGCGTCTAGAACTTATCCCCAGCGACCATCGTGCAGAAACAAGCGGCTCCGCTTCAAGGTTTGACACGGTGAAAAGTGGTGTGGGGGGAAAAAACGTTGTCTTCTCTCAAATTGGTCTCCCGAAAAGGAGGAGAATGCTTTTAGCAAAGTACGCTAACAAGGAGAGGCCGTCCTCGCAGCTTGTTTGCCGGCCGCGTGAGCAGCTCCTCAGTGGGCAGCAAACAAGAACGCCGACCAACAAATAAATACACCTCAGTGGGGGCAGGACTCGCTGTGAGAGAGGAGACGCACAAAGGCCTTCTCGGCCACGGCGTGCGTCACAGGAGAAGGCTACATTTCAGGATCCATTAGGCGTACTGTAGCGTGAAGCATGCGGCCCGCTTGGGCTCGTGCACACATTCAAGCCTTGTGCTCCAAGTGATTGTGTGATATTCTGAAGCATTCGCCGCAGCGGTAGGTGGAGGGACGTCACAGGTTAATGCACAGAAATGTAGGGTGACGGGAGTAATGCCGTCGGAATGTAAATGAGCGAGTAAACAGCAGAGGCACAGCTGTACAAGTCGTCAAAGGGATGGTGTGGACTTGTTTTATTAGATTAGTATAATTAGACTTCTTAGGAGTGTAATATCAGCACACACTCCCTGCCCTGCGTAGTTAATGTTATTAGTTTCTGTATTTATTGTTCTCTTTGCTATTCCCTCTGAAGCAGTCAGCCTCTAATCCACTGCGCCTCATGCTACAGATCTCCTTATCTCTTAACCCCTTTCTGCCCAGTGAACTGCTGCTGACCTCTGCGCTCATGTCAGTGATTAATGTCCCCCTCCAGTGCAACTCCTCATCCCTTTCTGTAAAGTCTTAATGGAGATTGCGATCGTGGTCTGAGATTTCTCCATCCATGCTTAGAGATCTGTTAAGATAGGAGGAACTTTACATTTAGCATGCTGCAGTTGTTATAAAACCCCTCCAACAATGCAGTCTGTAATTTATTCAATACCATTAACTAAATCCAAAGCTTTGTCGGTGACGTATTGCCAGATTTTGGTTCTGATAAGATGTCTACTCCTTTCTAGAATAAACTGCACAGAAATACAAGTAGACACTTTGCATGTCCCATGTCCTTCTTCCTCTCAGTCCATGGCTGAAGAATTCCAAAACACCTTCCGACAGATGTTGACATACGGTAGACCACAAAGTCAAAGAGTAGACATGCATACACAATGGACACGCAGACCGGTGTGTCTGTGTGTCCACAATGATCCAATGAACTCTTGAGACGTGAGACGGTAAGATACAGATTCCCTGTAGTCTCTCTCCAAAGAACCAATGCCAGTGCCAGTCTAAAGATTGGACACACTTTGTCCAAACTTTGATTGGTGCTGTAAGATCTGCTGCGTTGAAGACTTTTGATTCTGTTCATTTGATTAATGACCAGCATGTTAAAAGATGCTCAGCTCTCAGTGGATGGATGACTTGCCTCGGGTCCCCGCAGCTGACACGGAGAGCAATGAGTTTTTGACAATTTGTCCCCCTGACCCCTGCTAACCTGCAGGGGCAGACTTCACAGGGTCGGGGGGCTCCGATCGCTCCCTTAGGCCGTATCCCCCTCCCGCCTCGGACTCCAGGTCACCGCTAGTGAAGGGGATCTGGCTAATTTTGTGACTGGCTGAATCTGTGAACAGTCACATTGATTAATGCCTGCAGACCCGAGGCTAATGGGCTGGCTGGTGTGTGGGAACGACGGGTCCTGATGGAGAAGACGGAGACAAGGACATAATGGATTGCAGCAGATTTCGTGGAAATGTGGCAGGCAGAGGGGCCCCTAAAAGGTGACTAACTACAGACAAATGAGCCTTTGCTGTTGTGCCAGAGATGCTCACAAGTCTCTTGAGCTCGAGTCCAAGTCAAGTCTCGAGTCTCTGAGCTCGAGTCCACGTCAAGTCAAGGGGTTGGGGGGTTCTAGCAGTCTAGCGCGCATAACGAGCTAGTTAGCATTAGCGTTCCGCACGGAGTGTGCCGGTGGCGTGCGCGCAGCCAGCGATATGTGTCAATGTTCGTAGTACGTGTTACGTAGGCAGGTAACGGAGGGAGGAGTGTAGCTCATCAGATGTTTCCTAAAAATAAACATTGTTCACGAGTCCCACAGCTCGAGTCCGAGTCGAGTCTGAAGTCTTTCGAGGACGAGTCTCAAGTCAAGTCTGAAGTCACTGTTGACAATGGGATTTTTAAATTAACCAGAAAGGTCCAAGAAAATGGACACGTAAGAATCACACACATAAATAGAATGCAGAGTTCATATTAGTTAGCAGACAGTTTGTTTGAACTGAGTGGACCTGCACTCCTCACCATGTCACAAACTGTTCCTGCTTGTGAACCAGACAAAAGGCCGGTTTTCCAAACGCATCTCAATGTAATAGTTGTGTCTGTCCTGCCACGATATCCCCGGGTGAGCTGTACTGCAAACACCACTTAATCAGCTTAAGGTCACAGGTGATTCAAAGTGTGTGTTGATGCAGCTGCACAACTTGAAGTTGAACCAGCAAGTTTTACAGTGGGGAGTGAGTGTAAAGAGGTTTTACAGTGTAATGGAGGGGGAGCAGGACTGTGAAGGTGAAAAAGACTCATTTGTTCTCAGAGGGGGATAGAAAAGGTTTTAAATCATGCATGCGTGCACACACACACACACACACACACACACACACACACACACACACACACATTGTTTTAACTTACAGTAGGCACAGCGTGACAAATTAACAATACGGCGAGCACGTGGAGTCTCACGCACGTTTACCGCCACACGCTTTTCCTGCACCTCCTTTCCTCACTCCCTCCATCTTCCTGTGTCTGTCACCACCACAGGATTATACAGCGGGATACCTTACACCGCCGCTGCAAAGAAATGTAGCCACAACCATTCATCTCCTCCCATTTCTCCGTCCCCCCGTAGCTCCCTCACTCTTTTTCACCTTCTTTTTGTCTCCACAGTCGGTCCCATCTCAGGTTTTGTGCGCAGCGCCGCAGATGGAGCGCTGCTACGGAGGGGGAAAAAAAAACTGCAATCCTTTTGGTTTTGTGCTTACCGATTCAGTTACGCTGGGTGTGTGGGAATTCCGAAGTTTAGATTAATGTGGTTTCGCTGTGCTAATTATGACAATGTCAGGCTGTGGTTTAGTGATGAGGCAGTCAAACGGGAAAGAAACACATTACGGCAGTCTGTCAGCTTATGGTCCTGACTCCTTGATAACGGTTATGGGTGGGGACTAAATAGTGAATTTACTTCATACTTTGCTCAAATTGTATTTGTACTGTTACCTATCAGGTCAGAGGACTGATTTGTCCTGTAGAAACAGTAAAAATATATAATAAACTGTGAAAACAGTACTTTGATTATTATTTATAAAGATTATAATTGAAGCTAAAAGTATTTTACAATAAATTGCCATCTGAATACTGTAACTTATAACTACGGACACCAGACTTAAGTGTGTTCTATAAAAGCCAAAGGGGTAACTTTTCATCTGCGACATCGAAAACCTCAAACAACAGCGCAGGATACCGGAGTTCGTTGGCCGAGGCGTCTGAAGACATTCCTCATGTTTGCTTCTGAGTTCTGTGACATGGTCTTCTCCTTCCGCTTATACCGTAAAACCTGAAGAGGAAGATTTGTATATTGCCCGAGTAATCTCTGAAATCTGTGTGTGTGTGTGTGTGTGTGTGTGAGAGAGTGAGTGCAAAATCATATCCGCGCCATCTGAGAGGTGTACCAGACAAGTCTCTGCTTATATCTCTTGCTGGCTGCCACGCAAACATAAGCCCCTTTCCCGTTGGATAAAAACCCCGCTACATCCACGAACATCTGGCTTTTGTCTTCAGTGGGAAAGGTTACAAAAGGCATCCATTAAAGGGACGAACCGTGCTTCAGGCTGACCCATCCAACGTGACATGCCGGGGGAAAATACAAAAAGGCCAGTGTGTCAGCATGACCTTCCCGCAGGAGGGAGGCTGTGTTATCTCCAATGTTGAGCAGGTTTTTTCATCTTTTCAAAAATGCAGATTTACATCTACAATTTCAGTCTAAAAAGGCTAATGAAAAGAAACACGGACAGTGACAAGGTGTGAAAGACATGATCAAGGTGAGCAAGCACCTTCTGAAATAAATAGGTAAACAGGTTTGTTTAATGTCGAAATGACAAATCGGGTAATACATCAACAAAATATGAACAGGGATCCTTCTATGTAGTTTTTGTTGATTCCAAAAACTCAATATGAGACCAGAGATGACTGTAGTTTCAAAACAGGAAATACAAAAGCATCTGGTATGGCGGCCTGAAGTAATTTATCAAGTAAACATTCCCAGTGAACCTCAAGGCTCAGAAATGGGACAATAAGCTATTCCGGGTTGCCATTTTGGGAAATTACAATGTTCTGATAAGTAATAAAATGATTAATTCTTTAATTTGAATAGAAAAGATCATTTCTTCAATCATACAAATAATTTGTTGCAGCCCAAGTTTCCTTTTCCAAAGGGATCCTCTTCTTCATCTCCCCTTTTCCTGGTTCCTTGTCACTCTTTATCTTTTTCGCTCTTTCTGTCAACTCTTACACACACACACACACACACACTCGGGAATCCCAGGTATGCCGATTGAAGCTGTCCTGCTACTCTGGGATATGATGAGCTGATAACAGCTTTGAGATGTCATTTTCTCTCTACTGTCCTGCCGTGTGATGGCATTTATTACATGAATATATTCTTTTTTTTTACCCCATAAACCATACATTGCATTTTGTTTGCTGCAATTCATTGCTATTCTTTCCGCATGTTATTGCCATTTTCGCCGTCCTTGAACATTCATTTGAATTCTTAATCAATCACAGTAACTGCATGTCATGTCTTATTCTAAATAATACACTAACATTTTTTCCATGTTACTACTGCCGAATAAATATTGATTCTTCCGTTAGCTACTGCCTCCTCCTTTCGTCACTTTTACCCCCCGCCCCCTCGGCCAGCCCCTTTTCCTCCTGCGTCTCCCAAACGCTCACCAGTTGGCTCAAAAGTGATCAGGCAACAAATAACCGTTTAATGAATTGAACCTCACTGCCGCCTTCAAAAGCTCTGAGGGCTTGTTTTTCCTGCCGGCTTGCAGCCAGATGCTCGCTGCAGAGAATAAATGCCTCATTGCCCCATCTGCTTGCTAAAACCTTGTCGAGCCAAATGAGCATGTAAGCGGCTCATGCTTGGACCTGAGACAGGCTTTATTAGATCTTTGCATTATGTGTCCATGATTGCTGTTTTCTTTAAGCCCGTTGAAGGTGCTGGAAACTGGTGATATAATTGTGTTGACGTGGTATTTGGGCATCCGTCAGGGCTTGTTAGAGGGGCTGCGTCCTTTGTACGGTTAATGTGACTCAATAGATACTATTTAATTGGATTTTTCACCATGTGTTTGTCATTTAGTGAACTTTTGCTTCCAGAGAAGTGAAATCCACATAATGAAGTATTTGAGCAGTAGTTGTGGGGCAATGATCAATATCAGTTTACATGTTTTTTTTAAACATGCAAACCTTTCTTCCTTTGTCTGTTCATGTCTGTTCATGTTTGTGTTTCTGCAGCTTAGAAGAAGGAGGGTTGAGACGCAGATGCAACAGCTGCAATAAAAGTATTGCTTTTTGTTAATTAATTTAATTACATTTTCTTTTTTTTTCGAACAGTATTTGTCAAAATGTAGTTGTGCAATATCTTCATACAGCCTCAGTCTTTTTTTTATTGAGAAAAAATCACTTGAAAATAGTTCGTTAATATAAGACTCGAGTCTTCTGTCTTTCCTTTTAATCATTTTTTTCACCTTTCCTTCTCTCCTTCCTTTCTTTCTACCTCACGGATGCCCAGTTTCCCCGGATGTGTTATTTTCTGTAGCCATCTTCACTCAAGCCAAAGGAGCCACCTGAACCAAGTCCTGCAGTGAACATCATTTCTACTTTGACATGTGTTAAAGACATGACATGCAATGCAAGTCGTGCATGTCTTTTAAAAAAGGCATATGCAGTTAAAGCATTTTGGGCTTTTGCCCAAAAAAAATATGCGCCGTCAAGCAACGTTTCATCTCACTTTGTGAAGAAAGCCCAGGCGCAGTCCGTGGAGGGGCTTAATAGTTATAATAGTTATATATCTCCTGTCAGAACTTGGCACGTGCATGAGCATAACGCACCATCTCCTAGCTGGCTGCCCTATACATCCAGGGCTCTGTTTCTGTGTGTGTGTGTGTGTGTGTGTGTGTGTGTTAACTGATCCCAGATCTGGCAGTAATTTAACAAAGTTCTAGGAACAGGAGCTGACCAGGAAAGATGGTAAACGCTGATGGTCACGAGCACACACGTCCGCTATGTTCTACTCCCCGCTGTAGACGACCCTTCTCGCTCCCCGCGCTTGCTCGCAGAGCTGGTCCTTCCGTCTCCACCACTGGAACCAGGTTGTTCCGTGGTAATTAGAGGTAACTGTGGTCTCCTAAATGAGCTGTGTGTGTGTGTGTTTGTTTTTATGCATCGCGTCCCCTCTCTGCCACTTTAACAGCAGTGTGCACTAATGGAGCAAGATTGAGAGCAGTGGGGAACCTGCAGAACCTAATAGTGCTCTTGAAATAACACACACACACACACACACACACACACACACGTCCACCTCTCTGTCCATGCCCATCTGTCCGAGGTTGACCTAATAGAAGTGACCTTTCGACTGGCGGGACGCATGGATGCAGTTGACTGTTTTATTAGAAGGTATCCGTGTCACAATCTCACACAAACAGCGCCGCGAGCGGCTATCAAATGTCCGGCTTCACGAAGACTTTGGACCTGGCTGTGTGCTCCCTTTCTCCGTCAGCTCCAGCCTGCCTCGTTATGAAAGGCTGTTACCTCACTGCATTCAATAGTCCCTTTGTCTGGTGTGTGTGTGATAGAATGAAACGATGTCATCTACACTGCAGTATTTTATGACCCTCAAGATACACAGTCTCTTTTTCAGCGGTCTTAATGACATATGATAGAAACGGGATTTATAGTGCGTAGAAGAAAACCCAGGAAGGCCTGAAACGCTGATCCTGTTTTAAAGTCGTCGTTTTGTTATGTTGTACTTAACAAAACAGCATTTTTAAAGAAATTAACACATTTCTTTTAGGAGGAGGATATTTTGCACTCTTCAATTTGATGGATTAATTAGGCAAATGCAGATGAATGAATAGTAAATGAGCTGCTATTCTCACTTTGAGTTATTCAAAGTATCTGAATGCAAACAGGAGTCTTTTGTGACGATAATGTCGGGCGAAGGAATAGACTCTCCTCTGACACAGTCTGTCTGCGCCCGGGTGTTTGGAATCTGATGATTCATTTGCTGGATATCAGTTTAACTTGATAACAGCTGACTACAAAATGTAGGTTTTTGTAATCGACATTGGTCCCCAGCCTTGCTGTCACCAGTTTCTGTGTTCCTGCTGGCTAAGAAGGACTCTTGCTTTCTTCAAAAATTACATTCTACATCCCAGATATGAAATCTTGTTTTTGCACATCGTCTCTGTTCAGAAGAAACAGAAAACTAATTATTAGTTAAAAAAAAGATCTTCTTCATTCGCAAAGTGTGTGTGTGTGTGTGTTTGTATGTGTGTGTGTGTGTGTGTGTGTGCGTGCGTGCTTTTGTCCGGTGCAAGACAGCGGCAGAAAGTGAGAAGGACAGAGAGTTTATGCGATGGCAGCTGGATCCTGAGCCATTAGGAGAAAGACGCTTGTGAAACAAGCGGGAATGTGGCTGGAAAGTTTTTCATCAGGGTGGGAGGTGTGATGACAGCAACAAGGGTTCCCCTAAAGAAAAACAGAGGGGGAAAACTTGCAGCAATGGCTGGATAGAAGGTTCCCACAGCTGATTTCACAGGGGAGAGCAAGGTAGAACCACTTTGTCAGTCACAGATTTGAGTTTTTGTAAAAGTAGGCAGCCCACCATCAGGCCACAAGTCTTTAACTACGGACGAGATAAAAGACTGGAGAGACGCCGCTTGCCCTGTAGTTTGGGAAGACACCGAGATGAACAGAGATAGTGAAGATAAAAGAGGAATCCAGTGATGCTACTGCTACTTATCAACAGCTTGGACTAGTTGCTATTTACTGCCAACGAGGCAGTGAATAACTCTAAATTTTTCTCTGTCAGACTCTTTGGTTCCAAAGATGGCTGGAGATGTCTAGAATGTGTAAGTTAAGAGGCTCATTCAGTACTATAATGGACATTAATTAGGTTTTTATGACCAACGTGTCCTGGGTGTTGTGTCATCCCAGTCATTGGATTTCCCTGTAGTGCTCACAAGGAGCTTCAGAGCAACAACAGCATATAAGGTAATGGAGATGTCCAACGCGAACTCATGTACAAGAGTTAATTATCTTGTTAATCATGTCTGACCTGCCTGAGCACACAAAATGGATCAAAGCATGGCGAAAAGCTGCTGACTGCCTTAGAACCCTGATTTAGAAATCTGATTATGAAGTGAAAAACGCACATTGACATCCGAGGAAACTAAATAATGTAAAAAATGTTACTCACAGTGATGTGCACACGTGCAGCAAGCACACCCTGAAAAGCAGACGAGCGGCAGCACTTACAAAACGTACAAAATTAGCCACATGCCAGCCAGAGGAACTGCCCTGAGGGGGCGAGAGAGAGAGCGAGCATGCAGAGGGCGGCAGTAGAGTGAACTTTCCAGCTGTTACCGTATCATGTTTGACACCTTTGTCTTGTCCTCCACCCACCAAGAAGCCTTCAGATTCACACATCACCAACGGAGACACATAAACACAAACGCAAGTTTTATGGGCCCCAAATTGTTACAAGACTTTTTTTACTAAAGTGGTTCTTATACACACACTGTGCTAGAAACACACAACTACATGCAGTCCTGTGCAAACACTCTTTGGACCTTTTGTTGTTCCTTTGTATCCACTTCACACACACACACGCACACACTCCACATGAAATTACAGGTTAGTCTGAGTCAGCAGTCTTTAAAACTGAATATCATTAACACCAAAGAATCATTTCGGCCTTCTCTTTTTCGCTCAAACTGACAACTGTAAACACATCAAATTCTGCCGCCAAACCTCAAATGAGCTCACACACACACACACACACACACACACACGCACACACCCTGCCATAAATAGCGCACAGCCCACCACCCTCAAATTACAAAATATATTTACCTTGACACCCCGCCGAAAACTCTCACACCAAGCTCCAAGCATCAGCACACTCGCCTTAGGATCTCCCCTGTAGATGAGCACGGGTCATGAGAAGCATTGAGAGATGAGTTAAACCTTCCGGTCTGTCCCCTTTCCACGTATTGAGTTGTGCTTACGAGTGGATGTGCCCCTCAGCGACTCCTACCCGGTTTACTGATCCGCTCCCCGGCTCTGCCCCAGCTGCTTGTAAATGTCACAGCAAGTGTAAAAACGAAAGGGATGCGTGCTGCTTTTTATTACCTCTCTTCTGGGTCTCTTTCCCGTTCTTCCGCTTCTGTCTTTTCTTTTCTTTCTCCGTCTCCCACTGTGCACACGAGTTCTTTGTGACACATCGTTTGGTTTGATTGGTCGTTTACAATCTCTCTGCTATGCCCTTGTTTCTCTTTTTATTCCGCTCATCCCTTCAGAGTTCTCCGCAGATATAGTTTACAGTTAGGAGAGCCCTCAGTCTCAATTATCTGAGTCCATTTTCAACGGCCCATTAAACCAAGATGATTCACTCTCTAGTACGAGACCTGGAGGAAGACTGACCTTTGGACAAGCGAGTACAGATGATGTGAAGAGCGCTCATCAAAAGGCTACGCAAAGTTAGATTTTACCCCAGAGATCGAGGGAGACGTAGACGAGCCGACGCAATCAGCCAGGAAAGTACAGTCATGAGTACGGATGTGCAATCGTTCTCAGATGGCACGCGCTGTCAACCCCCATTCATAAATCGCCAAAGGAACCAGCAGCCGTTCTGTGTTATTCCTTTATTATTTGCAGTTATTCCAGGGCACGGCTTTTCCAAAGGCTGCCGGGGATAATGACAATGTTGGTAAGCCCTGCAATCGGATCCGGCTTCATGCTGCCCAGCGCTGCCAGTCTCCGTGTCGGAGTCGATGGACGGAGGGCGATGCCAAATCTGTTAAACAGCGGCCTTAGAGACAGTTGTTTTTCCACAAGCTGTGCGACTCAGACGAGCCACTACAGACTCTGCTTTTTATAGCGGTTCTACTGGAAGGACACATTTTCAACCACTGCAAACACACGGTAGGGGCTCAAGTGCAAAGTGGCATGTAAGCTAATGTGTACTGCTGTGCCAGCCTGGTTCCACATTGCACTTGTATCGATACGATTGCTGCTGCAAATCAGTTGCTCTTGCAATGTTGCCCTATGGATGCCTGACTTGCTACCGAAAGTTAGCTATAAAAACCACATAGACACAACTGTGACTGTTTGGGCTTGTAGTGGAAGCCAGTCCCGCTGCGAGCCCATAAAAGTTTAGGAGACCGAGACCTCTTTTTATGGAACGGGACTTCGGACTGGGACGGCCCTTAATGTTACAACTGTAAGAACGTTGTGATGTTTATGCTCACATATAGTTATACATAGTTTATTTTCAGATAAAATACATGAATACACACACTTACACACAGTGCATGAATTACTTCAGGTCTGTCAGCAGAAAGTATCCAGGGCAACATCGAAGGGGGCAAAAAAGTAGAAAGTTCCTTGAGCGACATTAACAGGCCACGATATGCTCTACCGGTCCGGACTCTGGTGTTTGGACTATTTTTATAGCCTAACTAACTGTTTGCCCACCACAATTCCATATTACTTAACAATATAAAGGAGGCCAAAGCCTTTTTTAGGGCCTTGTAGCATCTGGCTTTGGCAAAGATACATAAATAGTGAGATCAGGGCTTAGCTTTTAAATGGCCCAGGTCTTCTAATGTTACTGGGTGTTACGAGCAGGTGAATGATTGGGTGTAGATTACAGCAGCACTCTCATTATGAGCAGTTTCTACCACTCACTATATTGTGTTTGCAGAAAGAGACTGTGCTGTTTTTTTTTTACATGAACACTGGTTCTTTTCTCTGACTTCATCTCTATCGTCTCTATCAACATTTCCAAAGGACGCAATTTTACTTTTCCCTTTTAGGTCCGTACTGAATTCAGCAGCGGGGAGGAGAGCAGGGCAGTAGTTGGTCCGCAGGTGCTCTTTGTCCGTTGGTGTGAGCGCACGCATGTAGGCACGGAACCGCTGTGCGTGGTAGAAAAAAACCCCTCTTGTTTCTTTCTTGGTTGTTTCCTTAAATACAACTCGATTCCCTTTGGGCTTCGTTTCGACAAGATCACAGTGGTCCAGACTCTAGAGTACAATCTCCAACTTTCCACCGTTTAGCGGTCTGATCTGCAGTTAGAAGACCTTCGTCAGATGGTGTTAAGTACAGAATTTTAGGATTATTTTAACACAGATACTTGATGTGGAATGATTGATCCAGATCAAAAGTGAATACCAAACACCCCTAAACGACTGCAGCAGGGGTTGTAAAGCCCACCCTCCCTCCATGTCAACGATGGTACGGATGCTACACGGGCCGAGTGAAAGTACAATTACTCACGTAATTTGAACTTTGCAAAACTGTCACTAGTGTTTTTATGACTGGAACCCTCTAGAAACCGACTATCACTATTATAGGCCCCCCAAGAACAAAGTTTAACCATAATTAGCTCAAAATTCACAAAACATACCTGACAATGAACATAGTCCATAAGGGTTGCATCAGAGTCTTTGGAGTAGAGCTGCGTACTGGTACTGCGTACTGAAACTACCCAGGCGAGTCTGCCTTTGAGGGCCGGACCTTTACCATTTTTAATTTGCATCTCTCACATAAATAATTATTTCATAATGAAATCTGAGCCGAATAATGAACTGAATTGCAGACGGATTTTTTTTTTTTCAAGACTCTCTACTCTGTTGCACTGCACAGCCACAAGATCAACACACAGCTGGATTTGGCAACACCAGAATTCAGAACTATGCTGCTGTCTTTATGTGGTACTGCCGTCCTAAATAACGCTCCTGCTTCTCTAAAATGAGACGAGATAAATGTCCAATAAAGGAATAGTAAAAAAGAGAGAAGACTTCTCTTAAGTGGATTATTACACTTGGGGGAATTGGTACAGCAGACATTCAAATAAAACATGAAATAAGACATGATGGTTGGGAAAAAAAGATAAATTGTTGAAATTCACTCCAACAGCAGTGCTTGGTCTCCACCTGCAGTGTTTCAGAGTGCAGTATTACATGCTTCCTTTAAAAAGTATATAGATATAGATTACATGTACATGTGTGTTTTAGCTGAGTTTGCCTTTGGGACGTGCCTCATTCATCTAAACTGTTTGGGTTTAGTGACTGTTAATAACTTCTTTACAGATATTGCAAGTCAAATGAATTCACTTCTGAGATTACTTACTTCATCATCTCAATTATAAAAATACAATCTGAGGGCTAAATGAACTGGAACTGATAAGCTTTCCTTATTCTTTTTGCAGTTATCCTTGGAAATGATTTGAGTGGAGCAAGCCAAGCTAGAACATAAATCATGAACAGAGAGGGATGAGATCTCCTGGGGTAAATTTATAATCTGCTGACTCGGACCCCTGCAGAGGATCTGTTATCAGGTTTAATGCACACATGTTTATTATTTGTAGGGTTAGATTTCAGGGTGGTTAAACATTTTCACCTATTCATCATATTAAAGAGGCTGTGATGCAAAGAAAGTGTTAGAATAGGGGAAGTCAGTGCAAGACACAAACTGTGGAGACGGTTCATGGTCAAAATGGTGGATGTGTGACTAGTCGCCCAGGGGGAAAAAAACGTATTGCACCATCTGTGTCTTTTTCCATATTGTCTCTTTTCAGAATATTGCCTTGTCGGGTCTGTTTTATCATTGCTCCTGTTTTCTTCTCACTCTTCCCCAACTGTTGGAAAGCTTTAAAGAAATGGAGGCCATCAAAGGCTGTGGCCTCTAGTGGCCTCTCCTCTCATCCCTGTGCCCACCTTCTTTCCCGTCGTTCAGTCTGTCGCTGCTCGGCTGTTCTTTCCCACGTGTGAAAGAGATTAAAAGACAAGGTCGAGGGAAAACGCAAGCTTTGTTTTCTAAACACAACCAGAATTCCAGTAGATTTACAACAGTGTGACTCCCTCCGATCCTAACTGGTTGAATGCCATCTGCTAACATCATCCAGGTCACTTCTTTCCCATTTCTGTTGATACCACTATCTACCTAATATCTCTCCCCTACTCTCGACAGAGGAGATGATACAAAGGTCTATTGTAGTCTCGTAGTCTGAGTGAAAGCTCATTTTCTCCTCCATGTCCAGCTGTTTTGCCTCCCTGTCACTGTGCTTATAATGAAAGGTCAGAAGGTCATGGATAGTACAGTTGCTGCCATTGTGCCCGTGATATCTGCTTTTTTTTTGTCATCTGCTCTGAGAACAAACACAGAGCACCAATGGCCCTGACATTTAATGATTTGACCTTTCAGTAACCTTGACAAATATTAGATTCTCGTTCCAACTGGACAGCTTTGATGTTTTTTGTTGTCGCTTCATGAGGCTGATCAACCAAATGAAGATCAATCGACACATCCATGTGAATTAATGTTCTTTTCTCTGAATTTTAAATCAAATTGAAAAACCTTTGCAGTTTGTGTGTTTATGTGCATGAAATCATTTGTTTGTGAGACCAGCAAAGACTTGGTCTTCAGCCACTCCAGCGGCTCTTTGTGGGTACACTGAATTTCAATCTCAGCATTGTAATTTGCTCTCAGCGGCAATGCAAACACTGTTTAGAAGGTAAAACTGAAAGCCAGTTGGGTTTAGTAAGTTTGTACGTTAACATTGATCACAAAGTATGGCTGAGTGGGATTGGTTTTGCAGGGATTTTGGTCATAAACCAAATTCTACCCGATGAAAGTCATTGTACCTTATGTGGGAATCATGACAGACTGAAGTGCATTCATGCACTTTATTTTGGTAACTGTAAAGGGTGTTTTGAAGGACAGTGATCTGGTGTTGTTGCAAGAATAGAAATCAGGACTTAAGGCTCTATGATTCGTACTCCGAGGATCATAAATGTGTGTGCTATCTGCCATGTTTTGCCATATATTGACGTGGTGGTCCAACCTCCAGAAAGCACTAGATGCACGCTGCCCAGCGGGACTTAATTAGACTAAAGCGGTGCCTAAGATCAGATAATCAAGATATCCGTTTTTGGTGTTTATATGCCGAGGGGTTAAAGAATGTATTGCTTTTAGAGAAGCATGAAATCCTGCAATATGTTCAATAAAATGACCATAAAAATCTCAGGAGGTTTTTCATCATGCAACAGTGATGGAACAGACAGAATAGCACTTTCTACCAAAAACCATGAAAATAAGTCATGTGTGGATGATATAGTCCCTCTGGGTTGGCTGTGTGTGGACAGGAGAGTAATGAAAACATGTAAAAAAGGCCTGAGCTCAAATCACACTTGAGTCAAACAAAGGAGGACTAATAAGGCATTCGGAGGGCAGGAAAACTGGACCTGCAAGTGATTTAAATCTATACAGTGTAGTGTGCGGGTTTTTCTGTGTTTGTGTGGATGCATGTGTTGGCTCTCATAGCGTGTGAATGCAGAAGGGGAATCTGCTATGCAGAGCAATTTGTGTGACTGTCTTTGTTTGTGCCCTTTCCTCAGTCATTTCACCGTGTCCCATGGTTAGACCTGGTGTGGGTCAACTGTTTATTTCACTCTGATGCGGCTCTAACAACAAAGTGTAAGTGCGATCATGACATGATGTAGTCCCGTGTTGGAAGAACATTGGAGAAAGGATGGTTTTATTTGGGCCTGATTGCAGCTTTGTTGAGAACCTCACCCGGTTCTTATGGAGTAATTGCTCTACTTAGCTTTTGAAAATGTTAAATTCTCGTAAATGAGTTACATTGTTGCACTTGCTGCTGTTTAGTCGAGTTTGCAACGGCACATGTTAAATTCTACCTCTCAATTTTTTAGTCGGCACCAGAAACAAAGGGCTGATTTGTAGAAACTGCACTTTCAGTTTACAAAAATGTGTTGTGGCACTTCATCATTATGTCAAGGTCATTCCAAAGTGATGACATGTGCACAATAAGTAATCGTTGTTAGATCCAGATGGTTCTTCAGGTTCATGCATGTTTCTGTGAAGCAAGACATTGACTCTTTCCTTTGCCCTTCACTATTTAGACACCGCTTTAGTCTAATACTCTAAAGGGTTAGAAGGAAGGATAATTACCTCACTGCCTCCACCACCTCCTTTTATTTACCTTGGGAAAACTGGATTGTCCCCCACTGTACAGGATGAAACCGTACTGCGAATTGTATCTCCTTCCCTCTCCAATCCTGTCACATTTTCTCACATCGCAGGCAAATTAAAACACTCTATTGTGTCTTTACAGCCCAAAAACACACGGTGAGAAAGAAAGAAGAAAACCTGCGAGCGACCCATTGTGTCAGAGTCTGGTGATCATCAGCCGAGGCTGCTCGGTTCAAAGTCTTTATTCTGTTTTATAGTAGACAGACACACGGAGCTAACAAATCCCATCCAGCTGGTTTGGAGTGCAGCACAGTCCCAGGTCTGTCTACAGCCTGCAGCTTTACAATACACACACACACACACGTGCACACATAAACACAGATACAAGAAGGCAGGCGACATACATCTACACACAGATATGAAACTGTAGGATTATTAGTACATCGCTCTACCTCATGAGAGAGAGCTTAATTACTCATATTTATCTGTGTCTATTTCTCATTCTATCAAACGAATGGCTTCAGTTTATCCCCTAAATGGTTTCCCCCCAACCTAACACATCAATTTCAGGCGTTTTTCGTAAGACTAAAAAAGCAACCTTTGAAATCAGTCTGACATTGCCGGACGATGTGCGTCACTGGAATGATACTGCACCATCAAAGGCTTGGACAGAACCGGGAAAATTCCTTCACCTTTGTCCTAAGCTGAGGCCATATTGTTTTACAGCAGTTACTTTGATCCAAACTATTTTTGTGTCCACATTCGCCTCTGCGGATTTCGAGTGGGTCGACTTTCGGTAGCCTAGCAGCCCATTTCTCAACCCTTGTTTGTCTTTGCCGTTTGAAGAGGCGGGAGGAGTGTTTACGTTAGCATGAACCAGACCTGATTTGCTTTGAAACGCTCTTTGGACATTGCGCGATGTGTACAGAACAGAGACATGGTATACAGTGCATGATGGCGGGCAGAAAAAGGGAATTCCTTCAAAGGTAACGAAGGTATCCACCAGTGGGTTTCTCTTGGACAGAGAAGAGAAGTAAAGTGACAAAGCAGGAAGGAGAAAAGGACAGATGATACTACAATTGGATGACAAGTTCTGATCCACCAAATAAACCGCCAGGATAACATCAGGGCCCAGCGACCTTACTGTAAACATGTTCCATATGCTCTCACTGTCTCCACCTCGGCCTCCTGCTTTCCTCCTCTCTGCCTGTCTCGCCCCATCTCTTTTGATTTCCTTTTTTTCTTCCTTTTTCTCACCCCCCGCCTCCCCACTCCCTCTCGCCTTGTTGTTTTATTGAGGAATGCTCCGCTGAGGGGAGCATTTGATCTTAGTGCTGCTTTGACCTAAAGATGGAGGGAGGGAGGAGCGGTTTAAGGCTGCATGTGTCCCCAATTACGCCCGTTCAAATGGCAGCGTAATTCCCTGCCTCACTTAGCAACTGGTAGATGGGAACGAGACGCCTAATCAAGGCCATAGTGCCCTGACTTACTGCCAATTCTAACACATACATAGACAGACACACACACACACACACACACACGACAGGAGCCTTCACACAGCTCCACACATTTAAAAAGTCGTCGGCCCACTCTCTTTAACTTCCCTACGGGGCACTGCCATAAATAAGGGATAGTAAGTAATGGACTAGAAAACGTCCTCATCCACAAGTCACTGCAACTTAAAATGTTTCCTCACATTTCTCAAAGTCAGTTTGCCTGTTGCCTGTACATCCATGGCAACGATGCAAACAGGAATGGATAGTACTCACCCAGCTGTGACTCAGAGTCTTCCCACTGAAAGAACGCTGGGCGAGGTGCACCTCACATCCAACCCACCGACTCCGTGGCAACCCTGGACTTCCTGTCTGACTGCATTCTGTTGTTAATAACAATGTATGACGAGCCATAGTACTCGGCTCTAAGACTCTGGTTCAAAGGTCTGGCACAGTAAGGAGCCGAAATAACATATCAATGTGCTTAGCAGACAGTGGGATGCTTTACTCGACCGGGTAAAACCGATTTCATCTCTGCAAACTGGGAGGAAATGAGGTCATACAATAGAGCTCCTTGTGCCTGAAGTAGTCCTCTAACACCTCTTGCTTCTCAGCACCACCATCTGCCTATCCTCCTTTCCATCGTCTGGGGTGGAGGTGGATCAGTTATGAAGTGTGTGTTTGAGAGAACTGGGTTTATGGGAGGGGAGGGGAGACCTTGCGGGAGCAAGTCGCGATGCTTTACAAGGCGCGCTCAGTCATCCCCCGCACCACGCGTCGGCTGAAATGAGATGGAAATTACCACCAGCTTTGGAACGGTGAGAGGAACTGTGATCGTCTCTGGCATATTTTAATTCTCTCCAGAGGCGGACAGAGAGTACACTGATTCATTACTTGAGTAAAAGTACAGATACCCGTTGCTAAATCTTACAGTCAGATGTCTACTTAGGTAAAAGTACTTAAGTACTTCTTTTTAAAAGTACTTGAGTAACAAGAGTACAAGAGTACATTTTCTGAATAATGCATTGCTACTGCCACAGTGGACAGTATTCCTCCCGATGTGTCTCATGCCTTCGCTGTAAAACCCAGTATAATATTTCAGTTTATAAATATTAGAAAAGATACCCATCATGTAGTCTACATAGCAGTATTATTAATTATAAAGTGCTGGTTGTTCAGAATTTTCCAATGGCTCCAGACTTACTTTTTAAATTGGTTTACTGGTGGAACTAACTTTAATGTACGTGGACCAGCAAAGTATTTAGGTTCTTCTGATATTCAACAAGTCACAATTCAACAAGTGCTACAATATGAGGTCAGGCAAATTTGGGTAGCATATCTCTCATGTATTTAAATACAATTGCAGGCTACAATTGCACTTTTCTACAGCTAGAATCTAGAAGCTGGAAAGTTTATTGTCCCTGTAGGAGCCTGCCAAATAGATGTATACATATATATAATTTACTAACACAATTTTAGATATTATTTATCCACTTTTCTGCTTCACAGGATGTGAAGGAGGCTCTTTATATATTTTTCCCCGGTGTCAGATGCTGGGCAGGTGTCCCCGGCATCCCTCCTCTATACATTAGAGCTCATAATAAGGGAGCTTTTCTCTACAGCACACACACACACACACAGACACACATTATTGGGTCCAGCTGTTTCTTCACTTAAATTATCCCTTTTGACAAATCATTCTCATTGCAGAATAATTTGCCCCCAAATCACCTAAATCTTCCCTCCTGTATAAAAAGCTATATTATTTTTCATTATTAGTACTATATATTTATATGATTACACTGAGATGTCCAGTGAAGTACATTTATTTTCTGCGAACTCAAACCGTATTTCAAATTTCAAACCTTTTGTGGGTCTATAAACACTCAGGATGCTCAGACACAGACTTTTTTTTTTTTTGCTTCAGCTCTCTCTTTGGAGACACATGTCTTTCATTTCTCCGGCCCTACACTGCTCTCTCCCGTCCTTTGCTCTTCTCCTTCCTCCTCCTCCTCCTCTTCTTCAATCCGCCTGTTTTCCTCATTAGCCGGATACTTTTTTGTCTAAACAAGTGGAGGAATGCTGGGCCTTATTTTCTTAACTGTGGCCAGGGAGAGGTTCCCCTTAGAGCGTTGGTGAGATTGACGGGGAGCGTGCTGAAATGGCCCACAGGTTCTCTGTTGCGAGCCCAGACGTCCAATGTAGAGCTGCAAAACCAGTGAATAAGAATAACTTGATATCTCAAATGAATGGTTCTCGTTAGCACGGGGTTTCTGGCTCGCTTTTATCTGACCTAGTCACTACAGTATATCCCCTCCTCTTATTTTAACCCCTATGGTTATATCTATGAAAACATGTCATTCACATGTGTTGTACCAAATGGCACGATTCATTCATCTTTGGAATCAATCATGAATTGCCTTCATGAAAGACTTTCTGGATTCATTTTTCTAAATTACATCAGAACTGTGCTTGATTTATAGTACTAGTACAATTCATTGAATTGAATGAGGTGTGTCCGAACCTTTGACTTGTACTATAAATCAATTTTTTTGCATCAGATGATCAAACTCTGCGTTGCATTAATAGTGTCTGGTTTAAATATTCTATTGAATATGGAAATACGGACGTAAAAAAAGAAACGGCTCAACTGTAGTCACATGATGTCTAAATCTGAGTCTCGTTAGAAAGCCAGCAGCATTATCCCGGTATCCCCAGATTCCATCTCTGCTTTGCAATTTGTCATCCTCAAAGAATTTAGGAATGTTGGCAGGGGGCTTATGGAGCGACCTGATAACACACACACACACACACACATGTTTTTTCCAACTCACAAGCACAGGCAGACATGCGACATGGCATGTGTCTTACTCACACCGTTCACACTGTTGGCACACATGATACACTGTTTACAGAAAAGTCACCACACACGCACACACACACACACACACCCTGAATGATTTTACGGTTAGGTCTCAAATCTTACTTTACATCTTACAAGAGACCTCATCGCGCACATAATGTTGTCATCAAAAACGGCATGTCCATGTCTACAAAACACTGAGGCAGCAAATCCGCTGCGTGACACACTTGCTTGAGGTGTAAAGGTCATGTGACCAACGCTTCCCAATTTGGCCATGTGAGCGAGAGGAGCTACACTGGGCTTTCAGCGCACACAGTGGGAGTCCCCTGCCCTCGGTTTATGTGTGGTTAGACCGGGTGGTGGTGGTGGTGGAGACTGGGAGATGATGTTAAATTACTGGTTCCGATTATAACTACGTGGATAAGAATTTCCCCATAGATGCATCTATGTAAAAGAGCATTTTGCATCAGAGTTCACAGGGTTCAGTGTGTGTCTTCAGGATGTCCGTCATGGACTGAGGAATGCTGGGTAGTGACAGTTGGTGGTGTCAGCCGCTGGGAGATAATTTTCAGTGAAGTGGCAAAGTGCTGTTTAGAGGAACCGTCTTGGCTCGTGTTGGTCTGTGTCAGCTTTATTCTTAGTGGACTCAAGTTACCTTCTTTTTTTTTCACTGCAATTTAAAACCTTCTGAAGTGGTCAGGGGTTCAGAGTCAATGTGATGGCCTATGGTACTATGCCACTATGCTACGTGTAGTAGTGTACACATATTTGGTAGTAGATAAACCTTTTTACTAAGCTGAGACCAACTCTTTCTACATGTTCCCATCATACGGTCAAAGTATGCACAAGTCAGCTTGATGCTCCATAATGTTTGATAACTATTTAAATAAGTTCAACCAAAAAGAACCAGAGGTCCCTCAAACATTTATGAAGAATGTCGTGCTCTTGCCAAATTATAATTCCAAATGCTATGCAGCTTTCCAAAGCATGTAGTATACGTTGCATAAAAAGTTCCACACAGCTCAGCTCTGTGGTTTTTGGTGGGGAGCCAATATTTTTCTTTTTTTTTTACTATGCTTCTTTTTTCATTTTGGAAACTAAGTCTCTTAAAAGTTGAGTTCTGTATTGTTCTTGTTTTTTGTTGGTCTGATCTAAAACCGGCTTTATCAATGAGCTTCCTGTCATCTCTCTCTCTCTCTCTCTCTCTCTCTCTCTCTCTCTCTCTCTCTCTCTCTCTCTCTCTCTCTTCTGTGATCTTATAAGGTTACAGAGCATAACATTCTGCGGCAGTGTAGTGTGTGTGTGTGTGTGTGTGTGTGTGTCAGTAGTTCCTGTGTTCTTTGGTCTATGATGTCCTCAGGTGTACACTAGATGTACGAGCTATATATACTGGACATTGGCCAAAATCTTTTAGTTCACTCTACTCACCCTAGTTCTGGGTTCCTTGGAGTGTGTATTTTTTTAGATAAGCTGGTTGAATGTTTGCAGCTTGCAACGTACCAAATTGTATAGTTTGCTTTCATGCACCAAAAAACAGTTTTAGCAACTGTTGCCACATCTCAGCAGATACTTGGTCATGTGCAATGTTATCAAAGCTAGAAGAACACAACCCAAAACCACAGGAAGTCTTGCAGGTTTTACCTAATGACGTGGGACCACTCATATTAAAATGTTATTGTCAAGGCGGGTTGGACAGAGGCCCACTTCATAAAAAAGACAATCTCCAAAAGATTTTTGGAAGAAGAAGAATTTTCACATTTTCCAAATCTTCTTCTCTCCGTAGCCTCTCCTTTCTTCTCTCCCTTCACATCTTGAAATCATCTTGATTTTCTCAAACCCCTGTTGCCAACACTATCTGCTCATTTTGAAATGTTGTTTTCAAATCCTGTTTGACAAATGATTAGAAACTTAGGAAATCAGACAGAAAAGATGGTGGGTTTGCTCTCCTTCCAGATGACCCCGGAGTTGGGTCAGTTTTCCAGCTAATAGGGATGGAAGAGGACCGAATTGCTCAGCGGAAGACATACATCATACATCATTCTCACTCACCACACTAACCACCCTGGCTCCAAACACAGCCCCCAGACCGTAGAACAGCACATTAGTTGCTGTGCTTAACCACTCCCATTGAACATTTCTGATTTGGTTAAGCTTCACCCTCTTCGGCTCCTTCTGAGGCTCCCTAGCTCTCAATTTCTTCCTTACTTTTCCATTCAAGTCCCACACTAATTCCTGTATGCTGCTGTCACAGTAAGGTCACACCAAATTCCTCAAAGCTTCATTGGGGTAAAGCCCACTTCCCTGCGTGATTTTTATCATCGTAAGTCAAATGCAGCTGGAGCAGAGGATCCAAACCATTCAGCTCTAAGAAATATCCAATGCCCGCCAAGAAGGGAAACCTATTCAGTATTGCAGTTTGTAAAACACACAGAATACCCAATCCAACATATCACTACTGACATGCTATGGAAATATGTGCGTGTCTCTAAAATCCATGTTTTATTGCTTTTTCTTTGGAAATTATTGTAGGGATGTATGATTTTAACAGTTGAGATGAATGTCGTTTTTATATAAACCAACTGGCTGAGATCTGGGAAGCTGACTTTTGGCAGCGAAAATGGAAATCATGTGAAATGGGAGACGAGCAGCTAAAAGGTATAGATGGAATGAAACAAACCTCGACCAATGCTGATAACTTCTCTGAGATATGTGATGAAAAGGGGAATTCACGAGGTGCTCTACAGGTGTGACCCGCATACTTAGAAACGGATGGTCAGGACGTTTTCAGCAGCCAATTGCAGCAAAACATTCAGATTCATAAAAGTCTCATTCCACCGTTTGATGATGGTTAAAAAATTTCATCTCAGAACAAAAATATTTCAAAGTTTCTTTGATTAATTAACTTTGAGTGATGTACTCTAAACCTTTGATCACGTTTTGATTAATACTGGCAGTGGGCCAGAAGCACAAGGGCAACATCAAACCTGGCACAGGCACTGTTAATGGCGGCCTATTTCAGGCCCTCATTAACAAATTGGCCTTACACAATTGCTTTCCCCTGTTACTGAGAACATTAGAAAGCTAATCTCAAAATGACTCTGTAGTTCATCCCAGATATTCCAGATGATTGTCTCAATGAAAGAGAACTAACAGATGTGACCTGAATACTGGAGCAATAAAATGGAGGAGATGGAAATTGAAGAAAAACGAGGGAATGACCTCTCGTCTAGTTAGACAATTATCTTATCTGAAACAGTAATAGAAATGAAATGAAAATCATATGCAACACTGGGGAAACAAATAGACCTACTAGGGCTGCTAAATTCTGGGAGTATTCAAAGTTGGAAACTTTCCATAGGAATATTATTGAGAATAGATGGGAATCAACTAAAAATCTTGTATTTCACAAGAAGATGTGCATGCAAACATTTCTAATACACTTTTTTTATGACATTTTATGAGTATTCTTTCATTGAACGACAAAAAATAGTGAATTCCTTATGATCACCCCCCCCCCCCCAAAACATGCCACGTTCAGAAACGTTTTATCTTTGCGTTCACGTTTCTGGCAGATAATGTTCCCAACTGGCTGCATCCGGGGTCAAGCTGAGCTAAGCCTGCATAGTCTTAACTCAAAAGTATACTATTCTCTAGAGAGCTTGATGGTACCCGCTCCCCTCCTCCTTCCCCTTCCCTTGTACTATCGTGTCCAGCCCCCCCTACTGAACCTTCACCTGGATGCCCTTGGCTAGCTTTGTGTTAGCGAATCCAGTGAGCTGCAACGGGCCTTCTCCTCTGTCCTTTGCAAAGTACAGAGCCCTGTGTGTCTTTAAGACCCATCAGCCCAGAGCACAGCGACATTTTAGACCCACCTTGGGGCCCAGACTTGCCATGGTAGTAACAGTTATCTTCCTCTAGCACCACACTACAGTCGTTTTTGGTCGGAAGCATATGAAACAATATAACTAACAGAGATTATTAGCTGTTACTTTAATAAACAGATAACAAACACGCCTACGTTTATCCTACCGTCAGGACTCCAGCGTTGCTACAGATCTGTAAGAATCTTGACCCTCGTAAAAGCTGCCCGCCTGCTGGTGTGACCTTACTGCCGAGCTCTCGGAATCCTTCACAAAACAGGTGCGGAGGCCCAAAGAGCGGCTCATTAACGCAGCTCACTTCACAAGCCCCACACAGTCTTCACCGCCCTGACAGAGCACGTGTGAAACAACACATTATCACCTAATTAACGTGACCGCGTGTGGGGCCCCTGGTCCCGTTCGACTGCAGACTTTCTCCTTGATTGCCACCCTGCACGTGACACACGTAACGACAACGTCTTGAAGTTGTAAATTCACAAATGGACCGTTTTACTGGGTTCCTTTTTTGAAGAACAAGATCAGTATGTGTTTGTTTACATGTACGTTTGCATTTAGGCATGTTAAACTATCCCAGCCTGCACTAAGCTAAACACACACACACACACACATTCTGTCAGCCTGGAGCGCAGAACTCCTCGCAGCGCTGGAATACCATATGCATGTTTGCAAGAGTGCTTGTCAAAGAATCAGTAAAGATAAAACTGCTTCAGGTGCCATCCAGGTAAATCCGACATATTTAAGTCCTGCAAGCCTTTTCATTTGACAGAAATCACCTCTTGACCCGTGGCCGCGCACACTGGAGCCCATTTTCTGTAATGAAAAGCAGAGTCCTGCTCTGTCGTCAGCTGGTAATAACACAGCATTAGGTCCACATGGCTGGCTGATAGGCTCCCCGTTACACATTAGAACCTTTGATCCACCCCAGTGATTGTGCAACGCCATCACCTGGTTTAAGACTGAAGACTCTTAGAGGAGTGCGTGTCTGTCTCCGGATGCAGTGTTTTACATTGGGGTGTGGCCTCATCTCTCAAGTTATCATTTGAGCCACATGTTTACCAGGCATTTCGTCTTTGCTTGTCTTAAATGAAGACATCCAGCTCTTGTCGTTTCCTGTTTCGGCACATCTCATTGGTACAGAAGGTCGAGTGCAGTGCAACTATTGTTCCAGTTACGTGTCAGAAGATACTTTTGAAGTTTTTCTAATGTTTAATTCCCAATAACTTCGCCTCCTGTCACATTTCCAGTGTTTTAATCTGTACTTGTGTTGAAAGTCACAGCTCGATATTTTCCCACTTGCCTTTCTACATTTATACTTAATCTCTAGAGAAATAGTAGTAAAGCCCAACAGCCAGTAGCACGCTAATAGTGTCCCCCGTTTCCTCTGTTTACAGGGTCTGAGTTTCCCCAAGACTCCAGTGTGATAGCTGCCACTTCATGGAACAGCTCTAGTGATGGTAAAGGCACACGGAAACACACGCAAACACACAGCGACACTATGATTGCTGTGACAGCATCCGTTTTAAGCAATAAATGGTGTTTTATAGGTGTAATTAGTGCGTTGAACTGTTGCACTGAAATAAAGTTCAACAATAAAAAATCACACATTTATCCCGTGAATGTGGTTTGTGGTTTGCTGCTGACCTTACCGGACATTCCGATATAACGTCCTGATCTTCTGAATTACGGAAATACATGCGCGGTGTAGCTATAATGCACACATGAACATACACGTATTTACAACTATCTTTATCTTTTTTTTGTGGAATGTGCTCAAAATGGCTAGGAGGTTCACAGGCCAACAATAGTTTTCAGGCATGTTTAGCTGTAGGAAAGATTATTTGAATACAGGTTAGACCAACTTCCACTTCAGTTGGTCAAAAAAAAGAAACTGCCCCTGGGAACCACTATGGACCATCAGAGACTGAGGTCAACTATTCAAAGGGCTTTAACCTCAACAAACATCATTTACAATTGAGGATATTTGTTTAATACTTTTTACTCTCTGATTTGAACGTCTCTCAGGCTCTTTTCTCATAAAAACCAGAGGTCATTTTGAATAAAGTTTCCTTTTTTGGTCACAATTGCTTCGATGAGAGCATTCTACAGAGTGCTTACTAGTCCAGGTACAGTCAGCAGAGGTGTGTTCCCCGTTTGTGTCGGAAGCTGTCTAAGCTTTCTGCTGTCCTGATGTCATTGGGCAGCGAATTCCACCATGTAGGAGCCAAGACAGCAAACAGTGGGGATGTTGTTGAGTGTTTAGCTCTCGGTGAGGGAGCAACACGCAAAATTGGCAGATTCAGAGCAGAGGGAGCGAGCGGGGAGCCCTTTATGAACCATTTCCGTGATTAAGCATGCTGACTCACGGAAATGCTGACTTACGGAAAGGGTTCATAAAGGGTGCAAACACTCAACCATTTGACAATGGCACAGCCATAAACCCTCACGGAGATGGCGGCAGCGCGCCTCAAAGTCTGTGAGTGCGTTAGGGTGGAGAATGGGATTGGGTCTGCTTCTTCATTCCCGTCCTTCATCAGTAAAGATTCTTACCGGTATTTTTAAAGATTTCTTTCTTTTTTGGAAGGGATGATTGCGTCTCACGTAGATGCACAGGTTCATATCAGCAGAGCCTGGCAGAGTAAGCATTTGAAACTGCTGTTCTCCTGTCAGCACTACGGGAACAATTCAATTGGTTCCATGAAATGATCTCACCAGCATTATCAATAAAATCTCCCCCCCTCGGCTCAGTTTTCTTTCCCGGGCTTGGCGGACCGACATCCGCCTGTTCTCCCGCAAAGATACCCGGACTTGGAAGCTCCTCAACAAGAGATTTTATTGAACTTGACCTTTCATTTCTTGTGGTTTGTTTCATTCCTCTCTTGCAAAGCCACGTCTCCCACAACATCTGTCCCACAGCAGATTCTGTGTGCACAAAAACAGGCATCGTAAAACACACAGGCAAGAACCAAGACGGTAGATTCTGGACATACGCAGTAGTTTAGTTCTAATTCTAACCGTAATTCTTATGGTGACCAATCAAAGATGTTTAAAAAGGTCATAAATACAATGAGGAATGTTTCCAAACAAATCATGGGGACAGCTTTGTTTTTCCGCAGCAAAATAATGCAAACCTAGAAAGGCTGTGTTCATACTAGCGTGTGTGTGTGTGTGTGTGTGTGTGTGTTTGAGCCCAGCCCCACGACTAACATCTGTTTCTTATCGGGTGGATGGATGGATGGGGATTGTGCCACCTGTTTTGTCTGCAGGCAAGGAAAGGTTTTGACTGACGGCTTTCAGGTACTGCGGCTCTATCAGTGTGCATCAGTGGCAGGAAGTTATCATCCTGACAAAAGGCTCCTTATTGGGCTGAAATCCGGGGTGATGATGGGGGCCTTCTTTCTCTCTCTCCTTTTGTCTTTCTTTGTTTCATTTTATACGTTTGGCTTTCTCTGCTTCCCTTCCTTTCCACCCCCTCCTCCCCCTCTTCCTCCTCCCCCTCCCACTCCTCCTCCTCCTCTGGAGGGTGTCCCAACTTTAATGAAATTCACCTTTAGTCATCGCTGGCAAGGCTGCAGCCGCAGCTCCTGAGTGTTTCTACTCGCAGTGTTTAGTTAGCTGTGCAGCCACTCGGGTTTCTGTAACTGTGTCCGGCTGAGAGCGAGTCCGCCTCGTATACAGGTTCAACTTGGTGCTTGTGTACGCGATTGAATATGGACATGCCGTATACTCAAATACAGAAATACCATGTGGCTTTTCGAGATGAAAAGGCATTGTACAACTCGGATCCCGGTACGGAACGGATGTGTAGTTTGTGTGCGTTGCGGTTGTGTGGGTGAGCGTGTGTTTACGTTTGTGTGTCTGCGCGTGAGCGTTTGATTGAACAAAGCCACTGCGGCGCTGATGACAGGGCGCCGTTTAGTCGCACGCCACATTAAAGGGACGATGGTTTGAGTTTCACGAGCCTCCCGGTGAACACTGCACTCACCACGAGACAATCGCACACAAAGCAGTTTTGTTGCAAAGGCATCCGCAGGACGCCTCTCTCCTCCTCACATCCCTCCTGGCCTTCTCCTGCCGTCTCTGTGCGTTTTGTTTCTTCTGCTCCCCGCTGCTGCTGCGTGGTCCGTTATTACATCAGCTAATGAAGCGTGAAGGCCCACAATTCCAAACACAATTTTCTTTTTCACCAACCCGACTAATGAAACGGTGATAGAAATGACTCCGTTTACGTGACCTCCCCCCCCTCTCCCCCTCTCTGCCTCGGACAAAACATGCCACATGTAGAGAAGTGAGTAGATGGGAGAAAGAGAGGTAAAAATACAGTCCTGCTATTCATATATTATTTCATTTGGAACATCCTGTTGGAGGCTTTGTCCTGGCTGCAGTGCTGTAATTTGGCAGTACAATGAAGGGAGACTGTTGTGTGCAGTTTGTAGAGAAAGGAGGACCGAAAGAAGAGGGGGAGAATGGAGGAGAAGGGGTGGTGGTGGTGCAGTTGATGGTGGGAGACCCCTCGGTTTGTCACACCCCGTTGGTGTGTTAAGCCAGCGGTTTTGAGGAGGACAATCTGAGTGTGTGTTAAGGCTCGAGTAAACCCACACAGACGCACACACACACACACACACACACACACACACACACACATCGGGACACACAGGGGCTGTATGCCAAGACAAATGTGCCTACTTCTCTTGTTCACAATCGCGTCTCTCTCTCTCTCTCTCTCTCTCTCTCTCTCTCTCTCTCTCTCTCTCTCTCTCTCTCTCTCTCTCTCTCTCTCTCTCTCTCTCTCATTTTACACACCTCATGACGATATGTTGGCTGCAGGCGCAAAATGAGCTGCACGTAAAATCTCAGACAGTCTCCATCACCCTCCTCGACAAATGGAGATCTATAAATATCTAAGGACCTTTTATTTGCCCCTTATCTGACAAAAAAAGCCTCAATGAGTGGTGGAAAAGCTACACACACATTACACTCGCTCGATGGCAGTTATCAAAGGACACCATTTGAGTTTGTCCTGCTGATTCGTAGGTTTATTTTCTGTGGCATTGTTATATTTAGGAATCCTGTATTCAGCAATCAACAAAGGATTTAAAGAGATTAGGAGGAAGCCACTTTGGGAAATACAGCACTGCCCTGTTAGGGAGAACCCTCGCTGGGAAGCATGAGATAGTAAAGGTTAAAATGTTTGGGAAAAATGTTTGGGAAAAATACTGGGAAATGTTAAATACTCACACAAAGTAGTTTGTGTGAGTATTTAACATTTCCCAGTATTTTTCCGCCTGTGTTTGTTTTGGCCAGTTTGCGTAACCAAGCGCATTTCTGCATACCAAAGATTGGTTTTGGGGTTGAAGGCACTTTCCAGAAGTTTAACATTTTTCCTGCAGATTAAACTCTAGGTGGCCCTCGAGATTGGTATTTTTTTCAGCACCTTGTGGAAAAATGTCTCTGCGCTCACAAAAACGTTTTTTTCTTCGTCGAACTGAGCTCATTACATGGGCTTCTCATGTTAACTCTTTTAAGTGTGTTGGGAGTGAGTGAGTGAGTGTGTGTGTGTGTGTGTCTACAAACTGACTAAGACATCGCAAGTTAAAAACGTGTCTGATACATGCGCTGTCTCAAGAGGCTGGGCAGGCGGTTCTGTCTCACAAGCTGATACAAAGCCAGGGAAAACCGTCTGGCATCATACAGCCGTCATGAAAAGTGAGATTAGGTGTCAACACAGTGGCGACCACAAATTACCTTGCAAAACCGGGCTTTTTTTTTACCGCGTTTCCAAAAAAAACAGTTTCTCTACCACCATTGCTACTTTAAACAGTTGTATGTTTTTCGATCTTGCTCTGGCCAAGCGCAGTAAGTGCTGTTGGATTTATGTCTTCTTCTTTCTCAGTCATCTCCCTCGTATGCGTCCCTTTCATCGCTCCCATGCCTCTCTGTCCCCCAGGCTCGTCCTTCATACGTCTCGAAGCTCCCATGAACAACATCACCACCTCCCTGGGCCACACGGCCGACCTTCTGTGCCGCGTGTCTGGCAACCCGCAGCCCTCTGTGCGCTGGCTGAAGAACGACGCCCCGGTGGTGCAGGAGCCGCGGCGGATCTCGCACCGATCCATGCCTTACGGGTCCCGCCTCCGCATCCGCAACCTGGACACCACCGACACGGGTTACTTCCAGTGCGTGGCCAGCAACGCCCAGGGCACGGTGTCCACCACCGGCGTGCTCTTTGTCAAATTCGGTAAGAGGAGTGAGAGTTAGAAAAAGTCTAAAAACACACATACATGTGACAATAAAGGGACTTTAAGTCACTTTCTGTGACAGATGAAGACATTTCTTTTTACTGGCCTTTTTCCTGTTGGAGATCTGTCTGCTTTCAGCAACACTCACACACTGATTTCTGCCTGTTTCTGGCAGCCTATGCAGAGAAAATCTGGGACCAATATTGTTTCTCCTGTTGTAAAAAGAAATACCCTTGTCCTCTTTTCCAGATCCACTCCCTACACTTCTGGCAGGAAGGCCAACGTAAGTTTATTTCCCTCCATCCATTTGTATCTTTGTTAGTCTGTAGTCATTTGCTTCCACGAGTATTGTGCAGAGGACGGTGAAGGCCTATTTAATATGTGTCTGTAATAGGAACACATTTAATAATGGGGAACACAACGGACATCAGGGAACACCAGGGACTTGATAGATGTTGGAACATTGAGGAGCGTCTAACAAACATTCGCACTGTGTTGACGTTTTGTCCGCTAATACGACTGGAGAATGCTAGTTTTATCATCAGATACTTCTCATAGTAATACATTGCCTCCTTGCACAGAGTAAAGCCACTCAGCTGCTGGCCGCAGTGGGGCTGAGGACTTTGTGGGGTGGTAGTCCGGTTTTGTCAATGAAACACATCTTAGCGTTGGACAAATTGTACATTAAGGCAACTCCAATCAGAAAACACAGCAATGCTAAATTACAACAAATTCAAAACCTGTGTTATTCATTTAGTTTCAGGGAAATAATGAGACATTTACAGAGCTGTAATGAGGTTACTATAATTAAGATGTCTTGTATCTACTAGCAAGTTAAGTTGATTAACTGATTAACTAAAACCAAAGGATACAAAGCTCAGTTTAGTTTGAGCGTGGCGGCGAGCCTGCTTTGGCTCGTGGTCTTGGTGTTGTGATATGTAACTCAGAAAGCACCTTCTCAGTTAATGTGTGTCTCACAGGATCAAAGTTGAGTTAAGATGAACTCCAGTGGCATTACGGCGAGGCTCGTTACCATGTTCAGGGTGTCAAAACTGCTGGCGCGTAATGGATATCTGACCATTTCTTTGAGCATGTGTGAGTGCTGCGTTTCAAAAATCTGTCCCTATCATACTTTTGTTTACATGTTTATGATTTTTCTTTCATGGTCAGCTAAATTGCTGCTTGTTTCATGCATGAAACACAGGGCTTACGCAGGAATCACAATGCAATTTTCTCCAATTACTCCCCAAAAAACTGGACAATGTGGAAAAAAACTAGGATGCAGAAATAAACGTTGGTCTCTGAGCGATTCAAAGGTACGGCGGACAGTCCGCCCCAGAGTCTCACTGCAGACTCGGTGTAGACGCCTCCTTTGATTGTCACTGCTGCTCATCATTAGCGCTGGGGCCAACTTATTAGCTGTAAAGTAGAGTGGCAGGCCGTCAAGGAGACAGGGTCGCCTAATGATGACATGTGATGACCTGCAACCGCGTACCTCACACTGCAGCTGTTCAAACGTCAAAAATCTCGGCTCCTCGACTCAAAGTTTTTGACACACATCTGGTCCACAAGCCTGTCACTTTAAGTGAAATATACTTCATACTTTTTTTTTTGGAGCCTCCCACTCAACCCCATCCTCTCAGTATTGAGCAGAGAGCCTTACTGAGAGTTTTCTGGGGAGAAATTAACCACAAATATTACTCACAAATTTGGGGGGGAATTTCTCGCCACCCACCTTGTTGAACCTCAGCATAACATGAACGTCAAGTCGTCAGTGTTGCCTTTTGCATCGGCCTGTGCTCTGATTTCCATCGCCTCCGCGCTGGACCCCAGCACACACGTTGCGGCATGTGTTTGTGTCGTGTGCATCGTCAGGGTTGGGTTTGTGAGAGAAGCCGCAGGCAAACGGAGAGCTGACAGCCCGGAGGTTTAAGCCACGATTGCGGCGGCTTAAGAGCAGAAAGCTACAGCGCAGCAGATCAGATATAAATACATACCGCGGGAGGATGAAGAAAAGAAAGTTTGAGGCTTCAATGTTGCCTTCTGTTCTTACAATTTAAGATGTTCATGTTTTCCATCCACAGAGAAGGCTTTACAATCATGTCCCTTTAAAGCCTCCATTCATGAAGTTTATTAGTAAGATCGCAAGTCCATAAAGGCAACTCCCAGTTTTTATTATAAGCAAGGAGGAAATTCTTTGTGGTCTGTGGATTCTGACTATTAAAATGACACCGCTTTCTTTTCAAAGCAATCGTTAATAATGTCCTTTTCAATCGCGATGTTGTGATGATTAAAAATGTAGTTGGTGGCAATAGAAAGATCCGCCTTTTGCCGGCTTTTTAAAATATACTTTATGTCTGCACATCAAACCTTGAAAGCAATACCCCGTATTCTTAAGTCTTTTAATTAAATGAATAGTTTACATCTTTGGAACTGTGTTTATTCATGTTATGTTAAGAAGGCGATGTAAATCCTGGTCTAGGAATCTAACTCCTCATACAAGCACCACAAAGTTCCCATTTTAAGATGTTATCTCTCATTTGTTTAATCCATACAAGCGCAGAAATGACACGTGGTTACATGACACACATACATGTCACATCTCGGGTTCCGTCTGACTGAAGTCCATGTTTAAAGTCTTGCATCTGGAATTCTGAATCAAGTCAGTTGTTTTTCTCATCGTAAAATGCCCGCGTTATCTCCAAATAGAGAGAGTTCGGTGCATCTCCTCCGCACTGTGCCCACGCTCTGCCTCCATATTTCCCCTCCTCCCCTCCCTGGAGATGCTTTAATAGAGCCAGCATAAACACAGGGTGAGGGGGGGAAAAAGTCCCGCCTGCCAAAAGTAGCCCCCCCAACTTTCACCATTCCTCCCTCTCTCTCTCTCTGTGCGCTGCCACACTTCCTTCATAAGCAGAAAAAAAAGAAGACGGAGACGGCGGGCGAGTGAAGGGAGTGAAAGCAAAACAGTGTTAGCAGGGCCGGGGCAGGATGCTGCCGTTAACACGCGTGTTGTTCTTTGCCGCTCGCGGCTTCTTCAGGTGTGATTAGCCGTGTTGAGCTGACGGGAGGTTCACTTCGGATCAGAGGCCAGTAATGACTGTACACGAGAGCTGGACAGCCCCAGACAGAGCCGCCTAAGATACAATTACACACCCACTCCATCATTTCTGACTTAGTACTTAGAAGCTCCTCCTAATTTGAAATAACAATTTTGGTTGAAGATATAATATTTTTATATATTTCATTAAATACGGCGGATTATGCTTTTCTAAAAATGCTGATTTACTGCATACATGTGTTTTTTAAATCTGACAGCATGGATGAACAGACTTTAACGCAGTGCGGATCCTTATGTCTGTGTTTATAATAAAGGGGTTTTCTCCCTGCCTGAAGAGATTAATACCACTACACCGTGACTGTCAAGGCTGTTTAAATTTCAAAAATGTGCCTACCGTTTTTTCACTCAGTTACAAAAAGCAGTTACGAAAATAGCTATTTTTGCTTAAAGCTCTGCTTTTCCATGAGGCCTCTCTGCTCTCTCTGTCGTGGAAAATAAGGAGCACCAGTTTAACAATGAACACATTCTCCCTCCACTCATCTGCTTCAATGCTTCACCACCTGTTTGTACGACGCCGATTGACAGTATTTGTTGGAAATACTGTCGTTCTCTTCATTTTCTCTCTTGAACATATTTTCAGTCACCGCTGGCTGTAAATCCAGCGATTGCACGTGCATGAAAGAGCGGGTTTGTTAATTGTTATGTCTAGGGCTACCTCTCCAACACAGTACAGTGAGACCTTTATCTACTTTTTGTAAGCCTGCAATTAATATGTCAGTTCAGATTCTGTTTGGATGTAACCTAACGATTCCCGGTGATTACTCTAATCAGGCCTGTTTGACTATGGAACAGTGTGAACACACATTCACTGCCATTTCTCCTGGAACTTCTGTGTGTGTGTATATATATATATGTGATGAAAAAGGATGAGGTGTTGAATACTTATTTTGCACACTGTGTACGCCGTGTATCTGCGTGTGTGTCGTCTCTGTAATCAGCCAACTGTCAACACACAGATTAAATTGAGGCCTGCGCTGCCTCCCACCCACCGGCAAGCCAATTACACAGGGAAAGCATCGAAGAGTTCAAACCCATGGAGTAGTCTGACTTTGTAGTGTCTCACCTGCAGTGGCGCATGGGTTGATTGACAAATTAGTTTTAGGAAGTAGTAGTTATTGATACCCTGAAACCTCATTTATGGTTTATTTTCTGCTCTACAGCAGCTGTTTGTGCTTACCATGTCCATGTTATGAGCATCTGATTTATTACGACGTCATTGTGTGATTGTAATCACACAAACAGTGCCCGCGAATGGCCTCTAGGTGCGTTCCCCCCGCGCTGCAGGATGAAGGGAAGCCGTAAAGGACTTTAATCTAGAAAACATCAGCAAAACATCCAGCATCCTTAACGAAGTGACAACATGTCAGAGCATTTACTCAAACTGCCAATCAGGCTGTTGAGATAATTGCTTGGTGAAAATGGCCCAGATATTTTGCTCTCAGCTTTGTCTCGTAAGACCCCTCACATGTTCTAGACAAATGGGTAAGCCAACAATCTGACTGTGTGGCACAAATATGAGATGACTCATCAATGTAGTGTGTGTTTCACAGTGAGCATCTGTCTTAAGTTTAAGGAGCGCACAGGCGCAGCACCCTGCCGGACCTGCGCCTTCACTCTCATCCGCTGAAATTGACATTTTAGCTCCACAATCATATCCTTATATTCACCTGCTTTTTATTTAGAAAATCAACTGCAAGCTGTAACTTCATATTTAGCACATGCTCCTGAGAGCGGTTGGCAAGCGATAATAACAAAGCCTTGCTGTGTCCTTACGGTGCAGACGCTGAAATGAGGCACAAAAGCTTAATTTGGTGCCAGAATTCCTGCTGAAGGGCTGCTGAAGAGACCGATGTGGGTTTGAAGCCGGTCTCCTCTCGCTCTGCAGGCCTGCTGCAGTCTGCCCGGAGAGCGTGTTGTTTTTGGTCACAATGGGCTCTTAAGTCAGTCTGAGAACTTGTGCGCACCGCGTTGAGGAACTTTGTATTTTGGATCCACTTCTCCTCACCTCAGAGCCAGTGTCAACAGCGCTGTGGTTCTCAGACGCTGGCCAGGAGTGACGAGGATTCGCTCCGCACCACTAGCATCGCAACCCATTCAGGGCCGAGGGGATGACAGTTGCACTCACTTTAGGGACACTCGACTCCTCCGCCGCAAACGGATCGACTTCAGCACTCCAAATCAGACTTAACGCGTTACGATTCGGGATTGACTCTGGAACTCTGGAGCCTTTTCGGACCAGCCAACAGCCGGCTGTGTGCCGGTGGAGCTTCCTTAACCCACACTTTCAACCTGAGCTACTGTAGTATTCCTCAGTTGCTAATGAGTCCTTTTAACCCAACAAAAGTACATTCTGTCCTGTGCTTTACATTCAAAAAGTAAAAACGGCAACGGCCCGCTGAGACTTCCTTCACCTCTGTCCTCTGTTCCTTTACACATCCGGAGTAGCCTGGGGTTTTACTTTCTCCTGTTCCGTCTCAAAAGGGTTTTATCAACACACATGTAACACATGTGGACACTCGCGGTTCCACATAAAGCACAAAGTGAAAGACGTGCCCACGCAGTCGCTCTCACAAACCCTATCTCTCACACGTGTTTAGTTAGGCCCTCGGTGGGTCTTAATTGCCGTCCTGTTGTGGGTTCTTTTTAGCGCAGTGCTGATTGATTGGGGATCAGGGCCCTAATATGGCTCATCGGGGACCGGCCCTTTGACACGGCCTGGTCCCGGGGCACCGGCCCTGTTTGAAACCAGAGCTCCCCCCCCACTCCCCCCCCCCCACCCCCCGTCCCTCTCACATAACTGGATGCCGCGCTGCTAAATGCTGCCCAGGTCAGAGGGGGCGCCACACACGCACAGGCAGAGACGTGTGAACGCACACACGCACACACGTCGGGACCGGCTTTAACCATTAAGGCCGTTTGCATTATTACGCATTAGTAATTCCGTCTTTCCACACTTTACCGCACACCGCGACGTTCACGCACAACTCGTTATGAACGAGGCTCTCACACTCAGCTTGGACAGGACCCACTTCCTGTTTCCTGTTTCCCAGAATCCCCTGTGTCTGTCTGTTGGTGAAGCTGTTGGCAGGTCTGGTCAAGGTCAGGCCTGGTAAGAAAGTGTGTGTGTGTGTGTGCGTGTGCGTGTGTGTATCACACTTTCTCCCTCAGGGTTACAAGGCCTAGATGGGGGTTTGTGGGGTTTCCCTGAACTCTGCCCTTTACCTCCCATGAACACACATATGCACTCACTCCTGCACAGAAAAAAAAACATTTATGGAGACAAGTACGCACTGAAAGTGTTCTTTCTTTGCCGTCAGTCGTGGTGTCGGAGTGTGTGAGAGAAACAGAGGGAAGCACAGTGTACCGTGAGTATTTCCAGGTATAAAAAGGGGTTTTTGTTTGCAGTTGGGACCCGTATTCTGCAAGCCTGAGCTGGGGGATATTTTACACTTTGTAGAGCTTAACAGGATCAACGCACTTTGATGCTGTGTTGATAAACTAAGCCCTTCTAGCTGAAGTCTGTTCATCAGTGTTGTGTTTGTTAAATCTGCTGCCTACTTTTAATGCCATGCTTGCAGTTTTCAACGGAGAACTTGTGTTAAAAACAGCAATTTAAAACTCTTCCAGAAACATAATAAAGCTTTACACATGGATTCAAAAATAACTGTGGAATATTAACACAAAGCAAATGAATGACGTGGCAATAAAATGACCTTACTGAACAGTTAACCTAAACAGAATTAAAGTCAACGAAAGGTTTAATTCACTCATTAAATTGCTGTAATCATTTCACATATATTTATACATGTGTACATATTTTGTGCCCATTTCTAATCCAATAGTAACAGATGAACTGTACTTAACTAGTTTAGTTTAGTTCTAAAGTGTATGGAGGCATGTTAAAGAGATCAGATGATGAAGATTTGGTCAATGATTTGCATGATTATCATTTGTTGTACTTATATGAATGTACCTTCCCGGCATCATAAAATGATAATGACGCGACATATGATTTTTTTATGAGTTTTTTATCTTATTTTTTTTTTTCTTTTCAATCAATTTGCAGTATTTTTTTTACCAACTTGGAGGCAACTCTTGGGAGTTCTATAAACACGCAGAGGAGTGGCTGTAGCAGAAACACATAACGTGGAACGTGTTGTAAATATGGGTGACAACCCTGAGCGTGTATGTCAGGCCCTTTAAAGCGACTGAATAATGTGCTGGTTAGTCCCATTTGTTTTTAAGAGTGCAGGAACCTTTAAATTATCTTTTTATTGGACGATCTGGAGCCACGGCGTCTCTGCCTGTTTGGGAAAGCAGAAATGTTTAGTGTGTTCCATCACATGTCCGTTGTGCCCACATTCCTTTAGCCGGCCTTGTTTGCTCCTTTCTTATTTTTGCCAATACGCCTGAGATGTCAGATGCAGGTTTTGTGCGTAGGCAGAGAGGGATGCATAAAGCAGAGGAACTGGCTTTCCGCTGAAGGAAAACGTCAGGAAGCCTTGTGTGTAAGTCTTTCTGGTGCAAGCATTCGCAGTTCAATGGAGCATTTACACAACCAAAAATGTATCAATTGAAGGAAAACTGATTTGACAGATGTGTGTTGCTATTCCTGTTCAGCGTTTTTTTTCTTTTATTCTGTCCAAGAGATTATTTATGAGCTCCATTGTGCGAAAGTCTTTTTCTTTCCCCGCAACACATGGCTTTAGTGATCTTAATGGCTTTCATCAGGGATTGTTCTTCTCTCCTCAGAAGCCGCTCCGGCGTTCAAACGTGTATATTCTTGTTCCTTAAACACCGTCAGTAGCCAGTCAGCCAAAACATGTGTCCTCCTGTCTTTTTCAAGTGTCTGCCTTTGTGTGTTCCGATTGGGATCTGTGATCTAGGACGCAATAAGTCGTGAATCATGCGGGAAAGTGTGTGTGTGTGTGTGTGTGTGTCTGGGGTTAGTTGCTTCGCTCTCGGCTATCTCCTTGTCATGTTCTTTCTTCAGCGCTTTCTGAGCTTTTCCTGTTATTATTATTTCCACACAGACTTTTTGAGGATGCCTGGAGTCAAATGATGGAATGCTAACAAGAAAACCGAGACACTCATTTGTACAGCCGCTCCTGCAGGCAGAAAACCACTTTTTTAATTAAAGTTAAATGAAAATAGAACATGAGCCGTCGTACTTGGATGACTCCTATTTTTCTTTGATTGATGAGAGCTTCCTGAAGTTGATGAAGTAACGTTGACTGTTATTTCGGTCGTACGCGCAGATTCTGCAGTTAAACCTAATTCCTCAATCTTCTCACTATTTCCAGTCCTCAGTCTCATTTCTTTCCTTAATTATCTCTCAACCTCTCTTTATCACAATTCTTCTCTCAAACGTAATGTCTCTCCCTCTTCTCTATGGCCCGACTTTATTTTTCCTTTTCCTGTTTTTTGCTAGACCTTCGCTGACTGTGCCTTGTTCTCATGGACCTCTCGTGGGTCAGTTATTAGTCAAACTACATCTTCCCAGCCTCCTCCTCTAATTCACCTCCCTGGTAATGGAATTTGCTGCGTAAACTCTATTTTCTTTGTGTGTGTATGGGTCTGTCTAAACACCACTGGGTTTATGTTGGGCTTGAGGAGACACATCGCCCTCCTATGCTGCTAATTGACAGGCTGATTGACACCTCCACTCCCCCTACTTGGATTTATAATACCTCACAGTCTTGAAGTGGAGGAAGTGACTTCATGGGGTTAGAAGCATTGTGAGTGACTGAAGGGGCCTTGAATCACTTGAATGTTGAATCACCGTGGATGTGTTAACCCTTTAGTTAAAAGTCTTGCAAAGCAAATACCGCTGCACCAGCATTGACTGTATAGCTGGGAGCTATGCGTCAAATGGGAAATCGCAGTTTATGTTGACTTTCTGTCTCAAATCAAAAGTATTCAATCCAATCTTGATCTCGTTTGAAACAAACACAAAAGCTGCATATGAAGCATCTGCAGAGATGGCACGTGTCGAGGCTCTGCGTTGGCCCTTCAAGTGTGTGCAGGTGTACATTCTTTGTAGGTTAAGGTGTCAAACTATTTGAGCAGTATATGAAATGGATAAGCATCCAACTGTCGATGTCCAGTCTCGTTGAATTCGTGTTGAGGTTCCTCGCGGACACGTCGTTTAAGCAGAAGGAACACACCTGAACAAAGGCCAAAAGCATCCTGCACTGGAACAATGAGAGGAAAACTAAACAGGAGGACAGTATACGCTCCAAATGGCAATAACAACCTGCCAACTGAAATACAGCCTTGATGTCCTCTCCACATCCTCTCCTATGTCTCTTATTTCCCTTCTTCCTCCGTCGGTATTCGCTCTGAATCCCTTCGTCCTCCTCGCCGACAGAAGCCTGTATTGTTGCAGTCAGTGAGCAGCAGTAACGCGAGGACCCATAAGAGGCTCGTGCTTTCTCCATTGTATCCTCCAGTTGGCCTCCCTTGCTCTCCGCCCCCGGTGTGGTCACGGGCCGCCGGCAGCCACAGACCCCAGGCAACCCCAGCCTCTGGTGGCCATTTTGGCTGCCTGTCAGTGAGGGATCGCCATGCACCTCAACCACACATGCATACACAGTTCTCACGTGTCTATGAACAGACACCAGTATAAAGAGTCTCCATCACTGATCTACAGTTACTGGTGGCAGTGGCAGGATCTCATTATATATTTTACCAGCATTGCACTGATAAAGCTACAAAAAACAAACAGTTTTCAATCGATTATATTTATTTTCATTATATTTACATCACATCTATAGCATAGAAACACTCCAGATAAAACAACATTAACGAACATACAACATAATAAATATCACCCCCAAATGAAAGAAATCAGCCTCACTTACCGATTAAAAGTTACCGCCAATTGCCAAATTGTCACTTACGTCATGGAAGTTTCAAAACGCAGTTTATATGTGAGTGTGTTCAAAAAAACAAGCTGATCGGGCTCCAACAGCTGTGGCTTCAGGCTGCAAGCCGCTCCTCTCCTCTTCACTCAGCACCCGCAGCAGCTCCCTGACATCGTGAAGCGCCCCGTGCCTCCTCAGCCTCAAATCCCTTCCTCTCTATTCCCCCTCCAACAAGGGGCGTTGGATTTCACCCCACCCATCAACACACACCCGTCATCCCGGCCCACGGCGCCGTGATAAGAGATTCCCAAGACGTTTACACGCAGGAGGCCTGAAGATTTGTTCCTTAATCCAAACGTAAAACCAATCCGTATGGACACAACAATGAAGCGGATTTACTCATGAACACAGAACAGAGCATTCACTGCAGCAGTAACGGTGTTTTGAAGCCAATAAGTTTAAGTATTTAGCAAATAGTACGAGCACTGGTTTCTGCAATGCTCAACAGTACGCCTTGCATATACACAAACTCCCTTTCTGTGTAAGTGCTCTCATTCCATCCTGCCAATGTCAAAATGATTCCGTGCTTCCAGCGGTGGGGTTTGGTAATGTCCATGTTTTTAGTACGTATGCACATCAATACCATATACATGCACTTTTTAATGTGCACACTGTTTTCATTGGGAGTTGTGGCTGAATCACTTGGGTAAATATACTGTATAATATCGGGCTTGCAGATGTATATTAAAATATTTGTATCTACTGTATCTCTACCACTTCTACCACTTTCAATGAACACCCACATGAGTCAAAGGAACCATTTTTATAGATCATTTTCCACTTTCTTACTTTCTTTGAAGTAATCAAATGGGGAAGACTGGAGTTTCCCATAAAAGACATTTATATTGAACTTTTTCTCTGCTGATGACTTGCACACCTTTCATCTGTTAAGAAACAGTTGGCATCGAAGGAGTCTCCAGCACCGGAGCTCCACTCTGTCTCAGACTGAACTGGCACCGCCCCAGGTGTGAACGTATGCGACGATGAATCACGGTGTTTAACGAGCTCTTCCCTGAATAAATAATGAGGTTAGCACATATGTGATTGGACAATGAATCAACGTCCCCGATGCCTTGCTTTGGTTCCGTAGTGAAGTTTGCCTTTCTGGTAGGATCTGGATTATATACGTAACCCTCTTCTTGCAGTGAACTATTCTAAAACATCACGCAGGCGGCCCGTGGCGTTGGTGTGTAAAAGAGAAGGCCTGGACCGCCATCCGCTGTTTACACAAATAGCAGCCGCACATGGCTCTCCCTGCCTGGGATGGCTTACACACACAAACACAGGGAAGCAGAGGCATACACAAAGACCAAACTCTGGAAAAGATTTACAGAAGAAATCTCCGATGTCTCACGGAGATTAGGCAACTTTAGATGTGGCTTCACTGGACGCGCAGTCGTTTTAATGCGCCTTTCAGACGCGGCTCTCAACTCCAGTCGAGTCTTTCCAGGGAAAGAAATGAAAATATAGAAAGCAGTCGGGGGCGATTTTAGGATTTGAGGCCGTTCTGACTGCAGTTGTAATTTGCCCTCCGGGATCCGGCCGCGTGGTGGCGGAGCGTCGGCGCTCCCTTGTCATTTGCTTGTCTGTGTGTGGCTTGATGTTTGTGTGGATGTGTGTGTCCACCATCCGCTGTGACGCACAACCAAACCAACCTCCCGGCTGCCTGGACACACTCCAGCCCTCACTTTCGCTTCCTCTGCATGTGTGTGTGTGTTTTCTTACATGCTTTAAACAACCTTTTCCTATCCTTGTTTGTTACATTCAAACTAGTTGCAGTCCGATTAATCACCAACCCCTCAAATCGTTCAACTAGTCCTTTTACAATGACAGCATTTGTTTTGTTTCAAGAGTCCCCCCGTGCAGCTTTACTGCCCGACATAACTAAAGAGAGGAAGCTCCTCGTCCAGGGAAAATATCTGAGGATGCAGTTTGTGGCTTTATGAAGAGGTGCTAAGCCGTCTGCAGGCCCACCGCAACATGAACTCATTATTTCTGATTTCCACTTTTTAGTAGGAAATTACAGACTGTAAACCTGTAATAAATTGTAAACGTAATTTTACCATATCTCCATGGAATCAGCAGTATGCAAACCACTGCTGTGTGCGTGCACGTGTGTGTGTGTGTGTGTGTGTGTGTGTGTGTGGACGTCTGGAAAGCCCATTTAGATCTGTGCAAATGGGGGTAGAGAAGGAACGCTGACCTTGGGCCCTCAGTCACTTAACACTCCTCAGAGAAAGGGAACCTAATGACCCCGTACTCACACCAACTTTACACACCTATGGCAATACGAAGGCTGTGTGTGCGTGTGCGCGCGTGTTTGTGTGCATGTATGCAGCTCTTTAAAGCGTTTAGCTTATAAAGTGTACGATTCGCGTGCTGTTACGTCCCCTGTAAACTACGTGGCTCATCAACAAGGGCAGCAGACACGGTTGGATGATCGTGAAGCTTTGAGCATAAAAGTGGACTTGTGTCTTCATAAAGCCCATGGCAGTAAAGTTTAGAAAATATCCTTCCAATTTTTCCATTTGTCATGTTTTTTTTGTTGTCATTCTGTGGCAGACCATTCGATGTATCAAATGCATCGTCAGTAACAAAGTGATTACGTCATCACTCGAGCACTAGATAGGTACTTTCAATCAGTCAATAGCTACATTGTGTGTGTGTGTGTGTGTAGATGCACAGTGGCATCCTGCTATAGCTTGTGGTTATGTCTGGTCTTTAAGCCCCCACATGGCACAATTTAAAGCACATAACACTGTGATTTTACGCTAAACGAATCGCCGGCTAGTCAGCATGTGGTGTGACTGTGTGCGCGTGTGCGCATCAGTGAGAGATGAGAGATGGAGGGCAGAACACGAGACTGGGATCGATAAGTGGATTCTTTTTTTTTTAAGGATGAAGGCATCAGGAGCCACTAAAGGAAGAAAAAATGTCAACCTTTCTCTCTCCCTCTCTCTCGCTCTCTTTTTGTCTCTGCACATGTGTTTCAGATTGACCCTCATGATGACATCTCTCTGCCATAAGCAGAAATAAAGTCAAACATTAATTGCTAATGCGGTTTACGTCTGTGCTGTGAATTGGGATGTTTCTGTGCGTGCGTGTGTGTGTGTGTGCGTGTTTCAGATCTCAGCCTTTGAGTTGAATATGATTTATCTTTAGCCGAGCAAACGGAGACTTCTGTCTTGGTTTAGATCCAACAACAAGAAACGGCCTTCTCTGTCCACTTAAGTGCAAGAACTGTAAGATTCAAACCTAGACTACCCTCTAGTGGAGTTTATATGTATTACAGCATATTTGGGAACGTGTAACTCTGTAACTCCTCTTTTAGTCATACCTGTTTGTATTTGATCTGTTGATATATCTATAAGCCGTCTTTGAATTGATCCACAATGTGTTTCTGAATGTTTTAGGGAGGACTTTGATGAAGAAGGGTTCTGCCAGCCGTACAGAGGAATAGCCTGCGCCCGCTTCATTGGTAATCGAAGCATCTTCGTCGACTCGTTTCAGATGCAGGGCGAGATCGAGACCCAGATCACAGGTGAGAAACGGGAAACATAAGAGGGTTTTACACTTTGAACTGCAGAAAAATGTATTTTTCTTTTGGTTTAATGAGAATCTTAAAGATACAAAATATATTTGTGCCTTAAGAGTAGGTGGGATTCATTCATACACATTTTCTGCTACAGGAATGTTGCATAGCTTCTTTGCTGATTAAGACTTCCCTTTAGATGAATACATCCAGCTACAAACATATATACTTCTACATTGAATGCTGAAAGATCAGCAAAGCCTTACAAATGTTTTTACGGATAAAATGTTTAAAATGTGCCATACACTGGATCTCATGCAGCCTCCTGTGAACGAGGTCTGTTTAGAAGGATGAACATTGATGAATACTGCGCGCTGTGGGAAGAAAACAGGACGTTGCTGGTGGATTTCAGAGGGAGTTCTGCAGGGTCACGACTCTACGTGGAGCCCAAATGGCCCACATACCGTTTCCTACGGTGTTTCAACTTTTGTGTGTTCGTGTGCAAATGTCCTCGGAGGTCGGTTTAATCTGCACGCTATTGATCAAATCCGTCAAGCTGTCAGAGTCTGCAATCAACAGGTCGGAGGCAAAGGGGTGTTCCTGAACTCTAATTTAAAACATCAAGGTCGAGTGATAATTAAGATAAATTATGCCACAGGGCTGTTATGAGTGCACTATAGGGCAGTTAATCGTACCGTTTGTACCCGATCATCAACATCCGGTAGCTATTCACCATCTTGAATTGAATACAACTTTTACTGATCTTCTTTTTTGCCGAGCTGCATGTGCTGGAGGAGCGTTTGGATAACTGCCAACTTCAGTTATCCACATTTATTCGCTTGTCTTCTCCTTCACCCCCCCCCCCCCCCCCCCCCTCTCTGCCCCTCATCCTCCCCCCTACAAAGCTGCTTTACTGAAAAGCATGTGTTGGCAATAAGTGCACAGTGTAACTATGAATCATACATTTACAGCTACAGCTTTCTTTGTCAGTCTCCCTCTTTGTTCCTTCCTGTGTGTGGACGCTTTGGAGTTAGATGCAACGTGAACGTAGGAATGCTTTTAAACAACAAAAAACTACCAAGGAATATGGATAAGGAATAATGATTGATATTTTTGTGTCTCTTCCTGTAGATTCTTATTTCATGGAAGAATTACGACACCAAACTGCCTTGTTATGAAATAAATAATACATTTCTACTCCCTTCCGTACAGCGGCGTTCACCATGATCGGGTCATCCAACCACTTATCTGACCGCTGCTCCCAGTTTGCCATCCCTTCCCTCTGCCACTTTGCCTTCCCCACCTGCGACCGAAGCTCCGGCAGCGACAAGCCTCGGGACCTGTGCAAGGACGAGTGCGAGATCCTGGAGAACGACTTGTGTAAGACGGAGTACATCATCGCCCGCTCAAACCCCCTCATCCTGAAGAGGCTGAAGCTGCCCAACTGCGAGGACCTGGCCGCCTTCGACAGCCCGGAGGCAGCCAACTGCCTGAGGATCGGCATCCCCATGGCCGAGCCCATAAACAAGAGTGAGCCGCCTACAGCTGCTGCTTGCGTGACGTATTACTAGCTCAGTGATTTAATATGAACATTTCCATTGTTGATTCATCTGCAGATGATGGTTTTGAGTGTTTGATAATCATGCATCTATAGCAGGGGTCCCCAAACTTCTTCTTGTGAGGGGCCACAGTACTTTTTTCCATATGCACGCGCATAACGAGCTAAATAGCATTAGCATTAGTTTCAGCCCCTAGTTTGGGGACCACTGATCTATAGTGTGATAAAAGATGCATTCAAATGTCTTATTTTTTTCTGCCAAACTGCCCAAATGCCAAAGATATTTAAATTGCTGGCTGACTCGTGGCTGTCTGGAAGACACAGAAGGGTCGGATGCAAATACTCCTGTGAGCTAAGTGATGAGCCTGGTCCACGTCTTCCTCTCCTTCAGATCACAAGTGTTTCAACAACAGCGGGACGGACTACAGAGGGACGGTCAGCGCGACCAAGTCGGGCCGCCAGTGTCAGCCGTGGAACTCTCAGTACCCGCACAGTCACACCTACCTGGCCATGCGCTACGCCGAGCTAAACGGTGGACACTCCTACTGCCGCAACCCCGGCAACAAACTGGAGGCGCCGTGGTGCTTCACGCTGGACGAGGGCGTCCGCATGGAGCTCTGTGACATACCCGTCTGTGGTGAGAGTCTGCACGGATGTGGGACAGATTTCCACAGTTAATCGATCCAAATTGGACAACCGCCTGTCATCTCTCTTTTGCATCTTTATTGCACGGTATTTGTCAAGTCTTGCGATGGGCGTTATATCTGATTCATTCCTCTCTCCCTGTAGACCATAAGGAGAAGTCTGGTGGCAGCAACATGGAGATCCTGTACATCCTGGTCCCCAGCGTGGCCATCCCGTTAGCCATCGCCTTGCTCTTCTTCTTCATCTGCGTGTGCCGCAACAACCAGAAGTCCCCGACACCTCCAGCCGCGCGCCAGCCCAAACCGGTCCGAGGACAAAACGTTGAGATGTCCATGCTCACAACAGCATACAAGCCTAAGGTGTGTGGCTGGTGCAGTACTTCCCACGGTGCGATTTGACAAAATAACAGAGGGGATGTTTTTCTTTTTTTTTTTATTCATAGACAAGAACATGTGACTTTTAGCTTGCATAACGAGGGAGAAAAACACCAAGGGTAGACGGGCCCTTTTTCGGGTCCGTGGATTAGTCCCCATCACAACATGGCAAAACTTTGAATGTTAATTTAGTTGTTTTCTTATTGGGTCCTGTAAGGTAAGACGATATGCTGCTCTGAACACGTTCCACGTTTGGTTCGGCGCTGTTTTCCCTGCGAAGTTCCCGCGATGACATGCTCCAATGTTTTTGTGTTCGATGACATTCAGAAATGTGCGCCGTCTGCCAGAAGGCTGCTGAACAGCTACTCTGATGTATCGACACTGAAGATCGTTAGATTTCAAGAGTTTAAGTAGGCCAGCAGTTAATAGTTAGTTGAATAGTTAGTTCCCTCCATCTGTCTCTCATCCGCTGCACGTATCAGTCGTTTAAACTCGTTTCATCTTCATCATCTCACTTCTCTGTAAGAGGCCACCTCCTAAGACACACATGCTCTCCACGGTGTTTTAAGTTGGTGCTCGTTTGCTGTTTTCACGTCATGAGAGCTGACAGAAGGAGTCGAATCAAGGAGTCGCACAGCTCGTCCGTGTGCCAACTGGGACGTGTCTCGGCGTGTGTGTGTGTGTGTGTGTGTGTGTGTGTGTGTGTGTGTGAGTGTGAGAGAGAGAGAGGACTACCTGTCTCAGGCAGAGGCTCAGATCTCCAGATCTGCAGAGCTCTGCGGGTCCAGGAATGTTTGGCTGTCGCTCTTTTCCACTGTCTCTCTTTTCTGTTTCCACACCCCTCCCTCTCACTACATCCATCTCACTTTTTGTTGCTCCACTTCTGTCCCTCCCTCCATATCTGTTTCCCCCTTCACTCTCTCCTTGATCCCCTCTCTGTGCCACAGGAGCTCTTTGTAGTGCAGCTCGTGGAGCTCGTGCTCTGCCAGCCAACACGTAGCTCACATTAGGATCTGTATCATGTTTCTCATTCATGCCGTGTCTGTTTATCTTTTTCCACATTGTTTTTTTGCGGTGGTGACGTTGGTGGGATGGGGATTATCTAGACAGTGTGTCTGTTTGTGTCGAGCCGAGATGAGGCTCAAGGTAATGTGTATAATATTACCATCTGCATTATGCTATGCAGCCAGTGTTTGGCTCTGTTTTTGTGACGGCCACGTATTTACAAAAACGTGAGATCAACTACCCTTTTTGAGAGTGACAACCATGCAGTTTTGGGATTATACAGTAAATTTGAAACGGGCCTTCAAAAAGAAGGGCCTGAAATACGGCCCACATATATCGGATTGCATATAACAATCCGTTTTAGGAATTCAAAAGCAACATTTTTTTTAGGTGCATTTACAACCTCCTTTTCCAGCACATGCAACTGGTGTGGTAGTTTAATACGACCTATAAGATAATTTGGGTAAATGAGGATTTACGTCTGTTCTTCTTAAAATCATGTGTCAAAAACCCAACTTGTACAGTATTATTGGCTCTCGTTGCTCCCCTTCTTATCTACAACATTGCTTTTGGTTAGGCTACAAGCCAGCAGGCTTTGATGCCGGGTCACCCGGGGGCCGTTGCCCCTGACAACCCCTTTAGACGCACACAAACATACGCACGGAGACGACCGTGGTGGTGTGAGGAGGATCTGAGGGTTTGGGTGTGGGGAGGAAAGAACGGGTGAAACAGACCTATAACTAAAAACATCTGTGCTTCTCATAACATCAGTAAGCCGCCAAACTCACACACACGCACACACACACACACACACACACACACACACACATACACACACACACACACACATACATACATACATACACACACATACATACACACACACACACACATACATACCACCCCCCTCAGAGCTCACACAGGACTGTGTGTTGCTCTTCTGCTCACTGAGGAATTTCATTATCCATCTCATGCTTCCTGGAATTTGAAAATGTGCCAACATCGCCTCACCTTTTATCTTTTAGTACAGCTCCCCACACACACACACGCACGCACGCGCGCGCACACACACACACACACACACACACACACAATTATACTATAACTCTCTCCATCTCTCCCTCTCGCTCTTTGAAACAACCATACAAAATGAGGTGAATAACACACATAATAATAATGATAATGGACATTATTATTATTTGTGTTATTGTCTTAACTGTTCTATATCTGTGATGAGGATCTGCTTATTAATTAGATACGATAGATTGTCATTCTAAATGAAAACACGATTCTTCATTTTGAATGATTATACACGTCTGTTTATCTTTCGTATCATTCATCCCAATCAAAGACAGCCGATCCTTTTCTGCAACCGACTCTCCAGTTTAACTCTAGTCACTCTAAGCAATTTTCCCACTTTGCCCTCTAAAGCCTTGCCGGAGGGTCATTAGGAGCTGATGTAATGGATTCAGTGTGATTAAGACGATTATCAACTCTCTGGGCCGCGTATTTGATGTTGTATTAGGCAGTTTGCCTGCATCCATTTATTCGTATGATGTAAACTCCATGTCAACATCTCACGTTTCCTTTCAAGGTTACCCTTGGTGAGGAAAAAGTGCAAGAAAACAACGATCTGATGATGATTTTTCTGTCACAGCTCTGATGAGATCCCACTGATCTCACTTCTTCTTTTTTCTCTCTGCAGAGTAAAGCCAAAGAGCTTCCCCTGTCGGCTGTGCGTTTCATGGAGGAGCTTGGAGAGTGCACTTTAGGGAAGATCTACAAGGGTCACCTCTATCTGCCGGGCATGGACCAGGCACAGCTCGTGGCCATAAAGACCCTGAAGGATATTTCCAATCCCCAACAGTGGGTCGACTTCCAGCAGGTAAAGAGAGATTCATCCCTCCGAAGCTTAAAAAAAGATGAAACTTTGATAAATGCGTATTATTGGTGGGACACAGGTTGCAACAATCCTCCACTGTGTAACATCTACAGAAACTTTCAAACCTTGAAATAGTAATCCTGTAATTGGGTGAGGATGTGGAACCAAAATGCTCTACTGTTTTAGAATTCAAGGGACTTCTTTCCCATTGGAAACATCTCTACTCCCACAGGACTTGAAGCATGACTTGCTATTTTTCCACAGAAGGTAAACGTGGTGGGCGATGGCCACTTGTATACATCAAGTATCCCCTTTTTTCCACTTAAAATAGTTCAAAAAATAAACTATCCAGATGAATTTAGATTTAAAGAAGCATTGAAACAGATGACTTGCAAAGAACATAACGACACCTGAACTGCCAGCCTTCAAAGCGAAACACCAAAACTAAAACTTCTTGCGGCCATCTGTCAATAAGTAGACTTAGTCAAGGTGGCTCTGATGAGCGGATCAAAAGCAGTTCACCCATGTCTTCTGTGTGTCATAACAGGAGGCCGCCGTGCTGACCGAGCTGCAGCACCCGCACGTCGTCTGCCTTCTGGGTGTGGTGATCCAGGAGCAGCCGGTCTGCATGCTCTTTGAGTTTTTACCCCTGGGCGACCTCCACGAGTTCCTCATCATGCGTTCGCCGCACTCTGACGTCGGCTGCAGCAGTGACGAGGACGGTACGGTGAAGTCCAGCCTGGATCATGGGGACTTCCTGCACATGTCCATACAGGTGGGAAATGAAAGCAGAGATTCCTTGCATTGCTACTAAGGTGCTTCTCGGCCCGCCCCCTGCTTTGTATTAGACCTACTTCCCAGCTACTTTGTTCCTTTGATGACTGTTTTCTTTCTTGATGACTAAAACCTAGGTGGCAGCTGGGATGGAGTACTTGGCCAGTCACTTTTACACCCATAAAGACCTCGCAGCCCGGAACATTCTAGTAGGCGAACAGCTCCACATCAAGATCTCAGACCTCGGTCTCTCCAGAGCCATCTACTCCTCAGACTACTACTGCCTCCAGCCCAAAACTCTGCTGCCCATCCGCTGGATGCCCCCAGAGGCCATTGCGTACGGCAAGTTCACGTCAGACTCCGACATCTGGTCCTTTGGAGTGGTGCTGTGGGAGATCTTCAGCTACGGTCTGCAGCCCTACTACGGCTTCTCCAACCAAGAAGTGATGGAGATGGTGAGAAAGGGGCAGCTGCTGACCTGCCCCGAGGACTGTCCCCCGAGGTACGTTCCAGTCTATGTTGCAGAGCGTGGCGTTTAATCCGTCAGCATTTAAAGAGAACTTCTCCCAATTGCCTGACCGCCACCTTCCTCCGATGTCTCCCAGGTTTTATGGTCTGATGACGGAATGCTGGCAGGAGGGACCAACGCGCCGGACGCGCTTCAAGGACATCCACCTGCGGCTGCGAGCCTGGGAGGGGCTGTCCTCCCACGCCAGCTCCAGCACTCCCTCAGGCGGTGGAGGCAACGCCACCACGCAGACCACCTCGCTGAGCGCCAGCCCCGCGAGCAACCTCAGCAACCCCCGCTACGCGGCCGCCGCCGCGGCAGGTTACCTCTACCCGGCCCAGGGCATCCCCTCTGCGGGCCAGATGGGCGCCATTCAGGCCTGGACACCCATGGCCGTGACGCAAACCCACCAGCGTTTCATCCCCGTCAACGGGTACCCGATCCCGCCGGGATACGCAGCCTTTCCCGCCCACTTCCCACCGCCGCAACCAACCAGGGTCCTCCAGCATCACCTGCCGCCTCCCAAAAGCCGCTCGCCCAGCAGCGCCAGCGGCTCCACCAGCACGGGTCACGTGAGCGGAGTCCATTCCACCACCGGCTCCAACCACGACGCCAACACGCCGCTGCTGTCCCACTGCATCATGCCGGGGAGCAGCGGGGGGCCGGTTCAGGTGTACGGACAGGTTGGCCCGAAGGGAGTGGGACCACTCGACCACGCATCACAAAAGGCGCTGCTCGCTGCGGATTCTGACGCGCTAATGTACAACGACTCGGTCATCACCGCAGACCTGTAGATTCAGACTCCTTCTGCGCGGGAACCCACATTTGAGAAGTTTAGCCTCTAACGTAGGGACCCAGTCTAAGGTTTTGCACTCCACATGGAGGCCCAACGGAAACCAGCCGGAATGCACATTTTGACTGTGCAAGAAACACTGCCACAGCTAACAAGTATAGCCACAGCTGTCTGATTTGTAATGCCTTATTGTTAGAAGCATGTGTACTCACCGCCATGGTTTGTGTTATTATTTTAACCTCTGTGTAAATACGGTACACACGTCCTGAAAGAATGAGTGGAATTCATAGATGTATATTCAATAACTTTTTTTATTAAGGAATAGATTTTGAAAAATGAAGTCCATTCTAGTTGGGCAGAAAGTTCCTGCGTCAACAACGGAGTCACTGGACTGTTTCGTGCAGCATGTGAAGGAAACACTGACACTCATACCTGGACCTTTACAGCCCTTTCAGGCGCGGTGGGACTAGCGATTGATAACCCAGCGATCCGATAGGGGACCAGCAAAGAGAACCAGTTGAGCAGCCTTCACTGGGAAGACCAACATCGAACTGCTCAATGATCCCAGTGCTCTGGGGCGTACACACAGCCTTTTGGCTCTCACGTATTGCAGACAGGTGACGGCCAGCCACCAGAGCATCTGGACTTGCAACCAAAACAGATGCAGGGGGTAAGTTGACAAGCGGGCGTATTTACAGCAGCCGTTTGGAAGTGACACCTGAATGGTTTTTTTTGGTGCAAACTCAGTAAAACTATCTGACACTATTGCAAAGTGGACGCAGGCCTTGTTGCTTTTTATTCAAATATCAGGAAACCAAGAAGTGGGGAGTGCTTTAGATTGGACAACAAGCATAACATAAGACATGGCGTCTAACATAAAAAGTTGACCGCAGAGGAACTCCTAGTCCCGTCTCAGGGCGCAAACGCGTCACGCACCACACGAGGCCTGGGACTACCAGTCATGTAAAGCTAAAACGTGGAAACATTTTTACTGTACTTTTTATTTTTTTATCGGGAGTTTGATTTGACGGAATTTTATTCACAGGGCTTGTCTTTATGTCGCTGTCCTGTCGCCTGTGAAAATCACCTTTCAGGACACGGTAGAGTGTTAGTCACAAATGAAGGCTCTTTGTAGATAATTACAAACATCAGCCACATCAGCCTACAAATAATATATTTGAAGTGCCGACATTCATACTTTTAGCATTTATGTTAGTTGCTTTCAATTAAATTAAATTTCTCAAAGTACAGCTGAATTTGTTTTTCACCTTTCTGCTAGCATGCAATAATTTATAGTTTTTGAGGCATTTATGCATAGTTTGTTAAAAGCAAAGTGAATATGACGCTTTTGTTATAAGAAAATAAAAGTCCCAGAACAAACCGCATCAATATATCGCTTTTGCGATCTTTGTTCCCTCTTCAGTACCTTCCGTGTAAGAGACAATCATCTGTTTTGAATGGTTGTAAATGTTTGTGTTACCAGACTGTACGTGTTGCACTTTTTATCAGTCGGCTGCATTAACTAACCAAACACACATCTAGTATGGTTGTTGCCCGCAGAGCAATTTTTAATGGTAACGTTTTAGAGTTGACACGTGTGGAATGTAGATAGACGAGACTGTATTCTGTTCATTATTTAGTTAATGTCCCTTTAAACATTTACTACCTAATTTTACTACAACAAAAGTAGCTGCTCGAATTCACTGCAGAATTAAAAGCAAATTAACCAGAATAAAATCAGACTGTTTACCCAGTTTCTAAGTTTACCCCGAGATAATTTATTCAAACCAACTCTGATCAACAGAGCATGTTTTATTCCTCTTCAAATCCAGTCAAAGATTGTTTGACTCATGTTAAGTTAATTTGCCCGATTGAGTTTTTATTTTATCTTTTGTGTTCCTCTGAAGCGAATCAAGCTACCGTGACAGTTTGTATACATGACCTTCATTCAACATGTCAGCATTTATGTGTATTATTATATAGCAGTGCAAAACCACTTGTACACAAGACTGTGAATCTTAATCAAGTCTCGGTATTTTTGTATTTTGCAAAACAACAAAAACATGGTTGTGCCTTTTTTCTTCTAAGTCAAAATACAAGTAAATGTATATTTCAATAACAGTGTACCTGATAAAAGAGGGTTCACATGCTTATCCTTTTGACCAAGAGAGGCCTTGTCCTTGTATTTTGTCTGAACATTTTTGCACAGATGTTTTGTATCGCAAACTCATCTATTAAATGACGTTGTTTGGCTTAACTTGCAGTCAATGAGATGTTCATTTGGAGGCAGTTGTTTCTCCGCTGTGGTGGTTTCTTTGTGTCTTGGGTGATGATGCTATGAATCCGCCAGGGGGCACTAATTTACTAATTCTGTGCATTTTCTTTGACTGCTGCAGTAGTCATTGTTGACCAGGTGGTGGAGCCATTAGGATGTCTGAGCCACGTAACAGCTGGAAATAATATTAGTCCAGCTAAAAGAGCCGAAAGATGGAAAAATGACTCTAGAGAAATTCTACTCGTGTGTATCTCCATGTGTGTGTGTTTTGAGTCATTTCCTGCTGAAACTCTCATTTTACACATTGAAGGAGACAAACTACTTAAAGCGAATCAGATGTATGCACTCAAATGCCCCAAAATATAATTGCTGAACATAAATATTTGTGCAGGTGGGCCTCTTGTAATTAAGTTGTGTATGTGTTCAAATCACCTCGAACAACACATAAATGTTAATTTATTATAATTACAATTGAAGTAATTTAGTTTTTGATTGCCTACAGTGCAAACAAACAAAAAGCTAAAACGAATCAGTTGGTAACACTGGTTCCCAACCTTCTCAGCTTGAACATAATCTGTATCTGTATATAAAATATACAAATATCAAATAATATACTTTTTCCATTATGTAGACCTCAGAGAAGCACCATCCAATTTATCACATATGTCATAATCTAAACTCAATGTTCGCTTTCTTAACTGTTCCATCCATTCACCGGAGCTCCTCAAAAAGCTGTGAACCTTAAGGCAGAGCGCCTCCTGCTGGCAGCAGGAAACATTAAAGAAAACGTCAGAAATGAACATCATTCTGGATGAATGTAGCTGTTGTATTGAGGCATTTATCGTTAAGTTCCTTGTTTTATTGTAATCCTTAAAGTGAACCGACCAGTGTCTTGCTCAGAATGATGGGTGTGCCCCCTCCCCACGCTGAAATGGGAGTAATATCCTGCCACCAAACCGTGTAACTGAGGACGACCACTCCCAAGTTGGTAGAGCCCCAAGCGCGCTTTCTTTAGAAGGAGCCTCTCGAGGTCTAATGGGCAGTAATGGGCCCAGGAAGTTAAGGAGTGGCGTTTCGGCTCAAAGAGAGAGGGACAGACGAATAAAGGGTGGAAGGAGACGGCTACAGGAGGCCTGGGTTGAATGACAGGCATTTCGGGTGGTTTAATGGTACAGCAAAAAGTGGGGGGATCACTTAACAGCAGGACGTCTTTCTGGGCAAAACGTGTAATCAGTGAGTGGGAGGCTTCATCTGGGCTCACTGCGAGGATCCGTGGCAGAGGAAACTCTTTGAGAGGCTATATATATATATATATGTATATAGCTGGTTGAAGGTAGGTGTGGTAGAGGGAGAGGTGAGGGGGTTCGTGACCCTCCTCCCTGCACCTTGTAGGGCCTAATGAGAAGAGGGTGGAAGCAGTTGCGTAATTAAGGGGAGCATAAGAAGGGGAACAAACAACCAAACAGGAGACAAGGAGGGAGAGAATAAACCAGGGCAAGTGAGTAGTAGTTGAGGACAGGAGGGAAAAGAAGAGTTAACGGAGGGAACGACTAACTGGATTGACCCGGACTGGCTGAGTAGCCCCATTGTGTACCGAAGTGTTCTGGAAGAGGAGCCACCTGTGAAGGACCAGGAGGGGCGACATGGCGTGGAGCTCATTGGCATGTGGCCGGCATGTGTCCTTGAACAGTGACGTGGAAGTCCCCACCTCACGTCTTCTGATTAGTAATTATCAGCAAAAGTTATAAGTATTCCTTCCACTTTTGTATCTCTGTAGTGCATCAAACGTATAAAAGTCTTAGAATAATAAGGAATGAGTAACAATGCCGAGGACTGAGTGATGCCTGCAGGCTTCCACGATGTGCTGACTGAGAGGGAGGGATGCGGATCTGTGCTGAGGGAGGGGAAGGCAGCGGGACGGGATACAGTTTCACCGGCCTCGCACTCTGTCATGGCGGCGCTGGAAACCTCCAACAAGCGGCCGATTGTTGAGGAACACGAGCTGTTTCTATTGAGGGGCTGACAGGCGCTTGACCTCTGCTGTCCGTGCTGCCACATGCTGACCTTGAGGAGAGGAAGCCCGGGGAAGCCTTTGAACACTTTCAAGTGAACTGTTACCGCCTTGTTTAAGTTCCCCCGGGAGGCTTGACACCGCCGGGACGGGTCACTTGGACTATGTAGTCATCCTCCCCGTTCATGCAAATGGGTTTCTGCGGGATCACGTTTTTATCTAATGGTTCATGCGATTTGAAAAATAACTAAAAATGAAAGAGAAATATTGGCTATTGACACTGAAGATGTTTTAAGAAGCTTGTTTCTACTGTTTCTACTCTCTCAAAGCTACAGAATAGAAATGATGACGTGGACAGTTACCACCAACAGGCATCAAAGGCTGTCCCACAGAAAGAGATAAAGACAAATGTAGTCAGTTTATTAGGCTGGGTCATTTAGTTATTTAATCATAGCGTTACAGTCACACCAGCACCTCTGAACGGTTAAAATGCTGTGTGTGCGTGTGTGTGTGTGTGTGTGTGTGTGTGTGTGTGTGTTAAATGCTACATTGCAGATTCGGTGAACACACAGACTTCTGTTAGTTGTTAAGAGATAAATATCGTGAGGTGTGTGTGTGTGTGTGTGTGTGTGAGAGAGAGGCAGTGAGAGTTAATGTATTAATAGTTACGGTATTTAGCGCATATATAGTAACAGCAAGTACCACACCTATGAATGGAGCATGTATACAAAGGAGGATGTGTATGTATATTTCTTCAGATTTAGGTTTAAGAGGGACAGCATGTTCTCAATTATATTCAGATTTTTATTTTACTTTCCTTTTGAATAGGAGGTTTTTGCAGTTCGGCAGTTTTCTGAATGATGCACGTATTTTATTTGATTTCACAAATTGAGGCCTTCTGTTACACGCCTGCTGCCCCTTGCGGTATCTGTCAATGATCTTGGGGATGATTTGAGTCCTAAACTTGATCGTTTTATTGATGCCATAATGTCTGCATTGTCCGTTCGTGCACCTAAACCAAATATAATTAGCATTAAAACACACAGAATCCCCTCCTTTCCCCTCTTCCTTTTCTTACGCTCCCCCGCTCCCCCTCTCCTCTCCTCCCAATCTTCCCTTTCCTCCTCCTTACCCCACCCCCTCTTACGACTCCCCACAAACGCACTCTGATAATCCATCCATCTTTGTGCTGGAATGGACGTCTAATGCTTTCCATCTGTATGTGTCGTTGGTTTGGCTGCGAAGGGCAAGGCCTGCTGCTCTTTATTCACTCCCCCCTCTCCACTTCAACTCCTTTCCAACAAAACCCCTGAGTCTGGTTGCACTCAACTTTAAAGTCTAATGTCTCTCTCTCTCTCTCTCTCTTGGGCCCCTCCTGGCCTGAGGCAGCGGGGGGAGGTCGGCCCGGCCCCTGGATCCTTCCTGGGTCACGCTGAAATGTCAATAATCCCATACTTAAAGTTTTTCAGCGACGCACTTCACTTACAAAACATTTTTCATAGATAAAAGGAAACTAAACTCTCTGCAGAAGAAACATTACTTATTTTACTCACTGCCTGAACTACCTTTGTGCTTATTTCTGTGGCAGCAGAAGTCCTCCCTTTTTTGCAAATGAATTAAAGAATCTTTTGAGGGGCGTTTTTTCTTTGTGTGAGACATTCATACAGTCTTGTATTCTGAGACAGGCTCTTTCTTTTAGTTTTCCCTCCTGCACTTTGTCCGATGCCATTGTGCAGCCTCAACAAAACTGCCTTTGAGGATAAGATTTGGATTAGAGGCGGCGAGTGTGTTGTGCACATTAGGCCCGAGGTCTCTTTCAACTCCTCTGTGCAGAATCTCTGTTGAGATCAGATGTGTGATTATGATGGCTTTCACATTTCCTGGTGATAAAGGTGTCAATGGATTTCCTTGCAGTATTCAGAGAGACTGCAGCTGTACTGTCCACTGTTAGTTTGTCACTCAGGGAAATGCTTATCCGGTTTCTTTTATAGCCAGGCGAGAAGATCACATCAAGTCACAGTGTGAGGAGCTGCAGTCGGCCCCTTGCGAGCTTAGATTTGCACCGGAGATCAGGAGAAAGCGCTTGCGTTTTGATTTAACCCGTGGTAAAAGTTGGGTGTCTCTGGCTGACTTTCTTTCACGTTTTGGCGGGCGCTATTCTGTTGCATAGTGTTATATTTTATTCCTTGCACTATGTTGTGTTGTTGCCCATTGTCATCTGTTGTCATGCACCAACCGCCAAGTCAAATTCCTTGTATGTCTGACATATTATGGCAATAAACGTTCCCTGATTCCTGAATACAACCGTTATTACTGACATAAAAGTTCTGCGTGCACCAAATCCATGGGTGGGAATGACGACCGGATTGTACGTCACAGGTCTGAAGGTCTAGAGTAGGTGCGAGCTGTGTGTGGTCATTCTGCTTTCCCATGGCAGGACCAGACTCTGATTCGTATTTTATCTTTACCTCTGACAAACCATGAACACACAAAGTAGCATGTTTCTTCCCTCCTCCTGTCCTCCCCCCTGGGCTCCTTTCATCTCCTCTTTACCCTCCTCTTTTTTGATTTCTCTTTTTTTAAAAAGGTCTGGGTTTGTACACGCAGGCAACAAACACACACATATTCAAACACGTGAAACCAGCTTTCTCATTATGGACCCCGACCAGCGTGCAGCTTTTGTAACAAACCTCTTGTTTTCAGCACACATCACCCATCTGCACGCCCACTGATTTTTAATTTTTTCTGTCTCCCTCACCCACGGATGTAAAACCCAGTACTGCACAGAGCGCTAGAAATAGCACTGTGTCTGACTTGGAATCGGCTTAGGTCTTCAAAGAGACATTTTTGATGCAGCTATGGGAATGAAAGCGGAGGGGTGGGGGCTGCAATGAAAACTGACGAGGGAGTAGAGCAGATCTGGTTCTGATTCCTAAATTCAGCTGTAGAGGGGCTGGGAGGTGGAGGGGAGGGGGGGGGGGGTGGCGTGCTAAAAACTTCAAAGACTCATGTTGCCATGGTAACTGCTGCTTGCTTTTAAAGACCCCAACCCCCTGCTCCAACACACAACACATGTAGCAAATGAATCGGTGGCAGCAGAGTATTGCATGTTACAGACTTACTAGTACTTTCTTATTTTCACATTTAGTTTTTTCCAGTAGCAATCACACTGACGTGCGTGCTGACGGGTACTTCTGCAGCAAATTAAAACCCAATAGGGTTCGCAGTTATTGCCTCAGATTGCCTGTGTGAAATGATTGGTTTAGTTTTATCTTAAAGCTTTCCGTTATTCTGTATTGATCGCTGCACAGCGCCAGTGCCTCTGAATACAAGTTGTAATCAGATCCTTCACCCAGTTTATTTTTTTTTATTTCTCTTCCTTTCATTGATTGTGCAGACTGTGTTTTCTCAGTGTGACAACTCTTTCATTGACTTGGAGCATGGTGGGAAACGTCTGTTTATGAGTTTGGTGACCCACCAGTTTAGTCCACTCTGAAATATACTAACAAATGTTGGATAAAATGTGAAAAATAATTGCCATTACTTGTATTATTTGGTACTATTTTATAGATGTTTAAAAATAGCCCACACTCATATTTTTTCTTTTATTATAACAGTTTCATATTTATTTTTACCTATGTGAAAGTAAGTAGATAAGACTAGTGTAAAATCCCTAAATAATGCCGATGCTAATAACCCTCAGATGAAAACATGTTAGGACGTAAAAATGTTAATGTTGGATCCTTAATGATAAATCGTTTAAAAAAGCTGTTTGATGCTGAACAAAAGGTTGTTGTTTTTAATTTATCATCGTACAGGTAATTGTTGTAATACTTTAAAGGTCGCAAACAATGTACAGCTGTGACTCTTTGACCACAGAACAATGTGACCCCTTTGCCTCCACAATCAGTTTCTGTGTGTTTTCAGCCTCTGTCCTCCTTCCATGGCCGTGTGATCACAGGGTTCCGTCATGCATTTCGAAGAACTGGGGAGTTCTGGCCGGCTAGTTTGTCCCTGCAGCGTTTCCTGTCTGCAGATGAATGGATGCCTAAAAACTAAAGCTGAATATCTGATGCCGTCTGTGAGTTTGAGTCGGCCGGGAAGCAGGATGTGCTTTACGTCTAAAATGATTTCGTTTTTTACCATGGTGTTGTATCCGAGGCGGCGTGTTCATCAACATCTACACTTTTAGGCTGTTGGACCTAATTGCTATTTGGAGCCCTCGACAGGGTGAGAAATGCAGTATTAATACCGGTGCATCACTTAACTTTTTTTGCCTTTTGCTTCGTCTTTTGGTCAAACGATTTAGATGGGATTAATGAGAATTATCCTCAACATGATGGTCACTGTCCACCCGTGTGGACTGATCACAGCAGTGGGGAAATTGTCGTGCATTTGGCTTTGGCTTTATTTACTCAGCATAAAATAACCCTGTGGCGTTGACTGACTGCTTCTCACTCACGTTCCACCTCCCCCATCCGAACAATTAGTTTTACCTGACTGAATCTGGCTTCAAATCTAATCTCAACTTTCACAAGCCTACGATGTCCTGTTCTTGTGTATAAAGAATGTCTCTTTCAGTCCGAGCTGCCTTTGAAGCCAGATGTGAAACCCTAGATTTGTCTCGTCTTGCTTTGAACAGGACCCCCCTGCATCCCACCCAAAAATCAATTCATATATATTCACAAATTGTGGATCCCGAACTAATCCGCTTCAATTTCTGCCCTTTTATCTTACCAGACCAGGTGGCTTTGTGGCTCTGTGCTGTAATTAAAATAATGCAAATGAGGTAATCCTGCAAAACAAAGCCTTCTCCCTCTGTTAATGAAGACCCAAACCTGCTTGTGTAAAGAAATATTTCGCTCTGAATAAACCAGCAGCGCTCTGTCCGCTGAGACATGCTGCCAGGCAGCCAGCAGGGTCTGCTCATTTTACAGACAGATATTTTGCTTTGGCTGAGCTGCAGACTGGATGAGATCCAAGTAATAAAAAAATGAAGCAAAATATGTCTTAACAAATTGATTTGGACACGTTTCCTCATACCTCTCAGTTCCTTTAGACATATGAACATACGATTTGAAGTGATCTATGTGAGGTTCATAAAAAATATTACAAATATGACTATATTTAGAAGTTGTTGTTGTTGCAGTTTATATTTGGAAAATTAAATATCTTTATTTAATTAACAGTGCCCCAATTGAAATAGAGAAGGGACACATGATGAGTCTTTCTCTGACTCCTTTTGCCAGACACCTGTTATAGCAGCCGCAAACACGTACACAAGCATTGAGACCCTTCCTGCATAAAGTCTATGGTAGGTACACGTGCACAAATAGCAGGTGTGAAGCACAAAGAGTTCAGCTGATTTTTTTTTTAACTCCAAACTCGACACCAAAGCTTTGATGAGGTCAGCGCTGGCTCTGCGGCTGCAGGGAGAAATTGACCATATCTTTGGAAAAAATTGTGCCATCTGGATTTCACCTTTGATTTATTTTTATCCGCTTCACACTAAGTTAATTCATGCAGTCTCTGTTTGCACAAGGATCTTTATACATGTTCTGCTGTACAAATATTGCAACTAATTCAGGAAATGAATCCCTGTCAAAAACATTCACTATTTGTGTGCTTATGAAGAGAAATTGGCTTGCTAATAAACTAAGTGCACGAGAAAACAGGGCTTTTTCTTGGGAAATGGGTTTGGTGCACATTCACCAACACCTCACCAGTGAGCTAATCCCCTTGTGTTTAAGTGTCTAAAAGAGTCTGACTGCCATGCAAACATCTGATGGCGGCTGGAGCCAAAGACGCGGACAGGCGACCTATTCAGGAGCCCCGCGGAGTCTGGAGGCAGGAACTCTTCCTGCTGCAGATCTCCGGTTCGTACGGCATCAGTGCACTACATCAATCGCACTTGTATTTCACAAGCAGAGACGACCGTGTGAATTGAACCTGCCGATGACAATTGGAATAAAATAAACTAAATTAAAAAAAATATGGCAAAAGAGTAACAGTAGTTATTCTGGCTAAAAAAAGGTACCTCACATCATCACATCTGTCACATTATCTACACGTTAAGTAAAATGACTCATTTCCCTGTAATAAGCTGTAATAATAGTTTTTTTTTTGAGTAGCATGACCTCTTGACAAATGAAATACGTGAATGCAACAAGTACACAAGTAAATTACCCAAAAGAGGTCGGCTGTATGATGGGTTGGAGTGCCTCACATCTGTTGCCTTTCACTAGCCAATCAACTTTACAAATATCTCTGCAGTCAGAAATCTAAATGGGAATTGTCCAACATCATGAGCCTGTGCTCTTCTTCCAAGCTGATGAGCCAAAGGAGAATTCAAGCTGCAATAAAACCAGAAGTGGATCTTACGGGAGCGGAGTCTCTGCTGCTTCGTGGTTGACTTAACTTAGTGTTGCTTTTACTCATATTGGCCCAAAGGCTGAAGTTTATTTTCCAATAATCTGCATCAGTTGTGAAGGCCGATTCGTGTCATCCGTTAATGTGTCTGTGGCAACGTGTATTTATTGTTTTAGTTATGGGATAATGTAAGAAGTTTTTCCTCAAGCGCACCATCTTGTTTTTTTCCTGGTCTTTGCTGTTCTCTACAACTTTTAATCCACGATTTATTTATTTTGATCGCTAACACACCCTTGGCTGGTCAGTAAGTTTGAAAGGTGACGCATTTTGGAAGATCCCCCCCGACGCGGTGACGTCTTTTACCGCGAAGCCCCGGTCCATCGATCCGCGGATCCATGCGCCGCGAGGACTCCCGTGTTTCCTCCCCTCCCACTTTCACCCCCATTGTGGCAAAACCTCCGGCTCACGCACACACACACTTTGCCAGACTTCCAGGAGTTGCAGGGACGGACTGACCGACCGAAGACGGAACACCGACATCGATTTAAAAACAAAATAAGGATCCCGTGCATGGATCTATTTTCCTGTCTTGAGGGACTTCCGGGAGCTGCGATGGTCACCGTCGCCGGGGCCTTCGGAGACGTTAAACGGAGAGAAAGGGCACGCGTCCTCAACGCCGCAAAGTTTTAAAAAGTACCCCCCCCTCCTCCATTGAAGTTCTTCCCTTCCGCCACCAGCTCTCACTCCGCGTCCCTCCAGCCCCCGCGGACTCACGGCCATCATGGCGAGGCGCAGCGGGGAGAAACCTACGGGTTTGTCGCCGAACGCGCGCGCCGCTTTCCGGGATAAACCCCGTGGGTTTCACGGGGGATTGTGCGCCTTTTCTTGGAGCTTCGCGTTTGTCTGCTCGGCACTTTCCTGCGGATATTGCGGAGCTGAAACGGAGTTTTCCATCCTGGAGGAAGCGCAAGTTTTGTCCGACCAAATGCGAAGGCTGTCCTCGCAGGAGCTGGGAGTCCTCACCATGCAGGTACGCCTCGTTACCGCGATGAGGTCCTTTTTTGCGCCACTTTGTGTCGGGTCCGAGCGTCGGCCGCGCGACCCTCCGAAATAGCGGCAAATCTGCAAAGGAGAAACTTTTTTTTGGGGGGGGGGGGGGAAATGTTGCAGCTGTTACGAAACAATAGTCGCGTTGGTCGCGGCGTTTTAAGAGACGTCCTGGACGTAAACACGCTGGAGCTTTAAATGAGCCACTTGAGCTGTACGAACGTCCCGTTTGCGCTTCATGTGAAAAGGTGCACACACATACAGGCAACATTTCCCTGCGTTTGGCCGTCGTTTGGTCCCCGTGAAGATGCACACGTGCAGATGAATTAGCTGGTGATTGTTCACGGAGCCTTGAAGTGGGTCAGGCCTAAACGGGGGTTCTAAACGTCAAAGGAACAGGAATAAATACGGTTCTATTTAAACTGGCTGCGGCCCAAAATAGGCTTTTTAGCTGATGAGTAAATTGAGGTAGTACATCAGGAATGTTGGCACATTACTCGGGTAAAAAAACACTATTCTTGTAGAAACAACAAGTTTCCTACTGCTCCCAGGAAAAAATGTTTTATGTTCAACCAGTAGGCACAAGCCCCTAAATACTCCATTTAAAATGATATAAAAAGGACCTAAATACCAAACAGGTTATAGCTTATATTATCTTAAACCGTGGAAATTATCCAATTACCCAATTATCACTTGGTCACAGACTAATTGTTGTGTTTGCGCAGTATTTTGAGATTTTATTGAGGTGGTTTGTGCTTTTGAGTCCCTTTCTTGGTTTACCTTTTTGGGGCATCACTTGGAAGCGACATCATTGGGAACTATTGATAACCCCATAATGTTTAATGTATCGATAGGTTTTATTCATACGCCTTGATTGTCACAATACTGATGTCAAAAATGCAGTTTTTAGCTTTCCTCGTACTCTTTTGTATTGTCAAAAGTTTGTCCAGTTAAATCCTCTTAAAGCATAACATTCCTCTCATCCACCATTTGCAGTTTCTGCGTGTTATGTTTGAAAATGAGTGCACACTTCGAGCTGCGGATCAGCTATACACATTCTGTAGAATCCTGTAGAACATTATGAGCAGAGGAATTGCATCAGCCCAGATTTGTAAACGTGGACCTAAATACTGAAATAAGCCCCATTCCCCCGCTTTCCGTGCATGCAGACCTGCATCGGCACCAAATGGCAGGAGGCGTAGGGTGCAGTGCCCGCTGCTGCAGGGTGTGATGGAGGGGGGGGGGGGGGTTTAGCACTTCAGAGGCGGAGGAGCTCACAGGCCCTGAACACAGAGGCATTGCGGCGGGGGGGCCCTACCCCCAAATGGTGTTTCATCTCCCCTGCTTCCGCGCAGGGGTTCCTTCATCTGGGCTCTGGGAGTCGGCTTTGAGGTGCTCCCTCTGATCCGCCTTCGCCGCGGTTCATCCTTCTGCAGGCCCCAGTCTCTTTCCCCTTCCGCCTCATATCAGAGTAAAATAGTTCAATAGCTGCAAAGATGCAATAAATGCAAAATGGATGTTGCTTTTTATATTTTTAGAGCCATTTAGAATTCACGTTCTTTATGAATACGGGCATTTTGCCATCACGTCCCTACGTTGTGAGGAAGCCATGCTGTTGCACCAGCAGAGATAAACAGACATGGCCGTTCTATTGAAGCTGTGTATTTTTAATGGATTTGTCAGGGCAGTTTTCCTCAGATGGAAGAGTTGTGCATCCAGTAACAAGCGGCCACGCTGTCCGTGTGTCGCCTGACTCACCGTCCGCATGGTCAGGTGTGTGTGTGTGTGTGTGTATGTGCGTCCACTGCCCTGATTTCCCACTGTGAGTTTGTATCCAAGCGGCACCATCAACTTTAATGCAAATTCTGATATCTGGCGCCACTGCAGTAATTGATCTCCACAAGGCCTTTTTTGAGCATTTCTTTTTCGGGCACTGAAGAGAGCAACGGGCAGAAATTCAAGCGGTACTATTTGGGTGAGGATCTGAAGGTTTGGTTCTCCAGGGAGCGTGCAGGCATCTCCGCTTCGAGCGTAATTCTAACCCTCTCTGCTCAACGCTCGTTCTCTGGCAGATGTGTAATTTGAGGCATTCCATGTGGGTGATTCCATCAGCGCCACCGGCTCATCCTGGTTTAATCCGTCATTGAGTTATCCAATTATCACTATTCATTCTGCTTTGAGCTAATGGTTAATAGCTAATAGAATTTTATCTTCATATTTTTATTTAGGGCAGCCTGGTTTTGCTCTGCACAGAAGAATGATCCCAGTGCCTTCCACAGAGTGAAGGCAGATAAAGCCGGACTAGTGAGGCTTATTTTTGGTCTTTTTATATTGTATAAATCCGATGGTTAGGAAATGTTCCTTCCCATTATCAAATGATTTCTTCATCATAACTTAATCTTCTGATTTATGTTTCGTATTAAACATATCGTATTAGACAAAATCGAAATATCGAGACGGGACATTTGCGCAGCTGACGTCACTACGCCAGCAACGTTTTAAGCGTAATCCTCATGAAACATTACAACTGTAACGGTGAGGACAAAGTCCTGCCTCGAGCGTCATAATTAAGGATAAAAGGGGTTTTATTCTGACGTTTATTTCTCTAGATCGACCATGCGTGTGTGTGTGCGTGTGCAACCCTTACTGTTTTTGTCTGGCCTTCATAACTCCGTGCCTCGCCTCTGACCGACGTCACTGCCTCTCCCTGGCTTGGACCGAGACGGTACGAACGCCCTGACGGCTCATCGGTAACAAGGGACATTTCACCGTGTTAGTTTTTTAAGGGCCTTAATCCGCAGAGAAGCAGGGTTTGTTGTTGCGGCTGGCTCCTCCTGCGTTCCCAGCCCCCTAATTGAATATTGATAGTAATTCAAGGGGAATCTGGGGTTTATGCGGGAAAAGAGGAAATTGGGGCAGCTCTGGCAGAGTCATTAAGCTGTGGTTTTTCTCTGTTGGGTTTGGTCCAAACGCACATAATACTGCTTGGTCTAGATTTTTCACTGGGCTTATTTTAAATTCCAAATGTCTTCCACCTGCCTTCATTTGAATCCTATTTCTCTTAGAATTCTCTGCCTTTTGTCTGTCTCTCGTCTGTGTGATGCGTGTCTTCTCTATGCTTGACTTGACAATGAATCGCTTGCAGAGACGGGAGGGTTAGAGGATATTCAGCAGGACATCAGGGTTCCTGCGAGGTTCATTGCAGCACAGCTTCAAAGCCTTCTGGCTTCTTACTGCATCGCCTGCATAGCTGTACCCTCAAAAAAGTCAAGGTTACCCCGAGGCTCACGGGCCCGCTGCTACACAGTAATCTCTCATTCACTTTTTACCTCAAGCTTATGTGGGAACTGCTCTACTTTCAGTCCGACATGCTGTGGAACTCCATGCACGGTCTATAGATGTCTATCTCATGCACATTTGAATAGAACGTTATCTTCGGTAATCTCCTGTGAACGAAGAGCGCATGTTTAACATTTCTCTCCTCACTCATCCAAAGGGCAAATTAACACGCGGGTGTCGAATACATTTCAAGCACATTCCTGCACTTGCCTTATTAAGGACTTAATAAGGGCTTATTAGGCTCAATTTGTTGTCCACACTTCAAAGCAAAGAGGTTACGTAACATAATCAAATAATCCCTGTCAGTTTTATTTATGTTTAACTTGCTCCATGCCAATGCGGATGCGTCTCCTGCCTTCCCTCTGCTGTCCAGCAGGGGGCCAGTCCTCTGGCTGCACAAAGATGGCAGATTGTACCGAGTTTCAAGTACAGAATGATGTTCTGAACGTAAAATGAGGTCAAAAGAAGTATGCATTTGGACGGGCGTATTGTGATTGACAGGTTGCAGCCGTAGACGGCCTCACAACGCCACTCCTCTGCATTCCAAAAAAAATTGTTGCTTCCATTTATTGGTTGAAAAAAAAAAGCCAAGATGGCAATGGTTTTAATCATCTCCACCGAAATCGGCAAACTCCAGGTTTCAAAATGGCGTTCTACGTAACCAGTGGGCCGCGTCAAGGTTAATGTGTCCACTTGTTATACAGAGCCTGTGCTGGAATATACTGACTTTGGGTTGAAGGTGGAGAACTGAACTAAACCGTAGACATCACGGTACCACTCATTCCACTTTTGTGTCTTTTGTAAATGTTTGAAAATGTGACCGTTGCTACGTTTTAATTCCGGTGTTGATACATTTTTTTCCCTTCAATTTGCTTACATTCACACAAGCAAAGCATTCATTAATTTTGTCCAGCCAGTTGCTAACTTTGTCTCTTTGTTTGCTTTATTTCTTTAGAGCCATTTGCTGAAAGTCTGTGTTCGGGTGCATTTCAGAAAAGTGGAATTCATGGGTGCGAAGCCTGAAATTCTCGTTCTGCATGTACTGCTTTCCAAAGATTGAAAACCCTTCTGTTCATATTTTCCCAGACGAGCGTGGTGAGAGTGGTGGCTTGTTTCTTTAAAGTTCAGCGCTCATGTGGTCCGACCTCACTAGATATCCGTCAGGTTTCCATAGTTGTGGGCTTATATCACTGCTTGGGTTCCTCCCCCCTCCTTTCTCCAGTGAGGTGTGCAGGTCGTATGAGCTTCAGCAGCTTTGCACTGCGAAGGCACAACTCCTCCTCTTTAGCCTGAGCATAAATCATGAAGGGCCTCAGCGGTTTATGAGCCATTCGAGGCTGTAATGAAACATCTGCACCTCTTGCCTGTTTCCATTTTAACTGGTGCATTTTCCAAACTATTATTGCAGGGAGTGTTTTTTTTTAAAATCTTTATTACTTACTTGTTATTGGATTATTGGTTGCTGCTGACATGAATACCCAGAATCTGCTTTATTGTCTCCGGTTACACGTATATATCATATATAAAAAAATATGAAAATATGTACTTCAACCTTTTTAGTTGAATTGAATCTGTTTTGATGTTTGTCGTTTTTCAAACTTGGAATGACTTTAGACATCAATCTTCTAAAATTCTCGTCCTGTCGAAAAGCGGAGGAAACGCCCCGGTTCTGCTGCGGGTTCCCTCTATCGTCCCGCCACAATGCAGAGGAGAACGGAGCAAAGGGCCACGTTTTTCAATGAAGGTGGAGCTGTTGTGTGCTTTGGCCCGAGTCCATGCGCTGAAAGGCTCAGGCGCCCCTCGTCTCCTCGTAGCCAGCTGTTCTGCTCCACGGTGTCTCCAGGCACACATCAGACACCGTCAAGTCCCCACACTTGTTTGCGTAGACTAAATTGCACTTTTAGGCAGGATCTTGCATGGCTGCATGGGATTTTTCTCTTTGCTTTAAGGTGACGGTCATGCGGTACCGGTATTTTTCTTACCCATCTGTTGGCCCTTTGTCCCACCGCTGATCTCGTCAAAGATTGTTGGGCTGGTCGTATTTTCTCCACCGGCAGGAACATTGTTGTTCCTCTACGTGTTTGCCCACCGTGTCCGGTGCCTGGTGCTTGCGTTGATTCACTTTTAATGGTTACAATTTTAACTGAATGTAGCTCTTGACAGGATTCTGTCTACTTGTCTGATTCTTCGGAACAGTTTTTCTAGAAATCTGCCGTTTCATACCTGTTGACAATAATGACATATGTGACTGATCATCCTCCAACATCTGTCTTTCTGTGCCCAGGCCACAGATAACTTTGTGAAATCGGATTGTACGATGTTTATTAACAGTTGCCAGATCACCTGCATACGAATCGCCTCTTGAATTGGACTCTTGAAAGTACCGAAGATATTGTGTGAAAAATATTAGTTTCCTTTCTCAATGGCTTTCAGCAACACCGCTCCCATTCCTGCTGTGGTTTGATTCAGTCTGTACTGTTGTGGCCAGATCGCTCATGTGACCGCCGCATGATCGATTTCCCACATTTTTGGCGAAGGCCGCTCTTTCTTTCTTCTCTCTCCTTTGCTCTCTGTGTGTTTGGGCTTGACTTGAATTGGTTTTGCAGTGAAATCCTGACTCGCACCTTGTTTTGACCTGCTCCACAATGCTGAGCGCCGGCTGAATATTTCCTTAGTTGCCATCTAAGTGCAATGCGGTAGAACGTGTTCAGATTAAGGAAACCGCAGCAAAACATCCTGTCGCTGTCAGTCAGTCAGTTTTAGTTTCTCAAATGTAAGGATCTGCTAATTGGTTAGTTGGTTTAAAATCCTAAACTAAAATGTCGTTGCGTTTTAAGTAGTTTGAGAGATTATCTATGTTAAAATGTCCCTGCAGGCTCTTAGGAATGGGCATGTTGCAAACTTAACTCTGCAATAACGTGTAACGGAGAAAACGGTAAAACCGAACACACTTGAGATCTGGAACAATTAGCACATCTGACTAATCAATGGAGGACATGTGGCAACCACAGTCATGAGTTGTGATTGTTACGCCAGTGTAAATCCTCACCAGTTTACTTTTAGGCCACAGAAGCATGTTTTTGATTCCCACTGCTTATTTATGATAGCGTCTTTGCAACTAATTGTTTCAAAGAATTGAAGGCTATGATATATTGTAATACAACTCCAAGATATTCTCTCAAAAAAGGGAAAATTCTCAAATCTTCACCAACAATAGCTCAAGTTTTCTATGTCCTGAAATGAGGCCTGTGCACCGACTCTTGGGTGTAGGTAGCTACTGTAACTCTGCCCTTATTAAAGGGAACTAATTAACCGGCTGTCTAATCGGCGCATTCTCACTTTTTTTAATGACCCTCGCCTAGCAGCACCTCTACTACCTCTCCCCCCGTTTATCTCCTGTTCACTATCGCTCCTTCATCATTGTCTTCTCACGCGCGTGCGCACACACACACACACACACACACTGAAAACAAAGGGACTCGATGATGGAGTGAAAAGGATCTTTATTGGCCATCCAGGCTTTGTCTTTCTGCCAGTAGGCTGACCTGGCAGTGGGAGGCGAGGGACCCGAGGCCACCCCTTAGCAAGTCCGTCCCTTCACACGCCACAATGGGCAGCACTCAAAATGAACTCTCTCCCTGAAAGAGCAAAAGAAGGGGACGGGAAAGGGGCGTCGGCTTGTGGCGAAGGCGAGGGGCCAGCGAGCAAAATACCAGCCTGGAAGGGCAAGCTTAGTCGAGGGACCAGTTCCCGACCCCCCCTGCAGAGCACACACACGGGTGCAGAAGAGGCTTAGCATTCTGAATGAGGGGACATTTGGAGCTCAAGCTGGGGAGAAGCACATCAGACTGCTTTTCATGGATCGGTTTTCTTTTTCTCGCTCTGCTCGTGCTTCTCTCTCGGGGAACATGCGTTAACCCAAACTTTTCAGTGGTTGAGAAGCACGGTTTCCCAAAAAAATCAGTTTTGTACTATTTTTCTATTTGGATAGGTGTGTTTTTCAGGGGTGACGATCTGACTGGATGCTCACGGATTCTTTCTTGAAGCTCTTAGCTGGCCAAGGAAGACTGGGATCGGGAAGAATTTCACCTCAGACTCAGGTGGTTGTGGTCAGCTCAGTCAGAATGACCCCCCCCCCCCGGCATTTTATAACCATTATAACAGCCGGTTAAAGGTGCAGTCCGCAATAATTAACACAACCCCTACCCACCTTAATGGATCCGTCCTCAATATTGGTCACATAAAATGGCAGGTCGGCAAATGTCTGTCTTAAGAACACTGGTACAATTACTGCGTCAACATATTTTTAGTTTGCAATGATCTCCATCCATTTGAGCTTTTTTAGCACGGCTTCAGAGATTCTTTGCACCTGAAGATGCATATCACATGATCATTTGCATGCACTAGGCATGGCTAACTAGTCTTCTGTAGTTTTGCTGTGAACTAAACCTTGATCGTGATGTGATAGAAGGGTAATGTAACGAACCATCATCCTGCTCCCTCCTTTTTGCCCCGAGGCGTCAGCAGTCAGGAAAAGCATTTCCTCCATCTTCACCGTCCTCCTCGTCTCCTCCTCTGCTCCCCGTTCTGTCTCTCGGTGTCACTCTGTCTGCCGATGGTGGAATGTGAAACCGTCATGTGCCTTTTTTGTGCCGTGCTGGTCAGCAGCCTTTTGAAGAAACGTCAGGAAGTGACCCCGGCTAATGAGGCGTTCTTCTTTTGGCAGAGGACATGACAAGAGGCAAAATGTGATGCAGTTGCTAATTGGGAGGCAGTCAGGAGTGTCGAGCTTGAGCCTAAAGATTTGCTTGAGACACTTTTAGTGTTTTAAACGCATGTAAACACCAAGTCAAACTCTTCCCCCCCCCCTCTGTGTCTGTGACAGCAGACTCCCATTTCTCACATAAACACCGTGTGCAGCGTCTGCAGCTGTGTTGAGCTATCGGTGTCTCTGAGCTCCGTAATGTTTCTCCCACACCAGTGGGACCGAGTATTGGGATGCGTTTCACACATTTTCTCCTGCTGCCATATAAATATCACTCGGGTTCCCTAAATAGAAGTTAATTCCTCCCTTTATAACCAGGAGGAATTGTCTGCATTCGCACCCATCGAAGAAAAAAAATGTCTGGCCACATAATCGTGCAGCCTTTTTTTTCTACATGTTGCTCCCTTTTCTTTTATTTCTCTCTTGCTGTCTCAATCTGTGAGTCCTCTTTTTGGGGATTTCCCCGCCCGTCCATCGCTTGGTTACATGTGCAGAAAGGACCGCGCGGTGTCTTGTTTTCATTACTTTGTTGCTTCGCACAACTATTGGTGCTGTGTGGCAAGGCGGTGCTGCTTTTATCGCACAGCCACTTAAGGTCAAATTTCCTGGGAAAAATTCTCCAGCGCCAAGGAAATGATGCGTTTTTCTGTTTTTGCCAGCGGCAGCAGTTTTCCCCTCCTGTCCAAAAGAAGCACCTCTTCTGTCTGTATATGTGTGTATTTACTCATCCGTGACCCACTGAGGTCTAAGCAAGCATGTCTATTAAACCGAGTGTGTCTTTTTTTTCTTATCCGGTACATGCCCATTGTTCCAAACTTGATCACCAAGACGTGTCTATTTATACATCTATCTAGAGGGCTGATGTGTTGATGTGGTGTCCTCAACTTTTTTTACAACATGGCAACAACATCTGTGCGCTCAGGCACATTTGAATACTTTCCACATTTACATCAAACGGGTTTTTGTGGGATATCTGGCTCCCTTTTAACACAATTTATGGGAAGATTACTGTGTGACGCTGACGTACCATTGGGTACCGTTCGGTCATCCAACAGTGAAATGTGAAAGACGGACACTGAGCCCTGTGGGAACGGAAACCTGTGTGAGCAGGGAGCCGGTTCACGCTCCTCAGCTTCTTGCTACCAATGGCTCTATGACGTATGTGAGGTCGTCGGCGAGCCGAATCGGCCTCTTTGTTAAAGGGCCGGCCGGCATGGCAGCACTACAAACACACACACACACACACACTAGAAACTGACGCGGCCGTGTTCCACGTCACGCAGCTCTATTTAAAATCACATGTTGGGGTTCATGTTGCTTACGTTTGCCTCAGTGTCAAAAAGTATTGGAACATCTGTATTCAAGTTGAGAGTATACCTAAACGCGTAAAAAATCAGCATTGTTTGTGTAGTACAGAATAAAATAGACCTCAACAATGAATATTGGATGTTTAAATGGAATATAAGCGCTGTCACTTCACTCACAGATATCGTTGGTTTTTAATGAGGTCCCACAACACGGTTTTGATTGACTGTTGGAGCAAGGACGCCAAATGGAAGAGCTGTCGCATGTCTCCGGCATACTTAAAAGCTGAAGCACTGCTCTGCCTCTCCCCATATCCACAGCAGCAGAGCGTTTCATTATTTACATACCCGAAACTTGGGAGTGTCCTCGGGGAAGTCTCTCCTTTCTGTGAGCCTGCGCTTCTGCACACCGTGATGATTGACTCATGAACCCGAGAACGAGGCCTTTCAGATGTTCAGACGGCACACGGAGGAAACCTGATGCATTTTCAGCTGACACTAGAGCTCAGTTTGACATGTTTTGTGAAACACGGGCGCCGTATGTGGTTTGCACACGGAAATGAGATATTTGGTCTCTGTATCTGGGCATGACTCAATTTAAACATTTAATGCCTGAGATTTGAGTCCTACAACAAACATTTAAAATGTACTTTAGCAAACATCAAGGCATTTTACATTTTACATTTTGTTTCAAATAATGTAAATGAAATGCTGTTCCAGTCATCAGTGTGCGGAAACCCGTCACACCTCCCCTTCATGAGAGGAGCAAATATCGCAGCACTGCTTTGTTAGACTGCAAGCACGGAGGCTACTGCGGCTACTGAGACTAACCAGCGATAAACCTGCGACGACCCACATTCCACCCAATTCTTTCACGCCGCTCTACAAGGTCACTTCCAGGTTACTGGTGTGAGCGCACGTTTCACCGTGTGTCTTGGCGAAGGCAGAGCTGGCCCTTGTGTGTAGCGTAAGCCTCTGCGGAGCGACGCATGCCTGTATTAATCCGTGCGTGTAACTGCCCTCAGAATACATGGAGTAGAACAAGGCGGCCTGTCTGTAGAGGGACTTCATAACGGTGGCCAGACATGATCTCACATGACGCTCAGAAACCTGAGAGCGGGACCACCCCGGGTACCTTTTTATTTTATTTTTTTAACTGTGCGGCTTGTGCACTTTATGGTCTTTATCTCTTCGACCCATCTCGCCAATCTTTTTTTTTTCCTTTTTTATGCTGCTCCTTCGTGTTCTCCTTCCCCAGACATACCCGCACACGTTCTAGCAGATCAGGCAATGTCTGGCTTTCTTGCTTTTAAATTCCAATGGGTTTGATGCTCACCGCCTCATTTCAAGGAATAAAAAGGTACTTTCATCTATGGCACATATTCGAAGATGCAGCCATATTTTTTTGTTGACAAAAGTTGAAGCGGTTTGGTCTCTTTTGTGTGCAAATTAGTGCTGGGAAATGATTATGAAATAGGACACGTGATAAGATATTGTGGGGTTGATTAATACATTTTCACTCAACTCGTAAACTTGCCCTAGTATTAATGCTTGTCTATTGGAAGTAAAACCCTAACATATGAGTCCACAGCACAGGAATGTGAAGATAATCCAGCATAGTTTGTGCAGACAGTGCAGGCGCCCATCTGAACATCCTCTCACTTGGCCGAGAGGGGGGGGGCTCTTTTGGCAGGAAGCGCATATCAAACTTTTGGGTTCATTGGAGCTTATCTTTTTTTTTTTTTTTTTTCAACTATTTGTTCCTTTCTCTGCCGTTTCTTTTTACATTGGCCTGTAAACTATCGGTGTCAGTTCTTTCACACGCACCTTTTCTGATCCTTTTGACATTTCTAAGGGGTCAGTATGAAGTTTTGGCCCCGGCAGGGTTTAACGTCAGGGTGTGATGGGGCGGTTGGTGCCTGAGGCTGCTCTTAGGCCGGCCAGTTTCAGCAGACTCTGGAACCAACAACCAGAGGTGGCTCTGTAAAACTGTATTTGTCCTTCATCTTTCTCTCACTGCCATGTTGTAAGAACCAAAACGTGGACCTTTGTGATGCGGAGAAACATGTAAAGCCCCCATAAAAACACAACATTTTCTCATTATCTTGCATTCCTGTGTCTAACTTATTTGACTGCCGTGTGCGTGTGAGGTTTTGCTTTCGTCCTCTTCCACTAGATTTTATCCGCTAAATGGAGGTGCTGAGCTATGCAGCTTTGATCTGTCGTTTTCACATGGGCTCCACTTTAACAGCAAGTTGCTATTCCCATAATGGAATGCTGTTTCGGCACTACATACAGACAAATATATATACATATGTGTGTATATATAATGCCACCCTCAAGTGTGTCTCGTGCAGTTTTAGTATTGTAATTAGTAACGTATGATTAGTTCATGATTGCTGTGGCCGGCGGCCTTCGTTTTAATGACTCGGCTGCTTTAAGATCAAAGGGCCTTGTGTGGGGGAAACTAAGGTAATGACCCACACACAGAGCCTCTAACCACATGATTTCAGAGGCACAAACCCCACATAGTTCAGTGTTTCCCCTGAGTTTACAAATTCAGGGTGGGGTTGGGGGGGGGGGTGGGTGTAGTAGTCGGGCGAATGGAATCTGAGGTCAACATCCTCGCTAAAGCATCATTTTACGCTTTCTCAGTGGCTTGTGAAGCCGGTTTTGACCTGGGTTTAGTCGGATGAGACAATGGGCCAACCATTGAGTCGGACAGCAGTCCATTTCTCTGCCGTGACGCCTGCACTAAAGCCTCCAGAGTACTCGATCAACCCGAAACACGGCTAATACTTCTCTGTATACCTGCTGTCATTTCCTCTCCTTATTTCAATTTCAACATCCATTGCTTCTTCCCTCCCACTAGAACGGGTGGTCTAGACTTTATTTGAATTGAAACACTTAATGTAAGCTTTGAATTGGCTTCAGAACGGCTTGGGGGATGTCAAAACGAGTTGAACCGTATGTGGGATGCCGGCCTACTGTCACTCACGATGGATCGTTTTGACTTATCAGTACTGTACTGCCAAACCGCTGCTGAAATTCTTTAAGATATTAAAGGATTCACAGTTGTTTGCAGTTGTGACTTCTAAACGAGAGGCCTTCTCGCTCTGCTGTCTCTCGGTTCTCTTCTGACTCCGCCCACTTTCCCTTCTCTTCTACGCCCATTTTTCTCTCGCATGTGGAAAGCATTAGATCCTGTCTGGTGGAGCGGCAGAGCAAACACGCCGGGCTGAGGTCCTCTGGGGAAGTTGTCCCACTACATTGGACTGAATGAGACCCCTGGTAGAATCAGGCAGGGGGAGATGAGTTCTCTGGCCTCTTTCACATGAATAATATCTACGTTGTCTCTAAATGGGAGTTTGAATTCATTTGTCCCTCTTTGAGGAGTTGGTCAGCGGCGCTGGGACTGGTTCCCTGGCAGTCGTTTAGGAAACGTTACCGGTATGTGATGTGTTTTTGTTGTGCTTTTACAAAGGTCGCTTATTTCATTAACAATTTTTTTTTTCTTCACTTTTGGGGTTTTGTAGCTCGTCCTTTTTGCATGCCTCATCAAGATCGCTGATAGCCGATGAATTGAGTTTAAAAACCTCTTGAGTGACCTCATTGAAATGTCATCACACGTGATACTTTCCCAAAGTCCTGGACCTTGCTGTTGGAAAAGTACCCAGTCTAAACTTAAGGAACTAAAGCTAGTTTAAACCATGAACATAACCTTAGTAACCATGACCTGCTAAACCGTTTTTCCAGGCAATACATATGTGGCAGGAATTCCAGTTATTACAACCCAGCTGATTGGATTGGATCTTTGGTAAGCCAATGTGTTTTCTGTTGCATGTGAATGTTGCAGAATGAAAGTGGTGGGTTCTCAGTGTTTTTTTTTTTAATGCATTGTAGTTTTAAGTGACATTGCTATGACAGGCACGTTTTTACTGGGATATAAAAGTCCTTCTCAGTCGCATCCAAAAGCACCCGGTAAACGTGTAGAAGCTTGAAAAAGCACATTAAAGCTAAGCGTGGTGCTCACGGCTGACACACAAATATGCACGCAGTGTGTGGGCCCCAGGTTCTCCGTGAGATGGTTTTCAAGCTACTTAAATTGACCCCGGGCGCCGTTGGCATACAGTGACGGCCACTCATTTAATTAGCGGACCTGCTCGGCTGGGTGGTAAGAGACCCTCTTCATTAACAGGTGTTGGGTTTCTCTCTGGTCACTATGGTGGCATTTAGAGACCTACATGCGTCTTGCTGTTGAACCCCTCCTTCATCCACAGGGTGCGGTGGTCTCGTTGGCTCTCTGCACCGGAATCCGGTGTCATCTCACTTTATGCAAGTATTTATCTGGTCATTTATTGACTCCTAAAACGGCTTATTCAATGTTTAGTTCTAAGGAACGGCCTTTTTTTTTTACCACCATTTTTACAAACTAACCGTTGAAATGTTCCACTAATCATAAGAGTCCCAAGCCAGGCATTCATCATCTGAAGTCAGGAGAAAATGTTTAAGCTTGTGAACCGATTCAACAGCACTTTGCATGAGATACCTGGTTATAACTGAGCTCAGCTTGTACGGTGTCTTCTAGATGACAGAAAAACGCATTGAATGACCCGTTCCATTGGTCATGGAGCTGTAGATGGCAGGCGCAATTATTTTCAATTTTGTTATTGTGAAAATGCAGAATCTCTCTCTCTCTCTCCTAACACTCCCTTGTGCCCGTTTCCTGACTCTGCTTTGTAGTGTTCAGAAAGAAAAGCGAGATGGGAGAGCGAGGTTGGGGATGGCGACACGGCAAAGGCTCCTGGGGAAAAAAAAAACATTACACACATGCACATCAGAGGCCGCATCCCCGGCTCCAGCTCTTTGTAGTGCAATGAGTGGAGAAAAGGCATTGAATGAAGGAGGGAGGCCGAGTCGTATGCCAGCAGCATGGCGGAAGCGGCAGTTTCTATCCCTCAGGCTTCAGGCTTTTATCCTTCTGTCTTACGGAAACCAATCTCTCGGGCTCCCCAGCTCCAAAACGTCTATACAGCTGCCCAGCGTGTGCCGGGGAAATGTGCACGAGACGTTCACAGGCATCTGCAACAAGCAGCCTGTAGCGACCAATAGGCAGTCGCTACAGGCTTCACGGCGTCTAAACCGCTTCACCGCCTGCACATCGACTCGTAGTCACTCGGACTCGCAAGACTCCACCGCTGGGTTTCTTTCCGGACTCGGCCGAGCTGATTCCCGACAATAAAGCGTTGCATGGAAAGGGAAGGGGGCTGGTAGTGGGTTGTGGGGGAGGGGGTGGGGGGGCTTACCTCCAGTGAGCAGCAGCAGCTGTCTCTGACGGCGAGCTCCACGGCCCACTACTCAACTAGTTGGATGTGCGTGAGCAGGCTCTCCGGTCCAATTCTAAGTGAGCCTTTTTGAAGGTGCTCCTGCCTTCTTTTCTTTCCTTCTCCGCTCTTGCCTTCACCTCCCCATTTTCTCTTTAGTTGTATTTTACCCGGGACCCCTTTTCCCAGTTTCTCCATGTGTTTCCACTAAGAACAAACCCTAGCGACTGAACGTCTTCAGGCTGGTGTTGTTGGTCATCGCTCTAAGAACCCACTAAGAACAGAAGAGTCTATTTCACTGTGAAGAGCCTCTTGGGGTCGTTTATAGCCAGAGAGAGCCTCATAGAGGAGCTGAAGAGGCGGGCCCAATTAAATGGATACCACATACATGGAGCTGTCGTAATGGCATACAAAGACGATAAAGAGGAGAGCTTGGGTTTCGTGTGGGACTCAACGAATCAACGATGCTGTCTAAACTACCGCGGGACTGCAATTGTTTTCTTGCAGTAAATCTACACGATGTTAAAGCTCCGCCTTTCCTATAATTGAGGGAGGAGCAGGTTGGATAATGTCTGGTTAAAGTTAGAAAAGTATTTTCTAACAGAATTTGGATGATTTCTTCTCACTTTTCATCATGTATTCTAATACCCGGAGGGGGGCAGCAGTAAGCCCGGCCTTGGGTGTGAATGTGTACGTTTCAGTGTTTGATTATGGGTCAGGGGAGGCCACAGGCTCACGGTGGCCCTGGCGGCCTGAGGCCTCTCAGGTTTCAGAGCTGAGCATTCCTCCCCGGCTGCTCCATAGCTGTGAAAACCGCAAAGCAGCTCCAACAACAAACACTGGGGGCCCTGGGGGGAGGAGGGGGAGGGGGGGGGGCAGCTAACCTGTGGCTAATCAACAACAGGAGTTTTCACTCTCTTTGGGATTTGTTCTAGACTATTTGGAATTGCTGGATCTATGGAAACAAGTGTTTCTCCATTTGAGTTTCTACCCCCAACCTCCCGCCCCCCCCCCCCCCCCATTTTCTCCTCTTTCGTTAGTGTAGGGCGCATGCCTCCTGCTTAAGTAGTTGCAGCTCTGTTTATGTTCGCTTGTTCGTGTTTATTTGACAGTTCTACATCTTTGGACTTTTGCTTTTTTTTTATCTACAAAGGCGGCTGTGGGTCAGTGGAACATCTGGGCTGTTGGGGGATAACTCGCTATAGTGAAACATGCTGATTAGTTGAAGATGATGCAATGAAACTCTTCCTCGTGTAAAGGAATAGTCTAAAAAACACACATTTAGACATTCAGGACTGAAAGTGAGCACTTAAAGTTCTGTTGACAACAGATTGATAATTGGCACTGTGCTTGTTTCTACGCCACAGAATTGGAAAATGCATAATTATGGCCTATAAAGTTTGCAGTCTGGAGGCTTTTTTTTATGTGTACGTGCTTGATCAATCTGCAACGTTTGTGATACTCGATTATTCATTTAAGAACATGTTCTGGTTGATGCTGTCCCTCATCTCCCACGAGGAACAGCATCAACCAGAAAAGTAACTGGAGTCTCTTTTCTTTGGTTTGCTGCTGATCAGCCACAATGACAACTTTTCTGACCTTTTCTGATGTTATTAAGACCAAAAGACAAATGCTCTATGCAGAACTGTCAGTTTTAAGGCATCCTGGCCGTGGTAGTCCTCTGGGGTTTTCACGGCTAACTTTATGGATCTTCCCTTTGACTGCGATAACGGTCTGTAGTGAACCAGCTCCAGGTTATTATACATGTGGTGCATTCTGTGCCATCGGTGTGCTCGGAAATGTGTCCAACAGAAGACGTGCACAGGGTACGGCTTTGTGTACAGCGAGGCACCTGCCAACCTGTTGCCTCTGCACAAACATGGGTTTTACGCTGTCTAGCTCCGTCGGGGCCTTTGTGACTAGTTGGAAAGTGTGTGTGTGTGTGTGTGTGTGTGTGTGTGTGTGTGTGTGTGTGGGGTGGAAATGAAGCACTCGAGACCTGAAGAAAAAAAAAAAGAGGTGTGCGTTTGTTATTGGGGAAGCTCTTGGCGTGTGAAGGCTGAGGTCACACCGTGCCTAATGTAGTGCTGTGCCTCCGATTCACTAAACAATATAAATCAGGGGCTACTAAAATGTTTCAGTGGACGGGGAAACTCAACGTCACCTTGTGTTTCGGGGCTAATGAAAACACTCATTTGTTGACACGGCTGACCTCAAAATCCAGACGGGTGACGCATTTTCCTCCCTGAGCTGAAAACTGCTGTAAATGAAAGCGCGTTACCGTGTGGGTCTGTGAGTCGGCTGCTTTGGCAGATGACTGTGACGAGGTTCACCGTTCTCTCTGGACGAAGATCCATCAGTACTAATGACTCCTTACCAATCAAGACCGGGTGGTTCCTCAATTACATGTAGTCACATAATGTTTTGGAAGTTGCTATCATAACCCTCTCCACAATACCGGCGACCTGCAGCATCACATTTGTGCACATGTGGTCTGCACTTAGCTGGATACAGTCACCGCTGTGAACATGAAGATGTGTCAACTCTTTTGGTAAACTTGTGACATTAATGGAGTAGTTTATATTTTTTACTGGGAGAGAACTTCAGCATTGACACTTTCTGTAAATGTAGCAGCATCAGGACCAAAGATCTACTGCTATAAAGATGCTTTTCAGTTATTGGATCAGATTTCTCACCTCACTGCTTCTGTCTCTCAACAGACTATTTTCAACTCATTTTCATACAATGAGAAAACATCCAACGGAGAAACTGAAGTGCAGCAGGTGAGTTACCAAGGTTTCTCCTCTCTGTGTGTGTGTGTGTGTGTGTTCACCTGCCGTCTGGTGCGTGCGTGTCTGTGAGCTTTGCCTGCAAGCATTGTTTTCTTCTCCTCAATGGATTCGTAGCCCTTTGCCAACTTGCAGAAAAACATTATTTAGACAGACCCCAGTGTTTCTGGGCCATTGTATTCACCACGATAATCGTAACCCTTTGTGTCCCTTTAGTGTGCAGAATAGGTTTAAAAGCAAAACAAACCTAAGCTACAATACGTTTTAAAAAGATGTGTGTGTGTGTGTGTTGACAATCACCAGTCCCTGAGCAGCGCTGACGTCACATCCGTGTTGAAATGGCTCACACATTGTAGATTCAAACCCTTCCGAGGAAGACGCCAACTCATTCAGGCTCATTGGCAACTTTTCTCTGGTCGGAGGCGTCGTGTCCGTGGGCCAAAATGAGGATAAACTAGGAGAGGGACGGAGAGAAAGTGAGATCTCTCCATATTCATGGAGGAGCCACTGTAAGGACACAAGCCCGCCCAACCCCTCCCTCAGATATCTGTGGCATGTTTTCATGTTGGTGAGCTTTTGGAAAGCCTTTGCAATCTGTTAACATTATCGATTGAACCCGAAATACTAAACTAGCAGATGAAGACGGTGTACAACCACAAATTGGTATTCAGGGAATTCTGGTTGAATACAGAGTTCAGGTCGGTGAAGCCTTCACAAGGTGACATTTAAGAGATGGACAACCAGAAATGGGTCCATTGAAGTCAGACATTAGATTTTGATTCTGTTCCCTTTTTCATGTCTAATCTACTGACATTCAGTGGTCACCATCTCACGTTTACTGAATGACTTCCTGCTTTGATGATTGTAAATCATTTGGCATGAACATCAACCTGATATCAAGTAAATAGCTTGCAGTATGCTGCTGTAATAGACTGACACATTTTAAGCATATTGCACAAAATAGTACTGTTGTACTGTAATAGTACTCTGCTGATCGCTGACTGGTTGATGTGTCTTTGTTCCCTTTTGTCCAGCTGGCGAAGAAGATCCGTGAAAAGTTCAATCGCTACCTGGACGTGGTGAACCGGAACAAACAGGTGGTGGAGGCGTCGTACACCGCTCACCTCACCTCCCCGCTCACAGCGATACAGGACTGCTGCTCCATCCCCGCGTCGATGATGGAGTAAGTAACCCACACCCACTCTGTCCAAACATTGATTTTCCCCATCCATCCATTTTACTATGCTTTAATTTGAGTCCCGCTCACGTAGAAGTAAGTTCTTCCAGATGTCCTTTTCCCCAGCAACGTGTTCCAGTTTCTCATGGGGTTCATTTCTGTCTTCTCGTGTTGTTTCTTTTAGCCATAGTTTGGGTACCAAGTCACTGAGTGAAATGAGGTGCTCATTGTAGACATAACTTTTCAGCAAATCATCACCTCCAACAGGGGAAAACTGTTCAAAGCTGAGAACTGCTTTCAGTTCTAATCTACAAGGCAGCAGCTGCCTCTCCCCGTCATCCTCTCTCTCGCTGCCTGGCGCTCGGTCTCCCTCCCCTTTATCAGCCGATGTAACCCGTTATTTCTCTGAAGTCTTTTTGCGAGGCTGCAAGGTCACCTTTCTTTTCTTCGTTCGTGCAGATGGGAGGCTGCCTGGCTCGAGGCCAGTGACCAACTGTAGCCAAGTCATGCACATGACCTACGCTCAACAGTTGTTCACATGCAGGCGTGTTTTATTTACAGCGCGAGATGCGCCCTAAACAACGGTCTAAAATCATCACGCAATCGTGGAATAAGATGACCTGAGGACAAAACGATGCAGCAGAAGACACACAAATAGTGGTGGTGTTTTGGGGGATGCACAGACCGAACTAAAGCGGAGTCTCATCCCTGAAACTTAAAAGGATCTTCCTCAGGCGAGAAAAAAGGCACCATGCTGTGAGCTTTCATGATGGATTGTCTGATAGTTTCAGGAGCAGCATGCAGAATACTTTAGCTCTCTCGTCCGCAGCACCGCGCCGGTTAGATGATATATTTCCACTGTCTCAAACCGACGAGATCAAAATCTTTCTTTGGGATTTGATTGGTTAGTCCATAACAATAACTGTATAGGTGCAAATGTTTTGGACAATACTGGGAGATGAGCCTGATTCTGATCATAAAATGTATCACCTAAAATGTTAGTTTACCCTAAAATACAGCTGGAATGATTTGTATTCACACGTCATCGGCACTATACATCTTTGTTGAAAGTACTTTTTATTGTTTTAATGGACAGGCCGTTGCAGGGAATCAATTTTATCCCGTTTACAAAGCGTCTTGCTTTATGGAAGACAAAATCAAATAAGCGATGAACGTCCTAGTTTAACAGGATCGAAGTCTGAATCAGGAAAGCTCTCACTACTCCACTCCAGTGCCCTTCATTAGTGTCAGCTATCAGCTGCTTCTGGGGGTCTCTGTCAGGTCAGCCAGTTTACAGACAGGGTTGGGAGGGGGGGGGGGGGGGGGGGTTGTGTGTGTGTGTGTGTGTGTGTGTGTGTGTGTGTGTGTGTGTGTATCAGGTGGTTCACAGGGTTTCCGTGTCTTTTAGCCGTCGAGCTAGCAGCATATCATTTCACAGGGAGGCCACAGAGGGCAGTGCTTAGCGGACAGTGGTATGCTTTAATCACTGCTCGGCCTCGACGACAGGCTGTACCTGAAAATAGAAAATGAATGTCACTCAGTTGGTGTGTCTGTGTGTGTGTGTGTGTGTGTGTGTGTGTGTGTGTGTGTGTGTGTGTGTGTTTTATATTTTTAACATGCAACAATCTCCAGGTGCTCCTTTCAACAGGTCCACCGCTATGCAGTAGTTAAAGTGAGAAGTGTGCTCGCGAGAAGTCCAGATGGCGTTTTACGGTCTCAATTCAACAGTAGTTCCAGGGGAGATGAGCTGTAAATGGACTCTGCAAAGGAAAATTCTATCTATATAAAGAGTTCCTCTGAGACGCAGAGGGTCTCGCCACAAAAGATGATGAAGGCTGGTTTGTATCTGCGCCTTCAGTAGCCTGTTAAACCTCAATGCATTGCATGACTACGTGCGATGGGAGGGGGGAGAGATGCTGTAAGGGTCAATGTCAATACGGTTTACCCTCAGGAGGAGCATGCATGTTTGTACCACGGTTCCCTGGCGATCTATCCATCTCGTGATGATGCAGATTCGCGTAAAGCGTGTTCGCATTCAGAATACGGTATCAGATGAGGGGTGAAAGTTTAATGCCTTTACTCGTAAACATGAAGATTATTGACAGCAAATTGCTGCAAATAATGAGGAATTCTGTAGAATATAAATGCCACTGATGAGCAGAAGAATAACATCTTCTGAATATTCTATTGGGTGTAACACTCACTGAGGGGATTGCAAAATCCTTACACCTGACGTGGAGCTCGCACAACAGCAAGCCTCTTGAAGGTAATTGTACCCATTGTGGTTTTATTTGAATGGTTACATGGTCCGTGCAGCAGGCTACGCGCTCATTTTATGGCAAGTCACAGTGCTGAACACGACAGGTGCTTATTTATTCAAGGGTGGCTGCCTGTTTCACTCTGTGCTGAGAGACACTGGGATTCCCCCCCACTTGCATTGTTTTTGTGTTGTTCTGCATTAAAGCAAAGAAAAAATGTGTTTCGGACACATTTTTGCAAACCTCAATGAAGTGTACACTCACTGGCACCATTGCTGGTGCTTTCTCTCTCTGTTTAATCTTTTTCCAACAGCAGCATAGTGAGCAACAGCACATTATTAATAAGCACCACACATTCAGCTTGGGACTTTCTTTACATTCTTGTCTGTTGTTTGGGCCCGTTTCTGGTGAGTCCGGTCTGATTGCAAAACCGATTTTTCTTGCCCTCATTAAAATGTTTGATCAAAGTCAAAGCCCTCATTGCTCGCTCGCGCTCTCTCTCTCTCTCTCTCTCTCTCTCTCTCTCTCTCCCTCATTCCGGCTCTCGTATGTGTTTTTGATGTGGAATTCAGAGTGGCTGCAAATGTATTTTTTATCCAGCATGCATTTATGCTGCGCGGCGTGCTCGCTGTTTCTATGCAGAGCGAGTTGAAGGAGAATAGTAATGACTTTGGCCTTATGGGACTCTAAATGAGTGAAGTTCAAACGCATCCTGTGCATCACAGCAGCTGTCAATCAAACCGGGCCACAATCACAGGGTGCCAACGGGTGTGTATTGAATGTGTGTTTATGTGGGCAGATGTGTGTCTATGTTGCTGAGGAGGGAGGAGGGAGGAGGGAGGAGGGGGGAGGGGGGATCAAAGCACCCAGGCTTGGTGCAGTGCAGAACAGGCTGCTCCTCTGCATACGTCCCCCTTTAAACGCTCAACTAAGCCCTTAACTGTAGAGATACGAGCGGTGGAAACCAGGCTGCACCGTCAACCCACACACACCTAAATAAAAACACATGACAAAGCTTTGTTAAAGACGCTCGCTAAACAAATGCGTGTGTGAGCGAGGATGACACGCGACTGGGCCACAGGATTTCCCACAGCACGCAGTGTGATGACTACATATTGTAGAAGAAAACAGGAAATTTGTATGGAATTACTTTTTCCATTGCTGGGCACAGTGATGCAGACATTTACCTTAAAATCCGAGGTACTGGCAAACCTGTCTGTTTTGGTTTTACTGGTATTTTAGCCGTGTAGTAGTGACTGCTGGATTCAGTGGAGTGCCTCCACCAATGAGCCTGACATGCACCATACATTTCTCAAATATGGCCCGTTTGTGTTCACTTAAGGTTTGATGGAAACTTCAACACCAACGTCTCCAAGACCATCTGCTGCGACAGACTTTCCCCCAACGTCAACAGCAGAGCGTTCAACCCTGGGCGGGACCTCAACTCAGGTTGGTTACACCCCAACACGCAAAGTACAAGGAGCATTTGCAAGCATACGGAGTGACCTGGTTTAATTCAAACGTGGCCACACAAAGCTTAAACCTTTAAAACACCGATCGGTTTCTAATTCGGACTCCACGCAGGCCGACTGTTGAATAATTTAGCAGGAATTGATTGCCATGGGAAACCTTCTCTGTTCTTGTTCTGAAATGTTAAAGGAGAGGACATTGATGTGAGATGGAAATAATCAGGTGTGCGTGTCTTGTGGTTGTAGATTGTGTCCTGTTCTTCCTAACTCACTTTCTCCTCATTCTTTCCCTTGTCATCTGGTTATTTTTATAGCCTGAGATCAAATTCGCTTTAGTCCGATTTTTACCGTGGTGTTGTTTCAGGCCTCACTTTACCTCAAATTGAAGTAGCATCGGTGGCTGCGTATCAACGTCCGACGTCTACATGTATGAGAGCGATACAAAACTGCCACTATACATTTATTGAGGCTCCACATTGCATTATCACATGGCAAAACACCAGCATGTAAAACCCGCATGTGTCTGCACCACATATGTCGGTCTGTGGTTCATTCGGCTTTCTTTTTTTTTTTTTTTTTTTACACCAAATTTGCTTAAAACCAGGCAACGACCGACGATCGCCAGAGCTTTCTTCTGTCCCGCAGCAGTCACTTGGTTAACGCGGTGTTCCTCCGGCTCAGCAGAGCGCATATCCAGCTGTACTTCATGCATTCATGACACATGTGGGCTGCGTTTCCCGGAATATTGAGCTCGCTTTCCTTGTGCCTCTCAAACCCCCAGTTTCAGTGCAGCCCACATTCCCTCTGGGACTTGGTCTTTGTAAGGTAAAGCTTCAGCCTAAACTGATCTCTGTGGGATTTGCGAGTAAGTGGACATTTTCCAATTCCCCAAAAGTTCCATTTCAAAATGATTTGAGCAATAACTGCTTGCTTATAAACCGTTTATCAATCAATTTATATCCACTCTCAAAAAAGCTTTCCTTTTTACAACATAGATGAGGGTTGGTTTGCACTAAATTACACAGTAGAAAGCAATAAAGTGACCTTTTAGACTGAATTCAGGGATTAGTAATACGTTACACCATGTTCAACTCCACGGCTATCCCACCTACTGCACTATATTGTAGATCTGTATCCTTCACAACACTAAATGTCGATTGAATTTGACTATTTGCACTGCCGTTAAACTCGACCCCTCGCTTCCCTTTTTACAGGAAGCCTCCAACATTATTTGTTCTTCTTCCGCTCTTCATTTGCTCTACTGCCCCCCCCCCCCACCAGCCATTTTAGCCAGACGCCCCAGTCTGCTCCTCTTTGCCAAACACCCATAATCGCGGCCATTCACAACACGTCACCGTCAGCTGGCTGTTCTTCTCCTTGAGAGCCAGTCACGGCGAGTTGCCCCTTTCCTCTCCCTGTCCCTCACACTCAGCCCTCCTTGACCCCCAACGTTCCCAGCGCATTCATTCTCTCCCATTTGTCTCAGCCCAGTCTAAACAAGCCGCTACAGAGGGGGAGGGGAGGGATAACTGAGAGGGGGAGAATGATGAATGAAGAGTGGGGAAGGAGCGGTGGGGGCTGATCTAAATGGAGTAATTGTTTCAAGTCCTCAATGTATTATTTCCATCTTCTCTCCTTTCAATTCAACATTTTTTAGAGGGCAATAAGGAATAAGGCATCCCTAGTGATACCAGCATGGGGGGTGGAGGGGGGAGGGGGGGGTGGCTGGTGAAACAGTGCTGTGTGATCAGAGTCCTAGTTTGATCAATCTTTCTTCCTCCTCACTCCCCACTTTCATCCTTTTTGCAGCCTTCCTCTCATCCATTTCAGTGAACTACTTTCACTGTCACATTGACTTGCATTTACCAAGTGTTTTGGCTACGTGTTTAACCTGATCATGCCTATTAAGACTAGAATAGTTTACCTGATGCGTGGTCCTAACTCATAATACTTGAGCCGCGGACTTTCCGTCTTGTGCCAAAGAATTCAGTCTCTTTAAAATATCGCCACACAGATATTTAGGCATAGAATTTGACAAAGGCATCTGAGGTTCCAGGTCCTCACCCTGTAGGGGGCAGCGTTGAGCTCATTGAGTCAAATATCTGAGCAACTACCCGATGGATTTCCATGACATTCATGTATGTCCCCCTCGGGAATGACTACGGCGCTACAGATTACCTTCAGCAACGTTGTCGCTGCTTCATTTCAGCTTCTCCAACGCTTTGTTTTTTGACCAAATGTCATTAGAACCATTGACATCCCTGTTTGTCTATTTAGCTCAAGGCGCTACAAGTACAGCCTAACCAGCACAATTATGCTGCAACATTAATTATGCTGTACAATGTTTGTCAAACAGCTTGACTCATCGGTTAATTAAGGAGTATTAACGGCATCGCTGTGCCCTAAATTTAAATGACTTAAATAGGCTCTTAATGTAGCAGATAAATACAATATGGGAGTCATTTCTTGGCTTGTCCATCCGTCTCTGAGACCCATCCAAACAGCAACGGCAGAGTGGAGCACTGCTGCCTGACAGATGTTTACACGTCCCTTCTTCCACTGTCAACACATCTGAGTGTTTCCTGTTTAAAGGAGCCTGAGATGGATGGTGTGACTCGGCACCAAGAACCTGTACTTCCATTGTCATGACTTGGTCAGACGTGCGTTTTGATGCTGTTTGGAATATTTGACACTTGGGCAGGTGGACATCTGTGTGTATGTTTTGGATTTTAGCATTCGTTAAATATCTGACAGGGAATTTTCCACCCGCACCATAGAACGTTGAATATCCTTTGACTCGTATTATTGCTGTGAGGTTGGAAAGGTTTCAAACGGGTCGAGATTAGAAGCCAAAGTCCACATTTTCAGACTATTTAGTCTGGCAAAGACCATCAACCTATTAACAAGGTATTGAAGTTGTACCATTCTGGGAAACTTCCTCTCAAATGATAACAGTTGTCAGCTAAATGGATCAATAGTTGGTGAACGTGCACAGCTGCCAACGACCTGCAGGAACCACAATCAATGTGTATTGGTCATAATCAGATGCTGTGCGATCAAAGCGCAGACGTAAATGAATGAAGAATGGTAAATAGTGGTTTAGGCCTTGCCCAGAACTGTTCTCATTTGCGTCTTGACAGGATCCCGCTAGTTTGTTCATTTGTATTTATAGAGTTGGTCCATTTGGATTGCTGCTCGAGCATTTGCACTATTAAGTCTTTTAAGAAATGACTTTATTTAACAACTGCACATGTAAAAAAATCCTCCCTCTCTGTATCCTATTTTTTTGCCTGCAGATTGCCCAAAGTTTCTCTTTGAGCGTGTTGAACTCCCCCCTCCCTCTCCCCCCTCTCTTTGTGAAAGGCCGTTTTGTGTTGCAGTGAGCGGAAAGGAAGTTGCTGGTTTTGTGATGGGATCTCAGTGAAGATACTGTTGACTTTGTCGCCCACTAAAAAAAATAGGCCTTTATTTTACATTGAGTACGCCTTGTGTCCCGAACGCCTCGTCATGCCGGTCGAGGCAGGTTTGCATACATGTTTTAATTAGATGTGCAAAGGCAGTTAACAAAAGCCAGCTGTTCATCAGCAGGAAGGAAGCGGAGCATCGATCACCACACAATGTTGCAACGATAACCTCCAAGATCGGCGTCCCCCCAATCTAAGAGCTGATATTGGCTTGTGTATTGGACCAATGCTACTGTCTCCACTACCCAACATCTTTGCTTCTTTGTCATGACTTGGATTGTCTAGTGCTCGTTTCTTTGGTTTTCCTGGGTTTAGGCATAGGGAGGATTATTGCGGTTGGGTCGTGCCTCCCATGTGATAGATGATAAAGTTGCTTGCTCAGTCAGCTCGTGGGGAATAATCACCAACACCCTCCTGTCAAATTTGTCTTGCTTTCTTACTGGTTGAGCATTCTACACAATACAGGGATTAAGATCAAATCATGAGATTAGTTTCTCTCTCCCTTTGAATTCAAACAGGAATCTCAGTTAAACGGTCTCCCTTCTTAAAGACATTGGGAATCAAAGAAAAACTAGTACAGAATTCCTCCCATGTATGTTTCACTTGGTTGCCTTCATTTCTCTCCTCCCTGTTTCTCACTCCCTTGTCCCCTTTGTCCTTCCTTCTCCACAGTGTTGGCAGACAACCTGAAGTCCAACCCAGGGATAAAGTGGCAGTACTTCAGCTCAGAGGAGGGCATCTTCACAGTCTTCCCTGCACACAAGTTTCAGTGCAAGGGAAGTTACGAGCACCGCAGCAGGTAGAAAGACCAAGTCCTCCTTTTGTGTAACCTTTTCTATGTATTACCACGCCCAGAGTTGTTGCCAAACAACAATTTGTAAAATGCGTATGACTCACTTGGCAAAGTTTAAGGATAGCTGAGGAGGGGGGGGGGGGTCATATTGATGCCCTCACACACCCTGACCACACATGCCCCTGGCAGGAATGGCGCTTTGTCCCTCCAAAGCCGCATCGGAATCTCACACCTCCCGTGTTGGCCTTTTTTCTTGTGGCCGCGGCTGAAAGACGTTTCTATTTTTCTCTCTCTCTCTCTCTCTCTCGTCTTTTCTTTCTGTATTATTGGCTCTCTTTCTTCATTTTTGCATTTGCTCCCTTTCTCTTTGAGTCAGTGTGCTGGCATTCAGCCGTGAGAGAAATGACGTCACTAGCCTTGCTTGAAGTGTGAATGAGGCTTTGTGAGTACATCACTCCCCTTCACCCGCCTGTGTTAGTGTCTCCTTGACCAGCAGACCACACACACACACACACACGCTCACCACACTAATTGGTTTATTTCATTAAGCCGGGCCTTTACCCATCTTAAGACCTGCAGCAAAAATTGCAAATATAGTAATAGACGCAGACCTACAGATTTTGATCATAAAGTTGGCTTTGTGAAAGTCATTCATGTCACGTTTGTCTATTTGAGGGGATTCCTCTATAGCAGAATGTTACTCTAGATTATTTTACTGCAAGGCATGAAAGCTACTAAAATTGTATGTTATTCTGAAAAGATGTAAGCATTAACTGAAAAACCAATTTTTATGAATCTTGAGGTTTGTGTTGTGCGCACGTTTATCTAATTTGTGTGTGTGTGCGTGCTGTGCGCGCGCCTCCAGGCCTGTGTACGTGTCTGCAGTGCTCCCCCAATCCAAACACATTGTGGTGATGGTGGACCACGGCGCGTCTGTAACGGACACCCAGCTTCAGATCGCCAGAGACTCGGCGCTGGTTATCCTCAACGCTGCCGATGAACATGACAAGGTTAGTGAGAGGGATTGGACCTCGTCACTTTTACAAGGATGAATAATGACGAGTTCCTAATAAAGAATGCATAGTTAAACCCTCGTTTAGACTTTAAATCATTTTGAAAGCAGTCTTTTCTGATTCTCGTCTCGTTTTTGCTCCTCTCCAGATCTCCATTTTGTCGGTGGCAGAGGCGGTTCGCTCCTGTTCTCTGGACCAGTGCTACAAGAGTCTGCTCTCTCCGGCCACCAGCGAGACCAAGAGGAAGATGAGCACCTTCATCTCCAACATCAAGGCGTCAGATGGAGCCACACAGCACGCGGCGGGATTCCAGAAGGCCTTCCAGCTGATCCGGAATACCAGCAGCGTCTGCAAACAGAGTGCCAGTAAGAGATTGTCACCGTGCGCCGCATCCCAGATCGTTGCAACACAACCAGTTCGACCGGCAATCGATGTCACGTTGACATGCTTTTTAACTCGGTTCCAGCCACAGACATGGTGATCATCTACCTGTCGTCTGGCATCACGTCTCGAGACTCGTCGGAGCAGGAGAAGAGAGCGACACTCAGTGTGGTCAGAGAGGAGAACCGGCACCTCAACAACTCCGTCATGATCCTCACGTATGCTCTCATGAACGGTAGGTCACAGCATACCACTAATGCCATTCACTTGGTAATAATTTGCCATAAATCCACCGCCGCCCCCCCTAATCGGAGCCAAAGGGGCTTTACTAGTTGTACTAAGACTGAGCCCGTCATTTTACTTCATTCATGTTTTATTCCCCAATGCGAAGCATCAACAAAAGCGTTTCAGGGAAAAATGAACTACCTGTTTTGGCCTTCTCACATATTGCATCCTTTGAATTTATAGATGTGGTTTAACTTTACTTGCGTATTTAGAACAATATCCCGAAAAATCTTTTGGCGCTGTGTTGGTCACCTATTCTCCACATTTTTTGATTTTTTTTTTGGGCTCTTTTTGCGCGTATCTGCTCGGCTGGGAGCTGTTTCTGTATGTCAGATATCCGATCTCTATGTTCTTGGGTACAATGTGTTGAAGAGAAAAATAAAGGTTAGAGAGGTGCTCGGAAAACCTCAAAGGCTTTTTTTCGTGTGTGTGTGTGTTTCCTTTTCTTCTTTTATTGTCCCGGCCCATCCATCTGCCTCCTCTAATTCCAGCCTCCCTCTGCAACACACACACACACACACACACACACACCTACTGTGCATGCATTAGTCCACCATTAATACGACTCGTTTTTGCATTGGAGAATGATAATTAGGTACATCTAAGAGAGGAGCGAGTGAGACTTCAAAGGGTGTGCTGTTCACCCGCTGTATGACTGACAGAGGACCTTGGCTGTTTAAAGAGCTCCATGATGAAAAGGATGCAGAAATCTATCATCCTGAGTTTATTAGCGCTGCATATCCAAAAAAACGTTTGTTTTGTTGCTGATGCTGTTGCACACAGCTGAAAAACCCACTCTGGGCGTGTGGCTCTTATTTCCTGCATCCCGTGCCAAATGTGAAGTGATGGTTGTTCAAGGAGGTGAGCAGTCGACGCAGTATAAGCTACACTTATACTGCGTGTGTGCATTTTTGTGTTACTGAAATGGCCACCTTACACAAGCTGGCCTGAATAACCTGGTGAATGAACTTTTTTACCCTTCATGTTGATCATTACTTGCAAATGACTCATCGTATTTTGCATATGGCTGTATGTCTGTTTATTAAATGTCAGAAAATCCTTACTGCAATTACCCAAAGTATAAATCAATAGATTTATATTTGAAATAATAAACGGATGCTAGAGGATATATAGTTTGATCAACTTCCTCGCATTTTAGAGGTTTGAATGACAAATGAATGAAACAATTCATCCATTCATCTCCATTTAAAGCCCCTTGTGACACAGTTCATAGTTTCAGTCGACTGTTTGAGTATAGACTCTAAGTTTCATCTGAATAGGACCCCGCTCTTCCAGGCGTTGCCTCGTAGTTTTCTCACAGATTGAGTGGTTTATGAGTGACTGATCCCTGAGAGATGTAGTGCAACACTCAGCGTAATTACACCACGGGTAGCCGCCAGTTGGTAACCATATTTAAGTGGGAGTTCCTTTTTGGTAAATGATTTTATTCCATGTGACCTCATTATTCCCCGCTGACAAAATGCCGGTTGCAAAAATACCAACGTTTTCCCTTTTGAATGAGACCCATTAGTTTGGCATGAGGAACAAATCTGCTTTTTAGAGATCATCAATCACTACCTGGAAGAAAATATCACATTGTCTCTTTTTTTTGGAAGGAGTTTTTTTTTCATATAAAACAAGCGTATGTATATTGAATAATTCTGGTAGTCATTAAAGCTACACGGATTCTCACTCATAAAATGAAATTGACCAGAAACTGTGGCGTCAGCGAGCTCTCTCTCCTTTGTGTTGGTCTGACATTGCCACCCATCAGTCGCCCAGCGGGATGACCAGCAGAGCCTCGACATCAAAGCGGGATTGTGTTTTAATCCAGTCAGTGATTGGATGCTGCCACTGTGGGGAGCCAAATGTTGTAGGTGACAGCTGGAGGGTTGAGCCATGATTATCATCCTCCTCAAAGTGACCTTATGGGGCTTGGATAGATTAGGTCTGAAGAACGCATTAACAACTGCTGCACTTCTTTTTTTAAAGGGAGGACGGATCCGGTGATGTCATACCAAGTTCACACACCTCAATGTTTGTTCTCAAATCAGGGCCTGCGTGTATGAAACATCTCATGCTGCTGATCGAAATGTGGATGAGAAATCCATGACGGGTGTTGCGACATTACGTATCTAGCTCCTTTTTTTTGTTTATATAGCTGAAGAGGGAACAAGGTCAAGTCGTGTAGTCTTTAATGAAGAGCTGTTCACTCTTTTTACCTCCGTTGACATCACTGTTTGATTGGATGAAACGCATGTGTCTCTCCCTCCTTATCTGAACTCGTGCTCTACCCCCCCTCAGAGGGAGTAACGGGCCTGAAGGAGCTGGCCTTCTTGAGGGATCTCGCGGAGCAGAATTCGGTTAAGTACGGCGTCGACCTAACGTCGGGCCGAGACCGCTCGTCCGGGTCTGGGGGAGCGTCCGTGATGCCGGTGGTGAAGGGAAGCATGATGGTTCTGAACCAGCTGAGTAATCTGGAAACGACGGTGGGCCGCTTCTACATCAACCTCCCCAATCGCATGATCGACCTGGCCCGCTTCAGCCTGCCCTACACGGACCCCATGGGAGATGGTGAGCGGGTTTGGGACAATTATCAAAGACTTACCAAAGGGAAACACACACACACACACACACACCTAAGGCTCTCTTGTTTAATCTAGAAAATATTTTTACAAAAAATGTGTTAAACGTAAATGGAGAAACATGGTTTTTAATGCTGAGATTCTTTGGTGGAGACAAAGAAGTTATAAGATGTAGATAGAAAGTGACTGTATCTCGGCTACAACGTCAAAGTAGTCCTTGGATAGACCCATTTACTAAAGGGAAACGTCAGTATTCTGTTGTGTGCGTGCGTGCGTGTGCTACACTTTTACGGGACTCTTCTTCTTTCTGCAGGTTTCATTATGACCGTGAGCCGGCCGTGTTATTTTGGCAACCTTCTCCTGGGCGTAGTCGGGGTGGATGTGAACCTGGCGTACATCTTGGAGGATGTCACCTACTACCAAGACTCCCTGGCCTCGTACACCTTCCTCATCGACAACAAAGGTCAGTCCATCAGAGACGGGCAAGGCCATATGTTAACCGCAGTGCAGGAAATGGCACCTTTTCAAACTTGTGGTTGAACGCCAAGCAATTGTGAACGTTTTATCACAACAGCGTATTCCTTAAAAAAATCTGCATATTCAAAGCCTTCATCGTTAATAGCCTGAGAGAAACACTCCTGACTTTGCTAAACCACTGGTACTGCACAGCCGGGTAAGTTTAAGGGACATTAATGAGATGGGTTCCCCTTGAGTATGTTGAGTAGTATTTGCTACAATATGCCAACTAGAGAAGACCTAGTTTGGAGCCTCGCCCATTTTTACGTCTTAATACATAACTGTGACTCTCGGTCATCATACATCACATGTCATTCAGCTGACTCTTTTATCCCAAGCGATTTGCGTTGCATTTTGAACCCGTGGCTTATACATTTTGCCCGGGGAGCAATTAGGGGTTAGGTATCTTGCTCAAGGACACTTTGACATGGCACATGGGGCGGCCAGGATTCAAACCACCAACCTCCCACACACTCGCTCTACTCCATGTGCCACCATCGCCCATACCTTTTTTTTTAAAATTCAAATCCCTTAATAACCCTCAATAAAGCTTAATAAGAATGAGACTTGATCTTCATGATGGCTGCAAACACCCAGACCTGCTTTGGGTCCTGATCGCGGGGAGGCAGCTGTCAAGCTACCACGAAATGAGAAAGCATCATTTCTAAAAAGTGAAAAGACGAGGCTGAGATGAAAAGTTTCACTTGGTTTTGGGTGGAACTTAAAGGTAGAGTAGTGAATGGCGGGAGTCGGGGAGAGAGGAAATAATAAGAGCGTAATTGTGGTCCAATTGTGGTCTGTGTATGTTGCTTTTTGTTTGTATGTATGCACATTAATTAATGCTGACTTGTGTAACCTCCCAGGTTACACCCTGATGCATCCCTCACTGACACGGCCCTACTTGATGACGGAGCCTCCCCTTCACACTGACATCATCCACTATGAGAACATCCCAGGATTCCCTGCTGTGCGGCAGAACATCCTCGGGTAGGAGAGGATGAAGAACAAGTCGATAAAAACATTCTGGTTCAGAAACCAGATTTCCTCCATTATTGGACGCATGGTGTATATTGTGTGTACGTTTGTGTAACGCTGTGCATTTTTGCAGCCTCCCTCTGGGCAGTCAGGTCATTTCTGTCCCGGTCAACTCGTCTCTGTCCTGGCACACCAACCGACTCCGAGACACCAGCAAAGACGCATACAACGTCAGCTATGCATGGAAACTGGTGGGTGTTATCTAACAGCATATCTGACACATTAAACGTCACGCGGCAGCACTTTGACACTCACGCAGCCTGGAATCAACATCCTGCAAACTCGTATACACTTAAATGTAAAACCTTCCATACAAGTCGTTGTATAGTACAAGTTTTAAAATGATAAATAGAACCACATAGAGGAGTTGAACAAAACATACAGTACCAGTCAAAAGTTTAGTTTACATAAATCTGAATGAACAAAATAAGCAGAATCAGTAAAATATAGGGACAGTTAGCTCCATGACAGGGAACCATTGTTGGCCTGGAACAATAACAATAACTTTTTCTTTTAACAATAACCAGCCTTTATGCAACCACCACCGCCTTAAATTAGTCGGCTTCGGAAAAAAACAAGTGGTCCCACACCCAAAAACCTCCTGTACTCCAAATCAGCTTCTCCTCTCTCCTCCCGCCACACGGGTTGAGCTTTAGGAACAAATGGAACAGCAATAACATCACGTAGTCTTGAGAATTGTACCTGATTTAAGTATTTTAAAGAGACATTTTATTTTCCACACACTATTCAAACACCCCACCTCAAAACACAAAGGCTCACACTAATCACAAGGTAAATGTGTTGTACAGACATCTCCTAGATTGAACATCTTTGTACATCTTTGACTGCAACGATCAGATTTCCTCCTCCTCTCCGGTCTTTTATCTTCTAGGTTCAGGACACGTCGTTCATCCTCTGCATCGTTTATGTGCAACCGGAGATCCCAGTGAAGCACCTGAAGAACATCAACACCGTCCCCAGCTCCAAGTTACTGTACCATCGTTTGGACCTGCTGGGTCAGCCCAGCTCCTGCCTGCACTTCAAACAGCTGGCCACTGTTGGTGAGAAGAAGAAAAGAAGAATATACCAGAGCGGAGTCATCGATCCATAGCCGGCTCTGAATCACTCACCCCCCCCCGACCCCCTTCTGTGTCTTTCCCAGAGTCCCCCACTGTGATGTTGGCAGCTGGTAGTTTCTCCTCTCCCTACGAGCACCTCAGCCAGCCCGAAACAAAGCGCATGGTGGAGCACTACACCGCCTACCTGAGTGATAACACCAGGCTCATAGCCAACCCGGGCCTCAAGGTACACACGCCGGGGCGTATGTACGCACATATTCATGTTCTTCAAACACACAATGGTCGGGTCCCAGGATTTTTTTATTTTATTATTAGTGTTAGCAGCAGGTTTTCAATAAAACGCTTGCATCTTTAGGAACGGGCACAAGCCCCCACGTGGTTTTGGCAGCCTGTATGCATTCCTGGCCTGGGGGAGAAGGGGGTTAAAGTCCCAGCTCTGATTCCCAGGCTAGTCTTAAAGGCCCCCTCCGGTGACCTCATCACCCCTTTCAAACTAAGAAGCCTCTTGGGAAATCGGACCGTGATGTGCTTTGACTTGTTTTTCAGGTCATCGGGGCCAATCAAGTCTCACTTAAATACTGAGTCGTACCAGATGGGAATGGTCAATTATGCTTTCATAAGATTGTAAAATCACCATCTTGAGCTGCAATATTATTACTTCAAGTTTAGTTGCGAAATTACCTGAATATTTGTTTTTCTATTTTCTTTGTGGGTCGACTGGAGGCCAGTTTGCCAAACATTTCAGCCAACCTCAATAACGGGCAAACCCGAGTAACTTTGCTCCTACTAACTCAACTTTTCTTTCCCCTCCTCTTCCTCCTCCTCCATCCCCTCTGCAGTCCTCCGTCAGGAACGAGGTTATGGCGACCAGTCACGTCACGGATGAGTGGATGACACTAATGGAAATGAGTAGCCTCAACTGCTACATTGTTCGCCGTTACATAGCAACGCCCAGTGGGGTGCTGCGGATTTACCCGGGATCACTGATGGACAAAGCCTTCGACCCCACCCGCAGACAATGGTGAGGCTTACTTTGGAGGGTGTGAAGATGTGTGTGTGTGTGTGTGTGTGTGTGTGTGTGTGTGTGTGTGTGTGTGTGTGTGTGTGTGTGTGTGTGTGTGTGTGTGTGTGTGTGTGTGTGTGTGTGTGTGTGTGTGTGTGTGTATTTTAGGGAAGCAAAAGAAGGGTTTAAAATAGTGTTGGGTGGGTACAAGTTTAGGGAATGAGTGTGTGCCCAAGCTGCCAGCACATGTTTGTGCTTATTATGGTGAGCAGCCTTACTGAGTTGGAATTTACTTGAAATGTAATGATTTGACAACTATACAATAGCATCTAAGTGTAAAAGTTGTTTTCCACTATTGACTAAGAAGTCACTTTATGTAATGTTTAAAATAATATCCAACGTTCTGTGTGCTGTAAAGCTTTCTAGTCTTGTTTTTTGTTATTACGATGACTCTCGGCATCACTGTGTTCAAGGCTTTATTTTGTCTTCACTTGCACTGTTTAGCCGAGTTCAAAGGTGTTTTGCATCTCAAATGACCACCCTGCTTTAATTCCAGACTTCTTGCTTATTAAATGTATTTCAAAATATAAATTTCCTTAACCAGTCAAGATCACAAACAGACCGGTAAGATCAAACCTGTAGCGGCATCTCAAAAGACAAAGCGGTATTACTGTGGTGTCCAGCAAACATCAACAACAGTCTCTGTTGGGAAATGGCGTGTGACCGTGCGATGTGTGTCGTGTAGGTACCAGCATGCAGTGGCTAACCCCGGCCTCATCACCTTCACTGGACCCTACCTGGATGTGGGCGGGTCTGGCTACGTTGTGACCATCAGCCACACCATCCATGCCTCCAGGTAAGCGGGGCTATTTTTATAATGTGAGCTAATTCCAGTCAAATTAAAGGTGACATTTTATGGAAATGACACTTTAATTGTGCTTCTAAACGCTAATACGTAATAATAAGTATGTTTTAACCAAAATGGCCGTGGTTGGGCCACGGTTGTATTCCAGTATCTGCTCGTCAGTCACTGCGTTTCAGGCATAACCTTAGTATTGTCTCTGTTTAGCTCTCAGATGGCCCCCGGATATGCCTTTGCAGTGATGGGCATAGACTTCACCCTCCGCTACTTCTATAAGGTCCTACTGGACCTGCTGCCCATCTGCAACCAGGACCGGGGCAACAAGATCAGGTAGGAAGAAGTTGGATTGGATGGTTGGCTGACCTTTTCCTCCTCCTGCCATGTTCCCTGTATCTCTCTGGAGGGAGGGGGGGCGAACCGTCTGCATTACCAAGCCAGAATTAAACTTGCCGAGAGAATGAGAGATAGAGAGGGAGGGAGGACGAGATTAGCTGCTTATCATTCCTGCTGGAGATGTGGCCTCTCTTCATACTTTCTGCCTCCTTTTGTTTTCTCCATCTTTTTTCCTCAGCCTGTATCCCCTCCCCCGCTCCCTCCACCTCCTCCATGCTCTCTGCTGGTGTTCAGGAGCCGTGTGAAACCAGATTAGTTCAAAGGGAGTGGGGGACAGTCGCAGTATGTGGCAGAATGTTTAAAGGGTGGGAGGGGAGTAGAGTCGCGCATTGGAGTGGTGGTGGGGTCTAAATGCTAGAGGCCAATAAATACTTGTATTACTTGTAAGCTATATATATTTTATAGTGACCCCCTCCTACTTGTGTTTGTTCATTGTAGGTGCTTTATAATGGAAGACAGAGGGTACCTGGTCGCTCACCCCACCCTCATTGACCCCAAAGGTCACGCCCCTGCAGAGCAACAGCACATCACACACAAGGTAAAAGGAAAGGGCCTGATGTACGAATGTAAAAACACAAATTCATAACGGCAACGAGCTTCCTTCGTTCCTCCTGTTTCCATGTTTTTGTTCTTTGTTCATTTCTCTCTCGTCCTCGCGTCTTTTTCTGTTGACAGGAGCCGCTGGTGGCTAACGACATCCTCAACCATCCCAACTTCGTCAAGAAGAACCTGTGTAACAGCTTCAGCGACCGCACCGTGCAGCGCTTCTACAAGTTCAACACCAGTATCACGGTGAGGCAGGGAACCGAAGAGAACTAGATGGGTTGCACTAGCAGACGGGAGTCAAAACATTTGGGGGTATTACTCTGCCACCTAGTGGTCATCATTGCTCAATTCAATTTCTGTAATCTATAGTTCTCTTAAAAATCACTTTTTAAAATGTTTAGTTTTAGAGTATATTATTCAAATTCAAATTTTACAGTTTTAACTTCATTAGGGTGACGTATTACAAGACATCGTACTGTTTTAGATCATCAAGGAGCATATTGAGTAGGATTTCACAACTTGAAATAGCTACTTTGTCTATTCATGTCCCTTACTCCTTTTTCTACTGACATCTGGTGAATTTTTATACTTTGTGGTTATGTGGTTTTCTCTTTTTCTTGGTGATTGTGAGGAGGCCTGTCAGTTTTTCTCTTTTTTTTTCTAGATGAAGAAAAACTAAGTCATTCCTTGTCTTGCCATGCTTTTCTAATAGGGAGACCTGACAAACCTGGTGCACGGTAGCCATTGCTCCAAGTACCGTCTGACGCGGATCCCCGGCACCAACGCCTTTGCTGGCATCGTCAACGAGACGTGTGACTCTCTGGCGTTCTGCGCCTGCAGCACCGTGGATCGCCTCTGCCTCAACTGCCACAGGTCGGCCCTCCTCCCACACGCAGTGCTGCCAACATACAGTGATAGTCAACGCATTCGCATCGGTTTTTATACTGTCCAACTTCTTCAACTACTTCACCAAAGAGCCTGAGCTTAGGGAGATCCAGATCCGATCGTGTAATGCTGGCGTAGCAACGTGCAACATATGTGAATGTGTGTTTGTGACCATCAGTTGACCTAAAACGCAAATGAAATGCAGCTTTCTCACTGAACACGGGGCTGTTGTTGTGTTCTTCAGAATGGAGCAGAATGAATGCGAGTGTCCTTGTGAGTGTCCCCTGGAGGTCAATGAGTGTACTGGCAACCTCACCAATGCTGAAAACAGGTCAGTACATGATTGTATGCAATATCTCTCTGATATAAAATAACTTTTTTAAAGTCGCTGTAGATGGTATTTTCTATTAATCATCCCCTCTCCTTATAGACAATAGTAGTCACTCACTAGTACGCTTTTATATTGAAACTGTGGCTATTTATGTGCTCTTGCAAAAATGTTTTCTTCGTCTCTCACTGTCTTTTGTCCTTTCAAGCTCTCTCTCCATTGTTTTACCCAACTCTTTTCAACAACCTTTAAAGCCTGTGACAGCACGTTTCAAATGCCAATTCCTCCTTTATTACAAGACATGCAATTATGTTTTTTTTTGCTGTCAGATTTCCCCCATGCTTTGTGTCAGGCAGCATTAATGTTCGTCCTTCTGAAGCCGCTTCGCTTAAATCGACACGCTGCAGATTTCAGGGCTCAGGCTGCGAGTTCTTGAGGTTTCATTCCACGATTTGCACTGATGTTTACAGTACCAGCTGAAAGTTAATTCAATGAGAATGTGTGTCCAACGTTTGACTGGTACTATAAGATTGAAACTTGAAACCGGCGTACCTGCACCTTTTTTTTGTGTATTTTCACCGCATGTGTCCCATGATTGTGTTGTGTGCAGGAATCCAAGCTGTGAGGTGCATCACGAGCCTGTCAGCCTGAATGTGATTGATCCCAGTGTGCAGGATACGCTGCCCCAGTGCATCAACACTCGCTGTAACCAGAGATACACCAGCAGGTACACACTATACTTGGGAATGAACCAAGTCTGTGCCAACACACTCTTACAGCCATGTACGTCCAGACTCCGTATGTGAATCTACCAATAAATATATGTGTTGGACTGTGCAACGGTAACAGACTCAAATCTTCAATTTAGGTTTTATCCGTACATGTAACATTGATAGAGAACTGCTGAAAGTATCTCTGTTGTCCGGTATCCCACCGATAATCTTATTTCTATCTGTTTCAGTGACTGTTTCGGTGTGCTGGACTGTGAGTGGTGCATGGTGGACAGTGATGGTAAAACTCACCTCGACAAGCCTTACTGTGCCCTCCAGAAGGAATGTTTCGGAGGCATCGTCGGCGCCAAGAGCCCCTATGCGGACGGCCTGGGACTCCTAGGTGAGAGAGATGGGGATATGAAGGCTCACTCTGAAGAAATCAGTCAACTAGAAGTTTATTTTCTGTACTTGGCAGAGTCTGTTTCCACAGTTATGAGATACTGGTGCTAAATGTAGCGTGGCACAGTGGTTACACGCAAACCGGGCTGCAAATGGGTTACGCCAGCTGTATTGACTAAGATGACTATTGTGATTACGCTCGCACTCTACAGTTCGCTAACAGCGGCCAAACAAGTCTGTCTCTTATGGATAACTGTGATTGGGATGGTGATGGGTCAAACATAACTGGTCATTCAACATTTTTGATTTGACGTTTTTTCATTTGATGAGAATTAATGAACATTTATGTACAGAGTGACTTTATAACCAGATGTACATTTTGTATTTAAATCTAATCATTTAGCAGTACTCCCAGGTCCCACTAGATGGCGCTCTGAGGCCCACCAGTGGTTTATAATAGCTGCTGTAAAGAAACATGGTGGGGGGAAAAAAGCAGTCATGAAATGAATGACAACTTTATTTGTGTAGTTCATGAATAATAACCATCATTTTGTCTGCTGGTTTGTCTCTTTGTTATAAAAAACAGATTTGGCCGTCTCTCTGCAGTTGTTGAAGTTTTTTCCTGCGGTATTTCACACTGATTGAGTGGAAGTGGGGCGGAGTTTGGATGGGAGGCAGAGCGGTTTCATTGGCTCGTTGTCCAAAATCCTTTGTAATTTCTCCAATCAACTCGCCTGCGTGTCTTTGCTCTTTTCTCTTCCTTTAGCAGAATGAGGAGGTGGCCTCTCTGAACATGATCAAGAGCGCCCCCGTGGGTCCCGTCGCCGGGGGCATTATGGGATGCATCATGGTGTTGGTGCTGGCTGTGTACGCGTACAGACACCAGATCCACAGGCGTTCGCACCAGCACATGTCTCCATTAGCAGCACAGGGTAAAGTATCAAATACATTCATATAGTTTATAGGGCAATCTAACTGGGGCATAAACGTTGTTAATGATGCATTTTGTTACCATGTTTCTATTAATCTGTAGCATAACTTTTGCCTTTGTAGCAGTTTTATTTTCCCCCTAGTTGTCTTGTGATGCCCAGAAAAGTTCATGAGCAATAATAGAAGCAACGTCATGCTGTAGTTTGTGTACTTAACACTTGCGTTCAACATTTACTCATATTTCTTTGAATACCAAAGGAAGGGACGAAGCTTGAAAGCAGCCTGGTCAACGAGCAGTGTGGAAAGTGCTGCTGGAACTAAACGGCATGATTTTACGGATTGAATTACTCAGTGTTATTTGCATCGTTATTGAAACGAGCGAGCTTCCATCTGATGAAGAGCTCTGGATATGTGCAGGAGAGGGTAGCTGCATCATCACACGGCATTAGGCTGAGGACTGATGCGTGTGCTGAGCATGTTCAGCTTGTACCACTGACACATAAATACACACAAGCACGCACACCTTGCACGGCAGCTGGATTCTCGCGATGTCACGAGATTGCGCATGAATGGCAGGATGAGATGTCTCACAGACGGTTCTGTGTAACAAGCCATCTGGCCGGTCAGATTCCGCCTACGTGAGCAAAATCTGCGGCGATCTGAAGCATTCTGGTTTCCGTCTATAGGCCAATCAAACTGGCGTCTGTTCGTCCACGTCACCTCCAGGCAGATCGCCGTAGATAATCCGATTGTAAACGAAACGACAAGCAACCAGCAGAAAAGGAAGTCTTGAACCAAGCTTTACTGGATAAATGCTGCCCGTAGGCTTGTGTGGCGTTACTCTGCTAGCCGATGGGCCCTGAGATTGGGTTTGAAGTGACTCGTCGTGCCACATGTGAACTGAGCTGAAACCTCGTAGACTCCCTAAGTAGCCTTCCGTCTGGCTAAAAGATGTTCTCAGCGTACAGATACTAAAAGAAACCCTGTTTACATACAGTTCCTACTTGTCATACTTCAATATATATTGATTGTTTCGCTTCCCCTTTGCCTCTGCTGCTCCAGAAATGTCAGTGAGAATGTCCAACCTGGATAACGAAAGAGACGAGAGGGACGAAGACAGCCACGAGGACAGAGGCATCAGTAAGTACATTCACATCAAGGTTTTGAGTACTTGTCATTAAACAATCAAAAAATGACGTGACGTCGCAGGTACACCAACGCGGCCCTTGACCTGTGTGTTCTCTTTACGTGCAGTCAGTAATACCCGGTTCATCGCCGCGGTGATCGAGCGGCACACTCACACGCCTGAGCGGAGGCGGAGGTACTGGGGTCGATCCGGGACAGAGAGTGACCATGGTAAGACAGAAGGTTATGCCCCCAGTACACGTACATAGACACATTACGGCAGCGGAAAGGACCCAGTGAGTGTTTGTACTGCATTATGTCACACTTAACGGAAACCGAGTAAGCCGCATAGCCTCCGCCGGTCGGATCGTCGGCGCCGCCCCACCATATGATTTGAATGGTCTGTGGGCAGCATCTAGCTCGACACCCCTGATGTAGACTCAACTGAAGACACCAGTTCTGCCACAAAAAGAGCAGACCGATTGAACCCCCGTTTGTGTGTGGACACGGGATCCCTAAGAAAGAGCTGGACAATGTGGACAGACGTCTCCGTTACATCCCTTAACATTCGGCCACACTGACTCACTGGCCCAGAGACGCAACATAAAGTACATGTTTTCATTCATAAATGTACACTGGGGTAAATGGCTTTTCCTCAAACGATATTTACAGTAGTCTTAAATCCGTAGTTGGACTCAAGAAGTGAACAACACAGTAGCTGAGACCCGACACGTGGACAGACAGGTTGACCCACGGGGGGTCTTGCCACCTGCGTGTGGCATCGCCTCCTGGGCACTGAGGGCCTCCATTGTTTGTTGCGTAGCTGACAGCGGCGAGGAGGAATATGAAGAGAGGAGAGTGGGCTAAGGTGACCCGCGGACGAGTACCAGCTTGTCAGCTCCCTGTGAGTTTGGATGTTCAACCTGAGGGGATTGAGCGATCCGATCTATTGGGAAGATGAGCTCATCTTTAGCGAGTCTAGTTGCAGTTCACCACTCGTGCATAAAATTATATTTTTCTAAAATACAGATTAATTAAGTCTCCTTTTAAATATCTAAAAATGTATTTTCTAAAGCTAAATCTTTGGAAGGACTGTTTAAAGGAAACGGTGCCAAATGAATGTCTGTATTCTGGCATTGACATCTGAATTGTCTTTCACATGTAAGAGAAGCATAAAGAGTGACTCAAATTTCCCAATGGAAGGAGCAGTCTGAGCAAAGGCACAGAAAAGATGACATGTTGCATAACGGAGAATGGAAACCAAAGAAAATGGAAAAGTGGATAGATATACAGATGATGAAAGAGGGAAAATAAGAATGAAAAGAAAGTGCATGAGGACGGTGACATAAGAGTTTAAAATAATGGGCAGAGGGGGTGTGAGTCCATCAGGCGTTGGAAGAAAGTCATTATTACCAAGTGGACGTGTCGAAGTTACTGCTCCTCTCTGCTTGGGCAAAGGGCCGCTCTCTCATACCGCTTAAGGGTATGTTGAAACGCACGCACACACACACACACACACACACATGCACACGCACGTTCTCCATGCAGTTCACTAATAGAACAGGGCATTAAATGTGGTGAGTGTGTGACGCACACTTGGAGTGCTGTTTGGCAGCAAGCAATGGCAGAGCAACCCATTTAAATAATGAATTGCCCACCAGCTTTAATCTGCACGTCCTAACATTGCTCAATTCATTTTTTTATACTTTCAACTGCAATGTAGAGAAGAAGCGGAGCTTCTAAAACTAACAAAAAATGTTCTTGGGGAGACATGCTTCTAGAGCAAAGTGACAATAAAAGGAATGGAGAAATAATATTAGAGCAATATTTAACAGATGTTGTATACTTCCTAAATTGGGTCTCTATATTAGAAAGCATGTCTCCTGTCTGCGCTAAATGTGAAGCTACTGACAGCCTCCGCTTAGCTTAGCTTAGCTTAGCTAGTTAATGCTTGAAACCGTCTCTTGGATTTCGAGAATTGGGAACAATCGGTGCGCATGTGTGCATCTTTTTTTGAAGTCTCAATCCCTCGCTTCCTCCTTTCCTCCCTCCTTCTCTTTCCTCGTCCTCGTCACCTGTAATGCTCATTCTTCCACCGCTTCTTTTCTTTGCCCGCCTTCTTTCGTTTGGTATCAAAGCCCAGCTAATCTTAAGGGAGTCAGGCAGTCTCCTCACTCTGACTGAACAGGATTTTCCGACTCTGCAGTGGGACATCCAGGACATGTGATTAGTTTATATGGAGCCATATTATAGGACATTCCGATGCCTGAATACAGCCTATACAGCTGCTACCATAGCCATATAGCTTTAGGTCTTATTCATAAATAATCTGGCTTGGTTCTGTGCTTATTAAGAATTTGCTTGATGATCCCTCAACAGCTCTGAGAAGAATGTTCTTCGGATTTGCTTACTTGGCTGTTTAACTGGATATAAAAGGTTGTTGGGATGCAAACATACCAAAACATACCTCAAACCTTCGCCTTCTCGCTGCGTTCCTCAGAGCGTCCACACTGACACACACAAGCTCACAAGTTCCATAATCCGAAATCATTTTTCTATGAATATGACATGTAGATGTTTCTGTCATGCAGCAGATTTCCAGCATCGCTTCAGATCCTAAAACACGGCACTAAAGAAATGAAGGAAAATGGGTTTATTTCTGAATCGACTCCATATATATATTTCAGAAAGATGTCATGGCCCTGAAGGTGAGGGAACCCACTCAGCAGATGAAGGGTTATTATTACGCATACGAGTTCAAGTGATGAAGCAGTAAATGTAAACTAGGAGCTCGCATGGTTTTTATGAAAATACCGTGCTGGAAGAGCACATGATCAGTAATCTTGGCCGTCATGAACTTGAATTGTGACGACTGAGATGTCGTGTGTGATTGTGAAAGGTCCGTGTGCTTATTTCTCTGACCCTGTAATCTTTAACAGTTTCGCCCTCCAACTGCTCCACTTAGCAGTGAATCTTGGCTGCCATGTTGGCTTGTGTTTCCATCTCCTCGGGTTAAACATATGTGTGCAATGTGTTTGAACTCATCATAAATATGTATGCCTATTTTTTTAATTGTACAAGAAGGCTCAACACAAAGAGCAAAAACACCCTTTGGGAGATATTCATATGTCAATGTGCCATCGAAGAGCCTGTGCTGCTTCCTGAATGTTTCCGTGTTGAATGTCCATGAGTTGCGGGAAACATTTGTTCCGTAGTTTCTTCTGTCTTTCTTTTTCTGACATCACACAAACTAATTTTAAAAACACATCTAAAGCTCCAGTGGATGAGAACAATGAAGGAGAGCGGTGTGAACAGGTGATGGTGCAGGGCCTCATTGGTTAACCTCCCTCACAAGCAGCCAACCCAAAGCTGTAGAAACTCCTGTGCCTCAATTGGCCGCTGCAAAGTTAGAAGCTTCTCTCTTAGGAATCAGTTTTCATTTCATTCTTTTCTTTTGGGTGGGCGGGTTGATGTAAGAGTGATTAAAGTCCAGTAATTCCAACCTCTGCATGTGTTCTTTTTTTTTTTTGTCTCCAGGCTACAGCACCATGAGTCCGCAGGAGGACAGCGAGAATCCACCCGGGAACAACGACCCGCTCTCAGCCGGAGTAGACGTCGGTAACCACGACGACGACCTCGACCTAGACACGCCCCCTCAGACAGCAGCGTTGCTCAGTCACAAGTTTCACCCCTACCGGCACGCGCATACGCACCACCACCCGCTGCACATGCACACGCACCACCTGCAGGCCGCGGTCACCGTGCACAGCGTGGATGCAGAGTGCTGATCCACGGCGCCGCACTCAGACGTTTGTGCTCACTTGGACGGCACACATTAGGTGCTGTCCTGTCAGGGCGGAGTGCAGCAGCGAGGAGCGACAGCGGGACTTGCACCGTCGAAGCCGCTGGGAACTCTTCCATCGTTTGACGTTTAACTTCCTTCTCATTGTGCCAACATCTCATCTCCCCCTCCTCGCCCCAATATCTGGCAAGTGTACTCTAGTTTATAGAGATTTTTGTTGGAGGACTTTGGAGGGATTTTGGTAAGAGCGCACAAAAATGCAGTTTCAGCCAGTTGACTGAGAAGAGGACGCACCTGCAACCTAGAATCCTGAAGGAAGATGAGAGGCCTTCATTTCCACGCTGAAGGCCAGAGAAAATACTACTATAGTCACATTAAAGTGGAACTCTAGATGCTGATTGGAGCCCTTTTTGCCCAACATCCCCACTAAGAGGGGCTGGAGGGGACCAGAGCCGCCGCCTTTGTTAAACCGTCTCAAATGAAGATCACAAATACTGTATTTTACATAGACTGGGATCTAATATGAGATTCTATTACAGCTTTATTGAATTTTGCAGATCAACACTCCTCAGTTTGTTCTCTGAAAGATATTAGGACATTTTCAAGAGTGTCTAGAAACTTTTTTTAACGATTCAAATGACTACAGGAAGAAACACTTTAAAAGAGGAAAAGCTTATTTTTCTACTATTTATTAAAGATGTCGATTTTCCATGTCATATAAATAGCAGCAGCATAAGTAACAGCCCAATCTATAAACAATGCATCATATTTAAAGATCATTATAGTTACTTTTTCAGAGTTTTCGGAATTCTGTGTATATCCAAGAGCAAGTTTTACATATTTTTATCAGTCATTCTTTTCCAGCATATTGAGGGTTCATAATCCTCAAAGGCCCATCTGGATTTTGTTTTTTGTAGTTTTTTTGTGAGCCATTTCTCCTTGAGGATATTATGTTTACCACATAGCGTGTTTAAGTGTTCTTTGCAACCTGGAAACATAAGGACGGTCAGGGACCTAAAAATCGAAGGCAGTTCGGCTCCTTTCCAAACAATCTAGGTATTTTTCATTGATTATTTGTGAAGAATAAACGCTGTCCGTCAGAGTGGCAAAGCGACAGTGGTCATTGACACATTTTACTTCCCCTGAATCACTGAGCTCTTGGTGTAACTGTGAGGTAAGACTTGCTGCACTGAACGTCCTCATTCGGGACATGTCCTCTCGATATGGAGCGTAGGTCTTTGTGAGACACTCGACACCAGCAAAACATTCCCCGGGTTCGCCACGGCTGGAGATTTGGTGCGTGAGGACAAAGCGATTGACACACATTCAGTGCTGTCTCTTATATCTGCCTGAGTGCAAAAACTAGTATAGAAAGCTCCAGTTTTACCAGAACCTTTTCCAGCTGAGGAAACTTCTGGTGCTGGAGTCTCCTTCTCACCAATAAGAGGGAGAAATGCTGCTGTTGTTGGTCAGAGGTTCTACACATCTGTCAACTCCTCTGTGGTTAACCACTCCCAATGTATTCTCTATGTCTCGTGTGTGTGTGTGTGTGTGTGTGTGTGTGTGTGTGTGTGTGTGTGTGTGTGTGTGTGTGTGTGTGTGTGTGTGTGTGTGTGTGTGTGTGTGTGTGTGTGTGTGTGTGTGTGTGTGTGTGAGAGAGAGAGAGCGTCAGTGTGATTGTGATAAGAGAATGTTTACCCACCTGGAACATTTTTATTGAATATGTTGTACTGTTTTTTTTTTTTTTTAATAACATAGCATTTGAGAATTATGGTAAGAAATCCACTTTATATTTCTGATGAAGATCTGTGCTTTTTGGTTTTGATTGTTCAACTGGTCAAAACGGTTTATGTTCGACATCCATTTGCTTCTGGGTGAAAAAGTGTCTATTGTTTTCTAGAGATTCCTTATGAAGTGTAAATACCGAATCGATATAACACCATTTGTGATCCATTTTGTTATGTTGGTAAGACATGACTCGTGCCTCAAATGATGCTGAAATATTTGGGTTTAATATTTGAAATCGTTTGTTCATGGTGTCTCACTATATTTTGATGCCTCGGATGTTTTTTAGATTCATTTTTCTTTAGGTCCATATTGGATGGAAGTCGGTTTTTGGAAACATTTATACACACACTTTATGATTGAGATACTTCTAATTTCATACGTCTTCAAAATATTAAAGAAAGCTCATTATTGCAGACGTTTATACAGAGTAAGACCAAATAGAAGATTCTATTGGGTGATTGAGGGCTTACGGCCAGCTGCTGTAAGCTTTGCTCTAATTGATCAAATAGTACTCAAGATAGTGCCACACACATTCATTCAGTTAGTGTTCATTTGAACACCTCTTTAATGTTGTTGCATATTAACGTCAAAGTAGTACTGTGTCTGAACTTGGATGTGTATTCGGTTAAATACTCAACTCTTAACTGACATAAATGTTTAACATCACGTGAAATGGCAGTCGATTAGTTACTGTTGAAAGTTTGACCATAAACAACATGTATTTACTCGCACACATCTTCCCATCGTCCATCCGAACGTCGAAGCAGCTTCGTAGCTTTTCTGGGGATTTATTTTGATACGCGTGTCAATTTTGGTCGAATTCCTTATTTACTAAATTGACACTGCTGTTGTAAACGTGTGTGTGTGTGTGTGAGAGAGATAGAGAGAGAGAGAGAGACACCTGCATTGATAAATATACTGAAGGAACGTGTACATCAACCCCCTCATGTATCGTATAAAGGTTATCAAATTGAGATTTATTGCAATGTGAATGTGATAAAGTCCATTTTACACTTTCAGTATCCGTTTTTTCTTAGCAAGCTGAAGCCACACTGCTCTTTGGGGGGGTTCACATTTCAAAGTAAGCTGCGCCTCAGTGCCTTGTTCCCCTGATTCATGTTCACTCAGCAGCGAGTCCTCGTTAGTTACGCCATGTCTGTGTGCTGTTTCTAATGTGTAAAAACCGCTGTGGGGTGTAGGTGAGAATGGCCGTGCCATTTGTGGGTGAATAGTGGTACATGCGGCCTGGAAGACCCCATCAGTTATTTATAAAGTCTTTCTGTACATACTGCATTTCCTGCCAGGAGAGCTGGGAAAACCATTGTGAAGAGCCGCCGTGTCCCAACATCGTGCTGTATGTGATACGAGTCTGCTTGAGTTTGCGTCGGGGGGGAATTAGGAGTACAGGTTGTTTTTAGTTTTTTACAGATCTTTTTAGTCAAATTAGTCCAATGCTGGAGGTTACGATTGAAGCAAATCAACGCATTATTTAAAATCTTTATTTCCACCCCCACCCCAGATGGCACATGAATAAGACATTACTAATATTTACTAAATTGTCTAATTGAAATAACCACACGCTAAAGCTTTTTTTGTATTGATAAACCTAAATGGTAAAACAAAGGTTTTGTGTCAGACATGGATGTGGTGTATCACTGCCTATTTAAAAGTGGCTGCACTAATATAATGCCTGTTTCAGCATTGATTCATTCTTATTTCTCCATCTCATCGTCACTGTCTCCTGTACTCGGCCTCTTTCTGCCGAGCTGTCTGCTTCTCCTTGCCAGGGAGTCGCTGTGAATTGGAGCACCGGGCTCGGTGTCCAAGCTCCCTCAGGTCATTTCAGTCACTCTCCACTCTGCCAAGTAGTACAGGAGATGTGCACTAGCAGCATATTGTTTTTGCAGTCCAGAGTCCCAATTACTCAAAACCATCTCGACACTGATCATCTCAAATCTTGCATGTAAATAATTTCAAAGGGCTTTAAAATGAATCACGTATTTTGCTCGAAACAAAGAATCGTCCAGGAAAATCTTTAAATGATGAAATTCACAATGATCTGATCAAAGGTACTGTACACCGATGGTTAACGTCGTCCATAGATCGAATGAGAGCCTTCATATGGCACAGGACACGTAAAAAGGTGGCAACTTCCTTGCTACACATCTAGCTGCTGGGCAAGTAGCTTCCCAGACGCACTGGCGAGGAGCTATGCTTCCAACTGCTGCAATTAGGACATGAATTGGGAAGGGACCTCTTGTGCATATCGTCCAGTGTGTCCAGGTCAGCTGTTATTAGTAGGTCACACCTCGCTTAATCTCCATGATACGAGAAAACAAGCTGTCACCGGCTGATTAATGTGGGCAGAGGCCCCAGTCCACTTTTAAAACTCCAGACACAATTGCCGAGCGACGGATCCGCCATCCCAATGTACAATCATACCCCTTTAGCAGGTGCTCACCGGCAACTCCCACGCGCACTGAACCATCGAGGGTTGAGCCCCCCATCTCCCTCGCCTCCCAGCCTCACGCCCACAGAGCTGATCTCAGGTGCCTGCTTTGCCCGTTCAGCCACTCTTCCCACCCACGCGCTCGCACTCAGTCCCAGCGAGCGGCGCCGAACGCTGCTTCTCCTTTCTACACCCACCCACTCCGAAAGGCTGTGAATCACTGGCTGACACGCTGAAGCACCGCCAGGGCTCTCGTGTTTTTAGATGGAGAGGGACTAACATCTCTTTCCCTTGGTTTGTGAAGCGTAGCCCACTATTACAGGGTTTGACTTGCACAGGTATTATGCTGTGAGAGGTACAGTTCGTGTAACTGTGGGCTTACTTGAGTTAATGTGTGTGTGTCTCTAAGTGTTACATGGGTGCGTTTGTGCCAGTGGGACTGAGAGAAAAATAGTTCTCTATTGAGAACTTTTATTAGCACTTAGCGGAGTAAGTCATGCATCCCCAAAATCAGCTTGTGTAAGTGACAGGCAAGTCCTTGCTGTATTGTCAGAGAACCTCTGCTCAATGAGTCGCGTCCCCCGATCTGTGAGCAGGTAGCGACTTGTGTTTGTGCTGCACACCTGAAGGCCTTTCAAGTGCAAGAAACAATGTCTTTGTTTCAGCTGATTGCAATTGGATGTAAAATGTGTCTTGCACGTGTACAGGATGAACGCTTGTCCTCTGCATTTCTCACCTTTTGCAAAATCTTGGTGTGTGATTTGTAGCACATGCAATACTATTTTTGTACATAATAACATGACAATCATTTGTAATTTTTAGGGGGCTTTCAGTACACAGTATCAGTATTATGAAAAAACAGATTAAAGGATATCCAGCTGTACTAGGACTCAAGCCCCAATTGTAATCAAGAAATGTTTTTTAAATGTTCATAAAATGTTTCAGACCCTACAAAGACGTCCTTGTATGTTTTAAAACCCCAACTCCTCTATAAAAGCCAGTATCATTGCCTTATTGGAAAAAAAACCTCCTTCATATCGGTTTCACCACGTTGAAGGAGCATTTGGCCCCTTTTGATATGCAGGAAGACACGCTTTTTAAAAAAAAAAATTTAGCACATATAATACTGAGCAGAATCAAGCTGATGCATGAAGACGTGTTGAATCTCTCAGAAAAACATAAAAAATATGCAGTTGATCCTCTATTGAAATGTCAGGAGACGCCCTTTTCTCCGGACTGACTCCCCGCTCTTGACTGGACTAAGTGTGAACTTGATTGCAGCGTTCATACAAACGGTCCATTTACAGTCGAGGGGTGTGAGTTCCACCGGTTCAGCCACTTGGCAATATGAGATCATTTTCACCCACTGACAACTGTGATTGTCTGGACTCCAATCTGCCAAGAAACACTTCACACAGATGGCGAGCAAGAGGGAGAGAGAGAGAGGGAGCGAACATGGAGGCCGGATGATGGATGGTTTATTTCACCGTCTCGTACAGGCCTCTGCATAATCATGCTAAATATTTCCTCTGGTGGGTTGATGTGTGCAATTGCTGACATGTTTGGGGGCCTACATGAGTGTGAACGCGTCCTACGAGTGTGTGCGCGTCTGTCAGCGACTCATGCAGCCTGCGGAAGCTACGGAGGCATTGTGAGGACTCGGCAGGGAGCTCTGTTCCATTTGTGTTTGCCAGGAGCAGCTTTTCCACCCACGGTGGGAAGGCAAGCGGGCTCGGTTGGTTGGCTGCCGGTTTGGCGTTCAATGGATGACTTGGGTAGAAAGGAGGAAACGCAGGCAGCCATTCATGGTTCCATTACGGGGAAATTACAGGAAAGCTACGCCGGTTTGGAGATATTCTCCATCCAAAACCTGTCAAAAATAAGTTAACATGTATACAAAAAGAGTCGTTAGCAGGTTGGCATCAATTCTAATCAATCAAAAAGTAAGAGCAGAGACTGAACAAAGTTTATTCAATGGTCAGCTGGTGGCACTGCCGGATCTTGGTTGGCTTCTTTGTATTCGGCAGACAGTTGGGGGCCGCTAGGAGTCTGCAAGGTGCAGCCCGACATGCTGGAACCCACGTGGACTACCAACTGTGCTGTCCTCATTTGACCTAAAAAAAAAACCTGAATAAAGGATATAATGAAATCAATATTCTTAAAAAAAAAAAAAAAAGAAATTGCAAGGAAATGTATTTATTCTCTGACGGATCCATGACATTGTAAAAAAAATCTTCTTCCACTAACGGTAGTGTTGTGATTGATCCTAAAACATCAGATCCAACAGAACAAAATGACCAGCAGTGAATAAAAAAAAAAAAGCCAAACACTTCAGCCGCATAAGGGAGTAGTATTCAATTCCAAGAAAAATACTTTTACTTTGTTGCATTTTATACGAGATGTAACCTTTCTATCTTTCAGACCCGCCTCCCACCTGCTCTCTCCCCCTCTGTCTGTCTGTGTCTCTCCCTCCCTCTCTCTCTCTCCCTTTCCTCACACTTTTCCCTCAGCCGCTCAAGATGGCGGCAGCCCCTTCCATCCAGCCGCCGGTCGTCCCCTCTTCTCTAGCCGGGGAGAGCGCACTTTCCCCGCAGATGAACAGCCCGGAGAGCCGGCAGCCGGGGGACGAGGAGGAGGCGGCGGTGGCCGCGGCCGCGCAGCGCTCCGACCCGGAGATGAGCTTCCGTGACCTGCCGGACCTGGAGCCGGAGGAGATCGAGAGGAGGCTCGCCAAAACTCGCCAGGAGCTGAGCAACAGGAGGAAAATCCTCATTAAGAACCTTCCGCCCGACACCACCAACCAGGTACGCGGTGCAAAAGTATAGTGCGTCCCGCCAGCGCACTTTCAAAATGTTGGTTACGTGTTGTTTCGCTCTACAGGACATTATTTAGTCAGTGTATTGGCTGATATAAAAAAGCCACACGTCTATAGAGAACTTCGCTTTAAAGTTGGAGGTTCCTGGAATTTGGCCAACAGGCTGTTTTTTTTTCTATCGGCGTTCAAACAAATAAGCTGGTGTCGTAATTTGTTACACAACCACACACCTTGACCGTCCTCCTCTCATCTAAATGCTCAATTAGGCACAGTTGTTCTAACACATTTCCAACGGATCACAAACTGCATCTTTTTTTTTTTTTTTTTTTTTACTTGACCAAATGAACCTTCATCGTTTTACTGATGTTTTGTGATTATCTGAACTGACCTCTAAAGCTCATTGCTGATGAGCTCTGTCGCTTTCCTCGCAGCAGGAGGCGGGACGGTGGATGAAGTCCTTCATTTACGTGTTAATAAAAGTCTGTTTGGCAATATATCAATTATTCACATTTCCAACTGCCACTAGAAGATTGGATCTTTTCACTGCGTTGAGCAGTTGTGTAAAGAACTATGCAATTATATGCATAGTTGCTTTTCCCATTATCCGTTTATATAACATCTGTTACTCTGCTTCTGCAGCCGTCTCTCAGCATACATTTTAATATCCAACATGTACAATAAGAAAGTGACATTTAATCAGCTCCTTTTCTGAAAGGAATGCGTTACGGACAATGCAATAAAGCTCTCATGGCCACTTGTTTTATTTAAATATTGTTGCAGTTGTTACTGTTTCAGCTGCTTAAGGCCGTTGCAGTTTCTTTTTAACACGTGACCGATGGAATGAGTTCTAACACTACAAGCACAATACATTCTTGGAGACAAAGTGCCAAAGAGAAACCTCGGTCTGCTGCTTGTGCGTTACGCTGCCTTTACACAGATTAACACATGGTCCTGTGGTGGGGCGAAACCCCTTGAATGGCTTAATGCTGCTAGTATGTTGGATGTTATGAGTGATTGTCATTGTTGACAGACCAAAAAAAACCTTGTATTTTGAGTAACTAAACAGGATGCCGGCCTCCCCGACCAAAAGGTCACACAAAGGGCCACCTGCGTGACGTCGATTTGGCTTTCTCCGTTAGTTGTTGAAACTCTTTAACGTAGAGTGCAGAATTATTTTGGTATTCCCCACCGTCCCGACGTCAGCCCACAGCGAAATTAACAACCCACTTGAAAGAATGGGAGGCAGAAACGCCTGATTTGGTATGAATGCGGCCTCAAGGCCTTCACACAGCGGGGAGCTTCTTTGGGTTTTAATTGTCAACATTTTTTTCCCATAGAGATTGTGGAAAAAGTTTGAATTATTCTAGCTTTCTTTCACCTCACAAATAAGGCATCAACCAACCCCATCGTGCAGCATAGACATATCCATAAATTACACTACAGTGTACAACAGCTGGGATGCTCTCAGTCCTTATCGCCATCTTTATTACCCCGGTCAACCTCGAGAAGAAACTCAATCAAATAGCTTTCAGTAGCCTGGGCTCCTCAACAATTAAGCTGAGACAGGCTTCCAGGCGCTGCTGCTGCGGTCGGCAGCATCCCGGCAGTTGGTCCGCTGCCCGCTCGCACTTAACTGGAAAAACTGTTGCAACTGTGGAACATTTTGGAAAAGCATTCGTCACGAGTAGATGTGACGGTTGTCAATGGTCCCTCGGCACGTTGTCGGTGACAGGCGCTCGGCGAAGCAGCAGCAGAAGAGGAACATCTCTCTCTCCTGCTCTGAATTCTCCACATTAGGGGGGCCGGGGGGGGGGGGGTCCTGCTTGCTTGGTGACATTCATAGAGCTGGTGTCGAACACACCGTACAGTGTCTTCCGTGGTTTTATCGCTTGATGGCAAAGGGAACTCGCCCATCCGACACACTCTCCCATTCCTCTCATGCCCGCTGCCCCATTAGCGAACACTGAATCGTAGACTGTGTGTGTGCGTGTGTGTGTGTGTGTGTGTGTGCGTGTGCGAGGAGTAGATGGCACACTGTGTTTTAATATACGGCCCCTCTGACCGCCCTCGTCCCACAGAGAATTGAAAAAATCGTGCAATGGGACGCGAGAGACAGGAAGACAGAAGGGTTGAATTAGAGGAGGGGAAAGATGGAGGAAGGAAGGATGCAGCAGAAAGAGAATATTAAGAGACAAAAACGGAAGGTCTTAAACATCATAATTTAGATGTATATTTCAAAGACGAATAAAATGATTTGCTGGATACTCGACATTCTTCATGATGAACGTAAAGAAGTCAATGAATTTGAGATATGAATTAGCAGTTACACTCATCACCTTCTGGCTTCTTCACAGTACATTTTGCATTGTGCACAAACGCCTGTGGAAGCCGGCACAACATTGTATAAACAAAGCTTGAATAGGAGCGCCTCACTCATAGCCTGCACCGTTTGATCATTGGTCAATAAGTTTAGCTGAGATGCTTTCAGTGGCATTTAGCGGAATGAAAGTCAACTAACGTATCCAAATCATTCGCTCAAGTGGAAGCCCAAACCAAGGTCTTGATTGGGAATATACCCTTCACCACAAGTGACTAAACCTGGAAATAATAAAAAAACGAAGACGTTGTGTAAAAGCATAATTGTTGGTGCCCTGCAGGGTAAAATAATAGTGTTTTTGTGTTCGCTTCCAAGGACTAATTGAGACTTCTGAATAAGTCGATAACTTATCTCAGAAACACGCATGTTCTGCAACACGTGGATGTTTATATGGACTCGGAGCAGCTGTGTGTTTGTGGGTCTGGTTGTGTGCCCATGTAAACACGGATACATGTAAATGTCACAAAGCAGCGTGTGCCAGAGCTGTTCTCTATCTACGCACTTCCTCCTCGCTACTGTGTGTGTGTGTGTGTGTGTGTGTGTGTGTGTGTGTGTGTGTGTGTGTGTGTGTGTGTGTGTGTGTGTCCGCAGCAACAGCATATGTTCATGAATTCCACCCCTCCCGGTTCGCTGTGATTCACTGGCATTACCTCAAGTTTTCCAGATGTTTTAGCCCCAATTATGCTACAGCCATTCAAGATCCACTTGTTTGTCCGGGTTGCAGTAGCGAGTCGGACAAATGAGATGCAGCCGTTTATTTGGGTTGGATGATGAGCTCTACCTGTGACCTCCCAATGGCAAGCTTATTGAAATCCTACGCGATGGGAGAGACGAGGAGACGTGATGTGGATAAACTCAAGATCTGGATATTAAGGATGGCATATTTTCATATACGGTACATCACAGAATAAGTCTTCATTGAACCAGAGATGCATCATACAAACTTGGACAATCACATTTTATATTTTCAGATAAATGGATGGAAGGCTACATGGAAATATGTTTCCACCGATACAAGATTTTGTTTGGGCATTTCTGATGATACACTTTCAGGTGGCCTGCTGAAAAGGAGTAATGGTGACTGCTGACATGTGACAGTGAGGTTAGTGGGAGATGGAGCAGGTGGGGCCTGTTTGACCCTGTTTAGGATCCTGCTGTCTTCTATTTTACTAGTGCTCAGGATCCTTTGATCCGTCGGTGAAGCAGAAAAACGGTGTGATACACAACGGAAACCCGATGGTTACGCAGAAGACGCGTATTGAAATTGATGTTGGACTATATGTACACGTAAACTCCTGTCATTGAGCCGTCACTGAGGAGCAAACACTTCAGTAATAGAAGGTCAAGCAGAAGAGGTTCCCACTGTAGCAAGCAATGATTAGAGTGCACAGGGTGCTCATTGCTCAGTCTGATGCATTTCAGTTCTTCCTGTGAGATGCTGGTGGCAAAGCCAGTTATCAGCATGAACCCATCCATCCTCCCCTACGTCAAGTTTTTTTGTCTCCGAGCTTCTCTGCCAGTCTCCACATCCCCTGCGGTCGCAGAATGTATATTTTTCTGACATTCCCCTGAAATTACTTGCTAAAAAAAATTATACAATCCACAATTTAGTTACTGCAATCCAACAAAAACGACAAATATTGTGATTGTGTTTTGACCCATGATCATGTGAAGATCATGTGATGTGTGAAGATTGACGGTCTTCTCAGCGGAGGAACCCCCCCCCCTATGTGAGGCCCGTGGCTACAGGGCCTGCAGGCGAGCTGCGACGTGTCGCGGTGGGTGGGGGGAGGGAGGTGGGGTCATACAGGGTGTCGGCAAAATGAGTCCTGTCTTTGCGCGAGCCACCTGCTTCCCTCGGCCCACTGGTTCTGTCCTCTGTGATGTCAAACCAACCTGCTTCTCTATGATTAAATGTCCCAGCGGAATGTAGACGTCCCACGCAAAACTCCCATCCACCCACATCAAATGCAAATATGATATCTGCCCCATGCAGGATTGTATTTATTTAAACGTTGGGAAATCTACTGAAGATTTGTTTTGTACGGTTGATCCAATCGCACATGATGGGGACTTGTAGCTTATCGCACCGCGGCTCCACCCAAGTTTCCGCTGCAAGCTTTAAAACAATTTTTTCGTAAACGTGAACACTGGCACGATTGCTTAAGCCAGACGTACCCGGTTTCTGCCTAATTTAACCGGACCATTAAACCGCCTAGCAAAGAAAGTAGGAGGATACAAATGAGGGAAAAGAGAAATGAGATTGATGGAAAGCCCAGTGACAGGACAGGAAGGTTCAGAAAGACAGGAAGTGAACAGAAGAGTAATGCAATTGTTGTCAATATGCAAGTATACATACATTTTCAGAAAAAGCAGGCCTTCGATGGGTCAGTGACTCGGGCTGTGTTCCACTACAGCAGCTCACCCTAATTAAAGTACGCCACTACTAAAATCCTTGGTACTAATGCAGTGCTTGTATTACTAAATGTAAGTCATACAAATGAAGCTCTTGGCCATGCCAATAATTGTGAACCATGCGGTAGTGTTGTTTGCTGGCAGACCAGAACATCCTCATGTTCCCCCTCTGTGACACATTTCATTGCATCAGTAGGTCAAGGACACGGTCACTGCTGGTAAGGAGGCCATGCAGTTTGTGTTTGTCCCCTAAACACCCCCCCCCCTCCCCACCCTCTCTCCTTCTACACGCACATCATTTTGTTAAAGCAGTGTGTCTGTTTGTGTGCATGGATGAACAGGTGTAAACGCGTATTCCTTTCTCACCTTACGTTTGCATCTCTTTGTACACTTCACACCGCACATAAGTCCCCTCGAGAGAGACTTGCAAAGGAATTAGAAAGATCTAAACTGGAAAACAAGCTGACCGACAGAAGGATCCAAAGGCTATTTGTAGTTGGTTTGCGCTTTTATTTGTAGGAAAGACGGTAGAAAGGGTTAAAGCAACTGTATCCATCTCTGCATGAACATATGGCTCCATTTGTGTTAAAAAATCCCATCCTGATTTAAAGTTTGTAAGTTGAGTTTTTGGGAGTATTTGGTTCCGCTGCCTCTCTGCTGAGCCCAGCGGCTCTCTTGAATCACTCGTGAGCTGCGCTTAGCTATTACCATGGTGTTGATTAGGAGCATTATAGAACAGCGTGAAAGGATAATTAAAGTAGAACATTAAAACATTGAACGTTAAAAGGAAACGGGATGAAACAAATTGAAATGGCGTAAAAACGTTGTTTGGCGGAGAAGAGACGCCGGACGGTTCGGACTCCTAAAAATAGTCTCTGAGCGTCTTGTCATCAGCCAGAGCTGTGCGGAACAAACTTTCAGCCCGATTTATAGCTTGGGCACGAGTAATGAAACGCTAACGACATAATACAACCTCCGTGTGCGTCCTGTTTAGTATTCTATTACATTACATTACATATAAAGCTTACGCTTTTATCCAAACTGACTTACAAGCTGGGACGAAGCAGGAAGCAATATTTTTGTTTTCCTTTTTTGATCACTGCTGTAGTTGATTTATTTCCGAATCGAGGTGAATACAAAAGCTCACCCCCCCCCCACTCCCCCCCCACATAAACCTGCATTATGTTGCTCTGCTATCGCAGCACGCTCTGCTCTGAATGTAAGAGCGAGTGAGCTTGACCCTCTGCGTGGGCTGCCCTGCATGGCCTTCACTGATCCGGCACATTCCTGCTCACTGTGTTCATCACTGCGCTGAATCGTGCGCGAGAGAAATGAAGAGTGTCGATGTACATTTTGCAAAGATGGGATTGGATTGGAAATGTCCAACCTGCTTTCGCATATAAAGGATGCGCAAGGTATCCCCATTAGTTCATTTCTTTTTTTTGAATGATGTGAATAGAAGCAGGAGAACATGGGCAACATTAAATGATACTGAAAAAGAGTTTCGAGAACATTATCTGACAACACGCGGCAGCCGCATCCTCCAAATAGTCGTCATTGAAAGATTGCTTTCACTCGCGTCGTCCTTTTATCCACATAAGGTCCCGTCTCCATCCATTAAGCTGAAAAAGATACTTGAAACCCTGCATGCAATTCACATGTCATTACAGTATTTGAAATGTTTTGATGGAATTGAACGGTGATATTATAAGATGAACAAAAGGAGGTCAGGAGTGTCTCCATATCATACAGATCATGGAACAGATATTGTTGAGTGTTGGCAGTGTTGCGTAAAACAATGACGGCTCTTCTTCACACAGTGCATCATACAGCAAAGCCCTCTTTGTCTCTGGTGCCACTTAACACTAATGGCTTTATGCTGAAGTGGCCTTTTCAGTGTCAGAGTTTAGACCTTCTGCGCTGTGGTTGTTGGTTTAACTTCTTAGTTTTACGTTGCTCAGCGCTCGGTTCTTACGCCCACACTGTGCTCCCGTCGGACCTCGAATTGTTGGACAGGTTTTGACTGCGAGCAGATCCACAAGGTTACCCGTATCACAGGAGCGTACCTGAAATAATGCCCGGTTTGTGCTGTCGGTCGCGTTAGGGTTGTAGCCCATGAGCAGTTGGCAGCACAGTCACTCAAATGTGACTGTGCACTAACTTACTGAAAGTATTTGCTGACAATTTTTTAATGTATGCATTTTCAGGAAAAATTATTAATTTTGTGTGTCGCTAAAATTGTTATAACTAGATTCACTGCAATGAAACTGACAACTTTGATAAAAATTCAGCATCATTTTACGTCGCTGTCAATGCGCACGTGAAGACATTACTTTAATATATTGTGCCCTTTGTTTCAATGGAATTTGGTTTAGGCTCCATAATGCATTGGAACATCTTGTTGATGTCCTGTGTTTCTCTTTATTTCACTTTGCAGGAAGTCCATGAACTCCTGAAGGAATATGAACTGAAATACTGCTTTGTGGACCGTAACAAAGGCACAGGTAAGACTCCCACCTGACCAGACATACAGATGGTCAAACAAACACACTTACTTGAACCCACATATCCGTGAGCACCCTCATAATACTTATCCTAACCGTAACTTTTTAATCATCCAAATGACGAAGTCTACCATACCTTTGACCCCAAAACAGGTCTCAAACAGCCAGGTAAAGAATACAAATGTCCAATCCAAAATGTCCTCAAGTTAAACTCTGATTGGTTCCCACAAAGATGGACGAGCACCTATTCAGCTCAAATGATCCGGTAAAGCAAACCCTAAGCATACAGCTATGTCATATCTATCATTACAACGTTGTATTTATAGTGGTATGGAAAGCAGTGAGGTGGTGATGGCATGACTGAAGCACTTGCTTTACATACTGTAGAAATAGTGCAGGGGTCACACTCAAGCCTGTGACCTTAGTGATCAACATGGGTTTCATTACTCATTCAAGACTTTTTTTCTGTGATATTTAAAATGCAGTTATGTGACAAATCTCCACATATACTCGACTTGTTTGTTATTGACACTGATTGGTCTCTGAATTGAGTCAAGCAAATGGAAATCCAACTTACTAAAATGTAAAGAGGAAATGCACTCAGTTGGCAATTGAATAGCTACTGATACAGTCTTGATGCATACTGTAAATGCTGGATTATATTCTAGGATTAAAAAAAATGTAGTTTGTTACAATTACAGCCTCCAAAATGTCCAAGAAGCTGGAAAGCTGTTTTGAACCATTCTAACCTCCATGAAGGGAGAGCATTAGTTTTAGCTAGCTGTAATTAACTAGTAACTGAGTGCATAATATTGACGGAGCACAGGACTACAGTTTACTAAATGTCTACAGGTGTAGACATTCTTCTGTTAAAGGGATTTTCGGAGGTAGTTTCTAATGTGCATGCCGGGTCCAAGGACAGAGGGTGTCTGCAGGGATGCATACTGAAAACAAGCTAACTAGTGGAAGAAAGTGACTTGCTAAATTGACAATCAGTTTAAGCATTAGCAGAGTTTCATGATGACAGACTGATCACAGAAATAGATGGCAGTCATGAACAAGCGTACACACGCACACAAAGACCCCAGCCCCTAGTGTGTGTCCCTTTCCAGGGAAATGTCTCGCACAGTGCCTATACTTAGTCCATGCAGTCAGCCAAGCACCTGAAACTTAACGCTGCTGGAAAGCAGTAGAAGCTGTGTACAGCTGAGATATCAAAGTACCAGCATGTCGAAGAGGTTAATGGGGTTTAGGGACAAATGGACAAATGAAACACAGGCCCTCATCGGACCAGCAGCGGCTTTGGAGTTTTGCTGAGATGTGGGGAGTGCAACAGCAATCCGTCTTCCCTGTCCTAAAAAGATGTTAAAGGAGATTTACAATTTTTCCCAACAAGCCCATTGGAGTCTTTCCTCAAAGACTAGAAAGACAGAGACTAGAAAACACAGGTAAAAAACGGGTAGAAATACAAAATTGTGTTTTCAGATCATATTCCTACGGTTGCTGTTCAAGCTAAAGCGCCTCATTCTCGCCTTTTTCAAGCGGCTTTCAAAACAAATTGTGAGGGTCAAGTGTTGTTTCAGTCCTGTAGCAGTAATGTCTGTCTGTCAGTCATATTGATGAATGAGGGATGATTATTGTGCATTTACTTTCTTAGAGAGAGTTGGAAGAAAAGAAAGACATTGAGTTACATTAGCTATGTAGCTGGAGCCATTAGCCAGTTAGCTTGGCTAATTGTAATGACCAGGAACGGCTCTTCCCAAAGGTGAACGGCGAAAACAGCATCTCTAAAGCATGTGTACAGGTCATCGAGTTGTACTACGTTAGTTCAGAGGAATAATTGTTTCTGTGAAAAAGGTGGGATGGCTCCTTACGGGTTACATGGCAGCATACTGCATACATCAAGAGCTGTAATTGCTCTGCATTTGAACAGCACCTTTTTTCAATCTACTTTAGAAAATGTTCACGCAAACTGTTTCATTCGCCGCTGCTGGCGAGCAGCCATCCGATGGCCGTCAGAGACGCTTCAACATGCAGACAGGATTAAAAAACGGTCCGCTGTGTCTCGATGGATTATGGAACCGATAAAACGTTGTTCTATTCAATCAGCTGTTGTCGATGTTGACAGATAACTAATTAAACGAGTACGGATGGGATTGTTTGAAGTGGGATGCCGCTTTACCTGCGCGTGCGTGTGTGTGTGTGTGTGTGTGTGTGTGTGTGTGTAGTTGGAGGTGTGGATGATTGATATCAAACGCCTTACACATATTTTCTTGAACCTGTGACCCCCCCCTCCTCCTCAGTAACCCCCCAACAGCAAACACACACTACTTAACCTCAATATGAGATTTACCATTGAAGCAGTTTGCACGCAGCATCTGGGCGTGTTTACAGTCTGACTCACTCCTCTCCTTCCTCTCTCCTTCGCTGTCTCTCTTCTCGGTCACCCTTCCTGCCTCTCACTGTCTCGCAGCTTCAGAAAATAAAAAGATTCTTCCTGCGTGTTGTTGCAGCCGTATTCGAGTGAATACGCTGAAATGGCAAATTCAGAACGGGCAGCTGAGCACAGCGTGAATTATGTATCCGTTGAGATCCACAGACTCAGGAAGGTTCTTGGACTATTTCGGCATGGGGGAGGAAAGTGGATTTACATTTCGTGAAATATAATTATGGCAATTTATAGTAAAATGGAGAATTGGGAGATTATGATGTTGAAAATGGTCTTTGATGTTTTCTGTTATTTTCTAAAAGTGTTAATGAGGGAATTTCTCCTCTTCACTGAGGCGTTTTCTGAGCATCCTATTTTGTTGTACATAGTGGAGTCCTTGTTTGACTGTTATGGGATGGACTGATGATTCTGTGAAGCAGGACATGATTCCTGAAAAGCCCGACTTGATACTACAGAGCCTTGGAATACGCAATATTTAGTCTGGATTGCTTGTCTGTGAGTTGTTTATGATGGCTGTAATCTAAGAACACTTCAAATGTTATTTATTGCTGCTTTTGCTCGCACACACACATAAACAGCCTTTTCTGCCTAGAAACACTAGTGACTCATTGGGATTAAATAAACAATCCACTACTTGCACCTCCTATCAATAGAAGCAATAAAATATCACATGCGTTGCAATTGTAGAATGCTAACACATTATTTATTTTCTTTGTGTCTTCTTTACGCGGCACTGACAGAACTCGTGTAGCGTCTTTTTTTTCTTGACACAAAATGCACCAATTAATTTTTGGTGAAAAAAATACTTTTTTTTATTTATGCTGACCATCTTAAAATATGCACAGAAAACGTGGTCCAACACCGAAAACGCTGATCCATAACTGAGATTGGAATTGGACGAGAACGAACAGATGGAACATAATCAATATTTAGCATAAAATGAGCTTTAGCACGTTAGGTAAGCTGTTCATCTATTTTTGCGGTACATAACTGACATAAATGTAGTGGGTATCTTCAATGGCGGATGGCATCATTTTTTTATTTTTTATAAAAATGTTAAATATTTGAGGGTGGTAATATTGTTAGATTCTTTATCAATGTTTCATCACAGAACTCAAAAGAAGCCATGCGTTTCAATTTCTATCGGTCAAATTGTCTTTAATTATTAAGTTTGTTTCATCTCTTTCTGCTCTTGTTATCACTTTTGGATCTGTAATAAAAGCATAATAAAATAATAAACCTTTGAAAGAAGTGAACTTCTCACACAATGTTTGTCCTCAGATTAATCAAATTTTATGGGATTATTGTTTGTGTAACGTGGAAGTATTTTATTTTCATAATATATAGATCACAATCATTGTCGAGGTTACAAAGAAATCTTCAATACGCACTAGAAGTGAGTGAATAGAAGCGAGCCAGGCTCTCCTGTCAAGGGGCTGTGGATCAAAAATGGCATCACTCTGGAGAGATGATTTAATGTGTTTTTTGTTGTGTGCAGAGAGGTTGTTATAATAAGATGAGGGTTTCTCACGTAGACACAAAACCAGTCAAGCATGCAGCAGATATTCAGAATGCCAAGGTTGTCACTTGGGAGCGCGAGTGTCTGTGTGTTGGTTCTGAAAAGGTAACGTTTGTCTGCTTGGGGATTCCAGCTGTCAGGTCTGTAATAAGGGGAAGAAGATGGGACTGCTGTGTTTAACGCTGGCATTATTTTCTATCGGTACTGTTTACAGATGGGTTAATAAACCAATGAATGAATACTCATCATGTACATTTAAGAATTTAAAACTTTAACTATTTTTTTTTTAGAAAATTCTTATTTTATTTCCTAGTTCTTAGCTTCTCAAGATGTCAACCTTTCTTTTTTTTCTTGCATGAACACATGACGTAACGTTTCAACCACGAACCAATTCTTTAAATTCACTTTAAACGGGTGAGGGGTCACGTTGGTGCAAGCGAACGGCATCACCTTATTTGGCTGTGTAAAGACTCACTTTCTGGCTCTCTGTGTGACTCGGTTTTGAAGTTGCTTTCCTTCAGATGTATATAACGGCTTCCCCTGGGATAAAGGTGTTAATTACACTAAAGACGCTACTTTCTAGGGACGCGTTAGTAATTGACCCTGTGGTAATTATGTCACATTACACGTTCTGTTTCTCTGCCTTTGCTGTAAAAGGATTTTCTGGGTGTAACGGAAAAAGACTGGCGTGGAAAGATGTCATCCTCGTTCTCTCTTCTAATCGTTGTGTTCTCAGCGTTTTGTGTCATTTAGCCAGCGGCGCCTCTGTTGCCTCGTCTCCGACCTTTGCTCTAATGGAAAGAAAGAAATACTGCTCAGAGGAGCTTTGGGATGCATCTGCACCTCATGACTGCATCAGCCCACTGAGCTGGACTTATTAGGCCATACTGATGGGACTGTTTATGTGTCTGTCGGTGTGTGTGTGTGTGTGTGTGTGTGTCCGCGCGCATAAAACTCCCCTGTCTCCATTTACGGCTTTGCTTCGGGCTGTTGCTTCATGAGGATTGTTCCTTAAAGACCCACCCTCTGAACACACAGACACCGCACGCATTCGAGTACCATCACCTCCGTTAATACTGAGCTTTTGGCAGTTTTCTGAACCACAACTTTTTTTTTTTTTTTTTTTCCAACCGAGACGTGCTTTAAAAAAGTATTTAATCCCCATTCCGTTCTTTTGCAATAGTTCCCCTTCCCACATCTTGCTACCACTTCTTAAACTATTGCTTCACCACTGGCAAACTAAAGGCACTTTACCAGCAGCTTGTTAGCTGGCGCTTGTTATCCGACGTTATCTGTCTCCATACACGCCTTACTATCTGGTGGGGTTGTTGGCGGAAGAACTCTAGTGGTGTGTGCTGATAATTTTAGTCTTCATCTCCAATGATTCAACTCACCTGAGGCCTTTAATAAATTATGCTTGTCCTTATGTCAGCCGGCCCTTGTTGTCTTTTTTAAACCATATCGGAACAGGCCAGACAAAAAGCATTCATGTATATTCAGAGATGAATGGGTCTCGCGTGGTGCATTTTTACAGCCACTATTTTAAATGCCCCAAGGCAGTCTTTATGTTTAAACAACTTCTTATTTACAGCCAGGGTGCAGTAGAAAATATGTTTTAGCTTCACAATTGTCAGAGATAAATGAAACAATGAAGAACGCAGGTTGGGAAGACGGTGGTATTATGAGGAACATGATAAAAAGCTTGAGGCTTGTTTTGGTTTCAGGTGTCTTCTGCTGATATTTAACTCTTAATTGAGAGCACAGACCAAAAAAAAAAGACACAAAGGTGTCCTGACAGGTACACAGATTTACATACAATGTGCAACCGCAGTTATTAATCTGCGGGCATCAGTCAATCCGACCACACAACCAGCCGCGGTGACCCGGCCGCCTGCACGTGGGCTGCAGAGCTCTGTGTGCTAATTCCACAGTGCTGCGACAATGACACTGGCGGCGGTTTATCGTGGGAATCCCAGCCCTTTCAACGGAGGCCCTTTGTGTTCACGGCTGCACCGTCCAGTGACGAAGAACACACATCGAGCTCACTGGCCTGTCGCTTTGTGTTGGTGTGTTTTGTGTCAGACGCAGATGATGAAGCGATGAGTACAGGTTCACTGGTCCTGCAGCGACGCGTAAAGTAGCACCATACATCATAAGAACTGTCTCCATTGTGACTTTGCAGCTAAAACAGTTATTTAGGTCGGCTTTGTCCTTTTTTTTTTTTACTTTTTGTGCTTACACAAATAAGCGATTCTCTTGAATGTCTTTCATCCCTGCCCACAAAGATAAATGAATTTGGGCTGCTGCTGTTTTTCTTGTTTTTCTTTGGTAACAGCGCTGCTGAATTGATTCAGCTTGGCTGTTAGTGGTTGCACTGCCGTGTGACTGCTTCCTCAGCATCACTACTGTTGGGTATCGGATGCATTTTCTGAGTAGCGAGCATATTCCAAAAACCCAGGAACGGGTATTTTTTTATTAGGGTCACTTCTGCTAACAGAAGCATTTTGAGACTCAAAGCAACTATTTCGCTTCTCCATTTTCCAGCCGAATAGCAGGCGAGTCCTTCTAATTGCTTCCTTGGACAGCAGCTTGTCACACTCGCTCCCTTTGCCTCTCATTTTCCCCTCTTTCCTTTTTTCTCCTTCTGTCATCATCCGTCCATCTGTCACCTCGTGAATCACTAAATGTAAATCCGCATTGGCCCCGCCGACGTGATGGGGTTGTTATCTTTGTTCAAACTCACCACACACCCGGTTACCCGGTGGCTCCGGCTGTTGGGTTGACTGAATATGTAAGTGTGTGAGATCATGCTTCACGCTTTCGCCTGTGCTTTCCTTTTTATGTATGTGTTTATTCACAATTTTATTATTAGTGATAATTGGTAGATTAGGCGTCTTTCATACTGACACATCTGTCTAGAGAATGAAGAACATCTGATTTGAGAATTGTTTTTTTGTTTCATTTCATGCTACGTGTAGAATGTTAAGAAAGTGAACGGTTGGGTGGTGAAGGTCAGCATGACTTAAAATGACAGATTCCTTCACTAACCAAAGAAAGGGAGACAGAAGGTGAACAAATTAGATTGAAGGATCGATAGATAATGAATTAATGTCACAATGGCTGGCAGGGGCGGCTTCTCTTGCACTGTTAGAAAGCACTGTTGTTTCTTCAATCTGCAAACTAGCTGTTGTTCTGACATTTGTTTCCAATAGAAACGCTAACATGTACTTGAATACTAGTTAAATGATGCAGGCATTTTTACAGTGAGATGTTGAGGCACCAGAGTGGCGCGTGAACAATGCTACCGTGGGCGGGTGAGTGGGCGGCCGGATGAAGAGGCGCTGAGTGGTAGATCCACATCCATCGCGTCCCTCCATCCCGCATCCTTCTGTCCATCCACATCAAACACCCAACAATCTCACATACTTTACTGAAACTTTTCTGATAACATCACACATAATGTTTTTTTTTTTTCCTTAACAGATTTTAGGATTTGGTTACGTTTGACATCTACTACATTTATGTTTCATTCATGCGGCTGCATTTCTTGCTTCCCGCGTCCCTCCATCCTCCTCAGTTTCATCAGCTTTTCTTATTTTACACACAGGCTGTGCTCTAGGTTGTTGAGTGTAAATTAATTTGACCAATTCAACATCAGGTTTAAGATTTTCCCTCAGAAATTACAAGTTGAGACATTTTTAAAGTCAGTTTTGACAACTTTGTAGTTTAGGCTGGAAGGACGCGGCGCTCCTTTTGATTGAGCCGAACCCTGCGACTTACAGCGTAAGCTGCAGATACCAGTAGAATTTATTTTTCATACCTCTACAGAATAAGAGAATTCTATACTTGCTTTTAATTGAGGCTGCAGGTGTTCCAATTAAACAAATAGAAACGTGTTCATTAAACTAGCCTTCTCTTCTTAAGGACAGTAATTGTAAAATCAAGTGTTTCTGAATTGATCAGTGACTCTGGGCCAAGCAGCCTGTCCACTTGCATGAGCAGCCACCAATGGTTGGACGTCCTATGGGACCTGATGGGGAACGATGAATGGTGCTGGAAGGCAGGTTCACACCACCACACTGATTCTAGTGGAGATGGTAGAAAACTGAAGGACCCGGTCTGGCAGAGTATTGCACGAGTAAATAACAGGGATAAGTGCAGTTGCTGTAAGTCGTATTTCTAAAATAATGATAATTAAAATGTATTGAGCTCAGAAATAATGTGCATCTGAAGACTGCAGTGGAAATGGTGAGTGTGGCGACGGCAGGACTGGTGGGAGGACTGATTGATGGATTCTGCTCTCATTCTCCCGTCAAATAGACGGGAGAATGGGAGCAGAATCGAGAGGAGGAGGAGGAGGAGGAAGAAGAGGTGATAATGGAGAGGAAGGAAAGGCCGATGTGTTAAAAAACAAAAGGCTCCAAGGATGAGAGGACCGCTCGAGAGAGCAACGTAGGATGAGAGGGGAGAGGGGAGAGGAGCGAGTCGGAAGTGTTTACTCGTGTAGCAGAGCGGCCGGGAGGAATATAAAGCCACAGAGACGCCAAAGAGGATGAGGCTCTATTGGTGCTGCAGAAACAAGAGGCACAATCACTGCGGTTTCAAAGCTCATTTGCAGAGTGTGTTCATATTTGTGTCAATGATTGCTGTTGGGTTTTTACCGCAGATAGTTAAAGGCAAAGGAGTGCCATATCATTCTTCCATTGTCTTCCTTGTTTTTTTACTTTATTTGTAATGTTTGCTTTTCAGGTCATCTACACACATGATGCATTTATTTAGTCTTGGACATGAGGAAAGAGCAGCGGGCCATAGAGAGCTCATCCTTCCAGCCTTTGCTCAAACACATTATTACCTCTCAGTTTTGGTTGAAATTTCGATGATGATGAAATTGCGATGATTCTCGTGAATTTGTAAGCCGTCCTCGGTTCCTTGATTTGCTCTGATGTTCTGTTCATCTCTTAAGCAAAGTGAAATCGTCGACATCATTACTCAAGCAACTTCTGACCTGTCCTGTTTTTCAGGGGGAAGGTCTCATGAGAAAATAATCTAAATCGGCTATGAAAGTGATGTTTACCCAGTCATTGTTATATCGGATGGAGTTACGTTAACTACGTTAAAGGTTCAAAATTTGGCTGACGTCCATGTTAACCTGTAATATACAACATATATTTGTGTTTTTAGAAAATGAGTATTTGCATTACAATTTGGATGTTGTTGTGAGCAATGTGAATTTTTATTTGTTTAGGTTGGAAGCTAATAACTGCGATATGACGTCAGTCGGTCACTTCCCCTTGTTAACATCTGTTCTTTATCATTAGGACACTATAGCTGGAATTGATAACCCAGTAAAAAGGACATCCTTGAATCCGTCCTATAGATTTCAGTTCTAATCATTGTGGTGGATGCGTTGTGATTACCTAAACCGAAGTAGGGATAAATGCCATTGAATCTTACTGCACAAAGAGTTACCAAGCATATCAATAAAGCAATCGCAAATGGATTGTCTGAATATTCGGATCTGTTCCTGTTGGTCCACTGAGTTTTTTTTTTTTTTTTATTCCTGTGACTTTCATCTTTGCCTCGGGGCCGAGACGAAGCAGCGCGATCAGTTTTCACACAGCACTGTGCTGTGTTCGTAGCTCCCCTGGTTGTAATTAGCTCTTTCAACAGGGAACGTGGCAGCAGAATCGCAGCCTTTGAGGTGATTTCAGCTAAATGATTTCTTCTCTTTGCATGTTCCTGTGAGGAGCAGAGGCAATCGGCATGTTTAAATGAAGAGACCCATAATTGAATGTTTTCTTTTTACTTCATTTTTTTTTACGTTCAGCAGGAAACCCAGTTAATGAGTGTCCACCTGTGAATGATGTTGGTGCATCTTGGAGTTCGCCCTTTCATTGCTTGAGAAAGTATTGAGCAGGACACACACACACACACACACACCTTTGCAGGCAGCACAAAGTGAGAAAGAAAGTGGGAGGGAGAGAATGTCTGAATAATATTCTCCCCATTTTATCTGTTAGGTAGCGTACTCAGTGGGTTAAAGCAGATTAGCCTCTCATGTTAGTGTAGGAGATCCATTACTGTGTGTGTGTGTGTGTGAGTGTTAGACGGGGCCAGAAGTCATTGATGTGTCTGAAGACTGATGGAAGCACATAGAAATGGAGATGGGGAAGTAGTGAGAGAGCGCAAAGGAATGACGGACAACAAAAGCCGAGAGATGGGAGGAAATAACTTGGTGAAGCTGAGATGAGTAGGCAAAAATGGAGACCTTGATAGAGATGCAGTAAACTCAGGCAAAGATTTTGAATATGTTCCATCCAAGGCTCCAGCGCTTATGAGTCACCCACCGATGCCTGCATTTATTTTATAATGTTTTCCTACTTTTCAGACAAAATCATTTCAAACATCTCTGTTGAGGAATCGTTGGTTTTGTCTAGATACAGATTGTAGCTTTGATGTGAGATGAAAGAGGGGACGTTGGCGTGCAGGTCATTGAGGTCGTACTCTGTCACAGATGTTTTAAGCCACTGCCAGATCTCCTGTCTGCTGCGCTTATGCACCAGAGCACTTGAGAGGGAATTCTGCCAAGTTCTAGACTGTTTCCACAACTGGCTCTTAAGTCTGTTTTTAAAGGTACACTATGCAACATTTTTCAGTTAATTAATGTCAACCCCGGTTGCATAGTGTACCCTTTTTAAAGGGGAAATCTTTGTTTGGTAACAACAAACCAAGCTGGTGTGAACAATGGTTACATCCCAATTTACCACATGCAGGACTTAAGGTCCAGAGTTTGGTGAGTTTGGATGTTCAATAAAAGAGTTGTTTTGTCAGCGTGGAAAGTTGCCTTGTACATTTACATGTACGTGGTTACACTGGGCCGCGGATGCTGTGTCTCTTCATTATCACATAAACATTTAGTATTTTTCCATTTGCAACACAAATCTATTAACAGACCTTTTTTTTGTTATTCGAGGTCGCACACATTGGGTTGTAACTACACACTGCACGTGATTAGAGAGAGGGAGATGCATTATGCCTGCCGATATTAATAAATATTCTTACTGACATAGAAATAGTGCCTTGTTGTAATTGTCAGTGGATTTAGTTTTCATAAGTATTATTGTTTCACTGACACGTATATCCTCTTTCCAACTAGACAAGGTGTTTGTGTGTGTGTCAGTGGATTCCCCCACATAGTGGCTCCTATTGGCTTTCTAGCTAATGTGTTGTCTTTCTCTCTGTGTGTCTGTCTGTCCTTTATTACTGTCTGTCTGTCTGTCAATTTTTGTTTTTTTGTCCCCAAACTATGAACCCCCTATTCTTTTTTTTTTTTTTTTTTGTCACTCACATTCGGCATGTCATTTACTTTCTTTGCTTTTCATGTGAGTTGTTCTTTTCGTTGCATGCATTTTGTCTCCATCCTGCATCTCCACATACTGTTTTCTTTTTTTTAAATGTATGTTCATGTTTGTCTGTGTCTGCTCGCCTTTCACACGTACCCGCTCCATTTATGTCTGTGCGTCTCTTTCTTTGGGTTTGTTCCCGTCTCTTGCGTGTCCTCTCTCCTCGTCGCTGTCCCCATCATGTCCCCTCCTCCAGCTTTTGTGACTTTGCTGAACGGGGACCAGGCTCAGGATGCCATCCGCTCCCTCCACCATAGCTCTGTCCGGGGGCGCCTGATCAACGTCACGCTGCAGCCCACCGACTCCCTGCTCTGCCTCACCAACCTCCCCCACACCTTCACCGCCCAGCAGTTTGAGGAGCTGGTGCGCGCCTACGGGAATATCGAGCGCTCCTTCCTGGTGTACAGCGAGCTGACGGGCCACTCCAAAGGCTACGGGTTTGTTGAGTACATGAAGAAGGATTCTGCTTCACGGGCCCGTTCGGAGCTGCTGGGCCGACCTCTGGTATGTCGGGGAAGTTATTAGAATGATCCTGTCCGCTTTCATTATTTCATGTGATAGCTTAAATCTTATCTGTAAGGCGGAAAGATCTTTGGAGAAAAGCATCTGTCAAAGTGCTCCTGTTTTTAAAATGAAAACGACGCCCTAGGACTGAACTTTAATTGACTTAAATTAAGGCGACACAGTATCATTTATGTGATTTAACTTGATCTTTCAAAATCCTTACACCACATTCTTTTACGGCAACGTATTGTAACAAAGGATTTGATTATTTTTGATTAGACTACTGGCCAACACAGCAGTTTACACGTTTATATAGGTTTAGTTAAGCCCCAAACAAAAGCGCAATCAGCAGCCTTATTTGATTTAAACAAACTGAGTGAAAGCGGAACGATCCTCTTCAGTCATTGGTCACATCCTCACTTTTAGTTGCTTATTTACACAAAAACTTAAACTTGTAAACAAAACCATAAAAAGATCAGTTAAACAAAATACTGGTTCTGCCTGATGAGTTTGGTTTGGTACAAAATATGAACACAAAATTATCTTACTGCGGTTTACATATAGATTTCACCAAAGATTGTCTGACCTCTGCTTTCTGATTGGCTCAATCAGTAAGACTTTACTGCTGATGAGCTTTCAAAATCAACACTTTCCAACCACGAGTAAGAATGTATCATCATTTTCTCAAAATAAAGACTCTAATGGGTACTAGTGCAGCATAGGAGTGGAAAGTGAGTTGTGGGTGTTGAAACGCTGATCCCCCGCTGTGATTGTGCAGGACGATCGCTCGTTGATGGTGCAGTGGATGGACGTCAATCAGCTGAGCCATGAGGAGAACCTGCACTCAAAGTGTCTGTGCATAAACCGGCTGCCGCTGGATCTCTGCGACTCCGAAGAACTCACCCAGCTCTTCTCAGAAACCTACAAACCCGTCTTCTGCCAGGTGTGTGTGTGTGTGTGTGTGTGTGTGTGTGTGAGACACATCGGGTGGGATCATAATAATGGTCTCTACAAAATTACACTACGTGGGGCTTTTAGTTTCCACTCCTCATGCGATTAGTTCTGCATGATGTATTTAAAGAGGTTAGCGCTGACTGTAATGTCTGCGCTGTGAAACCAAAGTTAAAGGAACGTGGAGCCCTACGTTGTTGGCAGACGCTCTACAACAAAATGATATTCATTGATGAGGTCTGACAAATTGCCCCAAAGTCTTTACACAGAAATGCTCCCCTTCTTCCACACACCAATCAATCAAACCACCAGGTGAGATGCGCTGACATGAAATTCAGTGTTCAGGGTCTCCATTGGCCAATCTCACAGTATCGCCAAGCAACGGTTTCCGTGGCGAGTCATGACACCAGCCCCACCCTTCGACTCCCTCTATGCACTGCTGGGTTTCTATGGACCCCCCCTGCCCCGTTACATCCACAGCGCCTCCACCCTCCTATTTAGACATCACTCAATGGGTATTTGTCATCTGCTGCATTCCCAGTTTTAGCTCCACCTCTTTGCCCCCCTCCCACATAGAAATCAATACACCCACATCATCCTGGTCCCATGATGCTTTGTGGGTGTTTAGCTCATGTTGCTTCCCTGTTGCAGAGCCAGCAGGCTTTGACCTATGGTTCAGGGTTTTGTGTACGATATGTGCTTGCAAATATGTTATGTATGCGTGCGTTTGTGTTGGTGCTTTACTGCCCTTCAGCTTGTATACACCAGAAATACTTTAAAGCACACTGCTTCTGTAACCCATCAATGAACAGGGTGTTCTATAACACGACATGTACAGGGATGTGAAAGCATACACGGTAGCATTCAAATGAGTCACCGGGGTATTATTTCACCACGCCTGTGTGAGTTTGAATTGGATTTGAATTTGAATCAGAACTGCTGTTTTGTATTCATTGGACAGGCTCTATGTGCACGGTTTGATACTCCATAGGACACCCCTGTGAGGTTATGTTGGTTTAATCTGTTTAATATATCTGGGCGCCCCAGAGAGTACGGTGTTAGTGGTGCTGAAAGTATAATCGTAACATCACCGGTTTGATGAAAACCATGCTAACCTTTTGTACGGCAGGACTCTTGCTCCTTTGTTTGCTGCAAATCCATTTTTTCTTTTCATTATTGCCTCATACCTTGCTGCCGTCAAATGCAGTTTGTCATCCATTCCTCCTCTGTGCACACAGACCTCAGCCATCTTGTTACCTTTGTTCTGTGCGGAGTGCATTTAACCTGTGTCCTTGGCCCTGGGCGCTATAATTCTGCTACCCACGTAAGGACCCTCCAGGCAGCACTTTAGTTTAAATCCTGCAGGAGGGATGGAAGGAGGAAAGGGGATAGAATGTCAACCGTAATAGAGGGACAACCGGATATAGACAGTATGGAGGGATGGGGGGGACAGTGCTGAGAATGTCAGACCTATTTGAGAGAAGATGGCGCGAGGGAGGAGAGGCCTGACAGTGTCAAGACTAATAGGGTGACGGAGACGAAGGCAGGTGGAGAGCTGAAGGGAAACTGTAGATTAAGAGGATTGTTTGCATCTTGGATGATCAAATGACGTCTGACGAGCAGAAAACAAAAACATATTAATATGCTAATATCTGCGAAAGGATATGGAGACATATTCAAGAAAACACCATCCACTCTTTAGTCTATTACTCTTACAGCTAAATAGTTTGTCCTTGTCATGTGCTAGTACTACACAAGCAAGTTTCCTGATTGTTTTATTCGCCATTATCTTTCTATATAATGGTCAGACTTTCACCAACTCCGTTTTTACCTCACTTTCATGCACACACGCACATCCTTTGGGACTCTTCACAAAGATCTGTGCAGTGTTCCTCACTGTGTTTACATGGACAACTAGCCTTTCACGAGGGCTTTCTACTTGTTGGCATCGTATTGGTGATATGAGGTTGAGGTGAGCTGGTCAGCTGCTTCCATCTGCAAAGAACAAACCAGAGATGAGAGCGAGAGGAACAAAACGCTGCGCTGTAAATGTACTGCCACTCGACCACATCATTACTAATCCCCGTCGTAGCTGTGTCTCTCAACCACACACCACGGACCATTCCTGAAACGGATACGCTACTCTCATAACTGTCCCTACATATTTGCGATTCTCATATGCAAGATGAGGGCTTGTACCGTTTTTTTGAATCGGGAGATGGTGTTTGCGTGTACAAACACAAGACACATCAGCGGGTTATTTGTGTCCATTTACACGCACTTAGCGTGATGGGTCACGTACCTTTCTCCACGGCAGGCTGGGACGGTGCGCTCGTGACCTCATCACTCGGTTCACACAGTTGATGTGGCTGTTCAGACCCTTTAAGACACTCGCAGCAGCCCAGCCGGGGCCTCAGTCAGCGCCTCGCAGCCGCGGACCACGACTTGAGGTCAAAGGCTGTCAAGCAGCCTGTTAACCAGCTTAGCATTGGTTTCCTTTTGGCGGTAAGATGAGCTCGGGGGAAACTTCGAAACGTTAAACTGTTCAACATAACCAGGATTTAGGATTTTAGAGGTTTGATTTTCTTTTAGTTTTTGGTCTTTTGCCAAGTTTATCATGATTGAAAAAATGCTCTCGTTGTAATATGATTCAGAGATTTTGTTTTTATCATGAATCCCCGGTTTTTATATCTATGGAATGATTTTCTATGGCCCGCTGTTCTAATGAGCTTACCAGCTTAATTATGCTATAATTCAAGTTAGGCCACTTGACACGTTTGGCAGAAGTGTTTGATTACGTTGTTCACATCAGGAATGGAGAGTCGTCTTTCAGTACAAGAGAGCTAATAGCGTAGTATTTTTTTTCTTTGGAAAATGTCAAAATCATAATGATGACATGTGTATCTCTCATCTCTACAGGCACAATTTAAGTTGATTACTCTTAAAGTTTTCAGACATTATGATAAGTCGACAATAGTCAACATTCCAATGGGGGTTCCAATTAAAACATATATTATTGTAACAACGTACAATTAAGGTTTTCATGAGACCTTTAAAATGTCCCACAGGGCTGGGTGCAAATGAAGAAACACTCATTGGCAGCTCTTCCGTATCATAGACCTCTTTTTTTGGTCACGACTGAAGATGTGCACGACGCTTTGCAGCTGCCTTATTTGTCAAATTTGGGTTAATGGTGTTTTGTTTTTCATGGGACCGACCTTGTAGTTCCCAGCACACCCTCTCTACTCCATGCGCCACCTTCGACAACCTGTATTTGATATAGAGAGTAGTCTATATTTGATAAGGTTGTCTGCAGTAGCGATGTGCTCACTCAGTCTTAACATTATTACTTGCGCATTAATGTGACACTCATAGTTTATGGCAACCTGAATGCCATTCGCACGCAATCCAATTTAAATCCAATTTGATATATCATTTATTTTTAGTGTACCCACTTCCAATCCAGATAAAACATGATTAGCATGTTTTTCTTTGTTTTCCCTCCTGTCTTTTCCTGCTCATATCCTCACTTTTTACTCGTCCAGTTTCCAGAAAAACATCTATCACTGATGTTTTTCTCCTCAATCTCACACTCTGTCCTTCTTCCATCAGTCGAGCGGTTAAGTGGTTCAGGTCATTCCCATACAGTTTGCTTGATGTATGCTGATGATAATGGCCTATCGACATAGTCCTCGGTGCATTGATCCATTTTGATTCCTCGCTCCCTCCATCCGTCCGTCCTCGGTTCAGACCGGAGGGAACAGACGAATGAGCGGAGGAAGTGGAGGGCCACTTGATTGAGCACTGATGGAAGCACGCATCCGCTGTCGGGCTGAGAAAGTACAAATACATTTGTTTCCCACTGATTCGTAAATTTAGCTGCATACGCGCTGAGATTAACCAAAAAGTGCATGTATCCTATAAAATCAGGCACTCCTTGTGCCTTTTTGCAGTATTTCTTGTCAGTCACTAGCAGCACTAGGTCAAGAGGTGCATAAGCCATTAGCTTTTAGCCACTGTGATTATCCAACATCATCCATTAGCTTGCAGCTATTAGCCTGCCTGCATTATTTAGCTGCTCCTCACACACTGGAATGACTGAACCTCCTTGACAGAAAAGTGTTTTCAGTTTCTGAAGTATTGTTACTGGTCAGCAGTTTGTCTGACCAGGAAAACTTTTTTTTTATTCACCGGATACGTTAATGATGTTCACTGGATTATTTGATTACACGCCTGCACGTTTGAATTGCTTTTACACACAAAAATGAGACACTGGAGCGCCGCAGAAAGAGCAAGAACAACAGGATGCGTGTCTCACATCCTGTTGTTTTAAGTCCATCCATTTTGACACGCTTCATCATAAGACAGGTACAGTCTGAAACACTCACATACTTGGTTACTCAATGCACTTAAACACACAAACATTCACGCGCTTACACAAAATGTATAACTTCCCCATGGTGACTTCGGCTGCATGGATAGTTTTCTCTGCCGCAGTTTGTTTTTGCAATTGAATCCGATTTGTTTCTTCTGATTTATTTTTTAAAAGATAAAATAAATGAAAGTGATATTTCCATTCACTGTTGTGAGAGAGAAAACTAGCATAAGCAACATGCAGCTTATATTAAATGATAAGAATAATAATAAGTGACTTGTCGCATATCTCTTGAACAGAATCACTAAATTCAAAAAGCTCTTGGCTTTTTTGTTTTTATTCCTGCAGATAAGACTTTTTCAATAAAACATGAATCTTCTTTGATGACACACAGATATCCACTTCAGTGGTCCGTGTAATGTTTTGCATTTGGCACAGTTCTGGTTTTTGAACTGCTGGTACCAACAGATTCATCTGCGTTGCTGCAGCGATTACGGCTCTCGTTCTCCCCGCTCGCTCCTTAATATGAACATCTCCACGGAGGCAGTTCTCATTATCTGCATATCTGTAACTACATATTCTGTTCTGGGATGCAGGGGACCGTTCATCACTTGCCTGACACGCGGATATCTTCTCAGTCACTAGAACCCAAACCTGGCATGCCACGTTGTTGTGTTGCAGCTGGCTCAGGATGAGGGCAGCCCGGTCCGAGGTTTCGGTGTGGTGGAGTACGAGAGCGCGGAGCAGGCGGAGGCTTCGCTGATAGAGATGGACCGAACCCTGGTGGGAGGACAGGAGATCCGCCTGTCCCTCTGTACCCCCGGCACCTCGGGGAGAAGCACCCTGGCTGCACTCATCGCCGCCCAGGGTATGGTGAGTACAAAGCAATGAGCGTTTGATTTGACTCTGTTAGAAACGTGTCCTCAAATGTCCTCAAAGCTTAATGTCCGTAACGAGGACCAGCAAAACATCGTACTTTCCAGAGTAACGTATAAAGAAGCAAATAACGGTTATTGCACATTTTGCGTCAAAATATCCATATGGCTGAAATAGTCATTGTGGCTGTGTCGTCCCTCCCACACTGCACTGTGGCAGCAAAGGGAGACACTTGCATGATGATAATTACAGTTCTGTAGACAGCCTAAAATAAACCAACCACACACAGTATGCCACTCACACATGCAACTCAATCGATTGAGTACGGATACGGTTGTCTGTTCTTGTTTAGGGTTAGCAGTGGCCGAAATCTGACAAACATGTTAGTTTTTGTTGAAATTTCATTGAAACATGTGATTGTGTTACATTAGAGCAACAAGGCTAAATGACTCGATGCATGTGCACATCTCGGTCTCCCCGACTCGCCGTCTCTGTAGGGTGGTGACTGTTGAGAGAGAAATGGGATGGAGGGGACAGAAAACATTTACAATGCAGCCCAGAGGCTCTTTTTACGATTATTGCAGTGAATGTGTGCAGTGGGAAAAGGAAACATGAGGCCTTCAGAAAGAGATCAAGAGCTTCTAGCTACTGTTCTTCTCTGAGGCAGCGTTTCATTTAATAGGGACGTGAGCGCTGAGGACTAGATAGGCCTTCTCCCTCCCATCCCTCTCCTTCCTAGACACTTCTCGCCTTCCCTTCTTCGCAGCTCCCCTTGCCTCCCTGGCGTGCGTAAATGTGTGGGTGTGTGGCAAGAATTTGTGTCAATAGCAGAACATACCGATGCATCCTGACGTTTTCTCCAGCAGAAAGAAAAGAAACAACATGGCTCTCCTCCTCCTCCCCCTCCCACTCTTCCCTTGAAAGATGCTGTCAGCTACGACTGGCCTTACTTACTACCAGCACATTCACACACGCTCGCACACACACACACTCTCACACACACACACACACATGCACAGACACCAATTTCCCCTGCTACAACACGCAAATGCATACCCTGTATTTGTGCAGCGAAGCCTCCTCGGCCTGGTAGCTGACAGGCTGCAGTCGAACCCCCTCCATCGTTGCCAGTGATACTCTCCCTTCGGGGTGTGACAGAAGGAAACGAGGGCTGACGCTGAAGCTCATGGGCAGAAACATCCCCATCCTGCTCGTGTCCTTTTAAACAGCCGCGTCTACGGGCCAGACGGCGAGCATCGCCTGCTACACTGTCACTGCTGAGGAGAATCTACAAGGAGCTTGATTCGATTTGACGCAGTCTAATTCAATGGGGTTTAATTGGAGTCCCTTAAATTGTATTTCGGAGCTTAATGAGAGATTTAATTATTTGGGGATGTGCCCTGTAGTACGTCTTAACCATGCAATCGGCAGAGATTTATTAGGTTTCAGGGAATTCAACTTGTCTAGAAAAGTAGTTTTTGCTAATAAAAAGGGAAATGTTCTTATGTGTGTGTGATAATAGGCTCCACACGCTGAAATCACAAGTCAGCAGCTCTAATGCAAGTGGCAAAGAAACCTTTTTCTACCTTTGAATCTAGCTTGATGTTTTCACCATTTCAACAGCATCCCGCCTCCCAGTTTTTGTCATCGCCTGTTTAATGAAGGGCAAATTCTACATTGCTACACTGCTACCTGTTAAGTTAGTCTCCATATTAATAGAATGCACTTTGATCACTGAGAGACTTGTACCTTTACTACTGGTCCAACACCAAATTGACAGCTGCTCTTTCCCCTCCGATACTTGAGACTTTCCTAATTAACATGTATTAGCTTAATTAACTAATACATGAGCCAAGTTTAATCACTCCCTTTATTTTATTTCTAAACCTGATGGACACATACGATTGAACTTGGTGTCTAAAAGGCATCGTGTCATTTTTCTCAAGTTTGTGTTTGTTTTTTCCTCCTAATTCTTCTAGCTGCCTGGTTTTTCACAACTCTGCTTTTCCTGCTCAGCTGCTTCTTTTGTGTTTCTCAAACTTTGCCTCCCAGATATGTTTCCCTCTGTGGACATTGCAGGAATATCCTGCTGATGTAAACTAGTGTAAGGATTAGTACGACCCATCAGGGACTTTGATACGACGAGATCAAAACTGCACACCACACACACACACACGGTCTCCTCTTTCCATCTCTAACTTCTGAATGTCTTTCTATTTTTGGTTCTCCAGATTCTGAGTAACAGGAAAGGTCTGCTTCCAGAACCCAACTTGGCCCAGCTGCTGACCAGTATGACCAACCCTGCTGCCCTGCAGATCCTTATGAGGCCGTACCACACTGGGAAAAGAGGAGGTATGACTGGAGAGAGCCGCTGCATGGAGAATGGCTCATAGTGTTATCTGTACGTTTTCTCTTACTTTGATTTAAACTGTAAAGCGTGTCAAATGCAAGCCCGACCCGACCAACTTCACCTCGGGCTGAATGAAGTGTGCAATGGAGAGGAGGGGTGCTTGAGATCAACTGCCGTAGCAGAAGTCAGTCTTTAAAGATAAAGGTTTGTTTAAATACAAATCTACTTTTTATATTGATACAGCAGCTGCAGTAGGAGAAACCATGTGATGGCTCGTATGTAATGTCTGCAGAGGAAGTCTGTGAGCGCCGAGGGAAAGTTTTTTTTTTAATTTGAATTCGAATAATTTCTTTTTAAATGTAAAATGTATTTTTAAATTGTGATTTTTTTTTGCAGGTCTATTATTAACATGCACGTTGACATTTTTATATTATATCAAAATGACCTGAAATGCACCTTATAGAGATCTCAAAGCAAATCCGCTTCCTCAACTTGTTCCTTTAAGTAGTTTCGGATAATAATAATAAAAGATCCAGTGTGAAAGCCTGCCTCTCCTGTGTACTGTAATCACCTCGTCGACTGCTTCATTATTTGATAAATGGCTATCGGGTATTAAAATGAAATCATTTGACAGTAGTGGAAATAATGAGAACAGGAAGGGGAGAAGATGGGGAGGAGGAGCAAAGCTCTATGATGAAGAGCCCACACAATTAAAGTCTAAAATTAGGACTTTGATTAAATGTTAAACTTTCTCCACCTGGTCTGGAGGAAGCTACCATTAGTATTGACTTCTACATCTATTACAAGGAGCCCTTGTGGTTCAGTTGGAAATGCACACGGATAAAAATGATAAGATAATGATCTCTTGGGTGTAGGGTAGAATTACAGAGAAAGCTTGTTACAACGTGTTAAATGTGTAAAAACCTATCCATCTATCAAACAAAATCTATTCACGCTCTTTTCTATTAAATTAATGTAATTAAAGCTTAAACCAGCAAGCCAGGATCAGGTAAGCAAGTATTGAGTATTGATGGTTGTGGCTAACATTAAATCCCGGTAAAAAGTACAGCAGAGTCATCTGCTGAGTTTTCTGCTTACGGTTTCTGTTGCTGTTGTGCAATAAAAGGAAGTATTGAAGTGACACTACGAGAGGATGCGCGTGGATTTACTGACTGCTCCTACAAGCAGCTTAGATGCTGAAGCTTGAGTCTTTTTTTATGTCAGTACACTTTAATAAAGACAGTGTTTTTCTGCTGTCTCTTTGTTCGCGTGAGCCTCTTTCGAGCAGTGTCTTCAACTTCAAAATTAGGTTTAAACTTTGGGAAAGTTATGAGGGGAGAAAGTTTGCTTTGTACCAGTAATACCCCGATATTGCTTTACCTTTCCTAGTTATGACACAGAATTAATTAGAAATGCGCTCCAAATAACTTGTCTGCATAATCCTTCAGCTAGGTGAGAAGTCGATTTTGAAATCTGAAACTAAATGAATATCAGAACGAGAAGCGCTGACGGATGTTTTCACTGTCGTTTGTGTGCTTAGGGAAGTACGGGCGTCACAGCAGCCTGCCGTTCCTCAGACCTTCCCTCACCACAGCGCTGCTCACGCTGGGAAAAGTGCACCAGGTCCCGATACCACGAACGCCTGTGTGGGCTTACTTTTGTTTGTGTGCATTGAGGTGCTTCTTACAACGATGTCTACTCGTTTCTACCTCGCAGAATGCCATGCTGGGGAATGGACTCGTCCTCCAGAACCTCTTGCACATGCAGCTTGCACAGCAACAGCTTCTTCACATCAAAGACAAACGCATCAGCAGTGTAAGACAGTCGTCTTTGACCTGCATAACCCCCCTCTTTTCATTTGCTAGCGCTTTCTTTTTCATTGTTTTCCTGATCATTTTAAATGTCTCTCTAATAAAACGTGTGTTTGTAACAGCGCAGAGGGGATGTTTCAAAAGCCGAAGACATGATGTACATTGTCAACGTGTAACATACAGTTTTGTTTCTTTGCATAATCTTTATATTGCGTATCTCTTTGTCTCCTCCACAGGTCTCCAGTCTGCTCGGGGACCCGTCCAGGCTGCTGATGCAGAAAGCTTTGTCTCTGCGGCATCCAGGCCTGATGCAGCTTGGCAAAGGCCTCCTGGGAGATTCGCCTCCAGGTGAGCCCAGCATCATCAAATGTTTTGTGTCATTAATGCAAATTAATTGGAGCATAGTGTGTCATTTGCAATGATGCGTTCAATTTAGTTTACCTCCTGTTCTTTAGTCTTTTTCCATTGTAAGAGAACCTGAAAACCTTTGTTTTATGCTGCGGGTTCCTCTCTTCTAGTGACAGGTGGAACATACAGTTGTGTCAATAAAGACTGGTACGGGCTCTGTAGCTTCACATTGATGCTTTACTCACTTTTATCTCAGCTTGGAGGATCATGCGCTCGTTTGCAAATAGGAAGTACATTTACAATTCAAATCTCCGCCTGAAAGAAGCTGTGTTGTTTAAATTGGAAATGATATATCACAGACTCTAGCAGTGTGTACAAGAAGGCTAAAGTGTTTGGATTGTGTGTGTGTGTGTGTGTGTGTGTGTGTCAGGTGAGGCTTCATACTGCTGATGTGTCTACTGGCATTGTTGGCTTCAGGCTTGTTGGAGCTGATCTTATTGTGCTGATGAGGCCATTTGTCACAGCATTATTGGATTTATATTAAGTGTGATTGTGTGTACACCTTCAGCCGTGTTTGCTTCTTTTATATTTTATCTGTATGTTTTGCTTATGTGAGTGTAGATATTTATTAAAGCCTGGAGTGATGGAAGTGTGGAGCAAAGCATTAATAAACGTAATAAGTGACGCCGGACGAGCAGTTCACCTTTGTTAAATATTGTATCTGGCTCTTCAGAGACGGTCGGGCTCAGCTTCAGCCAGTCTGAGTGATTTGTGTCTTTCCAGTCGAGACATTGATGGTTATCAGTAAAACACATTTTGCAGGTCTCTGTTATGTCTCCTTGCTTTTGTCTCCCTTCAGATTGTTCCTCTCTGGTGCTTTTTTGTCCTTTTTTTGTTCTCCTTTGTTTTATTTTTGTGTCTTTTTGTCCCCATTTTATTGCCTCAATCTATCTTGTTTGTATTCTCCATCTTCCCTTCCTTTGTTGTCTTATTCTTTTCAGTCTCTGTCTACTTATTTCATTCCCTTCTCCCTTCTCTCGCAGAGCTGGCACACGAGGCGGTGCCATCCTCTACCCACAATGCCGCAGTAGTGGTATCTGCGGCAGGTGTCTTGCCATACCTCCATGGTCGAGGTGGAGCCGGAGAACAAAACGGCACCCACTCTATCTCCACAAACCCTTCTGCTTCCTCCTCCGCCTCCTGTGACAGGCAGCCAGCTCCTCCAGGGACCACGATGAGCTCCCATCCGCAGGGACACGGCTACTCTCTGGGAATAAGTAACTCAGGCCTCGGGCCGCCTCCACCTAAAACCCCGGGAGGAATTTATACGTCACTGGGCCATCATAACAGCAGCGATGGATGCCCCCTGGCTGGCATGGTGAGCGCACCCACACACACACACACACACACACACACACACACACACACGCACCAGTGACTAATGGAGCCCTCCTGTTCTGGATCTCACGTTCGTTGTTTAGATTTTTGAAAATCTGACAACAAGCTAGCAAATTTGATGATGATGGTATTTTTTTGAGTTGCATGGCGTCTCCTGCTGACTACAATGTTTTTCTTTTTTGCTGATTTTGAACCGAAAGTCTTGTGCGGATGATTGGCGGTTCGATTCCAGGCCCTGCTAACTTGTGTGTCAGTGTGTCCTTGGGCAAGGCCGTTTACCCCAACGTTGCTCCTGTAGCTGTGACTACTGTGTTTGCACTAAAGAGAGAGGCTAAAGCTACATGCAAAAAAGTTAGCACTCTTACCCACTATGGATTTATTTATCTTCTTGCCCTCCTCCTCATATGTACCGTTCTCCACACACTGAATGACTTTCTGCTTTAAATATAAAGCTGCTATGCTAACATCATAATCCGTTATAAGTAATTGTACAAAGATAATCATTGGGCTGAAGTTCCAGAGGGAACTGATATCAGTCCCGGCGCTGTCTTCTTTAAAGTGTCTTTAATGGGGGGAAAGTGTAATTAAACAGAGTGCAATTCTCCCGCGGTTCCACTGCCTCTTCTGCTGCTCATCCGAATATTAACGTTAAAATCCTTGCGTCTATGGTGCTACGTTAGTGTGGTTGTGAAAAGCGAAGTTTTAGATCGGAGGTTGACCGTTCAGACGGTGCAGTATTGTGAAATTTACAGAAACGCAGCAATTGTTTTGTCCTTGGATCTGCTTCCCTTTTCTTTAGGTGAGCGGCGGTCAGGGTTCTCTGTTGGGCGATCCTCCCAAAGAAGTCCGACTACCCTCCAATCCTTATCTGAACCTGGCCAGTGTGATGCCGGGAGTGGTGCTGCAAGGTGAGCACACAAACACAGGGATCAAACGCGACACATGAAGGCATTCGGGGGAGCTCCTTCACTGCTCGACCTTAAATACACATGTTTGGAGTTGCATCGGACACCGAGTACAAACACGATGGGCACTGTTGAGTAACGGTTGTGCTGAGCCACCCAGGGGTCATCCAAACGCAAGATCCCTCGGTGCTGAAGCGTATTCATTTGACTTTGTTAATATTGAGTTTTTCTGTTTTGTATGTTCAGGAAACACATTTGTTTTAGGTTGCGTTCAAACTCTTAAACCTCTATTGAAAAAGTATCTCCGGAGTATTTAAGACGAGCTGTCTGCAGGATTTAAAGATGTCGGAGTTTGTTGGCTCCCTTACTTATGCAAGAAGAACCGTTGATAATCTAAAGGTGCTGCAGCTGCCGTCCTCCATGAAGATGCAACCACAAAAGTCTCAAAGCAAAGTTCCAAGGGCATAAACGGATGGAGTTCTTTTGCACTAGTTCTTTGAGATATTCCACCATGTCAACGCGTATGTTGGTGTGATTTCACGTGTTCTGACTCGCTGTGCCTCCACCACCTTTGCTCAGGGTCAGTGGGGAGTAAAGTCCAGGGAGGGCATCCTGGCTCTGGGATGTACGGCAGCTCGGTTGCTCCCGTCGTCTCCCAGGGCTCCGGCTCCTTCTCCCACAGCACGGCCAGCTACAACCACAGCCCAATACAGCACCGACTCCTCCAGCGACTACAGCCAATACAACCAGGCCTACTCACAGGTACCACAGCTCTCACAGACACAATGCAGGAATCCAGTGATGGCTGAATAGGTAATGAGTGGTTGGATGCGTGAGGCGGTATGCAGGGACAGAGTGAGCTGTAGCTATGGCAGGCAGGGGGGAGGAAGAGATGAGAATTAGTATGTGTATTTGGACAGACAGTATGAGAGAAAATTTGGCACTTAGCACCGTGTCTTTCCGTCTGTCCCTGTTCCCTCGTCTCTCTAAACACTCCACTGTGAACACGTCCTAAAGCCTCCCTACAGGCTGTTGGTCTGCATCTCTTCTTTTCTCCTCTGCTCGATCTCCTCCAGCACTAAGTGACACGTCTGATATTTGCAGCAGGACGCAAACCCAATTTTAAATGTTAATTGCAATCTACTCATGCAAAACAAAAATCACGAATTAGACAACCAATAAAAAAAAAGGCCTGTTTAATTTTGTCTGGAAGGACGAGACAAAGGAGAAGCACAGAGATAAACTGTTGGCAAGAAGAAAAGTTAAATTTGAAGTTAAAGTTTAATTCCACAGAAAGAATATTATAGAGCAAACATCCACCCCCCCTGCATCTGATTTGTGTGCTGGGTTGCGTATCATAGGAGGCCATGCAGCAGTGGTACCAGCACTATCACGCACAAGCTCACACCTACGCCACCGCTGCTTCACAGGACGGCGCTGCCGCCGACTACAGCAAGGAGCATTGCGCAGGTAACTCGCTCTCATCTGCAGCTTAATGTGCATATACATCATATTACATACATTAAGATCTCAGAAAACAGCTCAGAATATCTCTTAACTATCGGGAAGTGAAGGAGAAAAATACATTAAGTTTAAGTTTCTGTATTTTTTAACGTCTTATGTGTAATACAGAATAGAAACAAATTCTTGGATCTTTGGATAAACAATTGAACATAAAACGATGTGTGTTTCAGGCTCCTCCCGTGTCGACCTACGCGGATTACAGTTCCTACATGCAGGCGGTCGCTCAGTACTACTCCCAGCCTGCAACAGCAAACCAAGCCTACGCCAGCAAGGTACACACACACAGAGAAGCCCAATCACAACCAGGACATAATTATAACCTAAACCCCCAGGAACAAGTCTTGACCTTCAAACAGAAAAATCACACATGCCAAAATGTCAAGTGATGAGCATCTGCATTTGTGTATGATAATGACATTGAAGCCCAGCTTGTGCCACGTGGGATGGAACGTTGAATAAAATGGATAATTTGTCACTCAAATGAATAAAGAGCAATGTGAATTTTAGGGGCAAAGTTGAATGATAAGAAGAAAAAAAACAAACAAGTAAAGCATTGCGCCCTGCAGAGTGCCACCACGGTCTCACTCAGTGAAGACGTGATGACGTTTAGAGGGAATGCATCACGCTGCACCAGACACAGCAGACGTACCCACAGACAGGCGCATCGCCTCCTGCGGCCTGTGTGTGAGAGAGAAGGGTTTCCTTCAAGATGCAGCCTCTGTTGCATTCTGGTCTTCTTGGCTCAATGCTGGTGGAGAAAAGGATCCAATGGCTTTCTGACTCCGTAGGATTTAGCGTTTGTGTCATAGTACCAGTGTACTCGGGGCAGAGAGAATATATGAATACATAAATAAGGTATTTAAGGGGTGTCTTGTGTGTGTCTGTTTTTTTTTTTGTTTCCTAGGAGCCGGAGGTGTGTAAGCCGCTCGGCGTCTCTCTGCACACGGTCAGTAACGGCTCCGCTCCTCCGCCGGCCGTCCTGCCGGCTGCTGCCGTGCTCCCGGCCTACGGCGCCCTGCCTTTAATGCCCGGCTTCCTCGGAGCGCCGCATCCGGCGGCGGCCGCGGCGAGCCCCGTCACACACGCACACACTGCCGCCACGGACTGGAACACCTACTACTATGTAAGTAGGGCAAATACACGCTGTGATGCAAGTACAACTGAAGTTCAATTACTCGGGTACTAAATTAAAACTTCTTTTACCTTGCTTAATACTTCGTTGCCAGTTTGGAGATGGATGTTGAACTTTTTACTTCCCGACATCTATTTAAAAGGTTACTTGTTACTTTGGATGTTTCGATTAAACCGTTTTTTGACGGATTAAGCTACCGAGTAATATGTTCTGCATAATGCATAACTTTAAGTGTTTTTGCACTGTGGTATTGCTTATTATAGTCAAGCAGAAGATGTGAATACTTCAATTACTATCTAAAAAAAAGGATGTGAAGATAGAGACCTTTCTGTCTATTGTCATAATGATGCAACGTCTTACTTTGTGTACATCTAAATTCGAAAGTGTTTTATTATGAGAGGTTATTTAAATTTGTGATAAACCCCTGTGATTAAAAGGTATTTCAACAATAGCAACATAAACTGGTTATACAAACATTGAGTAGTGAATATAATTGGATCCAAAATGTTGTATTTGTGTTTCAGCCTCACAACCTGAAAACATGACACCTGAGAGTGTAACTAGCAGTTTCTTCACCTTTGACTCATCCCTCTCTTCTCTCTTCTGTGTCGTCAGAACCAGACGAGGGGCCATAAGAGGGAGTACCCTCAGCTGGCAGTGCAGGAAGTGACATCATCAGACGGCGCCTACATTGGGCAGCACTCCCAGGGCCTTGGAGGGCAGTATGCCGACTACTTTAAGAGGAAGAGGCTCTAGTATGAACCAAAACACCTGAAAGCCTAAAGCTTATGGAGGCAGCCACACACAGCTCCCTCTAGTGGCCTTTCTATGGCTGCCATTTTGCTTCCCTACTAAATTTAGTGTTGAGTTTAGTATCATTTGGGGTGGCATATGGCTCAAATAAAAGCAAGCCATTGTGCTCTATGATCCTGGCACTTATTTACACACACACACACACACACACACACACACACACACACACACATACAGTGTTGCTTTTGTCCCGTTCAAGCCTTAACTCTTTAACTTAAACTGTTGTTTCTCAGTCAATATGTCAACTGTAATCAACTAATATTATCTTATGAATGTTTTCTAATCTAATATATACTAAATTATACTGTATGTGTATGTACAAGCTGCTTTTGTCTTTTCTCCTCTCCTGGCATTGTCAGGTTTCTTCTTTGGTGAGTTGTGTGTGTGTGTGTGTGTGTGTGTGTGTGTGTGTGTGTGTGATGAATGCGTGTATGTTTATGCGTCTTGTAGGAAGTGTCAGCCATTTCAATCCCACGGTTTGGGAGTATATCAGGTACGAAAAGGGCCTGAACCAATCAAAGCCCTTAATAGGGGTGACTTTACAATAGCTTCCCTCTGTGAATGGACTCCTCTTTACAAAGACCGGACAGGAAACAAAAGGCTGGTGTAAATACAGTGTGTAATACAGAATATATCAAGCCATGCGTAACAGACAATATCACATTGAACGGACCTTCTCCAGCTCTAATATGAGTGTGTTGTACTACATAGATCACAGAAAAAACTTTTATTGTCCGATTTTTATGTTATTCTATACCGTTATATATTTGTAATATAATATAATACTCTAAGGCAATTTATGAATATTGAATCAAATTGTGTTGACTTAAATGTAGTTGGGTGGTTTAGTTTTTCACATTTAAGCCAAATATTAGGGCTACGTCCATTCTGTCCTCTACTCTCTTCTACTGTTGTAACACATTTTAAGTACCCTTAAAAAGATGTGTTAGGACAGCTTTACTTCTATTTATATGTATGTGTACAAATATAACAATTTGTCCCAAATCCATACTACATACTGACTCAAAAGTCAAAAGAGTTTGCTCTTCAAATTGACAAAAGCAAATGCTCTTAAAGGACTTACTCGGCCTGAGACGGAGGAGCTTCCCGTAGCTGGAAGACAAATTGGGTCCAGAAAGATACTAAAAAACATTTTAGGACAAGCAATGAGCTTTCTCTTTGTGCAACCAAATTGACTTGTTTGGCCCACGTAAAACGACTTCCTGTTACTATAAAATGGTAAAGCATGCGTCTGTATAATGACAGAAATGGGCAGTATAATACTGTATTGAGATTAGTGTTTACTGTATACACTTTGTCTGTGGTATGCGATTGGGACACAATCGTAATATTTATAGATCTTTAACATCAAAATCTTTAGCATTGTTGTTTGTTCATCCCTTGCTAATATAAAGAGCCAATGGGTAATGCTACCGTAGAATTACTGCACCGTGATCTTACTTTCTTTGTGATGTTTGTTTTATTAGAGCAAAAGCTCTGGGCTTAATTCCACTTCATTTACGAAAGGAAGGAGAGGAATTCTTATTTTCATACTGTAACGGCATCGTCATTGGTTTTTCTATGTGCACAAGCCGGCAATAACTAAGCGTCCTAATACTGTAGTAAATTGAATGTAAAATGTGGATTTATTTACTCAGCATTTGATACATGCACACACAATCCTACGTAACAACTCGCAAGCTTAGTGAACCTTTTTTCCCCTGTTTGTGTGTGTCTTTATATTCTGCACATAATGGTCCGATTATGTATCACAGAGCAGTATATTTCTTGCGTCACCATGGCAACCACACTGAAACCCAATCAGGTGAGATCTGACAATGCTGTGAACTGGTTTGGTCCACGTGTGTGGCGCGAGTTTCTCAGTGGGAGCAGGATGTGCGTGATGAGGAGTCGTGCTAACGTAGTGTGCAGGTACTAGTATAACGGCTAAACGTAAAACCTAAGGGCAATGCACAACCTCTGCTCCTCTTTGATTCAGCTCTTCATCCAATTACATGTCTGGTTGAGGATGAGGAGAATAGTTGTACAAATGTGTGCAGTGGAAGAGTCAGCGGAAGTTGCTGCTGATCAAAGGCTGTTTGAGCACCTTCATGTACGTAACAATCAGAATGCATTTTCCCCATTTCATGACTTGCCTTCTTTCTTTTGGTCTTACTGAAGTTTGGAAGTCTTTTTGATGAGCGATATGGACTATTTTCTTTTTTCATTTGTCTTACAATCATTTTTAAACTCTGATATTTTCCCACAGTCAGGATTCAGTTGATTTTAGTCCTTTTTTTATTCTACTGATCCTAGAACCTAAAAGTTAATTTTATACAAGTCGCAAAATATATTACTCTTCTATCTAGCTTGTTACTGTTATTTGTACTTGTACATCCCTGCTTTTCTTGCAAATATGAACCTAACACAGATTCTTTTTGGTTTTTAATTGTTCTTCCTCCACTGGTTCTGACTGGGACTTGTGTTGGCTGTGCTAGTTCGAAATGCAACTAAAGTTAGTAAAGTGGCATGTAGACAGAGGTGAGAGTGTAGCTCCAGAGTTCATACTTGTTCCAGGAGATAAGTAATCCAAGTTATTGTTGTTTTTATTATGTACCGGAACAGATGTTAAGGTGTTAATATAGGTAACATCATTTCCTTTGAAATCCCCCCTTTAGTTGTTTGACATTTTGTACCAGTGCTTCAAGTCCCAATTGATCATTTACATGTCTGGCTCAAGTCTCCAATGTGTGTATTTCAACAGAGGACTTTTATTAGTATTCATTAATTAGGTCATGTTGCAACATGATCTCTAAACTGCCACCGACATTCTCAGTGTTACAGTATAAAAATACGTTGTTAAATCTGTTACAAGGCTGATGATCTTCACCAGCCAGCTGCAGATCCGGATGTTTGCTTCTGTTTGAATTTAATTGTGTTGGTCTAGTTGTTGTAGTTGCGTATAAGCTTCAGTGCTTTGCCATTGTACCAGGATGTATTGTGCATATTACACAGGGTCAGTGGTAAGGCTAGGTTTTCAATTTTCTGTGCGTGCGTGTCTGCGTGTGCTGATCACAAGGTATTGTAATACCTGATTCTTTTTTTGACATATTAATGGCTCTGGATAGTTCTAGATTAGTCATGCTTCTTCTGTTCAAAGAGTTTGTGGATTTTCTTTCTGACCTGAAATATACTGTAGATTTGGCAAAAATTTTATACACAATGACATTGCTATTGTTTTACTGTGAATACGGTACTCTTAGGAAAATCTTAGCATGCGTATTTACGATTGTAATATATAGAACTGCTTTCATTAGTTTATTAGTTATAATGCATTTTGGACTGACAAAATGGATATTGATTTTATTTTGTGTATTTATGGATACTTTGACTCTCCACTATTATTCATAGTTCAGTCTTATTTTTGAAAAATATATATTTATTTCCTCTTGTTTTGAGTAGAAGGAATAATCTTTTACATTCCTAAATAAAAAGTGGACTACAGTGCAGTTTTGTCTTCTTTACACGAACACTTGTAGTAAAGCCATCCAGTTATGTGATAATTCATGGCGACGTGAGATTTTACAAACTATATCAACTCAAATGATTTCCCACAACAGAAATATTTGGGTGTTGGAGGTTTACCCAGAAGACGTTACATTACTTTCATGATAATCTATTTTATTTGTATGTCTACCCAGGATCATTTCAAATCTTCGCTTTACTCGTATTAGGTAATGTTTGTCACCGTAATATATAATTGTTTCGATTATTTGGATGTGGACGTGACTGGCAAATTAAGTCATTACAAAAAGTACTCCTAGGCCAATGTGGTAAAAGCGATTTAAAGTGTGTACATTTTTATGAAAAGGGATTCAAAAAGTGACAGTATTGCACATGTTTATTATATATAAAAATGTATAGTATGTAATTTCGTAGCATGTAGAAAAGAAGCATAGTATAAGTTTTAAAGTGAAGAAATGAAGTCATTAATTTGTATTTGCACCAACTGACAGAAGGAACACTATACACTGATTTTATTTTGAGCAGAAGGAATTGTCTTTTATATCGTCAATTTTAATGTAAAAGCTATATTGGTTACATAAACAAAAAAACGTGAAATCTGGGAGGGAATTTGTGGCTCACATCTGCTGACTTTAAAACAGAAAAACCCTCTGCTCAAACCGTTTCACATACAGATAATACACTTTCATAAATGTTCTGGAATATTGATTGATTACAAATACAATGCACATACACAATAACGGTCACTGAAATAATTAAGCCTGTGTATCATCGTTGTTCCATTCGCATATTTAGCATATAGATATTTCATTAAACGTTAAGAGAGGAAAGTAGAGAACAAAAGTGAAGCCTTACTGCCCTCAGGTGGATCTCAGCGGTACTTATCTTAATCCTTCCCTCAACAAGTTACTAAGTGCTGGTTATTTGTTGCATTTAAAGAACCTAACTAGATTAGAGTTTATAAACGTGATCGCCTCAAACAATGAGAACCGTAAGAAAGTGCAGAGAAGATCCCAGGAAATTTGAATTGGGGAAAACCACATGGATGATAAGAGACCAAACTGCCAGAAAAGAAAGCAGATCGTCTGTTTTACAGATTCAACAGCCACTTTGCAACGCGCAGTAATAATCTGTGGATTATTTTTGGTCTATAAGAATGGTGAAACATACCTGTGCCAGATTTCAAATGTCCAAAACACAATGTCTATAAATTGCTCGTCAAGCAGAAGGATCTCAGAATTCGGCAGCCAAACTCAAAGAATGTTTGGCATTTCAGCGAGACCAAATAACATAGTAAAACGATACATTGCTTACTCGACAGAAAATTTGGCTTAAGTTAAAAGCTTGTATCCATCCAAGTATTATCAAATGTGGTCCTTCACATACGCCACTCTGTCGGTGAGCCATATCGACCTCACAGAGCGTTACATACTCGGGACACAGTACAACCAGAAAATCACATTAAACATTGGCTAAGGCAACAATTCGAAAGGAAACATTAATATAACGGCCGACGAAAAGTCTTGTCGCGGTTGTGGAAGGCGTATGCGAGTATGAGCGAGCGATGCTCCGTGTGAAGCGTTGATCCTTCAGTGCAAGCAGACACTGATCTGAAGTCACTTTTGCCATTCACATTTGGTCCAGAGTCGGAAAGCCAATGTCATTCCCAGTAAGCGAAGCAGGGAGTTTAAAGGCTGATCTGCGGTTGGGGGTATTGCTGCATCCTGGTCAGCTCCTCCACCAGGCGCTTGAAGGAGATCCTCAGCTCAGGTGTGTTCTCCCAGCACTTACGCATCAGCTCGTACACCTGTGGACCGCGAGGTGTGTTAGACAACAGGCATCAAGAGGTACACTGCATTTGTTCACATTCACAACCACGGCAGCTTTCGATTTCTGATTAAAAAGCATCCAATAATTGTTTTTTTAAGCATGAGAGAACTCTTCAGACTAAATTTAAATGTTCTGCGTTTTTTCATCACATCTATATGACGATTGTTGTAGCGAAACATTTGGTCAGCAGCCTGACAGGAATGTGGCATTAATGAATAATCTACTGCTGGCTCGCCAGCGATACGAGCAATATTTCAAATCCTTCAGCGTCAACAGGAAAACTTACAGGCTCGGGGCAGCCCTCGGGAGGGGGCAACCTCTTTCCATCTGCCAACGCCTTAACCAATCTGATGATGGTCATCTGACCCTGAGTTCGACCAATCATACCATGGAAGAGCTGTGGTGGGTAAAACAAGGAAGGGTTGAAGATTAACAATATTCATAATAATATATACTGGATTTACTATTCAAATGCAATAAAATCCAGAAAAACAAACCGATACAGATACTACCAGAGCATATACTCCTTCCAAATCCCTTTGTGCGCGTGTGTGTTATGCTTTGATAAATACATTTATCACAGCAAGACCAACACAACGGGTGTTTTATGTATTTAATGTGTAATAATCACTAATAATCACAGCTACGAAAATGCACATTAACCATCAAAGCATCTGTTGAACATGTATTTAAAAGTAAGGACCTGCATTGGGCTCTTGGAGGGATCGCAGTAGGTGATGAGTTCATACATCGTCACACCAAAGGACCAAACGTCTGAGGCGAGGTAGAACTTGCAGTGGGTCAGACACTCTGGCGCATACCTTAAAAAAAAAAGACAATGTGATAACGCGTCAAGACTTTCCCCCCCCATATGCCATAAATGTTATTTCCTTTACTAATGGTACTATATGTCACACTAGTTACGTTATTTAAGCAATGAGGTACAAGAGGCTGTACTTTATCGTCCAATATTGTAACAGTTCGAGGGCGTTGAGCCGGCCGGCAACCCTCAAACTGTTATTGAAGATGAAGTACTGCCTCTCGTACCTAAATGCCTTTGTAATACGCTTACCAGGCACATTATAAAGTCTATGTTGCTATGCAACAGCCACACCTACGGGGAGCAACAAAAAAACAAGGGTGGTTGCGAAAGTTTTTGAGTGCGCAGTGATATGGAACGCTCAGGTTAATGTAAACGGGTGCTGTACACCCCGCGACTTACAACCAATCAGAATGCTGTATTTATATAATAAACATGAGGCAACATTGGGTCCTAATGTGTGGGGGAGGAAAGGTGGGGTTATTATGGGGGCATGTCAGTGGAGGACTGTAAACGTAATGATGGTAGGGGAAACACTGAGTATCAGCAGTAAAAACCAATGAGGAAAACCTTTTGTGGCAGAAGTAGAAAAGGCAAACAACAACTCTTTTCCATGTTGTGACAACATTCAATTTACTGGCCCCTCCCCTTTTTATAAATAAGTGTTTTCTAACTTTAATCTCCTATTGACTCACCAGAAAACAGGGCTCTCGTTCTCATCTTTGACGGTGTAATATCCCTCGTTTTCTTTGATACTTTTGGTGAGGCCAAAATCTCCGATCTTCACCGTCCTCTCGCTTTCCACCAAAACATTTCGGGCAGCCAGGTCTCTGTGAATGTAATTTCGCGATCCCAAATAATCCATTCCCTAAAAAAATAAATAAAAGTTATATATTATACCCGATTCATTTTTGAAACCCATGAGCCATTTTGGTTGAAGTCCATGCTCATATAAACAAAAGGCATTGTAAGGCTCTCATCAGAGCATCTGATTTTCAATAGAGCCATTTGGCCAAATTCAACAAAACAAGTTTTTTTGTGGCTTACATGCATATACAAAGTTTCAGATCAATTTAATCTGTTCACATCCAATCAAATCATGTGACATTCAAATGACTGAATGAGTTTTGAAAAGAAACTATTATCCAAACAGGAAGGGGTGAAACACTTTATTTAACTGCGTGGTGGTCAGAGGAAACCAACCTGGCATATCTGGACAGAGTAGCTGAGCAAGGTCTTCAGGCTGGTCTTGCTTTTGTTCCGGGGGAGATAATCCTTCAAACTGCCCAGTGGAAGGTACTCCATGATCAGCTTGTTGGCCTGACAACCTACAAACGGTGTTTGAAATAAATGCAATCAGAGGCAGAATACGTAGAGATGTTGTGTGCGTGTGTAGCGTGTAATGCATGCTAACCACAGGTTGAGTGGTTAGCATGCATAGCATCTTCTGTAATACCATTGGGGGTATACCATTGTAATACCATACACATTCAATCATTCAAACTTTATTAATGTAGCTCGATTTAAACATCAAATTGAACTCAAAGCGCTTCTTTATCAAGAAACATACATATTTTTGAATTTGGTAGCCAAGGAATAATTAAGGGGTTATGTAAATATGAGAGTTGCTGCTAAATAAGTGTAATGAGACTTGAGAAAAAATGAACCACTTCTTTTGTGCTGCAGCCAGAAGATTTAATTGCATAGATGTTCTGGGAGTCTTTAAGGATATTTCAATGTTTCTCCTACCATTATTGGACCTGTGCGTAATCTATAGAATGAACATGCAGAGAGAGAAGCCTTTGTCCATGACAAATGAAAGGGGTACAGTAATAAATACGTTTATGCGCTAATTAGAGTCTGCAGTTTACAGAGATCTGTTCTCTCCTGCTTTGGCCTGACATTTATTTACAGTGCCATTATTTTGAAAGTCAATCCACCAAAGCATTATTTCTGGTTTAAAATACAAGTACAGATGCTTAGTTGTGTAACAATACCTAAACTACATCAGTGGTAAAATGTTAATGGGCTTCCATTCATGGGTTGCAAGTGAACATAATAAAATAATGATAGTGTTTATTCTTGTGCGTGCAGTCTTTCCATCTTACCTTCCTCTTGGCAGATGCCTTTGTATTTGACAATGTTTTCGTGGTAAAGTGCCTTCAGGATGTCGATCTCACACGAGAGGTTGTTGCTCTGCTCCTCGCGGTTCTCTGACTTCAGGGATTTCACTGCCACCAGCTCGCCGGTTTTATCTCCTCGAGGATCATAGCGACACAGCTCCACTTTTCCAAAGTGGCCCTGTGGAAGTTATTTGGATGTTAATGAACATGCGCTGGTCACACACACAGGTAAAACTATATCATATGGCTGCAAGGAAAAGGAAATTAAGCAGAGCCGACGTGATATGGATGTAATGATGGACTAATTTGTGACTGGTGTAAAGCGCAAATCAGATAGTCTGTTCCAGCTGTAGCAAGTGACGAGATTAACACAAGACAAAAAGAGGTAAAAGTAGGAAAATATAACAAGGCAAATCAGTCCAATAATTTCCTTGTTGGTCTAAATGACCAAGTCGTTTTCATTTAAGCATCGTCAGATTGATAATTCTAGTTTGAACACAGAAAAAAACCCAAGAATGAATCATGAATGGTTTACCTCTCCCAGATCTCTGATCTTCTTAAGGAATCTCTTTTCAAACAAAGTTGGGTCCACCTCTGGTGTAGGCTGGGGTTTGATGGAGGGGTCTGGGAGAGAAATACAGGTTTACATTAAACACGCAACATAAGAAGACTTGCGTCATAGGAAGTGTTTTGTGGTTAACAGCTTTAACAGAATTACATGTAGTTAGGGAACTGTGCTTGCCTGGTTTAAACACAAATGGCCAATTTTTGTTGGAATATTAATTACACAAGCTAAACTTGTTCTGAATAGATAATTAACAATATGTATAACTTTATAAAAGCACTTTAAGTGTAATATATATATATGTATATAAGATTGATGTACTAGTTGATGTTATTTTGTAGCTGTATTCTCATATATATATATTATATATATATAGTTATGAGGTAATAATCTTTAAACTGTAGTAAGACTGACTGCAGTATGCATTCTGTCCAGAAGGTGGAAGAGAAGCCCATTTTGTTGCCATGGGGCCCAGCGAAGGGGAAAAGAATGCACCCAGTGAACTTCCTCATGAACATCAGCCGAGTTGAGTAAACAACTCGCTCTCGCTTTCTCACTCACTGGGTTGCTGCGAGGTGCGAGACATTCACAACGTATAGAAACAAATCAGAACATTGTAGAATGTATTGTTTGCACTGCACATACTCTTTTCCTCTAGCATGTCTATGTCTCGGACGATAGCCCTGAAGAAAGGTCTCTTCTTGGGGTCGTAGGTCATGCAGTGAGTCATCAGTTCAGCCAGCTCTTTGCACTCTGGAGTTGCCAGTTGGCACTCACTCACATAAAACATCTCCCTCTGCTCGGCACAAAGACAAACATATGAATAAGAGTAATAAGAGCGTGGGATTGCAATTAGATTTGATGCAAAAGACGTTTTTAGATTACGATTATACAAGTCCTCATATTCAGTCTGTGTGTGTGCCCTCTACCTCTGTGAGTTTCTTGTCTTTCAGAGGCACCTCTCCGTCGTAACAGATCTCCCACAGAGTGGTACCGAAGCCCCACTTGTCAGCTGCAACGCTAAGGGAAGACGGGCTCTTCACACACTCCGGAGCGATCCATGGGATACGATGCACACACTCTGCAGAGGCAAATAAAGTGGAGCAATTACTGGTAGCTACACGTTGGTTTGTGACTTCGTAAAAACAGAAGACAGTTTTGTATAGATACGTCAAATACAGACAACAGTAAATATTCTTAATTGCAATGATATTTGTCATCAAGATGAGAGATGACGTCCTGAAAGGAAGTATTAGTTCTCAGATATAACGTTCTCTCATTGGCCTTCTCACACAAACCCACTGAAATATAATAACTGACTAAAGTTTATTTATCCTCATCAAAATGTAACAACCCACTTTGTTATTTCTCTTTAAAAAGGTCCGCATTGGAATTATTCTTATGTTCTTCATCAAAAAAAAAAGTGTTGTTTTTTCACAACTCTGATGCATCATTGGTCTCAGAATATTGAGTAATGTATAGTATTTAGACAAAAAGCTTATATGTATGCTTTACCTCATCTGGACTCAGCATGCAACGATGCCAAGAACAAAATATTTAGTACAGGCCCCCCGGCAGGCGGGTATTAGACTCCAAAAAGCCTTGGCTTCAGAGGGCTGAAATAGAGTCTGACTGGAAGACAGGCTAACTGATTGGCTGACCTCCAAAAATCCATAACATCAACTCAGCGGTGTAAGTAAATGCATGCAACTCCAACTGGAACACATGATTGGCTGGAGGGAAAGAGGAGGAGCAGTAAAAAGAAAAGAAGCAGTGGAGGGGCCGAATGGAGTGAAGGGGGAAGATGGAGACGAAATAGCAGCAGGGAGGGGGATGATTGGGAGCAAGAAAAAGACACAAAAAGGAAAGATCGTAATAAATGGGTACGGGAGCAATCACAGACTGCTGGGAAAAGGGAAGGACACTCCCAGCAGATTTCTCAGCACGCAACGCACTTCTTGTTCAATCAAATCTATCAGGCGTAACGGGAAGTACTGTTCATGGGCCGGTGGCAGGAGAATGTTACGATTTCTGGGAACAAAAGGAGGGAGGAGCATTCCCTGGAGGGTGGAGCAGTGAACACTTGCAGAGAAATATTTCCAGTTTGTCCTGTGGTTTGCAGATCCATCTGCGCAACCACACTATTTCAGACTGCACCAGTCCCAGCTCTTATAGACCAACAGAAACGTCACAGGGGAACTTTGCAATCTGAGAAATGTCCTTGTTGTGCCATTATTGTGCCATTTTTGCCTCAACCCTTATTTAGCTTTTACAAAATAAATGAGTGTGCCCGATGCAATATGTATTGATTATGGCAAAAATGTCAGCACTTTTGCTGATAACCTCAGCTTTGTTGAAAGTATGATCGAAAAATCATTCTCAGACGGAAGAAGAAGCTTAATCATCGACAAGTCTGTTGCTTTCAGTAGCTGTGTGGCAATTTATGAGTCAGCATTTTGGTTTCACTGTAATTTACAGCTCACTGGGATAGACAAAGGAAGTTTACAGTATTTTCCACGGCGGGTTTTTTGTAAACATTTTAGGTTTCACTTTTAGTAACCCAAAGACAGCGAGAAAGGAGTGGGGGGGAAAGGGGAAAGAGACGTTTCTTTGTACTCACCCTCTCTAGTGAGTACAGTGATTGGTATTCCTGGGTCACTGAGCTTGATGAAGGGCCCCCCCATGTCTGGGTCCAGTCCGTCTCTGGCAAGCAGGATGTTTTTGGCACACACAAAGCCATGGACCAGCTTTTTGTCCTCCTGCAAACGCACAAACACAAAGCAAAACCAATCTATTATTCCGAACTGAAAAGGGCAAATCCAAAGAATTCATTGATAAATTGGTTCCAACATGGTGCATGTAATCCGAAGGAGCCATTTTTATAGTTTGTGTGGGGGCTTTCCCGTCTCACCAAGTAGCTGAGAGCTGAGGCCAGCTGCTTGGCCACCTGGAACTTCCACAGCGTGTCGAGTGGGCTGTGCTGTCTCCGCATAAATAAGTCCAGTGGTCCTGGCTGGACAAACTCTTCTACCATGATGTCTGATGCAAACAAACACAAAGAAGCAGAAAGGTGTTTGAAACGGCCCAACACTCATGAACATAAACATGCACACACTTCTTAAAATGCACTTACTTTCCTGGTGGCGAACACACACTCCATACAGCAGCACGATGTGTTTATGAGACACTTGTCGCATCATGCTGGCTGTTTCAAAAAACGCCTTTCAACAGAAGACAAAGATGAGTGAGTGCAAAGCAAATTACAGAAACGTTTGGGGAACCAGCTGCAGTTTCAGTATATTAGACGTTACAGGATAGGCGTAGTCCTCGTTAGAACAGGCTGTGCAAGATATTTGATAGTGTCTCACCAGGGAGATGTCCCTGTGTCCAGAGCCCAGCACCTTCAGGACCACCTTGACCTCCTGGAAGGATGAGTAACCTGCATCCTCCTCCTCCTCCTCACTCTTCACCCTCAGTATGCCTGAAAAGATGTTGGTTCTTGTGCCTGGTCCCAGGTGCTCCTCCTGGTTAAGACAATGGGGGGGGGGTTACAGAAATTATCCAAGAACAGGACTTCCGAAACCATTAGTAAACATATTTCAGGTCCAGAGAGAGAGAGTCTTAAAGTTTTGATTTCATGTGTGCAGGAGTATAAAAAAAAAGATGTTTGCTTTGACCTGATTTTCATACTCAAGGGATCCCTTTTATTTATAAAGGTGAAAAGATTAAGTCTGTTGTTGAGGTCATAAGTTCACATGTGTGGATTCACATTCATAACGCGTTGCACACATTACGCTTAAATTGCATTCTAAATAAAGATGTGTTCAGTCATTTAAAACTTGTATACAATATATTGGATTTATTTGGAGAGTTTAGCATTTTTCATCTTTGCATCCATTCCAAGCATTACCATCGCAGGAAATGTGGACGCGAGAGGAAGAGGATGTACCTGTTCAATCTCTTCCTTGAGAATGCGATGGAAGCTCAGCTGACTCTCTTGCATGGTTGTCTGAGGGGCCGGTGCTCGATCTTTAGTGACCACCAGCAGGTTGGAAACCTCTGCAATGCAAAAACATACATTTAAAAAGAGCCACACCAGGGGTTCTGTATGAAGTTGTGCAATTTTCAAACGAATAATAGTGCTTTCGATTCTTCTTTGTTAACGTCAAACTGCAGAGAAGAGAAGGTTGTTGGTGCTGGATAGTCTCTCAAAGGGCCCATATTATGGAAAAATCACCTTTTCTGGGATTTGGGGTGTTATTGTGGGTCTCTGGTGCTTCCACACGCATACAAACTTGGAAGAAAAGATGGATAAGAACAGTCTACACTTTTCACACGTGGTTAACGTTTATGTGGCAGTGATGTGCACAGCGATCCAGATCGGGCTGCTAAACTGATTCAGCCTATTCCTGTATACACACAGCTTTGTGTGGGAGGATAAAGCAAATATGTTTCTTTGTGCTCGTTACCGTACCAAGCGTGTATGCATGGGTCTTGGTGTCAAATGTTGTAACAAAACCAGCACATTGTGGTTTTTGGGGGGAGAGAGTATCTTCACTCAATCAGCACACCCTATATTCCCCTTTTAAAAAAGCCAATGCAAGTTTTTATGATGAAACCCATAAACATCCTGCACCCACGTACTACACTGCACCCACTGCTTAACCCCCGGAACGTATCATAGTCTTTTTCAGACTTGCTTACGTGCACATTCCAGCTGAACACAACAACCCAAACCCCAAACGTGGTCCTTCGCTCCCCCATCGGTCATCAAATACTTGATGCATTGTATTTTCACAACAGTTAAATATCCTGAATGAACCTTAAAGTAAACTAAAAGCTAAAACTAAAACCTCCCGAGAATAGTGTAATGTTTGAACACTATTCTCAGGAGGTTGAAAGGCCAGTGTCCTAGCAAGACAGTTACGCAACTCAACATAAACATCTTCAGAGAAAACAACACGGCACGCTAGTCTCATAGCCTTATGATGAGAATAATAAAAACCACACAGCCTCAAAGAACATAAACATGTTAACATGCGTACGCGGCTGCACCTTTTCCTGAGTGAAGTAAATACAAGAGTGCTAGTTTAGCTCCGGAAACCCACATTTACAACTTTCTTCTACCCTGACACAATTTCACACAGACACACACATTGTTTATGTCAGTTTCAGTTACCCTCTGGTAGCCAGGGACACAGCTTCTCTCTCTCTCTCTCTCTCTCTCTCTCTCTCTCTCTCTCTCTCTCTCTCTCTCTCTCTCTCTCTCTCTCTCTCTCTCTCTCTCTCTCTCTCTCTCTCTCTCTCTCTCTCTCTCTCTCTCTCTCTCTCTCTCTCTCTCTCTCTCTCTCTCTCTCTTTTTGTTAAGGTCAGCTACATGGACATGTTTGCAACACTCACAGGTGTTGTCTTGTTGCATGCCCTGATCATCCATATATACAAAAAGCATGGCTTACAGGGGGATGAAGGTCTGTGCCTTTTCCCGCCATGTGAATTTGTAGTACTTAAGCGAGATTTGCGTTTACCTCTAGGCTGTGGAGGGCAGCAGTGCAGCAACCGGAACTGCAGGTTGTCGGTGCGAAGGCTTTGGCCCTTAAGGTGCTCCAGCAGTTCAGCCAGAGTGGCCCGAAACGTGTCTGTGCCGTAAAGGCGGAACCCATTGGAAGCCACCTCAATCTGGAAGTTCTTGTACTGACGCACAGGGCGAGACTCATTCAGGTCGTTCTGGATTCAGAGAGGGAGAGAGAGAGAGATTAAGAGACAATCAACAAATACACAGGGAAATTATACTGAAGGAGAGATCAAATGACCAAGAGAAGGAAAGGTCATAGGTCATAATCCAACCATCCAATACAAAACAAGCCTCCAATATTTGCTTTGGTGCTTCTTCTGAGTGGCTTCCCATCAATTACCGTGCACAACGCAGTTTCCTAAAAACCTCTGAAGAAGTGTACACTACCTCATTGCAGACCACAGTGATGATAATGTACTCGTATTCAGTGCAGCTCCAGCGCAGTAGGTAGGTGCCCTCCTCGTGGCCTTCCTGACGCAGCTTGTGGATGGCATACTCCGTGCTGTGGAAGAGAAAGCGGGACGAATGAGGCCAGTGGCACAGCCATCCCTCGCCTGCCTGAGCGAGTGTCTGTCCACAGCTAACCTCTCATTCTGCGGGTTCCAACTGCACCATTAGCTGTATCATCAGGGACGTCTCAAAGCTCACACTTTCTCAAAATAAAAAAGGGAGTATTTTTATTCTGCCATTAGCTGACTTAATCTGCATTGAGGAAGTTGGTTTATGACATGCATGTGCAAGTAACACTGGTGGCCGGTACACCGGTCTAGTTTTTATGCCGTCCTGCATATTGGATAATACTGCAACAACGCACATACTGTTGCTTGTGCAACATCCGTGGTGTCTGGCTTACATATAAACAACGGTGTTTTTTGTGAGGAGACAGACATGCATGAATACTCATGTATGCCAATAGAACTGCCTGTACAAACCAGATGGGTCCGTGACAGCCGTTGTTTATGTTGTGCACCACTGAAGCAGGAGCCACCTCCTTGCACAGGAAGTGGTGCGCATCCACCGTCAGCCTGAAGTACCCGTCCACGAGGGCTGCGAAGGAGAGAGCCTCACCCTTAGACGCCATATGCAGCTCCTGGAAAGAGACAGGGGGAGCCAGAGAAGAACAGAGGGAAGCGGTGAAAATGACAATACGAGCCATTATTATGCCACAATATTCCAAAGGGGCAGTCTGAAGCAGCTGTCGTGTGTTAACTTATTAAATAAAAATTCATCTTGGTAATGATGCATCACATCACCATTATTCAAGGGTAATACCATGTGGCATGAAATAATGTGTTGGACAAAGGTTGCTTTCACACCCGTAGCTCGTTTCATCAGGACAAAAAAGACCTGAGACATGGATGCAATGTAGTTCTGGTTTGGTTACTGTTCACATTTCATTTTTATCTAGAAATGAATGAATCCATAGTGTGAACAGTACGGTGCACACTGATGATCAAGGAGTATGTTATGTTAATACCATTGCTGACGTGCTTATATACATGGTCTCTGATACAAATTACTATCATTTCTACCTGAACACATTTACGAATTATCTGATTTGTAGTTTAGCTTTCTAAAACCTGAAAAGAAATGTTTAAAAAAAGCTGTGGTTTCCAAACAGAATTGAGAGTAAACAGTGTTTTTATTGCAGGTGCTTTACCATTCTCTTGTTGTCCTGTCTGTAGACAGTGACCGTCGCCTCTTTGATGACAGCGTGTGTGATCTCATGGAAGTCACAGAACACCACCCAGTCTTCATTCGATTCTTTGCTGTCGCCATTTTTTTTCTTTCCATCCCACTTGACCTTCTTCAACTTGCTCTTTTCTTTGCTGATCCCCGTTGACTATTTTAAAAAGATATGCAAACACACACAATTTATTCTTCCAATAAAGTTGGAAAAATAAACATAAAATACTGCAATGACCATTGCAAAGTTTCTTAAGCACGAATACTAAAATTAGGACAATTTTATTGCTCTTCAAGGAATTCTGACCATGACTCGCTTCACTGTCTTTTCTGTATATAGTAATATTAAACAAGTATAAGGGATTTGAACTATTTTCTCTATATGACGTTTCATAGCTGTTTTTTTTGAAACACAGACTTGTTCACACACAGTTTCACTCACCGTCACAGGCTTCTTCCTCCAAGAAATGCCGCTGGTGCCAGTAACCAGGACTTGCATGTCATGGCTAGTCTTCATCTGCATGTGTTGTTTCTCTTCCTGGCCCTGGTTACTGTAACCTAGAAACAGCACGCAAACGATAGCAGTTACACGTACAGCCCAAATACATAAACAAAGCTGCTTCAGGACAGAAGGAATTGGAAAATTCTTTTCACACGTTATTTCATTGGTTTCTGTATATTGCTCTTAAAAAAGTATAGGAAGGCCAGGAAGACGTCTTATTGGCAACTGTATGTTTACTCTGATCTTAAGCAGGTTGTGTGCGTGAAGACGTTACACATTGGTTGGAATCATCTAGGGAGTGGTCGACTGTGACAAGGGGGTGAATGCATCATGCGTCATGTTCCTTTCACTTTTGTTTTTTTTTTTTTTTTTTTTTTAGAAACAAACTAAAGTGACCACATAACCAAAATTGTCCATTCAGCAATCTTTCTCTCCCGTGAAACAGTTTTCCTCTACTGCTTTTACATCAAATCTCACAAGGTTTATCCCGGTAAAAATAAAAGATATTTCTTTGATTCAATACAGAAGATTCTAGATGACAAACAAAAAAACCACTGAGGCCTAACTTTATCCCTTCATAATGCTGATGAATTCTTACCATAGCCATAACCTCCATTGCAGAGATCACCCTCCTGCGTTAAAATCAGCGAAACAGGCTCAAACAGCTCGCTGCCCAGGCCGCTGGTCAGGCCCTCCAGAGTGGCCAGGTACTTGATCTTCAAGTCGTACTGCGTAATTTTGCTGTCCTTTATCGTGCGGCGGTTGAAATCACTGAGGAATTTCTTGAAGACGTTGTTGATGCGGATGCGTGTCAAGAAGTTGCGCTGTTTGATGTTGCGGTTCAGGGACTCTGGGATGAAGCGTTTGTAACTGGTAGGGTAAAGATAGAAAAATAGAAGTGTTTTGAAGGTAAAATAAAAGTAATCAGAATATTAGCATGTGGGCTGAGCACCAATCTTATATGTGACACATGGAACAAGCAAGTACATTTCATACATATTTGCCGGACGACATCAGAAAGCTCATTCTTAAAATGTGGTTATTTTATTATCTTAATCAAAAGGCCGCTGAAGCGCCATCCTAGCTTTGTTAGGAAATCAAATGTTTTACCTCATATCATTTGGAACAGTGGTAAGGGTCACATCCATGTTGGTGGTATGGTGAGTGATAGCGAGCACAGCCATGCCCAGACACTCATTTTCTATCTCGTGTTGCTCTGCTTCCGAGGTGGACCCCCTCAGTGGGACCAGGCCCGTCTGAAAGTCATGCTGGCCCTGCGGAACAAACATAAACATGTTAGATATAACAAACATTTTAAAACAGAGGGACGTCTTCTATTTTGGAGAATTAACAACTTAGTTAGGTTGTATTTTAATTTTGGAAACATTAACTAGTGTTTAGCAACAACAGCTTCCCGTATTGTTATATTTTGATTGGTCATTAGTAATTCAAATTTCTTTCACCTGGGCAAACAGATAGCTGAGAGAGGCAGCATCCAGGAGAGGAGTTCCTTCTGGTGTTTTCTGTGGGCTCAGCCCGCCTCGGAGTTTACTGATGCAGTGTCTCCAAACTGGAGATTCTCCTTCAGTGGTGCCATGCCAGTTCCTGAAATAAAACCTAATTAGGGAACGAAAACACAAAACAGGTTAGCAACGGTATGAATGTCTTTGAAAGGCCAACTGTACACAATGTCCTTACAAGAAACAAGGAATTCACTGCTACCAGGAAATTCTTCATTGAAGAGATCAAGGTTTCTAGTTTTAGCCATAAAAAAGTAAACTTGCATTTCTTAGGCTTTATACATGAACTTTATCTGTGTGCGATTCAACATGAAGTTGTCTATTGCCTCCTTTATTATAAGCACCGTTTAAAGAGTAAAAATGCGTTCCTCTGCGTGTCAAAAATGTGTTTATGCACAATACTGTGTTGATCTCGAGTTGACCGCATACCGTGCTTTGTTTTAGCAGACTGCACTACAAAACGCAAAGCAATGTGCAGCAAAAAACTCTACACTCAGTACACGCCAGTTATGCGAGTGTGCATTAAGCCTTGCTCTCCACTAGCAACTGTGGAAGCAGAGCACAGAGAAAGGAAGTGACATTGACACCAGTCATGCCCTCCTCCCCCTCCCTGTGCATGAAATGCTGCATAACGTGTTGAAAAGCATCTCTGAAGAGGGATTTGATTCTGTGAAAAAGTATCAAGTTACGATGTGACATTGCTTTGTTTCCCATAAAGACTTCTCTCCTAAACTAGTCACTGACCCTATAAAGGACACTTTTACCCTCAAAATCAGGGTGTAATGAGCAAGCTTAGCTCCTTATCAACAGTATAGAGTTTTAACTCTTTCACATTGCTGGTAAATGAGTGAGACGTCAGTCTTCCCTTTCCGATTGCATTCCATGAAATTACATAACAGTTTGATCAATCTATGGCAAAAATATTTTAAAAATAGCTTCCTTTTTTTTCCTTCTCTTAAAGAGAAGTGACATTTAATAAACCTGTGGGTCCTTGAAGAATGCAGTCACTCAGTGCATTTGTCATGTTATGACCAGCTTACATATAACCCACAGCAACAACATTAGGAATGGTAGGTGTTAAAGTCTAATTGATTCTGCTTGTAAACACATTTAATTATTAAATTAAGTTGTTTTGGATGGATCCTTTCAACGAGGATGGGCGGCACTTCAAGAAAACATCATTTTGGAAAATGAACTCCAACGTAGTCTTACCTCATACGATAGTGCAACTTGAAACTGGTTTCGTCCGTGATCTTGAGTTCATAGTTGGGAGGATACCACATGCCAGTAGCCTCATCATACAGGGCAAATAGGTTATGGCACAAGGGAGAGATGGCTGAGTAGGGGGGAAGAAAAGAACAAAATGAGATTTCATATTCAGACCGGTAATTGCATTTTGGAGCACAGTTGATTTGCAGGCCTCCGTGAATATCCGTTATCTGGATTCTAAAAAACAATCTTACATTTAGCAATTTATGTTAAAACTGTAAAGAACATATCACTGTCATCACTGCAAGAATTACAACATACCCAGGCTATCCTGTGTTGCTAAATAACATACAAACCAAACAAATATGTTGTAATCAGGAGGATTTGTCATCTTGCTTTGCCAAACAAATTCACAATACCGATACATACATAAAGACAATATTCTAAAAACAAAATGCAATCAATCCCTTTTCCTTTTTGTACTGTGCGTGTGGTTGCTTTTTTAGTTGAATTGGTCACACTACAACTATAAGTGTTCGGAAATGGAGGGTTCCGTAACAATAACTGTGCAAAAAAGTACTTTAAGAAGCCCTGAATAATTTACACTATAGTATAATGTAAATTACTAACATCTAGTAAATCAATATTTATTATTTCATTTTAAGAAATCTAATTATTGTAAAGCAAAAATGACAACACTCTTAAATAAAATGAACTTGACCCCCTGCTGTTCACAACATGGGTAGACAATAAGTAGGCAACTCGTCGGTCACTCACAGCATTTCTTGGCAGCATCCACGCAGAGCTCCAACGCAGTGTAGCAGCCCTTGAAGTACTGAAGCTGGTGCACCTCTGGTGTGTAAAAGTGGATCTCAAGGCCCCGATTAGAAGTAGGAGAGGAGGAAAGTTGGGCCCTTTTACTGGACCTCCTCATCTTCCCACAGAGTTGCCTGCTCAGCTCCATCACCCACGGGGTTGGCATTCAGACACTGGCAGGTGAAGTTGAGAAGAGATATTTTGGAGTCAGGGAGGATGTGGATTTGTCTTTTGGGGATTTTATAACGTATACACCAAAGCTTTGCCTTGAATTCGAGACAAGCAGGGACGTCGTTGGGCCTATTTTAAGGGGGCTGAAACTACCAAAAGGTTCATAAGCCCCCTTAAATTGTAATAATAACAACAATAACAATACGTTTTATCAATAACCGTATCCTCATTGATATTTCGACGCAACAAATGACAAAAAAAGCCGAAAAGTCGGAAGTTGGACAGAAGTACAAAGACTTCAAGATGACGAACAACACCGTCTCGCTGCATTGGTGTGAAGTGGCAGCTTTCAGAGCGTTGTGAGTAACTGGGGGATTCATCTCGCCTCGTCGTAACTCTTTGGTCTGAACTCCGATGCAGCCTCCCCGCATATAAACACACCGATGCACACACGCCAATGGTGAAAGGAAGATTGATTACACTTAGTGCGATAAAAAGTGAAATTGTAAGTTGTTTTAAATTACATGCTTACATTTAGCTACGTTTTCTTGAGGTAAAGGAAAGGGGATATTTTGGTTTCCTATGGAAAACTAAAGTCTAGCTAGAGTGAACGAAGGAAATGCAAGGAATGGTTAGCAAGCTAATCACAAGTCTTTATTCATTGACAATACTATAGCCTATCTATATAGTAGGCCTATTCTAAAACAATATCAGTCCGTTTTAATTGTTAACATCTTGGTTTCTTTACTAGTTGTAAAGAAAGTGTAGCTCTAATAGTAGCAGTAGCAAAAGATGTGAGTGCAAAGATTATGTAAAGGCAAGTTACATTAAGTTAGTCTTTCAATCCTAGTGACGTCCCTGGAGACAAGTAATGTTGTACTAAGTCATACTAACATCATTATTAACTGAAAGTTAGTCTTTAAAACAACCATGTTATTATCTCCTGCCCAAGGCTGATCCTTATGTAGTTAAAGGTGTGAGAATAAGTAGCATTACTTATTGATTGTGAGCTCAGCAAACATCAGCAGACAGTTCAGCGACTCGTGTCTAAAGAGAGCCAAAGCCACAGCGATGACGTCAGCCCCTAAACTGAGCCGATGACATCAACATGAAGGACGGATGGAAGGGTCAGCGAGCAGTGCAGACTTCAGCAAAGAGCCCAACAGGAGCAGCACGTCCCCTGCTGTGTTGCGCTGCACAGTCCTTGTGTCGGCAGCAGCTACAGCTAAACACAGCGGCATAACTACAAAATACACACCCCTGAGAATATTAACTGAGGTGAGCATCCGTTCATCGGTTTTATCGTAGACATTTATTGCTTGTTGTCAACTCCGTCATTTTACAGAATAATTGGGGAGGTAGTCACCCAGGCCAGGGGGTTGGTAGTCATCTCTATTTTTTCACTCATCTATTACAGCTGCATTTCTTGAGAAAAGATTAGCGATGAGTCATTAGTGAGTCAAATGTAGGGCTGATAGGATATTGGCCTAATTTCCCCCATCAAAACAGTCTTTCATTAATTCAAAACTTCCTGTAGATACTTTTCACAGTAATATCCTTTTCCAGCCAAAACAATTGTGTATGACTTTTGTGTCAATCGCACACCCTAGTTTCTTCTTATAGTTTTTTGGTTGACAGTTGGCCAAATGGGGAAAAAGGGCTCCAAGCCAACCAACTCCGCCTGCATGTGTATAATCACACAACTTTTGTTTTAATATGCACTAGTGTAGCGATATTGTCTTGCTTTAAAAAACGTGTAGGTATCATACACTTCGGCCAAGCATCTTACATTTTATTGCAACAAAAATGAGGTCGGTCCAGCAGATCAATAAGAGTAAAATTTACAATATTTAACACAAACATCCCGTTTCAAAAAGGAGGTATACACTGCCAATTTCTGTTGAGTTACAGTGTAATTTAAGCACTGGATAAACAAGAGCACAGAACAGAACTCAGGTACAAGCGCGTATCCACAGATATTGTCTTCTGACTTCCGACCCCACAAGCGAATTGCAATCCTGTCCCATGGTAGGTTTCAGTTTTCTCTTACAGACAATGAATCTAGTAGGCTGACTATTTCACGAATATTCTTTTTTTTCCGAAGAATGAGAGTTTGATTTAAGGTGAATCCGATAATAAAATTGCCTCGCCGTAACATCGTTGACGTTAGCTTGTTAGCACGTTAACGCAGCTAACGTTAGTTACGTTAGCTATTCGAAGGAAACCACAGCGGATTCTCCCCACTTGACAACAACACTGAACGATTGCAAACAAACGAGTGTACGTTGAATAAACCAGAAGAGATACGTTTCTCGATGGCGACATTTAACGTTACTCACCTCGAGAGCTTAGCCAGACAGCTGGCAAGTTACTTCCGTTTAGTTCAGTACATTAGACGCGTCGACCAAGTTGTAGGCCCTATCGTCTATCGGCTACTTGATTCAAAAACGTTGCCAAGAAAAATGTTCAGCCTCGAAAGGTAGAGAAATATTAGATTCATTAAATGGAATTTGTTAACGATGGTCTGGTAGTAGAGTCGCAATCCTCCCACGTTCTGGCTTACCCTTCCTGACAAGTTACAACCCCTTTCCCGAAAACAACGTAATAGCCTGCTATGGACATCGGCTGCTGATTGGCTGTTAAACGCGTCACTCAAAATGAGACATTAACTCCCCTCCAAAAGAAAAGGTGGCCCTATAGGCTTAACCATTAAAAGAAAATAAACCTGTGAGAAGTTTCTCAAATTTAAAATCAACATGGTTGAGAATTCTTTACAGCACCTCAGGAGTATATTTAAACATCAACATATATTTGCCATTTAATTAAATTTTAACTCGACATATTTACAGTCAGGTCTATTAATATTTGGAGATTGACCACATTTTCAGCATTTTGACTGTGATGTGGTTTGAGGAGCATACTGAGCAGGTGGACTGTGTACGAATAATAATACATTTTCTTTATTAAATGTTGTAGTTGCTAACCTTTTCTCAGCCACTTGCTGGAGGTACTCAAAAAGAGTAGAAAGTCAACATATATTGTCTTACTTTCAAAGAGGTTTGGCAGATTTACCCCATAGTTCACTGCCATCAGATGGCACATAGTTTTTGTGTAGTGTAAAATAGTTACCAGGACATTTAGAGGTTTGAAATGCAAGATCACAAAAGTTAGTTAGATATTTCAAGAAATATAAACCGTACTTTATTTTTCAAGTTTTAATACCAAAAAGGTAAGCTTTACCACAAAGTATCTACACGGTGAGTCAGAAAAAACCTATGCGACTCAAGGCAAGCAGATTGAGGTTAAAGTGAGACAAAAACAAATGATGTATCATGACCGGGGATTTCCACAGAAGCTACAGTATTTACCCTTTCAGTTAAACGTTTTACGGACAGGTGCATTGATCTGTAGTTTAAGATATGAATCAAATTATGTATGTGTTTTCTAAAACAACACAAAACTGGACTCGGAGAAATAAGTGACAAAATAGCACTTCATTTTTTTGACAAGTTTTTAATCATCATATTCATCATGAAGGTTTACAAGAACAGTGGGGAAGAGCTGTATGCCTTGTCATTTAGACTCCAAAGCAGACTATTTATAGATCTTTAGCTCTCTCTACTGACAACAATGTGAAACAACCGATTCATAGCTACTTTCCGTTTCAGCCTGCAGACCAGCGCTCCCATTGATTAACCGTTCAGATCAGCCCTAATAGTTTCATTAGGACCAAACCTCAAAACACTGAACTTTATATTCATAGGGCGTGAGGACTTATGTTGCATTGTAAGGTTCCTAAACATTAGAGCTATGGGAGCAGAGGTGTCAAATGTGTATGATGTACATTTGTTATGATGCTAAATTAACTTTGCTCGTAATGCTATTGAGATAGCTATTAGAAAGTGTTCAATGTAATCTCAAAACTGATCGGAAGGAGACTATCTGGCTCACAATAATAAATGAGAGAGGTTTGTATACGGTAAAGATGAATAAAGGACCATACCATTTTTAATAAAGGAATGTTCCCTTTAATTGGTATTGTGAAGCAGACGGTGCATACTGTTTTTATATTTATATAAACATTTAAGACTTGAAGATTTTAACTGTGCATGACACAATCTAGTGATAGAGTCAAGGCCATTTTGTAAATAGAAACATGGACTTTGGGATATCCTACTCCACAAAAACATTTTTTTTTTGGAAACATACTCACACTTTTTTGTTAGGCTTCGATTAACTGCACTTGTGTAAAGTTGGCAGCCATCCTTCAGTTATCACAGTACTGTACCTTCGATGGGGACAGCATCAGCACTGTGATAACTGAACCAGGGCAGCCTGACAAATCCGGCAGGTCTTTGTTCCAGTCATCGTCCACCGTCCAAGCCAGGTGTGAATACAACAATCGTTTTTTTTCCCTTCATTTTTGCATCATAGTTGGTATGTCATTCAAACACATGCAAGGGGAGTTTCAAGACACATATGATTCATTTTAAATAATACTGATCTAGAGAGTAATTTACACATGCAACCTAACAGTTCTTCCTTTGAATAGAATACAAAAATCCTTCCCACCAATTAAAAATGTCTCATATTTTTGAGTAATTTAACAACACCATTAGAAATCAATGTGGAAGAGAAGAGCGTAAACTTTTATTCATAGTTGGATGAAGGTAACAGTAAGTCCTTACACAGGTTCATATAATCCAGATGATCCAGGTTTCATTCCTACTACATGCTCCTGTTTGAGTTGGATGAGTTTATAAAATATTCCAGATTCAGAGAAATATGCTCAGCAGTGAGTCATGCAAGTTCAAGGAGAAAGCCTACATGCACACATCAATTAGGGCTTTGCTGAGGCATATTATTACTAGCCATGACCATTTATTCTATAGTGCAAATAATCAGCCTGAAACGTCAACCTACTGTATGTCTGGATGGTGGACAGCTAATGCAAACCCATTCACATACAAATTGAACCCTATAGCCTACGGTCTACTGTCTGTAAATATATCATTAAAACAACATTACAGTTCTTGGAAATCGAAGGAGGAAGCTTGCTCTCTATTCTATTCTCTTTTTTTCATTATCTCCATTTTAACAACGACATCCACTCTTTGTTCCCCCTTTTTTTTCGCTAAACCATTCCCCTGCCAGGACTTGGTAGAGACCTGTTTATTATTATTATTCATACAAACCACAAGGCCCAGTGACGTCAGACTTGTTATGATTCTCCTCGCAGGCTCCGCCCCGCTCGGCCGTAGCGGCGTCCCGAGACCGACGTCGCGGCTCCTCCTCCTCCTCCGACAGTCCGCCCTCCGCACTTCATGAAAACAACTCCATTAGCCCGCGGCTCAGGGAACTGGCCAAAACCCCGCTGATGTCAGAAAGGCAGAGCCACATGCGAAAATAACTAAATATGGCAGCGGGCAAACACATAGTCACGGCTGAACGCTCCATTCGGTGCCATCAGCGACTGTAAGAGGAGACTCCGCGCGTTACATAAACCCGTTAATAAATGACTGTGTTGCGCCTTATAACCTACTAACTGGGAAGGCATTGATACGGATACATAAATGGCTCAAATAGCGCAACGTCGATGGTTGAGATTAACGCTTGTTGCGTATTCTACGCAAGCAAAAGTTACCCCGATCTAAACAACGCCGTTATTGATGTCGTTACAGAATCATGACATACCCGCTTTATTCGGGATGAATGTGCTCTTTAAAAAGCTGCTTGGCGAAATATAAGTGTTCTATGGATATTTTTCGGGCATGCGTTAACGCCCAGCCTTGCATACACACCCCTTTTCTGGGCAAAAAACAAACACCATGCTGTAAGATTGAAATATAATTCGTAATTCTCAGTTACACTCAGTCCACATGCAATATATAACACATATTATACTCACTTACCTGCCATTTCCCCGTTTGATTCACCGTGTTTACGTGAAGATTTTTAATGACGCAGCAAGACCACACAGAGCAACGTGATTGTCGCCATTTTTTGTTGTTATTGAATTCTCCAAAGCCATGTGACACAAATAATCGCGAAATTAAACACAGGCTTCCGCGTGTGCGGACGAAAACTACTTTTACGAGGCTAAAGAATGTTAATCTCCCGAGTTGTTTGTCTGCTGGATTAGTCTGGGTATACTCCACGGATTGAAGACTGCGAGCTGCGCGCAATGCCTGACAGCTGCGGGACGCTCCTGCAGCCGTGTGGCTCGCAACAAGTAGACTTCACTGGATTCCGCCCGTCCGCAAACGTTGCGCGGAATGACAGCGACTCGTGCATTCCTGCGCCAGTCAGCCAGCAGTACACAGCCGTAGAAAATAATAACCACATGACCCACAATGAATACAAGCTCACATATGAGAGACATACAACAACAACTACAACAAGTGCTGGAATCCAAGACCGTTTTGATATTATTTAATCTACTTCATTTGTTTCATATTTGCCTAGAAATTAAAACTTTTGCAATAGCGCAGAAAAGCTCATGCGTCATTTATATGATCTATTCACATTGCTAACATCACTTTTATAAAATAAAGCCATTTGCAATAAAAGTTGCAAATGGCTGCATGTATTGAACATGAATTTAAGGTGTGATAGTCTGATTTCCTATTTGCCGCAGCATATCAAACTCCATAACAAACGGTTAAAACGAACGAGTAGGTTTGGCTTCTCCCAATGAATTCCTCCTCAATAGATATCACCGCTGGAAGGAATGTTTTTCGTGTCGCATCCATTTGCTTGTAGAATGTAATAATTCTATTTCCCACTCCTTGTGGAACCTATAGTTCTTGTTCTTGTAAATCACTTGTAAAAACTACAGCAACCAGTTTACCCGGCAAAGTTCGTACGACTCTGCCGTCCGCATTTTTTCTGGATGATGTGTTCAGAAGAAATAGGGCGTTGTTGAGACTCCCCCATTCATTCGCAGAGGAGCGTCCGCTGAAACGTCGGTGGGTGTAGTACGTGTCCTTAAGAGAGCCGAGAGGGTAAAAAAAAAGGAAAAGGGGATCGCTTTGACTCGATCGGAGTCATAGAGCAGGATACCCTCAACATGCGCACAGAGCAGGCTCAGCCGTGAGAGCTGCACACACACGGACAAACTGGTGTTCACGTTGGCGACACCGTTTTAGAAGCTCGGGGCTTATTTGGACCACTTGGGTCGCTCATGCGCACATTTGATCGGGGGAATTTAATTCAGAGGCAATTTACTTCCTTCTCTCGCGCACGCACACGCAGGAAAACGGGACCAAACACTAAAAGTTGCTTTTGCCGTCTGGTTTATTTTTTTCGGAAGACATGGCCAAGTTGTTCCGAGCTGCTATCATGGGTCCACCGGGATCGGGGAAAGGAACGATATCCAAGAGGATTGCTCAAAGCTTTGGCCTGCAGTATCTGTCCAGCGGCCACTACCTAAGAGAGAGCATAGCGGCGAATACAGGTAGGACACATCTTCCCGCAAACACCAAGAAACTATGTGTTTCTGTGTTGCGTGTTGCATGTCAATATCCGTCTTAAATCGTAGCTACAAACAAATGGTTGCAGAATAAAGTGTGATGTGCCGATGGTTTGATCCTCAGTTGTTATCCAGAAGTTCGTTCGACAGTAAACTTTCATGGTTCAAACTAAGCCATAAAATTGGAGACACTTGGCTAAAACGTTTACATCATCAGATTTAAATCTGGTGGAGACCAAAGGCTTTATTCAATATTTCCCCAAACACGTACGCGTTAAACCATCGATTGCATCAGTTTAAACTTCCTCGTTAGCTACTCCACTAGAGTTCATTTAAGGACGTGCCAAGCCTATTGTGGCCATTCAATGCGAGTTCAGTGTAGTGTAGTGGAAGTAAAATCATGTGTTCTTAGTTGGCCTTACTGAAAGCAAGCTGGATCTAATAACTGGGCAAATTATCTTTAAATCGGCGTAATTACAAATGAATCATAAGATCGGATAGTTTACATGCAGGGGTTCTGTCCTGTTTTTATAACTTTGGAGCCGACTGCATCTTTACCTGTCTGATGTGCTTCAGAGGCAGGTGCGCTGGTGAGGACCTACGTTGAAAGAAGCATGTTGGTGCCAGACCACGTGATGACCAGACTGATGCTGCCCAGACTGGAACAGCTGATTGACCAAAGTTGGCTGCTGGATGGTATGAACGTTGTATTTCTGTTTACAAACAGAGAGCACGGTCTATTCTATATTCTATAGTACACATCGTATACATTATTCAAAAGCAGCCATTGTCTTGATCATTTGTAGTGAGGGAATAGTTATCCGTTGAGGAGGCAGGGCCAGCAATGAAAACCAGCAGCCCTTTAAATCTGATTGGCCGCTGCAGTTGCCACCCCCAAAACTCCAGGCAGGCATTTTCTACACCTTTGCATGCTTAGAAACATGGTCCCCAAAGGGCCATGGGTGAGTGGAAAAGTGCGTACTACTCCGTCCTACATGTGTGGGTAATTAGTGCCAAATACAGTACCAGCTGGCCTTTAAAGGACGCACGCTCTCCTGTTTTTCAACTTGCAGTCAAATCAGGAGGTTCTTTGTTCTGTTTGAGCAAACATGTTTGTGGACATGTGTACCAACGGATGAGAAATGCGTATAATCTCTGGCGATTAGAACCATGTGACGTCATATAATTTCCGAGGTTAGAGAAGAATGCTGCAGGTCTGGATGCATTGAGGTGCGGACTTGTGATGAGCTCAACCTGTATTATGGATGAATGAAACTAGAACAAAACTAAAAAAGTGAACGCCCCTAAGCAGCTGATTAAGAGGAAGAGGAGAGAAGTGGGACATAGAATTGTGGCTGAAATAAGCATTAACATTTTCTTCCTGATTCAATTACGCTTAAGTTTCATCTTTCAGGTGTCTAAGATCCACGTTCATTTACATTTTTACCGTGCAATCACAAAACTTTACGTTATGTTATGTTTATGAAACCGATAACTTTCTTTAGTTAGTACAGAGCAGCATATGAGACATCCTGAGATGACATGTCTCTTTCATGTCAAATATTATCCAAGTCGCTAAGAGAGATGCCAAACATTGACAAAACAGACTAGTTGGCCCACATTTAAACCTTGAAACGTGAACACATACTTCCTTTGGGCACACACAAAATAGCAAACAAATCAAGGTTAGTCAGACGCACACAAACACACACACACACATGTGCACACAGCGTGCCTTCCTTTATCTTAGATCTAAAGTTCCTTAGATCTAAAAGTCGAATACATACTGTCTCTTTAATCTTGTAAACTCTGACTGGTGTTTTGCCGTCACTCGTTGGCATGCGGCACGACGCTGTGGTTGGAGGCATTTACGCTCTCACGTGACCCCACAATGGAACATACTAAGTGATTGCCCGTTTCCGTTGTGTAACACATGAGGAAGCACTGCATTGAAGACGAGCCAAAATGCACTCATACAAAAGCACTTAGAGCTTAAGGTTTGATTGCCCAGGATATTTAGAACAGATGCACTACATCGTCCCTCCTTGATAACTTGAGACAGAGGTTTATGGTTCCCAGGCAACACCTTGGGGGTGAGGAGACTTCAAATCTTGCAGCTCTGGGTTTGGTGAACTTCCTCAACAGCTTTTGGAGTGATTGCCGTCAGATGAGCTGCAGACGTTCATGTCTCCTGTAGGTTCCTCCAGAATCAACATGTGGTCATATCTTCCCAATACTTGGGTTTATAACCGAATACCTTTGGAAAGTAATAACATTCCAATGGGCCTCAGCTGTACTTTTTGGTTAGTGCTAACTACTACTACTCCTGTGACGCTGGACTCTTATCTTCTCATTGCTGCTGGTGGTTATGTAACTGAAAGCATGGTTCTGTCTTCTTCTGGGAAGTGAATTCACATGATGATATGATATTCTTATCATGTCACTTCTACAGGTTATCTCAAAACAAAACAACTTAAGAGCATGTGTTTACTTGCTATCAGCAACAGATGGCAGAATGAAAGCGTGAAACTGCTTAGTTTTCATGTAGAGTATGTTTTCTTTATGTATTTGGTTATTATTATAGCGAATGTAGTGAAAATAAACTGAACTTTTCCTGGTGGACGATGCTGCTCACATTCCTCCTTCTCCACCTGCTCTCCCTTTAGGTTTTCCCCGCACTCTGTCGCAGGCCAACGCCATGAACAATCTGTGCCAGCTGGACATGGTCATCAGCCTCAACATCCCCTACGAGACTCTGAAGGAGAGGTTGAGCGCCCGCTGGATCCATCAAGCCAGTGGGCGGGTCTACAACATGGGCTTCAACCCACCTCGAGTGCAGGTCTGAAAAGACACAAGAGTTACAGTCCCCAAAATGCTCAGCACTCTTGTTTTGTTACCATTGATTTTCCTGGGGGTCCGTTTCTTCCTCCTGAGATCATAGATGTAGGGTTTTTAAGCTGGTATTCATTTAATTTTGGGCTGCAGCAGGGCGGAGGCCGGTCAAAAGGAGAGATTGGATCCAGATGTATTTATTAGCCTAGCATCTCGCACACCAACAACAACACCCTGTTGTTAAATGGGATTAAAAGACCATTTTGAATTGTTATGTTTCTTAATATACGTAAGTCTGTAGTAGTCACAAACAAGTCGCTTCACACACATAGGAGTGGATAAAAAAACAAACATACTTACAACATAAGAACATGTCTAACATGTACAATAAATATATACATTTATGTTTAATGTCCAAATAGTCTAGTGGTTTAATGTTAGAAAAGAAAATTCTCTTTGTTTCTCGATTTTTCCAATAAGGTGAAGATGTAAATGTAATCTTAAGAATTTATACTATTCATTGTTGTGAGAAATCTCGACTAAAGGGATTTTAACATAAGTCCACTTGTTACTTAAAGGTATAGTGGAGGTATGTCTACGCGATGACTGAAGGAAGTTGTTATCTTTCTCTTTCTTTTCTCTGTGTCATCTGACCTTCTTATTGCTTTTAAAAACAAGTGAGTCCCTGTGTGCGGCCCCATAGCTCGCTATTTGCCACCGCTTTGCACTGCTCTCATACCAGCGGGACAGTTGATAACGATGTCCTGAACCACAGATATGCTCTTGATTATGAGTTTACTCCCTTTTAGTGACTGAAAATTTCAAGCCAAATTTCAGGGCCAATGTAGATGGTGTGTGTTGGTGGTGTTATGGATATATGTTTAATGCATGAGCTCCAAAAGACAACAATACAGTAAATAGTGTATGTGTCTACTTGCAGTGGGATTTAACTGAGTTTAGCTTTTATTGCTTATATTATTGATTGTTGTGTTACCTTGTGTTGTGACAGGGTAAGGATGACATCACTGGGGAGCCACTGATTCAGCATGATGATGACAAACCGGAAGCCCTGATGGCCAGACTGAGACACTACAAAGATGTCGCCAAGCCCGTCATGGACCTGTACAAGTCAGTAAATACTTTCCTTTCATGGGACATTCTTCACTTCATAGTTTTTTTTTTTTTACAAAAAGCCAGTGAAGTCACTTTTTGCTCTGAATATGACTAACAATAACAACATGAAACATTACATTCATAAAAGGGAGCTATGGTGTATTTATTTGGTTTCATACGGTGCATTTATTCAGCGGTTTATTCTCTGTGTCATGGATGTGTTGGATGAAGAGCACAAATACATACGTAAAATCAAACTGTATAAATTCTCTTGTGGCTCCAAAGGGTGCTGCACCAAGTCATATGACTTAAGTCAGTGTCAGTTGGAGTTGACAACTTTAAGTTTGAAAATATTAATAGAAAGTGAATAGAATCTGGCAATGGCATTGTTCAGTCAGAAAGGACTCATCTTCCCGAGCCTCTTCCTCTTACCCTGCCGCTTCTCCTCTCCTCCAGCCCGGAGGCTGGATGCCACATCGGCTGCTAACAAGATAGCACACCTGAATGTCTGATCCAGCCACTGAGTTGCTATGTGGGCACTGTAGGCCCTGTTTTTGACGAGAAAGATGAATATGTGCCTGGCTCACTCACTATAGAAATGTGATGCAGAAATGCTGCAAAATGTTTAACTATTAATTTGTTTCTTTTTCTCAGGAAACAGGGAATCCTGCACTCATTTTCCGGTACAGACACAGACCGTATTTGGCCTTATATCAATTCCCTCCTCAGCACCAAGATGCACACACAGCCGTCGGATTACGTCCAAACTCAGAGTACCTGACATCCCGATCGAAAAGACCCAGAACAAAACAGTATCTTATTTCTAGTAGATGGAGCTGATGTTTTGACATGTGTGCCTCAGTTTTAAGTTTCCTTCTTTGAGCTTTATGTGAACTGAAAAAAACTTTAGTCTTTAAAACAAAGTTGTAGTTCAGTTGCCAGGTGATTTAATCAAATGAACGATGATCAAATGAAACATGCAATTTTAGAGCTTTATTGTGTTGATTTCTGCACTATTATTATTTTATTTTCATTTCAACTGTTCATCCAACTTTTACTCCCTGCATCAGGCAACAATCTTTGCTTTATATCTGCAATTTGTTCCACTTCAAACAATACAATTTAATGTTTGATTGAGGGAAGCTTGATTGTGGAGCTCTCTCTCTCTCCCGTCTCTACTTCTCTATATAAATATATATAATTATCACCACAATACAGGGGAAAGGTAGAATATTGATATAAAATCAAAAACTAGATTGTCAGATTTGATTAATTTTCATAATCAAGTAAAGTATCACGTGTCGCCTCTATGATTATACTGTGTACAGTTTGAGAGTGAAATGACCCGATATGAAAACAACAACACTATTTCACATAACAAAGTAATCCCCACAGCCTCCACCTGCAAAACCAACCCTTGTATTGTGCTGTGTGAATAGTCACAATCAATCTAACACAGATGTTATTTAGGTCAAATTTCTGTAAATCTTGTGTAATGTGCTGAATATAACGCTTACAAGTCTCCTGGTACAAATGCAACCAACCTGCGAACCAGTTTGGGGTTGTTTTGCTAAAATATCTATCAAATAAACAAACACAGCTATTCTTTACTTTGGTTCCGAAATGCTGAAGAATATTACGCAATCTGCAACAAATAACATGCAGTGCAGGACCATCTACTACGCAGCTGCTGGACTCTCACAAGATTTAAAAAGCCCTCACAGTCAACCTACAACACACTACGGCTGGTATAACGACCAATGCACAGCATATAGATTGCCTTCAATGCTGTTACATGTCTTTTTGTGTATATATGGTTCCCTATAGATTTCAATCATCAAAACCAAATAGTAGTAAATAGTAGTATTTTGCCCTGTTCTTACTTTAAGTCGGTTACATTTCAGTAATAGTAACATTTTATGATTCTGTTTTGTAATAAAAAAAATGCAAATATGTTTTTTTTTTTTTGTCATTTATGAACAAATTTTCCTTGTTTTCGATTCCCTTATGGTCTAAATAAAGTGAGTGTTGGAGACCTGGGAGATGGCAAACCAAAGATACAAATTACGATAGAATAATTTAGCTTTTATAACAAGAATCCATCAGATGTCTGTGGATCAGTGTGGATGGGACGGGTCTGCAGGGCGATGGCTCTTTCTCACCACATGTGATTTACACCTTGGTTTCATGTTGGGCAGCGCGATATGCTCTCTGTGTGGCTGAATGAAAGGGTTTGGACTAAAAATGTTATGCTATGCGACCACACCCCACTGCTGTTGTATAACAACAGTATTGTGGGATTTTCCTTCCTTGTTTTAAGTTCTCAGTTTCAGATTATGTTACATTATGAGATGAATAAAACTATGTCTTTGTTTGTACTAATCGTGTAGTCGTATGTTATTGCACGTATCTTATTTCCTAGAAGAATAACAGCTCATTCATTCCTGGGTTGGGTGCAAACAGTTTTTCTTTACAGGTGCTTTTAATGTGATTTCCTAGTATGAAGATACAATTAGCAAAAGGGCAGTGTAGGTCAAAAACCCATAAATATCTTGGTATTCTAAATAATTAAAATGGCAGTTGAATTCAAACTTAAAAGAACATCTGGGTGCTTATGAGCGACTTCTTTCTGTCTTTTTTCCTTTCCAGAGCACATGCAAGTAACTGTAACGCATTGCTCCTCCCTTCTTTGCTCCGTGGTCTTTTATGTCATGTGAGAAAAACAGGAAGCAGCGGGAGGAACGTGTGAGAACTTGCATTGAACACAAAACCTATTAAATAAACCCCATGTGCGTCAGTATTTCGGATTACACGCTCATCTGCCGTGCTTACTTTTCACAGAGGATGCAGCACTGTAGCTTGCAGCGACCACAGAGCGGATTTAGATCAGGTCTGACCATCGTGTGACCAAACCCTGAATGCAGCTCAACTGGTGTTGCATTTCAGTCGCGTTTGTTCTCACAGGCCATATGCTCTCTGTTGTTGTTATGGGGACCTCTACCGTTTGACAGCGGCCCTAAATCCTTTAGAGATCTAATTAAAAAAAAGAAAAAAGAATCTCCAACCTATAATCTCCACAACAATTAATTTATAATTGAAAATAATTGTTGTAATTATAATTTCGGTACTCATCACCACTATTGCTTTCTAGATTACCGCAGTTTTTTTAGTAGTTTATCTGTGTATCTCCTGCCTGCAGCACCTGCACGGAGCAGCGGGGCCGTGAAAGCAGTCAGCCAGTTTCCTGAGCTCCATTCCGGGTTTTTCGAGGCTGTGCTCGGCGGCGCAGTTTCCACTGTACGGATTCGTGAACATCGACTCGACCTTGCCCTTCGTCATTTACAGATCCACCAATCGCCATCGCCGGACTCTGTTTGGTGCCTGTTCTGTTTGGTGCCAACATGTGATGCCGTAACGTACGTAGCTGCTCCTGTAAATTCACCGAAAATCCTCGCAGGAGAGTGGGCCTCGCAGGACGTTTTTACGCTTTGACCTTTGACTGGCAGCGGATGACAAATCAAACGGTCGGTATCCTGTATCCTGTGATCTCACACCACGACCCCAGGCGGAGAAACCCGATGAATGAAAGCAGGCTGTGAGGTAATGTCACCGGTTTCTTTTCATTTGATGGGATTGATGAGGCGCATTATGTGGCCTAAGTCGCTTTTTTTCAAAGGAGAGCGCATCATGGTGCGTGTGTGTGTGTGTGTGTGTGGATGTTACGTAACATCGCGCTGCCTCTGGAAATGCGCTTCACTCCGCTACATCCCTCGTTCGGCGCCACCGTTCCGCCGATGTTTTTAGCACCAACGAGCTCTTGTCTGTAAATAGGTTATCCGTTTGTTCACACTTTAAGGGGACATCAGTATCTAAAACCACAAACGTATGGCCTCTCCGTGGTTTTGATGCTCACGCAACACGAGCATCGTTATGACATCTGTTGGGTTATTTTTGGTTCAGCAGGTGTTGATTTTTGTTGTTCCGCGTTATAGGCATTGCTGTGCTGCGGCTTTCAATGAACGGCTGGACTGATTTCACGTGTACGCGGCAGCCGCTGTGATATCAGCTGCATGGGTTTTTCTGTCAGCTGATGATGTCGTTACGGTAATGACATCATCAGGACACCAGGCAGAGGCACCAGCAGCCTGTCCGCGGGTCGATGTTATGACGGCAAGGGCTTTCTTTATTATTTACTAGTATGGACATTTGGACGTGATCGATGTGTATTGCTTATCAGTGTTGTTAGGATCACCATCTTCCTGGCTGTGCGCACAGCCCCTTTCTTGTTTTGTCCATCACGTGACATTCCCAATGTGACGCGCACCTCACGTGAGCAGCTTAACACAGCTTGCTTTGAGAGGTTTCATGCACTGACCATGGTCATTTAGTTCCAATATTCACTTATTAACAACGGAAGAATCACAAAGATTTTTTTTTAATGTTCAATATTAGAAAGCTTCAAGAATGAGACCCAAAACATGGAAGTGAAATTAAATTCAGAAGAGCATGTGGAATTGATTTAAAATAAGCATCTCTAAGTCAATGTTTTGTTTAATGAGTTTTTGCTAAGGTAGCTAAAATAAGATTTTTGGTTAACACAATTTTCAGAGATTCCAACGTTTCTAAAAAGCCCCCCTCCTAAATTCATAAACTTTCAAGTTACTTTAAATAATGTGGTTGCTAACAAGTGGCTAAACCTCAGCACACCAGTCATCATTTATCACAGCCTATGTGACTGTGGTGTAGTCTCCATTTGTGTGGATTTTATTCATGAACTAAGCCAAAGGGCTCGTTTTCTGCAATACATTCCAAATTCCCATGAAGCTTTCTGTGGACCACTGCAATGCTAACTTCCTTAATACAAATATAAGTCATCACCAGTCATTGCCCCTAAGACATATAAAGTATCAGTCAAACTACCCCCAGGTCCAAGCTGGGTCAAAGCCTGAAGCTCCTGGCATACAGCCAGAGACTTGTGTTAAAGTCTCACCGGTGAGAATCTTATAAGGGATGGAAATGAATGGCTCAACCGGCATCCTAACGCAAAATCCACCATGAGAAACCTGTGTTACAGAGCCTATGATGTCACTACAGGAGGACTGTAACAGCTTGTGGGCATTTACTTATTATTGCTATTATCCACGTTGTCTATGCAATGGTTATACACATGGGTTGAACTGGAACCATAATACAATGCTTCTAAATTGTATAATATAAGAGAACTGATGAAGATAAAATATGTTTTTTTTATGTAAAGTCTGCAATGCTGCTCAAGTTGGAAGATGTTTCTTAATATATTTTGTCAGGGCCTTGTTATTTTTATAAATGATTTCAGCGGATTATTTTCTCAATAAAATGTAAGAAAAACTGTGTAATATGGCCATTGTAATTCGTCAGGGTGATTTATATTGATTTTTTTCTGTACATGAACCCATTAAATGATCTCATCTCTATAGTTTTCCTCTTGAGTTTGGACTTGGCATTGTGTGAAAACCTTTGATTGGGGCAGAAATTGTGACGTCCTTACCACACCTGCTGTATCCTCAACAGTCACATGCATAAGGACATCAAGGGGTAAACGTTGGTTGGCACAGTTTGGACAGGAAGCGCCATGGCAACGATGCAGCAGCAACCCTTCATGTCCGGTGGGGGTATCTTTTCTCCCCTTCGGACATTCCGTTCCCGCTGTGCTTTGAGCTCCAGTTTGCTCTCCTAAAAGAGTTTCCCAGGCTCATGTCCTCTATTCAGAACCATGCAGGGTTTCTGTTGCCAAGGGACAAGGCCAAGGAAGGAAGCATGCCATGTTCCGTCCTCCATGTATCCAGCATTATATTGGGACTTGAAAGACAAATTTAGGGCTATAAGATTACACATCTTTAAGCTTTTCGTTAAATCACATATTCAGAGGCCACTGCAGTAATAAGAAAATTGATGCCTGATGCAGCGTAAGCAGGGCACTGGTGTCATACAACTCCTCTCATTTGAACCCATATACAAACAGGCCGTGCTGGACCAAGTTTTTAAGGACCCAAACTCATCATTTTAACCATATATTTCTTATTTATATCTCTGTGTTATATCAATATACATTTATTATCGCTTTATGATATATGTGTGGATAAAAAATGAGGAATTTGAGGACCTGAATCTAAGACATTGTGATGGCCATTTTTCAAACATTCAGTTAATCAATAAATCTTATGTGTTGAACTATTTCAATCAATTTTAATATTTACATCATTATGCTAGCCCTATTAACCTCCTGATGGTGAATTATATTGTTGACTTATAGCAATCTTTTACCCAATGTTATCCCAATGCATATTGTTTACAGGACCTTATTTTTCTACTTTCTTATTATTACAAATCCTCAAAAAAGAAGCCACGCTCACAGCTACAGATTTCAGTATGTGAATCATAGATGAAGCACAACATGAGAGGATTAGAGTCTACATCCACAGGCAGCAGCAGCGACAGAAGCGTCGTAGTAAGATGCGGTGCTGCTGAGGAAAGAGGAGACGAGGGGAGGGGGGTCGAGAGAGAGGGAGAGAGCGGGGGAGGGAGGGCGAGAGACGGAAACACCGACCGGCAAAATACTTATCTTCCCTTTTAAACAGAGGAGAAAGGAGGGTCGTCCTCTCCTGCTCGGACATGCGGCGCACCCAGCAGCAGCAGTAGCAGCAGCAGCAGCAGCGGCGGCGCCTGTGGCGGTGACGGCGCGGCGCAGCCTACGTCTTTGGAGCTTCTTTTGTCTTTAATCGTTTTTTTTTCTTCTTCTTTTGGGCTTTGGTAATGAGCTTGTTGGGGGCCTACAAGAAAAAGACTAGTTACGATGGCTATGAATCTTTGCAGCTGGTCGATAGCGGCGGAGATAGCTTCGGTGTCGGCAGAGGGAGCAGCGGCGGCGGCGGCGGCGCAGTCGCGAGCACCGCAGCGTCAACCCTCGGACCGAAGGCAGGCGCCCTGAGAGAGGAGCACTGCAGCACCATGGACAGCTCAGGTGAGCGCCCTCCCCGCCCCCGGGAAACGTGGATGCGGGATCGCACGCCGACGTGGACAGTGCTTGTGTAACATGTGATGACTCGTCGCGGTATTAACGGATCCGGTAGCGGTCCCGGTGGTAGGGTCAAGGTTTTAGCGGTGGGCAACACCGTGGCTAGCAATAGCGGAAGTATGGAGAGATACTATACCTAGGGGGCGCATAGTGGCTCCAAGACCATATGCTACCTCAACGGATTGGGCTATGCACAACAGATTAAGATACATGTCCCTGCACCATTGGGCTTGTGTACACAGCGTCTGCATTGTAGGTGTTGTGCTGACCAGTCCTTCTCAGAACGTGACCATGTAGCTAAGCTACTGCATTTAACAGCATACACACCAGATTAGATTTAGATAGATGTTTTAGTTTTGTTTTGATGATTTAAGAATATTTATTGGCCCATAATACACGGTCATTCTAGTGACCGTAATGTGTTTAAATACATGAAATATGGAAACGTTTGTAAGCTAACTAATTTGCAGTCAATGGTCAGGGATGTTTATGTCATGATAACAACATTCCGTTGCCTATGTCCAATTTCAAATGGGCTTTGAATCTGAAATGGTGTATCAATAACTAATAATCTTTTGCGTTAAACAATAATAAAGAAAAAATCCCCCTGAGTCAGCAGAAGGACAAATATTCTAAATTCAGAAGTTTAGTTGCATATGACCCTTAATTGGTAAAAGAGCCTCCTGAGAAGAATGCATGTACTATTGCTATTTAGACCATTGCTATAATGATACTATAACTATACTAACTATTGTTAATTAACTGTCATGCTAAACACTTGGCCAGTCCAAAAGGGATTACAAAACGCCACTATTCATCAAACATAGAAAAATGAATAAATCTTGATTAACACAATATTAACTTCTATAGCCCCAAATACCATTGTTACTTAAGAAGCTGGAGGAGGAGGGTCAGTGAGGAAAGGGGATTGGGTTGTTGGTGATCGGGAGGGTGTCAGATGTCTGTCTGGTATGCCAGGCCTCACGATGGTCTCTCGTATGTATGTCTCTGTCTGTGTGTGTCCATGTATCCATCTGTCCCATTCACGTGGCCTAATGCTGAGGGTTAAGGATTTGCACTCTAGAAGAAGGAAGCCACGTGCATTGATCTATCTGGCAATGCTGAGAGCTCTCCATTCTGTTGATGTCCCGCTCTCTTTCACTGTGAGTGGCTTGGCTCTCTGATGCTCCTGTGTTATCCGATGCAACGAATATCAGAGCCTCCCCCTGGTGTCTGTATTAGCGAGGTTTGTCACGGTAACTGGCTCAACAGTCTGCACCCACCCACATCCATCTGGCCACAGACAGAGAGGCACAGACCTGCTAACAGATATGCAAAGAATTAGATAAAAGATAAATACATACAACATAGAATAGCAGAAATGTAACCAGAAAAGGTATTCACTTATGCTGTAAAATATTTTTTCATGGACAAATTTAACCTTTGAGTGAAGCAAGTGAAGGGATCACCAAACTACCGTCTAGACTATTAAGTTTCGAAATGTCATTGGGTGTTGGGTGTAATTTGATTTGGTCCTTTGGTACTTTATTTTATGACTATTTTTGGATATAGAATAAGCACAACATCAATCAATTCTGATCTTCATTGTGTTGGCAATTGTTAGCATTTGTTAGCCCAAGCCCACAGTCTAACCATGAGACTGAGAGCAACATCCACCTTCAACGTGATCCTCCTCTAATGCTCATTTCTCAACCTTGATGCTGATTAAGTCCCCTGTGTTGGCAAAGTATATTGTTTAGGTTACAGAATCTGTTTTAAAGAATCCTAATAGAAAGGAATTTTGCACACGTTTGCAGAGTTCACAGTTTGAAACTAGGCCACGCATTTTAAAATCAAAGGGAAGTTAGAAAGATATGCAAATTCAGATCTTTGTACAAAAAAGTGTTTGATTATCTAACTGTCAGCTCTCACCTGCAGCTTAAACAATATTTTATCAACGCGTCATGCGTTTATCAAAATGTAAGAGCTTGCTTGATCCCCTCTGGTTGAGCTGTATAGTTGATCATTAATCATACACTCCTTGTTTCATCAGCAGCGTCTACATTCAAGCAGAGAGTCCCGGCTTGACATTGTACAGTAGCCCTGACATTGCGCTGCAGCGCTGTGCGTTGGCTTGTCAAGCCTTATTGTTGTGCGCATGCATCCATCTGTGTCATTCACACCAAGCTGAATATATAGGGAGGAATGTTTGAGGCTGTAAGAGGAGGGCAACAAAGTCAGACAGCCCACTGATCCCTGTGGACACAACGAGAACAGTCTCTTCTCTTTCTCTCACCCTCCCTCTCTCTCGGTTTCTATTGGTCGTCTGTGAAAGCAATAGGAGGCGGTTCGAGTAGGGAGGAGGGGTGAGCTGTTGGCCTGAACTTGTGTTTTGTTTTCTCGGCAGTGAATTGTTTCTACGCACATTTGTTCCTTCACTATAACAGATATGTCTTTACCTTTGCAGGTGTCCGAACATGATTGACAGACCCGGGTTAAGCTCACATTGCTCTTGATTTCAAGGAAGAATATTCCTAATACATTCTGTCATGCTCACTCTGAAATGTGCATAGTAAGGATGTTAAAAATAGACCAAAACTTACAGCCCAAATGCAAGGGAAGCATTTCAGTTCCTGCTCCTCAGCATAGCCCTAAAAGTTTCAAGGTTTGAAAACACAGCAGTGATAACATAGATGGTGCAATACAAATCCTTACATTTGTTTTCCGGTCCTTTTATAGATGCCATTGTGGTCGCTTTGTGTGTAATATATGAGAGTTAGACAGAGAAAGATGATCTCTAATCACTAAAGAGTCCCTGACTAAGGTAGAACACTCTGGTCTCTTGGACATGCAGAGCTCCAGAGGGCATGCATGTGTCTGGTCTCTGATGTCCTTGTCCCTCACTCTGTTACGCCTACACGTATATATTCGTGGTGTGTTGTGCAGTGACTCATGTGTTCATCACTTGAGTCAAATGAAAACTCCAAAACTCCAGTTTGTAATTGAAGGATTGTAATCATTTATATAGCAATGCAGGTTCTTAAAAGACATCTGTACATTTACATGAAAGTGGACCTTTGCTCCCATAATGTGTTGGCTCCTGTGTAAATGTTTGTTTAGCTTCCCTCTGGATTCTGATTGCCTAATGGTCCTCTGTCCCCAGATATGGATGCTAACTATAGCGGCGGACTGTTGGATATGGTGAAGGGAGGAGCTGGGAAGTTCTTCAGCAACTTCAAGGACAACTTGAAGGACACACTGAAAGACACATCGACCAAGGTCATGCATCAGGTTGCCACGTAAGTTAGTGCTGCATTCATACACATACTGTACTCGTACTGCTCCTCTACTCATACTATTGTCTTTTCAGCCTCTGCATCTCTATTCCCGCTATCTACTTCAGATAAACAAAATCCGTCCTTTCATGCGTTCCAAATGAATCACAAGAATCTAAGAGGACAAACTTACCTCTAATTTGGGTAACAAAGTATGCATCGGTAAATAAGTGCAGCTGCTGCAACCCATGTCTACAAACTGAACTGAAACCGAATTAAGTTTGACCAGACTAGATTGGTGAGCTATCATGCGACTGCAGAAAAACATATTTAATCCCAAATCAAAAATGATCCTCCGCTTCTCTGGGGATTCAGTGATAGGGCTAGTCATGGCATTTTTTTTCTTCAAATCATTGATGACGTAAGTATAGCTTACATGTCACCTGCAAGTCTCCATTTACATCTTTACAATGTAAACATTGTATGCTCGATATTTAATTTAAACAGTTTTATGGCAGCATGGATCATATTCGGTTACCCCATTATGCACTTGTTCATCTAATAAATATGAATCATAGCGATTGCTTAGACCAATTGAATGTTGTTTCAGCAACAATGTAATGTAGGTGTCCAACAGCTTTAGAGGAGTAGAGCGGTGTGGGCTGAGGGAGGAAAGAGGGAGGCAGCACGGTCTGGCACGGCTCGGCTGTCCCAGTCTGTTTGTGCACAGGCATCTGCACAGGGCAGCACAAAGGGGCCTCTGTATTGTCAGAGACTCACGCAGCTCCTTTCCCCCTATTGACTCAGCAGGTTTAATCGTTGTCTCTGCTCCTCTGCAGCTCACATCTTGACAAACTCCCACTCTCCTGTCCGCGTCAATCCCCCAGTGTTTTTAGGCCGCCTCCCAACCCTCATTTAAGATCCACCTTTCCTTCATCTCGTCTCTTCATTGTCTCCTCTCCTGGCTGAATTATTGATGGCAGTTCAGAGAGCCAAATGGCCAGTGTGCTGCTGATACAGAAGGATACATTTCATTTCAGCGTGAGGTGGTCTGTGTTTGTGTGCTGACTGTGTGTGTGAGTGGGTGGTTGGGATAATGGGGCGATGGGAGTCAGGCTACCGTGGCAACCAGGCTAAAAAAGTTTGGGGAAAAAAGGTAGATGGGCAAAAGTATGCTTATGAGCTACAGTTTAGTGCAGTACACTTTAAAACTGCTTTGACCGTTTTCTTTGATTATGCCAGAGAAGTGTCAACATAAATGATATCGCTGCAATCTCACACACTGGAGTTAACTGTGCCGTTGTATGCAAAACATTTAATAGCTTCATTCAAAGGCGGAAGGACAGACAAGATGACTGTGACATCACAACTGAATTTCCGAGGTTGAGGGCTCACTTAAAACACAAAGAGAAAGTCAGCAGTTAATTAGAGATATTTGCTTCTCTCTCCCTCCCTCCTGTCTTGTCGAAAATATATTAATCACAAAATGAAATCAAGGATGTGATAACGTTTTATCTGAGTCTATCTCGTTGTTAGGAACTAATTGTTTCGATTCACCTCACTGCTCTCGTCAACCTTGTTTCAAGCCACTGTGTACGTCCTGTTTGAGACCCACCAGCTGCTGGCAGCGGAGCCTCCAGCAGCTGAGGACAGATATTGTTCTGTGGAGGACGAAACAAAGCGCAATGCGCAGTTGGGCTGATAAACATTGGACTTTATGACTTTATGTTGTATAATAGTGTTTCTCTACTGTATGCTGTGCTGAATGTTTAAATAGGAGAAAAGGTTAGTGAGAAGAAAAGGTTTGTCCATTTTGTGTGTTTAGCTTTTAGCAAGGCTTTAAAGTGTGCACAAAAAGTAATAACTAAAGCAGGTTTGAGACAGCCATGAAGAATCCAAACGCTATTGTACTTTCTATTCTACCTTCAAGAAATCTTTTGATATCCAGCCATTGCTAATGTGCTGTATCTAAATCACACAAGTATCTGCTTTTATATATACTTGATTTGTTTTTAAATCTGGATGTTTTCTATATCTTCTGCCACAGGTGGTCATGTGTATTTCAAACTGACTGTTTCTGACTTCAATAGAAATTCCCCACAGCTTGCAAGGCAAAACCCTTGCGAGCTCAGTTGTTAATAAGGTCCACTTGTAACGTCCCAAAAATACCCTGTTGGTTAATCTCCACCTTTCATCCACTTAAATTCCAGGTAAAGGTTACTTAATTCTTTATTGAAGCCTGCTTCAATGTTTACCTGGTTGCAGGAAAAGGTGTTTGTAACGCTCGGATGTGTTTCTGTGTCTGTGAGAAACAGATCAGTGTGGCTCATCTGGTTATGTGAAAGGCACAGTGTTCCCAGTCGGCACCCAGACCCCCTCCGCCCTTCCCCTGCCAAACACACACTCATCTATTTCTATTTCTCACCGTTCACCGTTTCAATAGGACTAACACTTTATCGGCATCTCTCTTTGTTTCCCTGTAGTTATTTCTGCACATATATATATATATATAAATATATATATATATATATATGTTATGTGTTTGATTCACTTTATAATTCTAATAAAGTGAATCAAACACATAACAGTTAGGTAACAGCTATTGAGTAACTGCTGCTGTTAGACACGTATTCGCTCCAGACAGCCAGTGTTTTGCCAGCTTGATCAGCAGAAAGAACACAAGTCTCCAGTGTCAGCATTGCCCTCCTTTACAGTGGCTTCCGTCTACGTCTATATATTCTCTGTACCGCAGCTTGCGGTACCTTTTAATTGGCTGGAGCTCGTACTTTAAGAGGTCACGGAGACTGCTCATTTGCATAGTCCACGGCTATCGGCCAGTGCCTTTTAAACCTGACACCTGACCTGCTTCCCTCCCTTAATAACCAACAAGGCGTTGGATGCAGAGATAACGGCAGATTCGTGGAATATATTTCCTGGACAAATAATAGGACATGATTAAATGTTTTCCTCTTCTTGGTTCTTTCAAATGTATTCTCTAACGTTCTTCTTCCTTTATGTTTACCCCAAAGTAATAAACATTATGTAATCCGGCAACCTAAACAAGGTCAAAAAAAGTTATCTGCATTCTTTTGTGAAATGGTACAGTGCGGTACAGATATGCACCTTTAATAACACTGTGAAACCTGCAGCCTGCGGTTTCCTCGAGGCATAAACACACAGAATTAAATAGAAAATAGAAAGTCCAACCGTGGTCCAATTACTTACATTAATGAGGGCTTATAGGCGCAACAACTTTAATGGATTCATCTCACCTCATGTGTCTGTTTTATGAACAGTTGTCCACGTCACACAAAAAACAGAGGATTTTTTGGAATTGGCATGTATGATGATGTAAAATAGGTATCCTGAAATGTCTTAAACAACACTGTGAAATCCTTAGACATCTTTAAGGCACGCTGGTTGAGGAGCACCGTATACGTAACCAGGTCAAGGATTGCATCAGGGCCATATGGCACTGCTGCGTGATTGCCAATTTTATAAGTAACTCCTTAAATACAAGAAAATAACAAGTGAGTCTCTGATACACAGATTACACTCCACTCTGCTCCTGTTTAAAGTGTTTCTCATGCACTATTTTCCTTCACTTCCATGGTGCAGTGTTTCTTACTTTCATGTTTGTGCACCCCAGCTGCTCTCTGCACTCTGCTTAAAAAAAGACTCTGTATGGAATAGCTAGATTTAGGAATGAAAGGCAGTGATGCTTGAAGAAATTCACATATGGTATTCCTTCCTTTGATTAGCCTGCGGTTATGAGCCTGAAAAAGCCAAAACCTCCCCAAAGCCAAACACATGGAAGCTTCTGCTCTAAAGCCTTTTCAATCTAATTACTTGGCTGTTCATGACTTGCAGCCGGATGCACTGACAGCTAGAAGCAGATGGATCAGCCTTTTGGAGGCTGGTCATTGATCTCCTCTTTTTTAATGGTTTGATATTTTCAAGAACGGGGCATTTGTTTTACACGCTTGTCTTAATGCCTCCTTTGTCTGAAACCATCAGCACATATGCCAGCTGCAGAACACCTGTAATACAACACCGAGCAAGCGTGTTTGGTTTCACTAATACTTTGCATATTTCAAGGATTTGTTGGTGTATCAGTGGACTCAAACACATTTGCTGTGGTTGGAATATTTGTATACATTTTTATATGAATTCTGACTTTTCTGTCATAAGGATTACATGACAGATGTTCTTTAAAAAAACTCTCGGTTACAGGTACACTAAAGGGGAGCTGGATATTGCCTACATCACATCCCGGATCATAGGTAAACATGTTTCAGTGTACTGCTGGACTTGGTGTGCATGTATGAGTTGGCTGTATAAGGCAATCTGCCAGAAAAAAAATTCTTCAGAAATAATGAATCCTTAACTACATTTGCTTCACCCCGATATGTGTTTAGGCATGACCCCATTTCTCAAAGTAAGAAGCTTTTTAGGAAAGCTGAATAATGCATAAACTTAACAGATGAGAAGGTTAAAAGATGTGTTTTATCTGCATAATAAAAGTAAATAATGGGTAATATATGACCATATTAACCTGCACAAGCGTGGTCACATTCAGATAAATAAACAAAATGAAACCTCAGCTCTCCATCAAAACTCATCACATCACATGCTCACGAGTGTGGATTGGTGTCCTTCAGAGAACATATTCAGCTGAGGGCTTGAATCTAGACTTACTCTTCACATTTCAAATTTCAATTCACTAGTTGCAGATGAATTGTTAAGATAGAAAAAAAGATGGAGGCTGCTGCCCTTGGCTTATATATTGTATGTAAACATCTATACCAACAGGGGATGGGACTCTTCAAAAGATCCAGCAGCTAAACGTTGTATTTTCCTTTCAGTAATGACCTACCCGGCGGAGTCGGTGCAGATCGGCTACCAGAACCATGTAGAGGACATTCGCTCCTTCCTCGACAGTCGCCATGCTGACCACTACACGGTCTTCAATCTATCACAGCGTAACTACCGCGGCGCCAAATTCTCCAACAGGGTGAGTGATAGTGTGTCATGAAGCTACAGATGAAGCCGTTAAAGATGCATTGTATAATGTTTGTGTCTATTTGTTAGTGGTTGCTTCCCCATTTTTACCTCATTATAACACTTACAAACACTGCCACACAGTGAGATATTGGGATTTATTTGCAGTTTGAGGCCTACCTTTGGCCTGCCAGAAAATTAGGTGGTGACTACATCTGTTCTTAATGGGAGTTGCTATTGGACCATCCCAGAAAGAAACATCCAACATCTCCAGGAGATGTCAAACAGCAGTGATCCAACGTACATACATACAAATGCTTCACCAATGCAATAATCACTTGAGAGACCAATGTGTCTCTAAATTAAATATCTAACTTGGGGTTCACTAACCCAAGAGTCCCAACCAAATTATAATTTCAAAAGCAGGATTTCGATCTGAATGCTCCATCTATTCTATTTCATTCAGCATGCGGTCATGTAGTACTTTTGCACCGCTGGATTTGGTTTAAAGTGGGAGGCATACGTGGGTCGTCTTTAGATAAAAGAAATACTGCCACCATACAGCAGAAACCTCCAAGAAAGCTCCAGAGTCAAGCTGTGGGATTAACTTGTCCACGAGGGCCCCCTGTCTGCTTAGTTTCTGTCTATCTGGCAGATGACTAACGGCTGTGTTGCTTGCTCTGTTGAAGCACTGCTGTTGCTAACCCTCCACAACTCCTTTCTCTCCCCTGCTGAGTAACTTTCCAAAGTTCCCATTATTTTTGCGTTTTTTTCTCTTTTCTCTGCCTTCATCTTAAATTGCCATCCTGCCTCTTCCCAGCTTTTCTCTAGGTCGGGAACTGTCTGTTTCTGTTTCAATCCCTGTTTTCCTCACTCCTCCTCTGACTCAGGTTTCAGAGTGCAATTGGCCTTCTCTCCAGGCTCCCAGCCTCCACAACCTGTTTGCTGTGTGTAAGAACATGCACAACTGGCTCAAACAGAATCCCAAAAATGTGTGTGTCATCACCTGCTCGGTAAGAAGACGCTCATCGCATCAATCCCTCTCCTCCGTTTCTTCTTAATTAATTGTATTATATCCATTTTGCATTTCTAACCACCTACTGCCATGTTTCATTTAGTCTCCTATGATGTGAAGGCCCTTAGTGACCAGTTTTGATTATTATCTCACACCACGTTGAAGTTGGATTGAATCCATCCGTTTTTTTCAAGTCTATGCACAGAACCTAAAAATATGTGAGCCCTTAAAATGTGCGCAGCATTTTGGGGGATCTGTTCGTCAAAATGTTAGATATTGATACGTATATTTGACAAACACACAAAACGGTGAAATGAAAAAAAGAACTAGAGCCGGAGTTTGGCTCCAGTTCTTTTTTCATTCCACCGTTTCGTGTGTTCTCCCGTGACTATTTGTCCTACCAACTTGGCACATAGAATGAAAATAAAAGGCATATGGAAGTTTCTGTTGGGTACAAGTTGCAACTTTACCGCTATGCTACCTCCTGATCCAACACACTGGCCCTTTAAAGGTTTGATAACGTCAAGCATATCTGAATATACAGCAAACACTAAATACAAATGTTTTGCAGTTAAAGCGGTATTCAGTGAAACATGCCTTTCTGTCTTTTCTAATTCAGTGACAGCCACACTGCACGCTGGAGAGCATGTTATTGCCAAGTCAAAGTAGTTTTGCTTGGCAACTGGCTGCATCTTGCATAACCCCCACCAAGCTGTTCCTTTCCAAACACAATATTTTCTCTGCTCTGGATCACAGGAATGCTTTGGTCTTTCTGTAACCTGAAGTGAACCGAGTCAATTGATTCAGTGTCCAAAACGCCTTACTGCTGTTACACAGAATGTTGGCCTGTTCGGGCCTGTTTCATCGTCAGACATTTCCATAAACTCACATAATAAATTAGTATGTGCAATAGCTTCATGGTAACTTTAACAGTTGACATATTTGCAGGATGACTGAAGATCTACAGACAGAACTCAAGTTAGAACCTCTGTGTTCTGAGGCTAAGTCCGATCTGTCAAGATAAAGATGGAAGCAGTGCATGACATACTGGACCAAAGAGCATATTATCGAAGCTTTAGAACATAACCTGGGATGACCTGGCATTTCTTGACACGTCTCAGTGTCTCCCTTATTCTCTGTTTGTAGGATGGTCGTGGTCCCTCGGGTGTTTTGGTCTGTGCCATGTTCTGCTTCTGTCACCTCTTCAACAACCCGGTTCCTGCTATGCAGCTGCTCAGCGCCAAGAGACCAGGTTCCGGCCTCTGGCCATCACACCGCAGGTCTGCAACCCGTGATTTGTGTTTTGGGGTGTGTTTGTGACAGAATGAGAAAGATGATGGGTGTAAGAAAGGTAGAAGGAAAGTTGTACACTAGATGCTTAGATTTTAAGGCCTCTAAAATTGAAGCTGTCAAAAGTAAACAGATCAGCATCCGCCACTTCAGAAGTCAATGCATTTCTTTTGGGATTCTAGCATTAATCTTAGGCTGACCCTTATGGCTTTGCACGGTGGATGTATTATTTATCAGTCTATGTTAGAACATCTAACAACATCCTTGCTCGTTTGCTTAGGACTGAAATGGCAGCTTTAACAACACCCTTATCACACACCTGTGACATAACGTTGAATTGAACCTAACTCAGGATAGAAGTGGTGATATTTCCTTCTCTCCACGCAGGTACATAGGCTATGTGTGTAGCATGGTATCAGAGAAGCCCAGCCTACCACACTCCAAGCCCTTGATGATCAAGAGTCTCACCATGACTCCGGTCCCCTGTTTCAACAAGCAGCGCAGTGGCTGTCGGCCCTTCTGCGACGTCCTCATCGGGGAGACAAAGATCTTCAGCACTGCACAGGAGTACGAGAGGATGAGGTACGGGCATCTTATTTGAAGGGTGTAGGCCCTATGCTTTTTTCATTCTCCACTCTCTTTCTGCAACGTGTCCTTTATAATTCTTTTTTTTCGTCCAAATGCTGCTTTTTTTTGTCCCAGAGAGCACAGGGTTCAAGAGGGTAAAGTGGTTTTCCCTCTGGGTGTGAGTGTGCAAGGAGACGTCATTGTTTCAGTTTACCACATGAGGTCTACCATCGGGGGACGACTGCAGGCCAAGGTAAACTCTATCCGCTCTGTGTTGTATCCGACCACGTCTTCTTACTGAAAGAGTGACTGAAACACAACACGTGCCTGTCTACTGATGCATTAAATCTGATTAAAAATGTGTGTGTGATTGTGACGACATACCAACATATCCTGGTAACAATAAGAGAAATAAAAAATGAAATAAAAGCTTTCCGTTCAGCATATTTGGACCTTTGTATTTTCCACTTGTATCATTTTCTAACTAGTATAATTGCTGATATTGGTTTGAGCTTGTGTGCCATTGTAGGATTTAAAAGTGTGTGTGCATAGAACTACAGCTGTGAACAAGTGAAGTGACCATGACGTAGTCCAACATAAAGTAGAGCTCACAGTTGGGATAGTTGTACAGTGAGAGACATCATATCCTTTCCATTTGATGGAACTAGGTATGGCAGTAATGTCCCATGACCCGAACTTACATTTGTTCCACTGTCATTAGGTGTCCAACACCCAGATCTTCCAGATCCAGTTCCACACTGGCTTCACTGCTCCTGGTACCGCCACGTTGAAGTTTAACAAGTAAGTGCTTTTATTATATTTAATTCCTGGGATTGATCACCTTGCTGATCCCTTTGCAGATCATAATATTGCCAACAACCTAAAAATACAAAATGAGCGCTAGTAATTGTTTGACGGAGTTGAAATTATGATTTTTTTTATTATATTGTAAATAATTTGACCATATCCCGTCTGTTTTCCCTCCCTGTGCTTCCCACTATAACCTGCCTATATTATTCCTCTCAGACCAGAGCTGGATGCTTGCGACTCTGCTGAAAAGTATCCACAGCTTTTCCATGTGATAGTGGACGTGGAGGTGGAGGGGATGGATAAGCAAAAAGACTTGACGCCACCGTGGGAGCAGTTCCCCTGTAAAGATCTGAACCCCAGCGTGCTCTTCTCCTGCCACCAGGAGCATCAGGATGCTCTCGCTATTGCTGGTAGAGTGGGGACGGCTTCTCTGGGGACAAATATGACACACAACCAATGATGTGGACTGTACACATACGTATGTTAAATCAATGACATATAGCTTCATGTTCATCACACTTTGGCTGGGAAGCTATTTTATAATGTGTTATACACTAGCCTTTTGTCTTTAATTAGGCTTCAGGAAAAGGCATAATAAAGGCTCAAGGGATCATGTACGTTAGACAAAGACAAAAGCCCAGAGGTTATAGTGTCGGTAGCCGGCGCGGTGGTGTGGTGTTTATCACCGTCGCCTCACAGCAAATAAAAGCGAAGTCAATACATCCGAATAGTTATTTTCTCTGTAAAGCTCCAAAGCATGGATTTAATGTACCTTCAAAATAGCTAACATTGGTTAATTGCCTTACTAATCATTAACCTAAAATAACCATCAACAGAAGTCTTTACTTCTAAAAGCTGATGCTAGCCAAATGTTAAAAGTCTAAAAGGGTATTACAAATACACATCTACAAATGCCAGAAGTAAAAACCAAACGTATATGTTCAAATGTTTAAGATGCATGGATGCAATAGATAACTGTAGGTAGGGAAATGTAGCATATGCAAAACACATTCACGTGTTAATTAATGCAGACATAAGAGCACTCTGATGAACTAACTCTCATTCCTGTACCGACAAGATGAAATGGAGGGATTGGATTTGGAGGGTAAGAAAATAAAGAGGAATAGAGAGGACCGTTGATTCAATTCAATCATACCAATGCACAAATGTAGACAGCATTAAACCCACGGACCAATGAGTTCTGTGACTCAATCTATTTACAATCTGCATTGATTGAATTGAAATGAACCCCATCCTTGTTATGCAGTGATATATCATTTTGGTAGATGATTTAAGTCTCTTTTTTGATTAATAAGCAATCATCTGAAGACACACAACCTAGCTGTTTTATGTAATCTCACCAGTTTGGAGAGATATGGTGAACTGGGTGAAAAAGCAAACATTCCCAGTGCCGTTAAGTACTGGGAGTAACTGGCTGTAAGTGATACAGATAAAGATGTTTTACCAAAGTGAAATATTGCTTTAGACTAATGCTAGCTGGGTTTATAGTCGCAAGTAGATCCCTTCCCTTCTTTAAAAGCTTACTGTATGTTGTATTGATTGAGCCCATCATTTGAGATTTATTATTTTGCTTTGTGAATGACATCCTCTAATTGTTGTAGCTAAGAGCTGCTACCAGCGGCAAACTGCAAAGTGTGCGGTTCAGAGTATCATAGCACAGCACAGTAGGCAGAATCAGGAGAAAAGGTGGTGCTTCTAGCGCCCCCTACATGCCCACATACAGACCTACATAGTTATGCCCACTCCGCATTTCTGTCCATCCCGAATAGTTTCCTTTGTCTGCGTTGTTATTTCTCTCGACCTTGGCATGCCTCTGTCTCACGTGTCCATTCCTCAAAGCTCTCCTCTGTCTCTTTCTCCTCTACCTCTCTCCTCACTCGCACACGCCTGCAGAGCCAGGTCGGCCTCACGGAGGTCCGGACAGTCGGGGCCGAGGCGAAGAGAGCGAGCCCTCGGACGATGAGATGCTCTCTCTCTCCAGCCAGCGAAGCAACGCGAGCACGGCCCCCCAGAGACCCAGGCCGCCTTCTCCCACGTCTGCCGCTGCTGCGCCCGCCGAGGAAGTGGACCTTCTTGGCCTCGATGGGGAGGAGGTCAACCGGCCTTCATCTCATCCCGCGTCCGCTGCAGACGCAACTACTGACCTTCTAGGAGACTTGTTTGGTGGCCCAACACAGCCAGCCAGCGGGGCGTCGTCTGCACAGTCCACACCGCAAAAAGTAGCCCAAAACACTTCGTCGCCGTGTCCCTCTCCTGCGCCAACAGGTGAGCTCCTGTAGGAAGGTGATTTACACTGAAACACAACCCTAAGCTCTTTTTAAATGGCACAAAGTACATTTTGATTTTTTTTGTGAAAATTTAGTCTTAGATGTATAAATAGTAGTTTTCTGACCCGAGGATCAGCTGACTAGCTCTCTCAAATGCTTTCACTGCTTCTCATGAAATTATATGCAAAGCTGTTCATGAACGCATACGTTGACCTTAATTAAAAGAAAATGTATTAAGCTATTAAATTAAATTATTATTATATATAAATGCATCAAAATAAAACCTGCAAGCAAGATAATTAAGCTACAGTCAAGTTCTCATACCTGTGTCATGATAATTTAGACATCTGAAAAGTGGGTCACCCCGAAGACGAAATAAAATGAAAAGCAAAGGGTATTAAGAGGGTAAGGAAGATGAATGTATTTTTGGCTAGTTGACAAAATGCAATCAATCATAATCAATATGCGACAGTAACGTCTGAAGCATTTTTCATTTTGGTTCGGGAAAAAAACATTCTGTGATGCAATAAAATCAAACAACTTTCAGAAAAGTTAAACGTTTTGGTCATAATAATGGCGTGTCTGTTTTTTGCCCTCAGCATTTAATCCCTTTGGAACGGGTCCCATGCCGAAGCCTCAGGACATGATGGGTTCATTTCTTGGACAAGGTAATGTGGGGCAGACAGACCCCTTCCTGCATGCTGCTCGCTCTCCATCCCCCACTCTGCAGCCCACCAGCTTGGGTAAGGCCTGCTTCTGCTGCACACTCACAACATGGTGGATGTAATCAAACAGTCCATGTCAGGGTAAAGTACCTTATGCATAATCTGCAAGTCTGCTTTCATGCGCATGTCTCTGGGTATCAACTCTGTTTTCAAACTTCTAAAATGGATTTATGTTTGTTATTATCTTATTCCTTTCTCATATTTTTGGGAGTTATGCTTTCCTGTATTCTGTCTGTGTGGAAAGGAATGGAGTGGCATGATGTCTGCTAAGTATTTGCAGCCTGTCTGATTTGTACACATAAATATTGCATGAGCTTGATATTTCACCTCCGGTAGGAATAATTGCACCTCAGCAACATTTCCAGCCTCAAGAGATTTATTTAGACTTCACACCCTGAGAGAGAATGAGCATGATGAAGCAAGACAGAACTCTATTAGTAAGCCTAGCAGTTTATCATTCTAACATTAAAATGCAAAGCTATGTTTTGTCAGCCTTTACACTGCCCTCTAATAACTCACGAGACCCAAACCTATAACCAGTTCCCTCAGGCTGTGTGGGTCGAGTCACTGTGTTCTCAGCTCCCAGTGCAACAAACGTTTATGTGCTCGAATAGGCCGCAGTTCCCCCGTCCTGCCCACCAACCCAACTGTCAATATTCAGCAGCAAAATGCAAAGGGAGGATGGGACTGGAACAGACCTGCCACAACAAGCCCAGGTAGAAACCAGTGACACACACACACACACAGATGAACACCAACAGCACTAATCGTCATCCAGTAAACTTGTATGTATTCCCATCTGTGTGAGCTGGTTGAAAAACGCCACAAATATGTGAAATGTTTGCGGATTTATCCGGCAGCAGGTTTCGGTATGGGCAGTCGGTCAGCCACTACTAGCCCCACAGGCTCGGTCCACAGCACCCCCACCCACCAAACCAAGCCAAACAACCTGGACCCGTTCGCTGACATAGGAAATCTCGGCGGAGGCCTTGCAGGTGAGTCACTGGAATCACTCCGTGGCACATTAGCCGTTGTTATTTCTGCCTTAGCGTTTGTCATAGTCTCTGTCCTTTGCATTAGCAGGTCCCGGCTTCTCCAGCAAACCCACCACTCCTACTGGAACTGCTCCTTCCATCCCGCCCATGGGATCCCCATCAAGACCTCCTCCGTCACCCCAGCATGCCGATGGGCGGCAGCCCAACGCAGGAGCCGGCTTCCCCTCGTGGCAGCCAGGCGCTGGAGGCGGCGGAGGATGGCAACAACAGGGACAGGGTCCTTCCCCGCAGCCAAAGCCCAGCCCCAGCCACACCCCCATGCCTCACTCGTCGCCCCAGAACCGACCCAATTACAATGTCAGCTTCCCTGCGATGGGCGGAGGCTCGCCCAGCGCCGGCGCCAAGGCACAGACTAGCATGGGTGAGCAAAGGGCGTGGATGAGACGGTGTCTCGTGTGATGTAAATGTTGTGGTCAGGAAGCGAATTCTTGTTCGACTCTTTGCATGAAGTATTATAACTCTGTAAAGCTGCATGTCCTGTTCACATTATATGTGTTGTATTACTCTTCTCTACGTGTTTATCTGCGTTGTTATATAAAGTACTTGACACATTCATTTAGTGGGAGTTTATTGCTCACTCCATCAGTAGTTTACAGAGCCTTGAAGTACGCAGCGTTTAATGGCTGATAATGGCTTTTATAAAAAGTGTGTGTTTCTGTTTTTGTTGTTGGCATTCCTCTCCAGCAGGTTCCAAGCCCAAAGCCTCGCAGGCCAACTTTGATGACCTGCTCTCGGGTCAGGGCTTCGCAGGTACCAAAGAAAAGAAAGGGCCCAGGACTATAGCGGAGATGCGGAAGGAGGAGATGGCCAAAGAGATGGACCCGGAGAAAATAAAGGCAGGGGCTTTTTTTCCGATGTGACATTGACGTTGTCTGTGTGTTAATTATTGAAGGAGTAGTTTGTTTTTGTATTTGCTGTGAAAGTTGATTTTGAGGTCTTTCCGAATTTCAGTTTGGCAAGCAATTAAGTTCTCAAAAGTAGGATGGCGTGCTCAAAATCCTTTGCGCTATTGCTGTGTACTACAGATTTTATCAGGTGATCCATGTAGGTCCCCCATGACAAGCCTGGGGTTAAATTATTCCTCTTTAAAACATTTTACTGGAACTATGGTTCCAAAAAGTCATAATGGCTAATGGCTCCCTCTCTCCCCCTCTCCCTTTACTGACCCAGATTCTGGAATGGATCGAGGGGAAGGAGCGTAACATCCGTGCCCTGCTGTCCACTATGCACACTGTGCTGTGGGAGGGGGAGACGCGCTGGAAGTCCGTGGGAATGGCTGACCTGGTCACTCCGGAACAGGTCAAAAAAGTGTACCGCAAAGCAGTCCTGGTTGTCCACCCAGATAAGGTGAGGACACATGATGACATGATGACCCAAGGATGATAAAGTGAGGATCAATGGAGGTTAAAGAGCTGCACTCACAGATTGTGGATTTGAAGCTGATATCAAAGGGTCCTCGTTGATTTGGGTCCGTTTACATGTCTCGTTGACTGGCTGTTAAACTTAAATAACAGCTGTTATTAAGTTGTGTGGCGAAAAAAGTTCTGTCACCCCAGATTCCCAGATGAAGAGCATATTCAAATTGATTGTAGTTGTTTATTTATTGCATTTTTTGTTTTACACCTCTGTACCTGAAACACCAAACAGAAATTAGTTCTAAAACCCACATGAGCAATTCTCATAAATTGAGACATTATTAAGATGTGTTTTGAATCACATTGGTACAGTTTTGCTGTTATCTAAGAAACATTTGCCATCTAATAATCAGTCATGTTGGCAAAGTAGAAAAGGAAAATGGTAGTGCTCTACGATTGAGAATAGTAGTTTAACTTTTCACATTAAAAATGAACTTTTTCACACATGATGTAAAGAAAGAAAGTAATATAATGAAAACAACAAAAATGATAACCACCTCAACAGCGCGATGACCCAATGAACCGAAAGCAGCTTTCAACCAGTCAAATAAAGAGCTACTACTCTCCTGGTGAACAGACTTGGCAGTATCTTGAAGGTGGTTGACTATATCGCCAATCGTAGCATTATAGTTCGGCACAAAGGTGCAACATTCGGATCCAATGACGGCACAAGTTCCTCCCTGGGCTGCTAGAAGAAAATCCAGCGCTGCTCTGTTTTGCAAAGCGACGAGTCTAACAGAGGCGAGTTCACTCGACAGAAGCATCAGAGCCCTACTTGTTTGGTTAGCTATGACTTCTATTGAATGAGACAGATCCGCAATTTGATCCAGTGCAGACATAACTCCGTAAAAAGGAAGAAGGGGGCCGAGCATGTTCTTGAAATGTGATTGATGGTGAGTCCCGAAGACATCAGAAATTCCACGTTGAACCCGTCTCGGAGCTTTCTTGGGCAGCGAATGAGCCACTCTCATGGCTGGGATGACGTACGCCAGTCCGCAGCGCCCGTCGTAGTCCACGGGCAGATGCGGGTACGCGAGGTTTCCGCACACCCAGTACATTCCTACGGGAGACGAGATGGAGCACCCGGCCGTGCGGCGAGCTAGGGCGCTGAAGCGAGCCTGACCCGCGGCTGCCAAGCAATGCTGAGGTGCAGAATCCAGGGATCCAAATTCAGCATTTATTTGACTTGGGTCCCATTTGAATGTGCAAAGGCAGTCCGAATGTCCGACGTGCTTCCTGCCGTCGTTCTGGAGACACCATGGGAATTTTTGCGGGATGAGCTGTATGGCAACAGGTTCGGGAGTTTCCAGACATCTGTAGCAGTTCCCATGTCCGCTAAAACAATTGAGTGGTCTCATCCTGAGATTGGAGCAATCAGGGTGAGAATAGGTCTGGGATAACGGAATATGCATCAGGTGGCAGGTGTCGCAGTCAGAGGCAGGTAGGGCCATCAGAGGTAAGCCTTCTCCTGCTGTGTAGGGCAACAAGCCACAGACATAACAGCTAGAATCGGGGCCCACGTGCCTGGCTACTTGCCAAGCCATAGTCAGAAAAATATTGACATTATCTAAGATTACGTCTGGTGCCTTCGTGACCTTTGCGGCTGCCGCGGAGGACGCCACCATGATCAGTGTCAGGAGGCGCAGGGTCAGGCGCATTGTTGCAATGAATCCACAGAATCTGCCTCCAAATCCTCACAGTCAGATTCACGAGTAAAGGAGTTCAAACCTGTGAATGAATTCAGTAAATTGAGAATGTAGCATTTAGCGGCAGCACAGCACAGCAAAACTCAGCTTACAAATGGCAAAGGGAAAGGTAAATCGTAGCAGTAGAATGGGCTTACCTGCGGTTTCAGCCTTCAGGCAAAGCCTTTTTCTTTGTAGTATCAGGAATCCTCAGTGGATTAGAGTCGCGTCTCCGTGATCTGCTGTGAGGTAATGGCAAAGTAGACGTCACATGCATGCATGGGAGGGGAAAGTAAATGTTACCTGTCACCATTCTTATCACCACCTCTCTAATCAGAACAAGCAACCACAAGGGTCTCGTGAGTGAATCACAAGATCAATACCCACTCGAGCAATCAGAACAGGGAAGACTTAGAGAGAGCTTTTTGATTCAAAATGACAACAAGAAAACATAAAAACAGTTTGTACATACTTTACTGTACATGCATAATGACACACACACACACACACACCTGGAATAGAATATGGAAACTTGTTAACACGATTAATTGATATAACTTGCCAGTAGTTTCGATAAAAGCAACAAAAGAAATGACAACACTTATAAAAGTAATAGATCAATCCAATAAAAATAACCATTTTTGTCAAGTACATATTTATCAGTTTTCGGTGGGTTTATCTGTGTTTTTTCTGTCTCCTCTCACAGGCGACAGGACAACCCTATGAACAATATGCCAAGATGATTTTCATGGAACTTAATGATGCATGGTCAGAATTTGAAAGCCAGGGACAAAAACCCCTCTACTGAATAAACAGAGGAAGCGAGTCAGCGGAGGATGCCATCATCAAATCCTAAAAAATGTTTCATCATTTCTGATCAACATGCTACAGCCCTAAAACATCCGCCTTTATACGTGTGCTTCGACCCGTACCTCTCGTGTCACTACACACAAAGAACATCCAGTGGATCTCAAAGGACATCCGAGGACTACAGAACTCCAGCCTTCAGACCAACGGTGTGACTGAACTAAAGATCCCAGTAGCCCAAATGTACCTTCTTACTGTATGTATGTGGTGCACCCTGGCCCTGAAACACACCCGGCAATCACAGCAGAGTCACCGGGATGTCTGGGAAAACAAGGGAAACGCTTGATTGAGGGGAGACGGATCAAAAGAGAGCGAGAGACGACGGACACACGAGATAAGAGAAGAACACATCAGAGAGCAAAGGGTTCAGAGCCCCGGTGTAGCCTGTGAGGCCCCAATGAGCATTCAAAAGCAATCAAGCCATTTGACCACAAAAACATTCTGTTGTACCATAAAAGTCACAATAGGTGTTTCACTGACAAACCTGTTTGTTTGGAGGTATGAATTAATAATCTAACTTATTTAGAAAAGCGTATAGTATGAAGAGAATGAACGTAACTGCTTTGATTTCTGGTTTGCTTCCTTCTCCATGAGCCTTATTTATTTAGTTTGCTGAAGACAAATGAAAAAAAGGCAAACAATGTGGCTCTACAATAAAAACACTACAGTTTCCGTTGCTGACGTAATATTCAGATTAACAAAAAGGTGCTTACACTGTAGGAGAGTGATTCGTTATTGGTTGTGTCTAATGTTATCAAGCCTGCTGTGTTTCCATGTTTGCAGGAACTGAGGATCGAGTACTGTATTTTAGGGTTAGCACATGTTATATTCCATACATGGAGCACCTCAGGGCCTCATGCCTTCTCATTCATAAATGAAAACATGTATTTTTGCAAGGAAGCTCTGTGAAAGCACAAACTTCACTCAGTGCAGCTTTGAAGGAAAGCCATTGCTATTTATTATTTGTTTAATTTGGGTTGTTTTGTAGCAAACTTACTGCATGTTTGTGGCTTAAAATAACTGAACATTAGGAGATAAGGTATGTAAAGGACATGTTTTAATTTGACTCAGATGCTATATTTATTTGCTGACATTTCAACACTTTATCAAAACACTGATTTACAGTGATTGGACATTGGATTGGATTGGAAAAAAACATCTTTGAGTATTTTTTTATGTTCCGAGACACATATCCATCGCAGCACTGACACTTTCATTGGTAACTGATAATTATCATGCAGCTTTTTGTCTGGACGAGTAATTCTGGAATTTATCTCATATCAACACACATGGTTTGACACGTCGCAGGTTTCTAAAGAATATCAGAAATATTCTAATGTTGTTTTTCTGTATTTTGGAAATTGACTGCTGACATTGTCTCCTTCCGTAAAAGCAAGTATGAAAGAACCAATTGGAAAGCAGAAACTAAAGTCATTCTCAGTTTCCTTTTTCGGGGTTCACGGGACTCCAATGATCCTGGAACACCTTCAGCCTCCGGCTTTGCAATCCTGACAGAGCTCGACTGTAAAGGCCTGTAGGGATGCAGTACCAGTCAAAAGGAGAAAGTGTGGCCAACCTTTTGACTGGTATCATCAAAAATGTGTTTACACGTACAATTAGAGACAAATATTTGCCTTCACATGTTCATGAAATGCTCTTTTATTAATATCATGCTCTTGCTTTCTGTCTGTTTTGAAGTTCTAGATTTTGAATCCTTTGGTTTTTCATTCATCATTCCCCTGGATGCACGTTGGCTTTGTTGAGGATTTTCAGTATGTCTGCTTTAAAGTGCTGTTTGTGCAACTGGACAGAGCGCCTTGACGGAAATGGCTGCCTGAACAAGACTCTGGGTCTTCGTCAGAAAAGACGCTGCTGCTTTCCCTGTGGATTTACCGAACACTGGAGGCGTGTTGTATGTGCTCCTGTGCTCTCACGACAATGAGGAACTACATGTGAAATAACCCTCATTTGCTCCCTCACTGGCTGAATTCCCTATCTGCAGTCTAACGGCTATGTTAAAAAGCTAACCTCTATATTGTATTCAATGGATGTGTGTTGGTTGAAGTTACGTATGGAAGTGATCAGATTTGTAAAACAAAACTACTGTACGTTTAAGTGTTTGCCTGTCTGCTGTTCAAGTATTACTAAACTGTGTAAAAAGGATGTTCATGTGTTCCCTTTCAGGTCTGTTTACTGGTACAAGATGTACATAATGATCAAGCGCGGAGCACAACAATAAATAGTAAACAGAAACCGAAGCAGGATTCATCAGGTCTTAATGGATTCTTGGTGTTTTCTCCTTTTGACCACTAAAGGGTGGCAGCGTACAACACATCAACTACTACTGCTCATTGAGTTTAGGTTAAACAACCAGAACCAAAATATAAAAGCACCCCATTGTTAGTAAATGTCCCAGAGCAAAATCTTACTTTGAAGTATTTCCTGCAAAATGTCCTCCTTGTTGTCAGTTATTATCCTATGATGAAAGTTCTTTGTTATCATTATAACATATTTCTAGTTAATTTGTTGTTTTGATAGATGATTTATTTCCCTAAAAAACTCATAAAAACATCTTTGTTACTATTAAAGTGGAGCTCTTGGTTCAATGTTTGTGGAGGAATTCAAAATCTCTATCTGATTTGTAACCACGTCTGTCAAACAAATCCAGTGGAGCAGAAGCCGAACAATAAGGAAATACAAGCTCAAAACTGCATTTATTATAAATAATAAATGCACTTTACAGGGAAAGTAGATGATAAGCAGCTTTTCTATTAATCAATAGTCAGTAACATCGTCCACTAGTTTAAAGCATGTCTTGTGTCTCATTTGGAAGTCAATGTGATAGAATCAATTCCTGTAAAAAAGGTCTTCTTTGTTGTTTTCTGTCAGTGGTACAATTTAAATGTTGATTTAATCTCAGAGATATTCCCCGAGGTGCAGCGTCATAATAATGAATGTAACAATATGCTGCGTTACAATGCTGCTGTTCATGACTTCATCTCCTCTGGGACCAGTTTGGGGCCTGACACATTTTCTCGTCAGGGCTGAGATGCGAGGAAAACAGAAATGCAGTGTTTAACCATTGAGGAGGACATTTTGAATAGTCTAAAATAACTCCCCCAAATGGGTGATTCTTTGTAAATTAAAGTTAACGCTGCACCGACTTGCTCTGCTGACGCACTTCCACAGATTCAGCTTTGATGGATGACAACCATTGACACTTTTGGTGATATATTACCCCATATGCAACGGTTACACACACGCACACACACTTTGGATTGGACTTCTTGATACCAGTTGGGACATGCAGGTCCTGTGGGTTATCATTGAATAGACAAGCAGGTTCTGCTGCCTTTAACTGCTAAAATGAACACATAACATAACATAAAAGAAATGAACAATTATTTGGATATTTAGTGTGGAAATGAATTATCAACCAGTAGATCTAATTGTACAAGCAGTTTTTATTTATTTTGACAGATACAGCCCCTCCTTCTAGTGGGTGTACCTTTATTTCACAAAAAAAAAACAGATTACATTTAACCAAGATAACTTTGTTTTATTCAGCACTTTTGCCTTAAACAAGCTGTAAAGTTGAGTACATGATGCGTCTCCCTCTGTCGAGCCCGACGTCATTTATCGTGCTGATGCAGGAAACTGTTGACCAACACAACCAATGTCTGCTCTGAGCTGAATCGACAATTTCCTTTACATTATATAAAAGCACGAATGATTACTTCTCTTTTATGGTCCTGAACCGATGCTTCTGTTCCTAACAAAAGGTCAATGGGATTCTACCCCCATGTTTCAAGCTCCAAGTTTGTGGTTTATAGAATAAATAATATAGTTTTCTATTTTGCCTCATATTTCTTTTTGAATTTGGCGTTTGTTTTTTTCCCCATCCGTAAATGTTAAGCTCAGTGTGGGTTTTTTCTAAATGATAGGGGCTATGTGACAGCTCTCTTCAGCCCTCTAATGGGTTTAAGGATAAAAGCTCTACACGTCACTACGCTTCAGGTGTCATGTTTTGTTATCTTACTGACAGTATAAAAATAGTGGCCTTCCCCTTTGGCTGAGCCAGTTTAAAAGCCTGTGTTAAATAACCGCAGCTGTGATGGAAACTCACAGCATCACTGTGAAACTTTTTAAAAATGTTCACGCATTTAGAATAGAATGGCTGTTGTTGGGGTTTGTGGCTATTTTCCCATGGAGCTATCAGTGCTGAATCCGTTGTTGAATTTCTGGTCTGCATGATAGAAGTTATCACTTGATTTGTGAATCACCCCTTTCTCTGCACATTCAAACCTGCATTTAGACAGTTTCTAAAGTCCATCAGCACCACAGCTGCATTATTTCCCCTCTGCTCTTCTCCCAGTACACAAACAGCTGCACCTCCAGCCACCAGTCCGTCAGGCTCCTGAGGTTTACGGATCCCACCCCCCTCATTGCACTCAACTCTGGTGGGGATGAGGCCGCGTACAGGTCGGCGATTCGACCTACGTGGTGACGTGGTGCAGCTCAACAATCTGAAGACGGTGGAGACGGTGGTGGATTTCCGAAGGAACGCAGCCCCACCGGCCCCCCTGTGTGATTCCCTGGTCAGCGCTGTGGAGTCCTTCCGTTTCCTGGGCTCCATCCTCAAGTGGGAGCTGAACATCAACTCCATCACCAAGAAGGCTCAGCAGCAGAAGAAATTCAACCTGCCAAAGACAATGATGGAGTACACAATACCCGCCACAATAAATATACACATCCAGTTTGTGTATATGTACCAAAAATAGAGATGGCTTTTATCCAGTAAACTTTGATCCCCCTCCAACCTCAAAGTGCATAGAGGCCTGCGTATTGTAAGGGTTGAAAGACCACACCGAGGCCCAGCTCTTTGTTCTCTGTCCCGGCCGGAGACGGAGAAACAATGAAGCAACGGCTCGAAGGTTAAAAATCAAAATGTATTTAATAACTAATCCAAATAAGGAGGGTTACAAGTACAAAGTGAATTACAAAGCGAACAGTGAATTATTTCACGAATTAGAGAATCTCTCTGAGCAAGTCGGTAAGCGACTTAGTTAAAGGCGCAAAAGAGGAGAAATTCTGAAATTCTCCCCCAAGAACTGTTGATTTTATAGTGTCTTGTCCGATGTGTATTACAGATCCACGACGGCCTCGATTGGCCACTTTCCTCCGATGACCCCTTCTCATGTAGGTGTGAAAAGCTTCTCTGGCCTGTAACCTGAAACCTCTCTCACTGTCCCTGTCATTTACATTGATTGCAGATAAACTTATGGCTTTATGCCTTACAGAGTGAAAGTAACATTGTATACAGTTCATATTCATCATAAACCCAAACTTCAATTACAACACAATATTAAGGTTCACAGTTCTTATGGTTAAGGTCTTTATGCCACATTCCAACTGCCTTTAAAATGATTAATTATTTGCCTGACAGGAGAAAAAACTCGCACCAAAACCTCTTTGGGAAAACGGTGTGAGAAATCCATAGGACGGAAGCTGAAAGCCGTCCCCAGGTCATGTTTAAAATGACTATTATCTGCTATTTACTTAAATTGTATTCACTTCACATTGCATTTAGATGTCATCACTTATCTAAGATTGCACAGTTATAATACTATATGGTTCAACACACATTATAATTTTCACCACTAGGTGCGCACACACTTGAAATCCTAACAGTATTAGTGGAAACACATGCGCATCCTGGCGTCTGGGCAGTGAGCGATTGGTGTGTATTTTGACACCATGGTCAGAAAAAGCCGCTCAGGCCCAGAGACACACTGCGCAACATAAAGCTCTCTGAGAGCAGGCGGAAATGCTAACATCAGCTGCAAGGGAACTTCTAGGGGTCTCCTGGGTCACCTGGTGAGTCATCTTTCCTTAATTTTTACACCTTTTTTTATAAGTAGTGAAGTAAATGACCACAGTGACATACACCTGATTTGACATGTTCAGCTATGCGAGCTTGCCTGGTGTTTTAAAATGGGGTCAATAGAGCTGGTTTCAGTTTCGTTTCAGTGTGATTGTGAGGAGAAACAAGTGCTGCAAACCAAAACTTTTGTTTCATTTCAGTCTCTTGATATTTCACTTTTCATCTTTCCCCTCCCTCAGTCTTTCTTATTGTCTCACTGTTATACTTTCTCTAATGAATTATCCTTCTTTCGTTGTTTCAGTCTACAGCACACGCTCTCGCTGTACGATGTCATACAATGTTGTCTGCTATAAAGCATGAAGAGTTTCTGATTAAAAATGTTGATAACGCACTAAAACAGGAACAAAAGACATCATGGCAGAATCCTTTGTCTTTTTACTTAAATATGAGGGACTAATGAGCTCATTATGTGCCTTATCTTAAAACGAATTATTTTCATTTTGTTTTAAATTAAGTTAGAACACTTCTTAAAATTCCATATTTGTTAAGTCTTATCTGTCTTTTAAGTACAAAGCAAAAATACCTAGCTGAGGGAAACCTACAGCTTTGCTTCACACACAGAAAAAGTAAAGAAAAAAAACACGATATATCTTGTTTATACTACCACATTTGTTGCTCACTGGTAAAATTGCTTCCTCGGGCAGAGCAGTACAGTGAAAATATGTTAGAGAAACCCGACCTGATTACAATAAATGTAGTATTTCCACATCAAATCAGACAAAACATCGACATTACCCATCTACACTATGTCATTAAGAAATCTGAAATGTCTCTTCCGAGCTCCATTGGAAGCTGTAATAAAGGCGTAGCGTGATGAGACGTAGCTAAAAGGCCCCAGGTTGAAGGTTAACAACTCACACCAGCTATACAAACCGGGTTTCCTGAGAAAATGAGAGAAAACATTACGTGGAATTCGATGACTCAGAGTGAGGGCTCATCCAGAGCTTTCTGAACTCCTCGGTACACTTCAATGATACTTCCCCGCTGGGCGCTATAAGAGCCTCCATTTGGAAAAACACAAGCATTTTAATGGCTGTAGGTGGAAAAACCGACGTTCTCTTCCGCGCTGGGAGGATGGAGAGAGATATTAAGGCACCGATTAGGCGTGTGTGACAGAGAGAAAGTAGGAACTGTCTTTCTGTTATTGCCTTGACTCGAACAGGCCGCCTAAGCTCGGGAGGCCGCTGAATGACAGCATCAGCACCGTCACACACACAACTGGGCAGCTGGGGAATTGTGGGTATCACATATGACACGCGTCAGCCTGTGGCAAAATATCAATCAAAACTCCTGCATGTGTCCCGCCCTGATTGTGTTCACCTGTGTCTCCCCTCGTCTCCCCCTTCACCCCCGTGTTTATTTAACCAGTGTCTTTCCCTGTTCTTGTTGCCAGTTCGTCTGTTGTCTCACCAGGTCTTACCAGCGTTACTTTGGATTCCCAGTTTATGTTTAGATCTTCGTGTACCGAACCCGGCCTGTCCCCGCCGAACGATCTCGCCTGCCATCCCCGAATTGACATTCCTCACGTCTGCGCTTGGGTCTCTGTCTTACTGTGGCAGCATGCCGGCTGCTTTCTGCTGTCTTTAGTTGCTCTCTTCCTAAATTATCTTCTTCTAGAGAAGAGAGCTCATTTTTGTAACCGTACCTCTGCTTGTGATTTATTAAAACAATGTTTTTATAAAGTGGATTTTTTTAAACAAAAAATACCAAACGACTAAATATAATGGTCTTGTTTTTTTGTGTAGTTTTTTCCCTGTTTTATTTTAAATGTCATTGAAGCAAAAACAGTACATTGTTGTTTATTTATTAACATTATTTGTCCCATTGTCATTACACATTTTCAAGCCTTCTCACTCTCATTTTGCAGAGGAAGGAAGTCCCTGAGGTGAGTGCCTGTTCAGGGGGCTTTGGGGGAACCTTGGTACTGGGTTTGCACCCCGTTCTGGACTGCAATGGTTCCCTGCTTTTTCTGCTCAGCCATGTCAGCTGACGTGTCCCCTGTTCAGTAAGTTATGTTGTTTTGTTATTAAAACCTCCATTCATTCTTCTCCCCTTATCTCTCCGGGTTTGGGTCCCCTGCTACCTTATTAAATTAGCTGAAGATGGCTCGTTCAAGACCTCAGGCCTGCACTCACACACACACTCACACACACACACACACACACACGGTTGAATGGATTCCTGTTGACATAAGTGCATGTATTATCTCTGTTTGAACTCCAGTTGTGTTGCAACACGCAGGAAAACCTGTCTGGTTGCAACACTTACAGCAGTACAAATATTTGTACCCGGTCTGAAAGTTAACATGTGGTGATCTGGGCTCATACCGTCTCCTTCCTTCTTCCATCTGTGTCTCTCAGCAGTCGATGTTTGGCCGGCACTCACGTTAGTGCAGCTCTCCAAATGGAAATATTTCTCTTAATTCAATACAGCCTCTGAACAAAAGTAAAAACTAACATTTTTTTTATTTATTTTTTTTTTTTTGGCTATGGTCCTTAACTCGGTTGAGGAGAAAACCCACGCCAAATCATGCAGTTTTACGCAATCGTAAATCAATATTTTGATAACATTGTATGAAACGACAATGTAACTCAGCCTTCAAACCTTCTCTTCAAAGACATTTACACTTTTTTCACTGTATCACTTTGTTTCAACTCATTGTTCTTGGTTCTCATTGTCTTAGAAGGACAGACAGAAAGCAAGTTTGAATATGCCCTGCTGACGAACGCATGCCATGGTCCTGTTTTACTTGGATACATGGATATTGGCTGCATTAACCAAAGTTCTTGAGAAACACAGGTTCATAATGTGTTTTTAGCAGGCGTAGCTCTGGAGACATGTGATTCAGCTCCAGGATGGATGACAAAAAACAAGCACTCAGAAGCTCATTCTCAGCTATTACGTTCAAGAGGGATGAGTCGTGAGACCTTGGCAGGGAGAGGTGTTTTTCTCTGAACACTGTTTTAGTGTGACTGTAAAAGTTTATAATAAAAATATATTATTCATGAACAGGAAACTATATGTTTTAAACTGAAAAACATGGTACGTGGGTCTTCCCTCTTTGAGGTGAGAGGACCTTGTTTGGTAGAGAGAGTCAGCAATGGTCTTTGTGGTCAGTATGAACGACACGGTAACCCGACACATGTAGCACAGTAATCGCCCTTCGTTAGGCCTCTGAGATTATGCATCTGGTTGTGAAATAAATCATGGATCATTTTCATGTGTTGATTATTGATTTAATAACTTATTGATATTTGCAAGTCACAAACATCTTCGCATAGGGATTAAATACCAAGATGATGATGTCATTCCTTCACATGGGTTGAAATGATGTAATTTGAAGGAACAACGTCATCTCATTTTTAATTCATGCTTTGGGTGAGGCCGTTGCAGTGTGAGGGATGGGTTGCCCCTGCAGATAACCATTTATTTAAACAATTAAAATCATTAAAAAAAAACTGAATCTAATCAGTGATCCTTTTGTTTTAACAATCAGAAGCAGAAATGACGTTTTCTTTCTTCTAAATCTCTCAAAAAATAAGCTTTGACATGTATTTTTTTCCTCACTTTGTGAGTATTGTCGAAGAGTTGATGACTTCCTGCATGTTTTTCCTCTACCTCGGATGTGGGTAAATCGAGATGACTCAAATCCCAGCAGCATTCAGTGACGGAGCAATACCAGGCTGTTCGGAATAATGAATAAAATCCATCTCCATAACGATCACGGGGCTGTTAAAGTGGAGTGATTCTATTGGCAAAACATCCTCCTTCTCGTTACACGCGCAAACATCCACGCAAGCAAACAATGACACATGAGTGACTTCAGGTGGCTGCGCACACACACTCTCACACACACGCCTTGTGAGGTCCTTGTGTTGTAGTGATCCCTGGAAGTTTACACTAACTTGAACCATTTCTGGGCTTATCCTTATAAGCCATCCACTTGAGGACAATGGACAGCAGGCAGCATCCCTGATATAGTACATCTTGTTATTTGAACTAGTGTGCCATGCTAAGTTAGAGTATTGGGAATGTATAAACCTTGACAATTTTGTCAGGCCACATCTTGAGGACAATACAATAACTCCCTATTCACGCTTCCAGGTGGAGTTTCATTTTTAGTTAATATTGAAACAGACGTCAACTTTCCGTTCAAATAATAGACTAAAATGTCTGTTTGCATTTGGAAAAATAGGTTGAGTTAGAGGTTTGGCAAAGGATTCATGTCTGGATGGACACTTTCTTCCCAGGCCAAACAGTGGGCTCATTTTAAAAATAGGGTGGTGGCAGAAACCTGCATGAGCTCTTCCGCCTGCGTTTGCTCCATTTCCCTTAAACCGGTTGGCTCCTGTTGCATATAAATACATTACATGTTTGACTGTGATGATGTGGAACATCTGGGAGGCTGATGTGTGGTTCTTAGACGTCTTTGGTATCCAGAAGAAGATGTTTGTTGGGGAACTTAAAGCATTTAGTATCAGACCGCAAACTTTAGTTTTTTGTACAACTGATATGCTTGTGAGGAACATATGTTATTTAACAATACACAATGTAAAATCCAGAAAGTATCATTGGGAATAGTTGGAGGGTGCCTGTCTGTAAAATGGCCTTTACTTGTTACCTCTTACGCCATGGGAATGATAAAGAACGCAAAAGAAATCAAGGTAATAATGATTGGTAAAAAGACTGTGTGAACAATGTGAACTCCTGCAAACTTGCATATTTATATGCTGCTTGAGAATCATAAGTCAAGAGGTCCACGGACAAATCGAGGATTCTGTCAGAGTCAACATTTTGGACGACTCCCTTAGTGAGGGAGGGGGGATGTTCTGGAATTATTACAAAACATGCAACAGTCCTTCTGGGATAAGCTCTTTGACCTTGCACAAGAGAGCGTGAATGGATGGATTTGATTCAGAGAGCTGTCACCATGTGATGAATACATATCAGTGCGCAAACAAAACAATACAGCAAATTAGTCATCATCCATACAAGGAATGAAATAAGTGATGAAAGAAATGAATAGTTGGCTGTTCCACCTGTAGTGTTGGAATTTCCGTGGGCGTTCCTGAAGGCATCACAGTGGACAGGACGCCGTGGGGCGTGTTCTCTTCACGCTTCGTTGGCCACTACGTCGAGGATCCACCAGAAGCATGTGCGCGCGTGCGTGTGTGTGTGTGCGTGCGTGCGTTAGAGAGAGAGACAGAGAGAGAGAGAGAGAGAGAGAGAGAGAGAGAGAGAGAGAGAGAGACAGAGAGAGAGAGAGAGAGAGAGAGACAGAGAGAGAGAGAGACAGAGAGAGAGAGAGAGAGAGAGAGAGAGAGAGAGAGAGAGACAGCGAACAACTTTGCGTGCGGACCCGTCATCATCATCGTCGTTCTTGGTCTCAGACTCAAACATGGAAGGTGGACTTTGATCTTCCTCACTCGAGATTTAAATTCACACGGATGAACTTCGAGTCGGACAAATGGGAACCGGGACACTAAAACAGGATAAACTGCCTGGAACAATGTAAGCGTACACAGTTTCAATATTATCTTTCAAATAACCCAACTTTCCCCTAAATGCACTAGTGATGTTTGTGGTCGCTGTGAACTTGTAGTTCTCTGCTCACTGATGTGGCGATTACTCACTTCTGTCAAACTGACAGCTGAAATGTTTTGCAACTTATGTATGTTGACTGGGCATATTTTACCTTCCATGTGGAAACTTTTAATGATTCCATTTTCTTTTCACGGGAATTGCGGCAATAACAGGCAAAAAAAAAAGCGACCAACTTGTAATGCAGCTGCTTGCTGAGACAGGTGGAACAAGCCTCCGCGCGTCTCCGCTGCAGAGACGCGCTTCATCCAGCCGGAAGTGAGTCACTGTTTCAGATGGTTATCTCCATCCGGACAGGGTGCTTCCATGGAAGGCAACGAGTCGCTTTAAAGATATCCATCTGGCTTGTATTGCACATTTTGCTTCACAACGAGCGTTGCAAAACTTTAAAAAAGAAAAAAGCAGAACACTTTTTACATGAGCGAATTGCAAAACTGAATTATTTAATCAGTGAAGATGTCAAAATTGATAACGCTGTTATTAGTCAATTTTGCTTGTTTTCCTGTCTTACAGGCTCTAACCTCTACCTGCCATTAACCACCTGCCCAGTAGTGACCCCAGTGTTGTTTCCAAAAACTCATCACTCATCTTCACTCATCTTCCTCTATATCTCATATATATGTGTATTCACCCAGTCTCACCTGCCTTTTCCCGGTTCTGGTTGTGGGATTGTTTGATCTCACCAATCTGATGCCAAAATATGTCTTAAACTTCTTACCAAATAAACTATTAAATAATTTTAACCACTCTGACTCACACCTGAGTTTGAGTGCATATTTCTGTGGCTGCTATTATAGTTATCACCAAGAGAAACAGGTGTCTGATAGAGTACATACATATATACATATATGAGGTAGAAATAGACTCTACTGGGGCAGTACTGGGATGAGCATGATGAGCCATTAGCCATATCTCTGGATAGGTCAGTCCACCAGTTGCACCCAGTACAACTGTTGTTGGCACTGGGTTGTCAAACATGCGTCTCCCACTGCCCTCTCATGATACTGGTTCAGTTGGTTCATCGTGATCCATTATTGTTGCTCACAAAGCATGAACTGTTGAAAGTATTTGATGATTTCAAATTTGTACAACTTAAATTGTTATAAACCTCTGAACACTGAAATCTTGGTACCTCATTTACACTTGATTTATGTCTATGCAGAAAACCACAAATCCTTGATACCTATTTTGTGCAATTCATTTCTTCATCTGTTTTTTCCCCCCCTCTCTGTGCATCCTTCCATTACTCACGTCCCCTGTGTCTCTCTCCAGGGTTCCGTATGTGATGTTTACACTCTTCCTCCTGCTAGCCAACGGTGAGTTAAACCCTAACGCAACACGTGTAACCTTCTGATTGTGCAACCCTCAGAACTATCTTCCTGGTGTAGCTGATTCACGTTTGGTTGGAGAAAAAAAAAAAACAACCTCACCTTGTACTTAATATTAGAACAAAAATGTAAAAGCAGAACATTTATTGAGTGTCTGTCCATGTCTCTCTGTGAGCAGGTGCTCAGAGTTTGCAGCGTGAGGAGGGCGCATCTCTCCCCGGCGGCGTCCTGCAGTTCCCGTGGCAGAATGAGCTGTGCTGTGACTCACTTTCAGCCCGCCCGCCTGCAGCGGGTGACATCACACACGTACGCTCGGACTCAAGCCTCCCACACCATTCAGTCTGCAACTTCAAGGGCTTGAGAAATGAATCAAATACACATGAGTCCTTTGGCGGTGAGATTTTTTTAGATACATAATAATAATAATAATAATTATATGATTCTAAACAAAGAAATGATTTATTTAAGGATTGCTTCTGTTCTGGTGACTAAGACTATTTAGCGTTGGTGCAAGTGATGTATTTTTATATGTTGAAATCAGGCCCATTAATATCAGATGTTTCTACAACTGCAGCAATGTCTCTGAAATACTATTGTGATTCCTAAATTATTTTTGCCCCTTACGAGCTGGAATACTTGACATTTGACTTGCTGCCTCGTTCTATTCCGGGGCTTTTGTTAACTTACAGCAGTGTTACTTGTCTCCTTGTACCAAAGTCCCAACAATGTTTTGCGTTTAGATTCAAAGATTGTTGCATTGGCAGCTGCTTCCTCAGAACAAACAACGTTTTGTGATTCTTCCTGCAGCGCCGTCACTTGTCACGGATAGAGAGGCATGTCGAGATCCCCCTAACAGGTTCATTACACTTTAATGGCTTTTCAGCTCGTATCCCAACCCCATTAAGAAGAGCAACTAGTCCAGGTTGTAAAATCTCCAGGCTCACAGTTATTCTCATTTACCGAGCAAGAAGAGAGAGTACAAGGCTACGTAGTTGCTATTTCTGTCTTTTTGTATTCAAAAGTTGTGAGCATGCAATACTAAACAATAAGCACACGTACACCTCTTTCTCTGAAATTAATTTGACGCAATTGTCACACAAATGAGAATTTCTTTTCAGAACGATTTCACTAATCTTGTGATTGTGATTACTAAGTTCCTGCATGCATGTTTTACTATTTCACTCTCTCCACAGTACAACGCTAGGACGTTTTCGTCGTAGCCTTCATTCAAAGGTCAGAGTTACCACACCGATGGCGCTGATCATGCTATAATAGACATTCATTCTGATCTCCTGTCAGGCGCCTGTTTGGACATACTGTGCAGGATGGATGAAAACTGGGAAAACGTAACATGTGTCTTTCAACCGTTAACGGTGGATGCTGGTCCTCTGGCTGTAAGTCTTCAGCGGCTGTTGTGAGTATTAAGTGAAATTTTTGATAATTTTTGTGCTTTTGTCGTCCAGTATGCAACACACTCAGTAGGTAACATTTCCCAGCTGTAATGAAATGATGTAGTATGTTAAAAGACTTGACAATTAATACAATGTAGCATTATTTTGAGCATTCATAGATATTTAGTTTTAATCAAATATTTTGAATTCAGATATGATACTGAAATAAAAGCCTGTTCCATACCTATTGTTCAGCTCACAGGAAGAGGACTCAGATGTAAACAATGGGAATACTGCTCCTGATTCTCGCGTTGTCTGTAAAGCGGAGGCATCCTTCATGTGTTCACTCGCTCTTGGCGCTGCGACCAACCTTGTGGCTGTGATCAGCATCTCCAATGCCAACGCCCCGCCTGTTCTCCTCAGGATTCCCGACAGACCTGGTAAGAAAAGGATTTCATACATTTTCTTTTTCAGAAGAAGGTAGAGCTATTGTTGTTGACTAATGTTGTGTTTGGTCTCACCAATAATCCAAACACCCCAATAGTACAATTTTAAACATTTGACAACCTGAAAAATCATCAAATGTTTAGCATACTGCAAACGACCTAAATGATTAATCACCTTTTGAAATGGTCAATTCGGTTGGCCAACTTTTTCCATTATTTTTTATTTTAAATCAGGAAGAAGTCTTTCTAATTGACCATAACAAGTTCTTGTTTGCTCTGTCACCTTGGAAACAAACTGTCAGCGAACCGGATTGAGACATTTTCCGTTGAATGGCAACTGATAACATAACGTAATTTGTCATGTCGAACATTAACATAAGTTTGCCCGCAGAAGAACAAGGAAGCCAGATTTCTCTTTGTGAGAGTCATCCTTAAAATACATTGTTGAGTTATTATTCATGATTCGGGGTAATCACATCTCTCTGGAGATATATATGTGGTAATATGAGATGCAAATATCTCTTTCTGTATGTGTCATAATTGAGACCTTTATCATTTTAGTGTATAAATCTCATCTCTGAAATGCTAATTCAGTCTAAATGAGCTTAATTTAGAACACATTAATCATGGGATGATCAAAATACCCAGCGACATGCTTTCATTGAAAATATATCATTCGTTCATTTTATAGTGATCATTGATAATCCTGACAGAGGATTTTTTTTATGACAATTTGTATCTTTGCATATATATATACAAATATATATATATAGTGCTGTTATGTCATATTCAAGATAATAATGAACACAAGTAGCAAGGGACCTTACAACTATACAGTGGAGCTTCAATTATCTTGCAGATGTAATAATCTATAATAACATATTTTAAAATGTAAATTGATATGATACCAGTATGAAAGTAGTTATATGATTACCAGGGACTAATGCGTTACAAAGTAACTGTAATTCCACTACTTTTAGCGGTAACGAGCCTTTAACAAAGTATTTTCTTAAATCCAGTAACGCAGTTACAATTACTAAAATGTAAATTAGTTTGTTACTCGCGTTACTCTCGAACTGAGCATGAAAAAAAAAACGGCACTTCCTGTGCATGGGCGCCGCCATCTTTGTTTACGTTATGTTCATACACGTTCCCGGGCGGGCCGTGTAGCTAGCTTCAGCGTTAGCCGTTGCTAAGCCAGGACCCCCAGCGGATGTTGGTGGCTGTAACTCACGTTTTATCTCCCCTGACTGTCCACGGAATAACGCTGTCCTCTCAGCACTTGAACCGGACGAGAATATCCGTACTCGTTGCCCTCCTCCTCCTTCTTGACATAAAAACCTCTGCCAAAAGAACGCTCCATCTCCCCGAGAAAAAGCGTCCTCCCAACAGAAGTCCGCCAATGCCCGAGCGTTCAACTACGTTATCAGAATCCAACTAAGTTTTCTTCTGACACCAGTTGTAACGTTCTGTGCCAATAAAGAGCCAAAAACTACACACATCACGCCGGAAGGGGCGCTACCCCAACCCTGGCCCAAGTAATAGAAGAATCAGAACCATATACACATTTAGGAACTTAAGACACGCTACAGTATTTTCAAGGTGGAGATATAACCACTATTTCAAATTCATTGCGGTCAAAGGCAAGAATGTGCAAGTAACGTGTACATTATATCCAGGAGCAAAAACTTTGTCGACATCCGTTGTTTCTCTAATTTTTTAACAGTAACACAAATGGTTACTGTCCCTGGTAACGAGTTACTTTTATTGTAGAGTAATTCAGTTACTAACTCAGTTACTTTTTGATCAAGTAGTGAGTAACTATAACTAATTACTTTTTTAAAGTAACTTTCCCAACACTGATGATTACAGGTATTTTCTGTGACTGTAAGAATCTCCTTCTGTTGTTAAGCCAATCTGTGTTATTTTTTTACAGTGAAACCGAGTCCTCCGTTCAACCTGTCGCATATTCAGACCATTGAAGCTGAGCTTATTTTGCACTGGGAAGACCCTTCAGACTCCACCGGTCCGCTGAGATACGAAGTCCGACACTCTCCCAACACCATTCATCCAACATGGGAGGTAGTTGAAAATCCATTTGTAAATGTTGTTGGTTCTGTGGTGTGCTGCCGTAAGGTTAAGTCAAGAAATATGTTATTTTTCAACAGGTATGCAATGTAAATGATAAGTTATAATGAATAGATTTTAATCCCTTTCAGTGATCAAACAATCTAATAAACGTTTTTGTTTTTACAACCTGTGCAGTTCCTAAATGACTCCTTAATTCATCTAAAAAAGATTTACAGGCATCAAATACAATTTATAATCCTGGATCATTTTAAAACACAAATGAGCTTACTGCGTTCATTTCTTTTAGCTTTAAACAGAAAATATATGTTACAAATTGCATAAAAAGTCTGATCAGCTGGTACAAAATATGCTTCAAACCGAGAAGTGAAAATATGCTGTGAGGTGTCAGAGAACTTAAAGTACATTAGCAGTGATGATGTAATGGAGAAACTTAGTTGAGAGAGTCACAAATACACTCACTGTCTTTGCTTTTCGCTGCAGCAGTGCTGCACTGACGTTTACACTGACGAGACGTGGTGTTTACTGAGTGCTGCCTGCTCCCAGTCAGTAGCTGTCTTAACCCTGCACCCTGCAGTGTACTTAGTGTTCAACACTGCGATTTATTCAGGGTTTCTGAAGACTCCTCTAGGTGGATAAATGAAATATTGTATCTCTCAATCATGCTTCTTTCATGTTCCCTTTCTGCTGTTTGCAGGTGGTGTCTGTACCTGCAGAGCCCAGGTTGTCTGTGGAGCTGAAACCCAGTCTGGACTACACCATCCAGGTTCGCTGTGCCGCTCTGGACAAACCTCCAATATGGAGCGACTGGAGTGAACCTCACCACATCTGCCTGGACAGTAAGAACTGTTCCCTTTACCAATGTTTGTGTAGAGACAGAAAGTCACTGTGTAGTACAAAATACATCCAACATGATGTTCTTTTTACTGTGTCAGTTCAATGACCCGCTGGAGATTGTTGGAAAAACATCAGCTCCTTTATTTAAATTAGCAAAAACTAAGTGACACAATAGTTGGGTGCTAGTGGCTCAACAGATGAGGCATCATTTACCTAATAAATGGAAAGTGTTCAAAAACTGCTTCTTTGGTAGTTGCCACGATGACACAAAGTGATTAAAAACTCACTAGAGATGTTTTGAGAATGACTAGTTGGTGGTGTTGTTTCATACACGCAACAGCTGAACTGAACAGCAAGGTCATTTATAGATGTGAAGGCGTGAGAGACTGAGACTACTTCATTGTACCCTTTTGCGACAAACCTGTGCTGACGGCTTCAAAGCAACACTCATCACTGACTGTGGTAGGTTGACCTTGTTATGTCTCAAGTAGCTTCATAACAATGGATATTAAAATGTGACGAGCAGAAAATCAAAGTATTGTTGTATTGTTTGCACACTGATGATCCCTTTAAGAAGAAACTGTAAAAGCTATTTTGTGCTGGTTGTTTGTGTCTGTTCAGGAACAAATGCATGTGTACGTATTGCTCACATGGTTGAATTGTGCGTTTGTCAAGGTGTTAAAAGTTTGTGAGACTCATCAATTCTGAGTCACCAAAACACAATACTTTACTGCAACAAAGATGTGACATAAGACGTGTTTTTGAAGGTTTTCTGTTGTTAAGCACCTCAACTATTCTGCTGATGACGCTCTTTTCTTTTGAATCCTCACAAATGCTTTGGTTGAAAGGATTTTAAACTGCGGTTGAATGGAATTTAGTCACACATTTGTTCAGCTGATGGTATTTGTTCTATTCTTTTGTTGCTTTTGGCATGTTTGATACACAATTTATAGAAACCCCAAAACAATTATGCGACCCCTTAACAAATGACAAAAGAAGCCATTTTAATAGGGAGCTTTTGGTGATCAAATAAATATGCATTAAATACACCATGTTTGTGTGTGTGTGTGTGTGTGTGTGTGTGTGTGTGTGTGTGTGTGTGTGTGTGTGTGGCAGCGGTGAGCTACATCCCTGAGAATGTAGTGACGCGCCCAGGGCAGAACGTAACAGTGTATTGCATTTTCAACGACCGCAGCGCCAACGCCAGCGAGGCCGAGTGGAAGCTGAACTTCGATAAAAGGCAGCTCCTTTATCGGAGTCAGTCCCACCAGGTCAACCAGTGGGTAAGAGAATATAACAACTCTACCTCAAGGGTTTGTTCTGTCACTCTGGGAAGAGTTTTAAAAAAAAAGTACAATCCATATCAATTAAATTTACTCAAAAAGATTCTCAAAACAGGTCAGCCAGATCACATTTCGTTCTTCGGAGACTCGGATGTATGACATTCTGCAGTGCACTCGGGGGTGGACCATCCCGTACAGCCAGATATACGTAGAAGGTAAGCTTTGATGCACCAGACAGGTTCAATATTACAGAAAGAAATCCGACATTTTTTAAGTCATGGATGGGCTTATCCTGGAGTCAAAGTTAACCATCAACATTTCTCCTCTGATGTTTAAAAGTTTTGTGAAGTCACTTTTTTACTCAGTTTCTTCCCACGTTGGACAGACAAAAAAACGAGTGGGGACATTTGACAGCACTATAATGTCAACCAAAATCATCCCAGACCATTCTGGTGAAGATTTCTTCTTGAACTAAACATGAGTGTCACCTGTGTGTGTTTCAGGAGCCTCCATCGATATAAACTGTTCAACCAACGGTAATATTGATGCAATGGACTGCAGCTGGAACAACACAGAGTGGAAAAAACCCCAAATCAGATACAGGTAAATCTACGTTTGTGTCACGGTTTGGTCTTGTCTTATTGTGAAGTTGCATGTGTCTGGTATCCCTGAGTTAACTTCACTTCCTGCCTCGTCCTGTGAAGTTACAGAACACAGTGTATTAAGGAAACACATTTTGGAAAAAGTTGTGTGAAAAAATGTCATCAAAAAAGAGTACAGCATTTTAGGTTGAAGAATATTCTATAAAAGTAAAAAATAGGACGAAAAAGGTTGGCTCATCTTGAACAAGCCCATTATTGTGGACAAAAGTTGTATTGGTGACTTATATTGGTGACTAAAGATTTAAAAGTACAAACATAATGTTAGAAAATACAAAAAAAACATCCAGTCTGTTCCATCCATTAAGTGTCACTTCAGTGACTGACATTTTCTTTTTGCATCCCAACTGTATATATCCGATAGTATAAAGTGAAAAGACCTGCAGCAGCAAGGAAACATTATTCATGCCTTCATTCACTGATCATGTCAGGTGGGCCGACCTTCCATGCGACATTATGGAGGAGAGGGAAAGAGCGGGGGAGACATTGGGGGAGATGGGGTCCCCTTGCCTGCGAGTTCGACCCTCGGTGAAAACTTGCACCATTCAGCATCTGAGGATGAACTGCTACAAGCTGTGGATGGAGCTGCCGTCTGAGCTGGGCCCCATTAAGACTAAACCCATTTACCTGTCGCCCATAGATCATGGTGAGATGAATTCATGTATGGAACATTAAATCAAAGAAATCAAATAAAAAAATATGAACTGAATGCACAGTTAAATTGAAATATTCTTGAAAATCAGTATTTGTATAATCAATTCAAGCTGCAGTTTCAAAGGCAGTATTGTAAGTAAAGTATAGTAATTAACTTTAAAGGAAAACATTGCTACGATAAATGCAAACACAGGAAAGAGTTGCAATCTTTCAAGAGGAACTTTAAAAATATATAATAAAATAGCTGTGTAAACTTTTTCCATCACCGTATCTATGATTATGTCGCATGAGACAAACTCACACTTTTCCTCCTTGCTATTTGCCCTGCAGTTAAACCCCGCACGCCCACTAACGTGAGGGCATTGAGCCAAAGCAACCTGGTGGTCACGTGGGAGCTTCCGTCTCTGCCAGCAGGCGGACTCCAGAGTCAGGTTCGGTACCACCTTGCTGTGAAAGCCCAGCCGAAGTGGCAGGTGAGCTGGTGTATATTAAAGGTTGACAGGATGCATTGACATAGACTCAACTGGTCAGTTGGATATGATCCGATACGAGCTTGTATAAGACCATATTGAGATCAGATTGAACATTTTTTTTAAAGAATTGGACACATTCTAAAATCGAAATGATAAAAAAAAGAGATGGATAAAACAAACCCTAACTCCGCAAACACTCATTTCCTTCATCCAAAACAAGCTCTAAATAAGATGTCATACTTGCAGATTCAGAATCCTGTACAGGTTCCGCGGTGGGAGGTTGCCGTGCCGGACATGTGCCAGGTGTATGTGGTACAGGTACGCTGCATGCACATCAACGGCAAAGGCTATTGGAGCGAATGGAGCGATCCGGTCTACTCCACACCGCGGAACAGCAGAGGTAAAGTGCTACGACATTACTTTTCCCCTCACGAACATTCACCTTTAACGATCCAACTAGCAGCTGCCTGACGTTATTTTCTACATCACTTCTGACCATCTGATTTTAGAAAGAAAGCCGTACGCTACGCATCATGTCATCTCCTCCACCGTTAAACCCCATTGGTTTAGGAGCTAATGTGATGCCATTTTTCGGTCTCCCTGTCAGCTCCTAAGCGCGGCCCTGATTTCTGGAGAGTCCTTCAAGACGATCCACACAGAAAGCAGAGTAATGTTACTCTGCTATTTGAGGTACACAAAGTGAAAAAACACAGAGATTGTCAGGCTTGTAATGGACACACAACTAACGGTAATAAAAACGTTTGCTTCCCTGGCCTTCTTTGCGCAGCACCGACACATCGCAGAGCGCTCTTTTTGCATAGATGGATTTATTGTCCAGTTCCAGGCTTTGAGGGGCTCTGTGATCAGGGAGAAGATCGACACGGCTTCCTCCTACAGCTTCCAGTGGGACCAGGAGCTCCAGGTTGTGACCGTGGAGGCTTACAACGATCTGGGGAGCTCCACGGACAACATCAACATGACGCTGGAGAGACGACCTGAACGTGAGTGAGACGGGATTGTCAGTTAGCGGAAGGAACAAAGTGAGCAAAATCCGCAAAAACCAACACTGTAATAAATGTACACTGCAAACACATGTTGTCTCACCACAACAATTATCAAAACATCAAAATAAGGAATAAGTTGTTTTGGCTTCATGGCGTTTCATCCCTGCTGTTGAGTGGAGTCGTAGAGAGTCCATCTTTGTAACGGAACTTGAACCAGAAGAGTAGAAGTCCCCTGTGAGAATCGTATTCAGTCTTTTTGTTCTCTCCCCTGCAGGCCGTTCCGTGCGTTCATTCACGGTGTTACTTATCAACAGCACCTGTGTGTCTCTGTCCTGGAGTCTGTTTGACAACAGCCAGGTCCCTCTGTCCATGGTGGTCCAGTGTTCTCCACAGAGGCAAGAGGACTCTGATCATCACAAGGGCCATAGAGGGAAAACGTGGGTCCGACTCCCCCACACAGACTTACCCACCTGTCTGAGAGGTGATGGGATCCCTTATTGTCATTTATTTATTGTATAGTTTATCTCTTGTGTGTCCCACTTTAAAAAAGCGAGTCAACACAGCTCAAATGATTTTAATGTATTATTTCAGGGGATTTCTTAGGCTGTGAGCAGTCCGGCTTCTACTTGTACCCAGTGTTTGCTGATCGAGAGGGGGAGCCAATGTACGCTTTAGGTATGCTCCAGTTTTTTGGCAATTGTAGCTGCATCCTAGGATGACACAATGTTAAGTCAATAGTTTAATAGGTCTGATTTGTTTTTTGTTTTTTTGTGTTTCAGCCACCAGACGAGACCCTGCATCCTACATTATGTTGATGATAATCTCTTTCCTCTCCCTTGTCCTGGTTGTCACCCTGATGGTCTCCCAAAACCAGTGAGAGGCTCCTGTTTTGCTTCTGAAAAGACAATTTAACAGTATCGTACTGAACACAAGAAATTTCAACATGTAGACGTTGTGATTTTAAATCCATTTGGGCGGTTCCAATGCTGCAATGACTTATAAAACACACTGTGCATGCAGAATGTGCAGAATCTTCATCTTCGATCTTGTACGAGGTATTAATCATACACCGTCACCGTAGGTCAAATTGGTCATTTACCGAACCACCTGTGATAAATAATGAATGATGATGAATAAAAGTCTTTGGGGTGCAGTCTAATTAGAGACGGATCACTAAAACCTGAAGCAGTGTGACATTTACCAGGTCACAGAGGTGTAATCACACTTGACGTTAGCTGGAGGCAGATGTGGGGAGGGAAGTAAGCCTTTAACCAGAGAGATGGAACCTAAATATCCGCTGAATTCCTTTTCAGAATGAAAAAGCTTGTGTGGAAGGACGTGCCCAACCCAAAGAAATGCTCCTGGGCCAAAGGACTAGACTTAAAAAAGGTAAATAAAATAAAATGAAACTGCTGTAATTTTACTATTAAAAAATGTTTATATGCATTCAGGAACTTTTTAAAACACTGACACCTTTGAATGTGTCATAGCATGATACGGATGTTACCTCGAGCAGCGGGATAGCTTAGCATAACTACTGGAAACAATTAGCTAATCTCAGTCAGTGTGGCAGTGAGGCTCAAAGAAGTTTTCATTGTCAGGAAATAGTCTGTTAAACATCACCCAGTAGACCAAAACCTATTTTTATCAAATAAAAAGATAACTTAAAATAACACATTAGTTTTAAGTTTGGGCTGAATTTGTTACATCTTTGCTAGAAGCAGACCTACTGTGTCCGGTCTTTAAGCTAAGCTAAGCTACATGTTGCCCGGCTGTAGCTTCGCCTTTAGCTACAGGAGTGGTGACTCTTAGTAAACAGAACATTTCATAATGTTGAACTTATCTTTCTACTCAATGTGTTTGGCCCTTTTATTGCTTTAGGCAAAGAATTCTATACATCTTTCTGCTGTGGTGGAAGTAGTTTGCTATTTCATCCCAAAATAAAATATGCAGTTCATCGCCAATAGGAAATTCTTTCTTCTTATTTTGTATCCGTTTTGCTCATCTTTCTAGGCTGACGCCTTTGACCAGTTCTTCAAACTTCCAGAAGGTCTGTCTCTTACATCGCAGCTGCACCTGCCGTCTGAGATCATTTCCAAAGTAGCAATGGTTGACAGGATCGATCTCCCAGCTCTGTCTGCAGCCAACATAGCCCATGTCTTACCTCTCTCCCTTCCTCCAGGGTGTGACTCGGAGGTCAACCAAACCCAGGCCACGGAGAGTGAGGCCCTCCTAGTTGGAGCTCCTCCTTTACTTCCTTATCTAGCTGTTTTAGTTAGTTCAAGTCAAACAATGGATCAGTTACAGCTGCAACATCCACCAGCAGATCTGCCCCACGGCCTCAGTGACAGCTCTGCTCAGTCTTCAGTCACATACGCCACAGTGATCACAGTTATCTCTGATCTCAAGCACGAGCAACAGCCCCTTGATCTCCACTGCAATTTCTCTGCCAACAACTCGAACATTTCTGGGTCTTTCACCGGCGGTCTGTGGGAGCTGGAAAGCTGCCCAGCTGGAGAAATGAACGCCCTGCGACGTACCCGCTCCTACAACTCTATGAAGGAGCTTTCTAAGAGATCGGAGCAAGACGATGAAGAAGAGAAGGCGAGAGAAGAGAAAGACTTGTGCCGTGTAGCAGCGGATGAGGAAAGCGGGGGAGATGAGGGGCAGATAGGAGAAGATGTTGACAGAGAGGAGGAGTCTGTGGAGTCACACGCTTTGCTCAGCCCCGAGGACTCGAGTGAGCCGCTGTCAGCGCCGACACAGAGCTTTCCTCGGATTTACCTGCCTCAGTTCAGAAGTGCTCCGTGTACGATGCGACTCAAAGCTCACGCGCAAATCTGCGACTCTCACACAGGCTGCATATAAATGCAAATGTGTATCTTTACAAGCTGTGTATTGGTGAGGAAGTAATAGAGTAATAGAGGTGCATAAAGACAGCTTATCGCGTAAGTGGGAATGCCGTCAATGCGTTTAAAAAAGGAATGCTGGGAATGCTTTGTGTACGTACGTTCACTCATCTTCAGCCAAAAGAAGTCTTCTTCTTTTTCTCCTTTTATTCTGTGCCGAATTATTCCAGCTTCATTTCAGGTGTCACAAGGTTCAAAGCGAAGAAACAGACATACAGATAGTAATGTCATAATCTGCGCAGTTTGGATCTCCATTCTCACATTGGACTGCGAAGGCAGGGCAAGGCTTGGATGTCACATCAACGCTATCAGTGCAACTCACAGTAATGCCAATGAATGAGGGAGACGACATCTGCTTGTACAGAACCATCCACCAACCAAAAGAATGTATTTTGTACTTCGTGCTGTAACGTATTTGAAATTTCCACTTTGTAAGGGTATGTGATATGATCTTTTTCTGTGTTTGGCCGTTAATTTATAAGTTCACTGTCTGGGTGTGTACAAAAAAAAGAAAAAGCATATCTGTGGAACAAGAGGATTGACGTGGTGAAATATTGCTTGAAAGAAATTGTATATTGACATATTCCGTCTGTTTTTAATAGTTAAAATAAAGTGTTTATTGTGTAGTTTGTTTCAGTTAACAGTGCAAACATGTGCCAAAGAGAAAAACACTCTTTAAGGAGCAAAGGTATTCGGTGTTTTCATTAAAGCCTTGATTGGCTACACACAGTTTAACAATAAATACTGCCAGTTTCAACCTGGTCAGCCCCTTTTTGTAGTTTCATTTGGGCCTGTGTCATGATTGGGTAATTGGTGGGACGTACACCTGGAAGGTGCAGGTGACTACAAAATAAAACAGGAAAAGAACCCACAACATGATAAAGATTGCATCATGACTAATTCTTTATGTTTTGTATCATAATGTGGATGAATGTGTTCTTCATCCAAAAACCTTAAACCTGCCACCTTCTGCATCAGTATTATGTTGCACTTTTTATCAATAATATAAAGATGGGAAATACAATATTATATACCATTATATATATATATAGACAGAATATATATTTGTAAGTCACAGTCTCTTTTGCTTGATTTCTGGGTCCTCATAAATCGCAGGTTTAAATGACGCTTATCACTATAACTGACCCGTTTATTTACGAAGTCACAGAGGTTCGATTTTCGGAAACAACTAGATGTTTGTAAAATTATGCGTAAAGATTATGTCTATATTTGTTGGATATTACAATTTTCCTTCATAGCAATGACTCAAACACAAATGAGTCATCTAATTTACAGTTTTCTGAAAATATATTTACTTTTGTTGAATCAACTTCAGTTAAGTACATCTTCGATGCGCACACGATGCTTGTGTAAACCAAAGAGTGGTTATCGCACATCAACCTTTCCATGTGTTTACATTTTACAGCCACAGGGCGACAGAAAAGCACCACTTATGGAGCTCAGGGCTCAAAAGCTGTGTGTGCTTGGTGTGATTTGTCTGTGTTAGCCACAGAAGGCCATGATGGTGCAGAGAGCTGATTGCTTTAGCAAAGAGGAGATTGAAAGGACAGATGTGTGATGCTGTGCTAGAGTTAGATTAGAGAGAGAGAGAAAGGCCAAACAAAATGACAAGGGGTCCAGAGTGACTCTGTGTTATGTCAAGTGACCCACATTCCCCCAGAAGACCTCCGGTAACAAACCTACAGAACTTGCTTCCTTTAAAATTGGCAGCAGTTGTGACATAAACGGCCCACAGGAGATATGCTGCACCAAAGTTCTTTGGCTTTCTACTGGTCTCTCAGCTGTGAAAAGTTAGTGTCAACGGGGAAAGATTGAGCATCAACCAACCGCTTTGCCAACGAGGTGCCGTAATCGGATTATTTATTTTTGCAGTAATTTGTTTGGAGCTTTTGTTCATTAGTGGCGAATGACTCCGGTGAAAGATTACGCACATGAACTTAAATGTTCCCTTTGAAGGGTAATACGCTGTTGAATAAGCATGTTTTTTTTCTCCAAAAGCCATGAACTTTGTCATGAGATTGATGTTGTAAAAGATTCAAACGCCAATACGTGAAGAACATAATGAGAAATCCTCACTCAAAACACCAAAATGTTTTTACAAAATAATATTTCCTAGTGGTCAATTAGGATGTCATCTTCAGTAAAAACTGGTTTTACAGTCTTAAATAATCCATAATTGGCAGCTCAAACATAAATATTCATGGCTCCATTTGATTTTTCTTATTTTTTAAGACAACACTAATGCTGATAAACAAAAGCATGGATTATTACTTGAATAATAAATATATGCTTAACCATACTCATTTCTTTTCTCCATTTTTACATCTTTGTCGTCTCCGTCCCTCCCTGGATCCCATTATCTGGAAACACAAACACTTCCACAGAAAGTTTCCTTTCCTCCCAGAAAATAGTTTTCCGGTGTTGCAACTTTGAAGAAAAAGAAACCTACATGTAGTGACTGATTTATCTTTGAGCTGGACGCATCTGGGAATGATTGGATCACATCTGGATTGTGGAAAAACAAAGAGAAACCAACCGACGAGTCTGGAAAAAGACTAAAAAGTAAATGCTGATCTGCAGCTTGGCCCTGCTGGCTGAGAGTTTACCAGTTAAACTCTAAAGGCCTTGCATGGTTTAGCATTTATACAACATGCTGCCTCATACATTTCTGTGTTTTAGATGTCAGTTTTTGGATGTGTTTTACTTAATACATGACAGTATCAATTGTTTTTTCATGAATAAATCCCACTAGATCCGACACACTGCTCTTACAAGGACAACGTCTTGCAAGGACGCTGTGATGATCCTTTAAAAAAGATCAATCTGGAATCAGCAATCAAGTCGGGGTTAGCTACATGCTGGATTAAAGAAAAAAGAAACAGTCTAATTTACCCAAACCCTCTCCACTCTTCCAAAACACAATCGTTAGGAGACCTAAAAATCAACCAAACAAAACCACAAGTTCTGAAATCGCTCAGTGGGATGCAAATGAATAAGAATCATCCAATAACTGTAAAAGAAATGTGCCTGTTTATGAGAAACTATTGATGCTAAATAGTGACATTCTTTAAGACCTTCTATAAAAGAAGCGTGTCCGTGTACCAGTGTCACTCTTACCATCAATCAGGAGTGAGATCTACCAGCTTGACATTGTTAATCCTTCATTGATCGTGTGGCATTAATTTGTGCAGCAATCGGGAAGAGCTTTGGCTACTGATGTTTATCCACGTTGGCTTTGAAGGCCTTAACATCTGGGCTAAAGGTCAGACTGTGGCAAGTTTACTGCAAAGCTCTGCGGCCGCAAAGGCTGTTAGGAAAATCTGGCCTGAGTGGTTTAGAGCTGCATGGGCACGGAGCGCTTGACCGTGCTCCCTGTTTTACTAAACAAAGGGTAAGAAAGGAGACACTTGCCAGGCATCACGCTGCGCTGGACGCTGGATAGATTTGGGCACTGTGAGAATGCAAAGCCTCTTTTTCTCGCCCTGTAATCCGTAATCCTGGCTCAACTGCAGCTAAATTGTAAAATCAATGAGGGGAAAAGAAAGCATGTAACTCGACAAAAGCTGCGCTGACACTTTCCTGAGACCCTTTCTGTTCTGGGGGCCGCTCAGAGGGTTTAGGCAGATGAGCATATGAGCACTCTCTCACCACCTTTCTTTTTGACAGGGCTGTAAATATCTGAGCTATTTCATGCCTGTTGGATGATTCATATCAACAGACACCTAGAAATATTTCATTTCAGAGCAAGGATTTTCCAGTGATGTAACTTAGTGATACATACTAAAGAGATTTTCATATTGTAAAAAACATGAAGGAGAGAAAGAAACAATGAGAATTTAATATGCTTAATATGTGATCGTCATGGAAGTTTAACTTTAACTCTCCACCATGAGAAATGCTTTATTCAACAAGCATACATAACATAAATTCACACCAAATTTCTTTATTTGTATAAAAAACGTAGTCTTGTCAAATACTCATTTGAATAAATTCAAAATAGTCAATTCAATATCTTTTTATATCAACGTACAGTAATCTTTTTAATATTTACAGAACATTTCTAAATAAAGAGAACACTTACCTCTGGCTGATGAAAACATTTTCATTTTTTCTATGTTTATGTTGGTTCATCTGACTGAACCGAATTAGTTGCTAAACATCTTCAAACCCACCTCAGATTCCACAGCACATTCAGACAGTCTAAACGTCTCGTTCCAGCTTGTGTCATCTCACAAAAACACCCAAATAATAATTTGACTAAAGTTAAGTTGGACTACTGGTTCACTTGAACTTGATGGTAACACACAGAAATTCCAGGCTGTTTGTACTGAAAGATGCCATCTAACGTGCTTGTGCTTGTCAATTGTTTCTCACTATTCTGCTGAGAGACAGAGAGAGAGAGAGGGACAGAGAGAACCATTAGCCCAGATATGTATTGGGCGCGAACTCACATTCAACCAAAACCATTATGAAAACCCATTTGTGCTCGTGGGATGCACTCAGGTCTTTCACAGGGACCCAGGGAAGCCTTTTTCCGTAAGTGGGGCGGACGGACCAAATGCCTTCAGATCAGCGGGTACGTCCGTCCCAAAGCATGATTGTCTCTGGCTAACAAGGTGTAAGAGGTGCAGCTGAATGGCCCCCTTTCACTCTGACACTCAATTAAGACCTAATTGGTTTGAGGTCCAAAACAGGCATGTGGCATGGCGACACCGCAGGCTCCTGAGCACTTGTTCCCTATTCTGGGACCAGAAGTATTCCTTTGATCTTTGAACAGCCAAAGCAGGTTGAAGCTAATGGGTTGGAAGCTTAGTTTGTCTTTAAACATGAGCATCCGTTTCAGACAATAACTTGGACATATTTAGAGGTGAATTAACCCACAGATGTAGGAGTGTTACAGAGGAACGATTTTAATATTTGAATTGCATGAATCTTGTTTCACTGTCAATTTGCTGTTTAAACACAATGCATTTTAATCTTTTTAAACACAAAATGGCTTCAAGGACCCCCTTGAATGCTGCAACTGTGGTAATCCCGTTGAGGAGCTGAATCACGTACACACAAATGCACACACTACACAAAACAGATGGTTCCGTTTTCAACAATGTTGTGAATTACTAACCCGCAACATCTTTGTGTAGCTGTGACCTTGACCCCCGTTTGCTCACGTCACTCTGTGGGAACTCCACGGCCTCGTTCTGCCCCTTTGTGTATTTCCCCGAGTCGCACACAGTGCGCACAGCCTCTGGAGTAAAAGACAGTAGCCGCCCGCTCGTGTCCCATTCCTCTGTCTGGGAACGTCCTAATAAGCAGTCACATGATCCGAGTAGTCGTTAATGTGTGAGAGGGAGGATGAGATGCTGGGATGGAAAACGTAAACAGCACGTACAGTAGCACAGCAAAAGAAGTTCAAATTTTTAATGTGCAATTCGGCAAAATTGACAGGAAATAACTGTGTTGCGCTTTATCTCTTTTGACTCCATTTAATTCTTGAATCGTAACTGTTTTTTCCTTGTTTTTCCTCCAGTTTGCTGAGGTCGCTCGCAGACCATAAAGATTGTATTTCATTTGCTTCAATAAAGCTCATGCTCTTCCTTTTTTTGGCAAAGCTCCTTCTATCCACTCAATACCCAAAAATGAAAAACAGAATCTGAATCACGCTTTAACAGCTAACCCAACAGTAAAAAACGTTACACAAAGCTTTTTGTGTGTTTTTTTTTTATGCATTCATTACCACATTTCTTTATTTGTTCTCTGAGTGGTGACGTTTAAAAACACCCATAGATAAATTACCCTCAAACCACACTGAGGCTGAGCGGGAGGAGGCCGTTGCTACTCGCCCTTCCAATTTTACAAGGCTAACTATTTTCAGTGGTTTGTCATGACATTGAGGGGGACTTGAGGAGATTAGTGGTACAGTGTGGCTGCAGTCGGTGGCTCCTTATAACTATTATCCTCAAACTAATTCAATGGATGACAAAACCATGAAGGTCTGAAAAAGCAGACATCTTCACACTGAATCAATAGTTTATGTGCTTCTTGGCTGTGACGTGGTGTAATTGATGCCATCAGTTCTCACTGAATATTTACTATGAATATTACTGGGACAAGAAGCATTACTTTGAAAGACATTAGTTAGTTAGACGTTAGATAAGCACACTTATTTTGAAACTATTCCTTTTCATCCCCTCCGTCCTCCACCTTTTCTTGTAACCAGGAAACCCTCCCACTGTTTTACAGCCTGTCCACATTGTTCACATGCACTCCATACACTCACCACCCACTGTGGTAAAAAAAAAAACTAATCACGGGGAAATAAAAAAAGTCCCAGTAACTCAGAAATGAATGCAAGTTGAAGCTGTTTTATTTGTTGTTGTTCTACAATCACGCTGTGGTTGCTGCTTGGTGACACATGCATCCAACAACAGCCACAAACATTAAGCCTGCCTCAATTAGCCGAGTTGTGCATTACCATCCTGGACAGTGGAAATCAATGGCTGACACTGACACCATCATTAAAACAAAGCAGTTCATCTTGTCAGAACTGCTTTAGCTTTCCTAGAGGCTGAGGGAGAGGGACTGAGGAAGTATACTGTATTACTATTACACAGAGTGGTTCATGTGCTAGTTTTCTTGCATTTGTCAATAGAATTAAAATATATGCATATGCTTTTTTTTAGCATCATTGGAGCTAAGAGAAGATGCCTGTGGTGTTTCTCCACTGCATCCTTAGTCAAAATCAAGATTTAGATTTCCCATTTCACTCAACAGTGGCCTATTGCCGTTTTTATCCAGTTCAAAGTTGTTTATTCATTATTAATGGAGCACCGAGATGACAGAAACAACATGATCTGCAGAGATATTTCAGGGGAAATTGGACAGAAGTGGACGAAACAAATACGACAAACTTTGAACTCCTTCCTATCCACCTTTCAGCTTCAACAGTATCCTGGCTTTCACCCACTTAAAAAATGGCCTAAAAGTGTTGATTTAGAACAAATGTACATTAATTGATATTGTTCAAATACCTCCAAATCTACCGCCGACGCCTTCATTCAGTTCTCTACTTTCACCAAACAGAACACTACATTGCTGTTGTTGTTGTTGTTGTTGTTGTTGTTGTTGTTGTTGTTGTTGTGAAAGGTAACCAGTGAGTGCTTTGAGCGCTAACGTCTCTGCAGTGATAAACTTTTGTACGACGATTGGGTCATACGGTTCACTGAAAGCACTCATAGTTTATGTAAAGAGGTCAGCAGAGTGCTGATTGAGAGAAAGCCGGAAGGTTTTCATTTTCTAATTTGTGAGATAATTTATACAGTTTGTTCAATGGAATAAACAAACAAGCAAAACATTAAATATCTTTAATCATCGGATAAGCTTATATAATTTACATACTGCATAATATAATCAACATAATCAGATACTTGTACTTCACAAACGAAGAATTCTCTGGATACAGTGCATAATAAAATATTCATCATGGACATAAAAGACATTCCACTCACTATATATTGATTAGACTGATCCAGCAAACAGCAGTTAGTCTCTGTGGCTTTTATCTTTCAATCCTCCAAGCTTTGTGTGGCTTAAGCAAAGTTTTTGGCCCAGTGTGCACTCAGTGGGGTTTATTTCAATTCACTTCCATTTCTCTGAGCAGTTGGGGATGTGAAAAAAAAACCTGGACACAAGGCTGAATAAGATGCAAGGAAGGAAAATGCTCAATGGTGCTTCTTTAAGGACTTGTAAGGTACCAAGAGACTCAGTCCTGGGAGAAACAGTGCTTGTGCACATTTGTGAATGCATGCTGTGTGCACTGCCTCTCAGATGACTGTTTTCCCCTCTATTTCGCTTCCAGGGAAACAGCAAGTCTGTCTTTTACTGAAGCTTCTCTAAAAAAGGTCCAGAACCTGCAGTAGAAGGGCTCTTGACAGCATTGCAGATGGCTAATAGAAAGAGTGGCAGAGCTGAGTGTTAATGCAGAACAGAGCAGTGGGGAATGAGAGAAGAAAGTTACTGTGCATATTGCTGCAATGGAAATGAGGACTCGCAACATATTCTCTGTATTATGACATTAAAAATAATATGTTTTGGGGCCGTATTTTCTTTTCCATTGGTTTTAGTAAAATCGAAAGTTAGAAGGAACGATCAACAGTGTTGAGATCTTGAAAGGCGAGTATCGCAATCACAGTTTTTTTGCTCTCTGCACCTGATTATCACAAATACAAACTGAGCTCCCTAAAGTAAAAAGAAATACAATATGTCGTTTTAGTCAGTTAATAGTTCTAACTTGAAAAGCATTGCTGAGATTTTCAAGAGATGTTGGAGAAATCAATTTCAATTTTGAAGTAATTTGTTTTTTCATATTCTTCATAGAATGTTCATACGCACATATATAATGGCATTGGCCGTCTTAAATCAATCATTAACCATTGTTATCTATTGTTATATCTGTATTTCAGTCTAACAATACTGCAATTGAAAAAAATGTATTTGCATTTGTTCGTATTGCAATTAAATATCTAACAGGATGCCCAAAGTTTTTCTCATATTGAACTTTGAACCATTATTAAGATCCTAAAACTAAACAAAACAACCTTTTTTCTAAAAGTAGTCATGGTTTAAATCCCCCATGAACAGCATAAGTACATCGTTATTCAGACCCAGGTGTTAAAAAGCCAGTTATCTCACCTCTTTCCATCGGCACCGCTGTAACGGCACTAGCACCGCAGTGAACGTTGTTGTATGTGTCCACTAGAGCTGAAGCTCGCTCGCTCTCGTTGTCATGGCAACCTTGGATATCCACTCTTCTATGTAATCATGTGGTTTGTCTTGCTGCCCAGAATAGCTGGAGGGTGCCTGGCACCTGAAGACAAGGCAAACACACCACGCATTGGGCATCTGACAAACCCTGGACAAGAATCGGACGGAAGGACTTCAGGTTTGTTTTGACATCATCGTACTTTTACATTAACATGAAAGGTATTTACCACACCAGCTTGCCAATTAGTAACACTTTCGTTCTTATCAATGTCCATACGGAGCAGCTATTATCCCTTTTTCAGAAACAATCCGGCCAAAAGGGATTTATGATGGCACCTAGACTGTCAGCACTCATTAAATCCTGTTTTAATTAATGACTTTAATAAATTCCCAATGCGAACAAATGAAACAGTGGGCTAATGCATAGCTTCAAAGAGACACACTATACACTATATTTTACAAGTTTGTTCTTGGCATTACATTTTTTTCACCATACGGCTCTGCAAATATGGAAATAAAACAGCCAAGCAGACGGTCTTTTTTGGCACGCAGTGCTACGTTACAGCCAACACATGTTAAACCGGTTCCAATGGCCTCATTTCTGTGGCCAGTTGATGTAGTATGGTTAAAGAAGGCCAGCAATAAATATATGCTGTTCTTTCGGCATTAAAAGCATTCAAATGTAAATAATATGCTTTTTCCAATGTTCCGACTCCGTGAGGAGTTCGGGGTCCAGTTTGAGCCACGGTTTTTCCTTCCTGTCTTGTTAGCCAACAGCGCCTGTTTTCGAGGTGCCGCCTCAAAGCGAGAGGGCATTGTGTGTGCATGATGTGTGTGTTGGCACAGACTGAGCTTTTCCGTCGGACCAGTGTGGTGAAAAATAGAATGAAAAGAACGGAAGGAGGAGGAGGAGGAGGAGGAGGAGGAGGAGGAGGAGGAGGAGAGAGGAATTGGCTGAAACAAATGGAGATGCTGAGTTTACCATCTCACTGTAGCTGCCTGTAAAGATTCTTCCGGCAGGAAGTGGATTGATCAAAGATGAAGCGGCTTTATTTGACTTAAAGTCTAAAAAGTATTGTATATGAATGCGAGTAGTTAGGTCTTTATATGAAGTGAAAGAACCAGGAGGGGGCAACAACTGAGTAAACTAGTTCACAATAGGCTTACACTCCAAAGGAAAATAGTATGGATGTGGAAAAACTACAACTAGCACACCCATTGTATTTCAGTCCTTCTTTGTGCAAGGGTCAATAACAATCCTGCTCTTTTTTCCCATGTCTTCTTCTGTGCCTGGATCATCACCTGGTGAGGATGAAAACACTTGCAACATGCAGCTTTAGCCGAATTCTCATTTGAGCACAATGTCATATAGAGTCAGAATATTCTTTCAATGTAACATCTGAAGCATTAGCATTATTAACTGTATGTTTGCAAGAACAAAAAGGGGTACAGGGATGGCAACAATATCTAAGGGCATGGGGCGTATCACTTATCATAAGAATACATTTAAAATATATTATGGAATTTCTGTTTTTACAGTGCTTGAAATGTATAAAAAAGTTGTATTGAAAAGTTGTGAGCCATAATGGCTGGGAAGGGGTACTGATGTGCATATGATACCTTGTGTTTGATTAAATATAAGAAGTTAAAAAAAAGAGACAGAGGGTAAGCCTAACTTTTTACAAGGCATCGGTTACTGTTGCATAAAAGCTTATGTAACCGTTATGTAGTGTGCTCCCTTCCATTCGTCCATGTGATGGGGCAGAAAATGCTTTAAAACCTTTAGGACTCTTCTATTGTCGTACAAACCTGACAGGCCGGCTGCACTGAGGCCAGAAGTCGACATAAGTGTCTCTCTCTCTCTCAAAATAATCAGTAGTCAAAATTCCTGAAGATATTATATTATATATAATATTAGATTTGCTAAGTAGAGTAAGGGACTAAGGGAGTGTTTCCTTTTTTTCTCGGATTATTCCAAGCATTTTTCATAATTGAACCAATACGTGTCTCAGCATAGAGCATGCAACATACACCCAGCTAATACATTTACCAGTCAACACTCACATAGACTAGTGGATCTATTTCGAAATGATGGAAGCAAATCAGGAGGAGCCAAACATTCTAACAATATAACGAGTCAAAAACTCATCATAACAGCAGTGCCGTCATCTGAGAAGAGACATTCAGGCATACAGGCATATGTACTTCAGGTTCACACCAATCAGGCACAACGTACACGGCTCACCAGAGCAATAAAAAAGAAAAAAAATATTTTGATATATTCCGTATCTCCCTACAACTCACAACTTCTCCCCGATGCACAGCGCGGCACAGAGTGGCTGTATGGCGATTTAGAGAATATACAATATCGCAGATGGTTGGTTAAGCACTGGAGGTATTTTGCTCCACACAGACACAGATGCTAAAAGGGTAAATCATTTCTCAATGAGAGAAACTTTTACAAACTTTAGCAGTGGTTTATCTTGCGTTTTAACATCTGGTCCTTTTTGGTTCTGGAGCAAGTTTGGGGAGAAACACGTTCACATGTTTTAGAAAAATGTGATTTATACTTATATTTTGTTAATATTTGATCAAGTAACACTGTCTACAACCATCAAGATTTCAGTTACATTGTCTAAGACGAAGAGTTTATACCATACATTCAATTTGTGACTCAAACAAAATGTGTTGATGCGGTAACACTTTGGTCTCTCACTAACTTAAATGCAGTTCAACCTCTGTGGGTGCAGCCAGTAGTGGGCTTAAAGGGTCACTACAGGGCATGTAGAGTATCTAACAATATCCCAGAGCAATACTTCTTGATTCGTCCCTGGGTTTGAATCATAGCTGGGGTGTAAGTTAAAGTAAAGCAAAGATATATCTTGTTTTATTTCTCCGACTAATCGTCTTACTCTGCTTTAGAAAAGAAAAGAAATCAGGGAACAAAAAGAAAAATGATGAAAACGGCTTTTTAAATAAGCAGAACCAAATCTGGCTAAAATATTGTCAAAATCCTGAACTTTGCATCCATCTTAATACTGACATCAATGTTTAATAGCAGGTAAATAGGTTAGTGCAGTCGCAGGAAGAAATGACCGGACATTCCTTCTCAGTCGAACCAGTGTCTTGCAACAAGGAGAGACTCACTATTTGCATTTCACAACAGCAGTTTCCATCCACCATTAATCTAGTCTTAGAAGCGACACAGGCTTGTTCAATACTGGTTTGGGTCTCTTATCATCCTTCTTATAAAAATGTCACATCTTCTTGCGACTGCACCCACCGCCAGTGCGCGTCGTACTCTAGACGCATTTTTCCATTCATTTTGCAAGTATCGAGGTCGATCGTTCCATTTTTGTAAGGTTTGACTTTGGGGCTTTGACCGCTTTCCCGTTTCTCGGTGATGCTCAGCGTCGGGCCGCCTGATTGTATGACCGCCTTCTCCTTCACACCATTAGCTTTAACAACCTGTGCCCGGGTTTCTCCCCTGGAAGCGGGGCTTCCGTTGTCGCTCTCCGGAGGCTTTGTCCAGATGTCTTGCTTGGGCCCCTCCGACTTGGCCTGTAGAGCGCCGACCGCGACAGCTGGTTTTCCATTTCCCGTCACAGCATCCCCTGAGACAGCCGTGACCCCAGCCCCTCCTTTCCCCTTCATCCCACTCCCAGCCCCCAGAGCAGGCCGGGTCCCTACCGGAACCGTGCCCCCAGGGCCTCCCCCTGTCCGGCCCCCAGCAGTGGCCTCCGAAAGCAGCGTGGTGGCGCAGATGACAGACTCGGAGCTGGAGGGGCAGTACTCATCCATGTCATCCGCCAGCGTGTCCAAGTAGCTGCCGACGGAGATGTTATCCAGCTTGTCGTTGGGGTCCTGCAGGCTGCTCCAGGAACCTCTCCAGGAGGTGTCCAGGCCCTCGCCCAGGCTGTACTGGCTGCTGGTCAGGCTGCTGCAGCGGCTCGTCAGGTTGCTGCGCTCCTCCAGCAACCACTTCACCGCCTCAATGCCTTCGTGGACCGCCAGCAACTGATGTAAGATCTTCACGTCGGCCGAGCGCAAGTGGATCTGCGGAGAAATAAAAAAAGGACCAATAGATGATGCGAGACTGTTTATGGGTATTTTCATTGAGTTCATGTTTTCGATAGTTTGCAAAAAAAAGTGTTGTATATCAGAACCAGACAATCTATGAACCCAGGGGAACAATCATGAGTGTGCAGATATTTAAGCATCCAGCCTTAAATCGCAGACGCCATTAGGAAGCTATTTATGCTTTGCAGAAGCCTGCAGCAACCACTGTGTAAACAGTCAGAGTAAAGCTAGAACAGAAAAAGAGATGGCAATAAAATAAAACTGCAAAAGTTACTAAATGGACATACAACTCTGCAGGAGCAGTTGTTGAGGAATCGGAAATTTGGTACAGCGGAAAGTATGAAACAGTCGAAAAATGTAATCATAAAAGAAATCTCTTTTATACATATGTGCCATATGGTACAATAAATACATAAAATATCATTCTGAAATAACAGCCAGAGGTGTCTTAATGTGGTGCGTGTGTGAGTGAGTTTAAAAAAGCTAAAAGATGAATATGAGGAATAACATGGCTGTGGTTTTGGAAAATTCCTCCCCATATTACATTAGCAGAGGCCTGCGGTGAGTTGCAGAGCCAGACGGTGATCTATTGCATCGACATTCAACGCCATCCACGTTTAGTCTTTCACAATCAGTATCCTCCACCTAATATTTTTTGTTCATTTTATTCTTCTTTCTCTCTGCAGCCATTTACAATAAATCATCTGTTATTTTATTGTTCATCTCAGCTGTAGCTTAGCTTTCTAGAGTCGTAACTTTAAAATTCATTTATTACCAAACCACGTCTGTGTTTTCTGTCTCACATTCTCTACTGGATGCAGATTACACTATGGCTATTTTTTAACTAATCTGTTTATAGCCAAATTATGTTTTGCCGTTGATTAAATATTTTGATTTATTACCCAGCTGAAATTACCAGCAGCACAATGTGAAAACGATCCAGACGAAGCCTATCGTGGCAAGAATTCAGAGAATCAGAGAAGGACAAATGCATCATTCAGGCAAATACATTTAAGGTGCAATTTCAAGGAAAACCTAAGGTTACCTAACCTAAGGTTGGGGACAGTATGTTGAAATAGTTCATCCACTATGTTATGCGTAGCCATGCAATATGGGCATACATCATTAGAGCAAAATCACTTTGTCTGAATGCATTGAAACCTTTTAAATGGCTTGTTTATGTGACTTGTGAGAACATTGACTCACCAAACCAAAACCATAAGCACTAAATGCCCCAAACCCCAACCCTTACCCCCCCCAAAAAGACGAGTCGTAAACCAAAAATACATGGATGCTTAAGGTTTTTGCTAAATCACAATGTGTCAGCGCTTACTGCCGTCTTTTCTGCCATTTCTCAAAAATGGCAGAAAAAGCTCTGACATCATGGAGGACGATGAAAAAGGGAGGAAATACACTAAATGAATTATGAATATCCCCATTATTCTTCTCCCTTTTTTTGTTGACTTGAACTAAAAAATAAAAGCACACACTGCAAGTGCCAGACAAAGAGAACCAACAACCACAGCTTTCCGTGAATGTGTATGTGTGTGTGTGTGTGTGTGTGTGTGTGCGTGCGTGCGTGTGTTGCTGGCGCCCCTTGGCACAGTCAGACATTTGGGGCGGGGTTCAGACTGTGCGTCTAACGAGGGCGGCAGTAAAAGTAGCTCCATGCCTGTCAGCGCTGAGGTGGCACGACGCTAACAAGCTACAGTGGAATCAGCAGTTTGTTCAGACATTTTAATGATCAAATGATTTATCAATTAGTCCCAAATTCACCTTTCAGCATGAGAGCAGGGTGGGGGGGGGCGGGGGGGGAGGGGGAGGGTGTTAGCCATGAGGACTGAAACACACATTAATCATTTGGGTGCAATCAGTACACAGCCAAACGGATTTGGTTTTTCTTGCTCAGGCTCGGGGTCAACATGTCCCGGCTGATCCCTCGGATTCTGGAAAACTCGTTCTCCAGACTTTGCAGAGGACACTGCCTGGTTAGTCTGCTTAAGCGAGGCACCCGCGCACCTCGGTGACATCATCAACACATGACTACCATAATCGGAAGTATCAAAGATACTACATCGTGTACATATAATAAAACATTCTGCTGACCGAATGTGCCAGAAGTAATGAAATGCTACTTTTGTTCCATTATATTTCTTTGGCAAAAATAAGTATAAATAAAAAATAATAATACAAGGGCTGTGACTTATTCCTTATCTCTAATTATTCAACTGGACAATTCAGGTGCTATTTTTGTACTGTTAGCCATCATTATTATATCAATACTTGTGTTGGCTTTACAAACAGGCTGGGTTCTTGGGATCTGCTTTTATTGCAAGGAACTCATCGGTTATACTAGTGGGTAATTATAACAACAAATTATTAAAATTAAATCCAGCCTGCGATAAAATAAAATATTCCTTAAGGGAATATTTTAGATATTATGAAGGACTGACTTTTAGCGGAATATGTAGACTCATGATGCAGTGCACCGTGATGACGTGTGCACAGCCTGATCGATGACGCGGACTCTCCCATCTGGACAAAAACAGCTTCCCAAAGTCACACGGATACACACAGACTGCTGAATCACTGCCAGCAGGGACAGCACACAAACACACACCAACGAGATAACCACCCCCCTTTCGCATGTCCCCTTGTGTCAGTGTCTGATGCTTCACCTTCCCAATATGACCCTGCAGACATACAGCGTCCTTGCAAAGTCCCTACTGTCTCTCTATGTACCTCCAACTGCGCCATCTGCCTGTGTTCATCGCTGAAAGCTCTGTAAAACAGCCACTCATCAATACTGTTGGTCTCATTTTCTCTTGTCTTTCTGTATTTGACTGATCCCAGCATTGTTTCAGCCGTTTTTGCCTTTCCTGTGTATCATCCTAGACTAACAAATGTGTAGAATATAATTTCCGGTGGGTATGGTTGAAAAAAGAAATCTGAGCTTTTGTGAAGAAACTACAATTGCTTCAAGAAAGCCAAACTACAAAATGCCATAAGCAAGTGCCATTGGAAGTGCTTTTAGTATGTATGGAAAGCAAAGTGTGATTAGATTTGTATTCCCTACCGCTTGGCAGGGAGTGTCAAAGGAGTGTCTGTGTCTACAGTAGATCCGTTTAGATCAGAGGAGAGTGTGTCTTCCATTAGACAGCTGCCGACAAATGCAGACAGAAGCTTTGAGGCTGCTGCCACAGATATGCAGCATGTAAAAGGTTCCTTAGCAATGATGTTAGCATGCAGCCTGATGCCCGTTATCAGACAGCTGAGACGATGATACCAAAAGACATTCCAGTAATGAAGCCCTTCTACTCCTCTTTTCTTTCTCCGACATGAAAACCACGGCCAAAGCGTCAGAACATTTGTCTATGAATCACTTAGATGTGTGACAGAAATCTAATCAGAAACATTTCTAATAGTCAATTAATTGTTTTAGTCATCTCTGAAGTACAGATGCTATTACAACATTATCTGGTGAAACATGAGGATTTTCCGCTTCCTTTGGACAGAATCACGTATGAGTGGAACACATGACAGGGCAAACAAAATAAGCATTTATTTTCTTGCATTATATAGACTTAACTATGGACTGAAAACTGCCAAATTGGTGATTAAAGTAATTCCGTCTAGTAAACAAAGACGAATATTAGGTTTCATGACAGATTTTAAACAGCTGTCAACTTCTTCCCTTCTTTTTTGTATGCAATGCAATGCTTCTGGTGTTTCCAGCACCAACGGTTGATTGATGAAAGAATTGACATTACTCCGTGTCATTGACTTTAGTCAGAACCGTAACCCCCCCAGGGTAGTTTTTTGTAAGCTACACATGAAAAGAGAGAGAGAGAGAGAGAGAGAGAGAGAGAGAGAGAGATTGTATAGCAGAAGTTAAGATAAACGTTAAAGGCAGCGTGTTTGTTTATTATAAAGAGTACACTGACAGTTAACAAGAGGCGGAGTCACGTTTCATTACTGGCGGTAACACAGTGACAACAAGGCCCACACACACACACACACATACACACACACACACACACACACAGACATCCTTGAGCTTACAACAGACTGATGCTGCAGCGCACTCTTTTTCATTGAGCATTGTGCACACGCGTCACAGCAAATCTTACTAAGCAGATTCTGTTAAAAGCGCAATACTCTTCCATCACACTACAACACTCTCTAAAATGAATTAAGCAACCACACACACACACACACACACACACACGCGGCCAGATAGGGAGAGAGAAGTCCCCCCTTCAGTTAGAAAGAGACTCTTCATCACCTCTCTCCCACTCATCCCTCCTTTGCAGCAGACCTAAATAATAACAACTGCTAACAAATCAGTCTCTGTGTTTGCAGCCGGCAGCTGGTAGGATGATGAAGATGATGTCACTGATCACTGTTTAGAGATATTTAGCTATTAGAGTCTTTATTTCAGTAGTCCCAAAACAACAAGTTTCTAGGTCTTCAACAAAAATATTGTTCGACAATTTATAGGTTGATTAGTTTATAGGTCACAATTTGTTCTATGGGCTTTCGAACCAACTAGGTTTACGGTAATTTACAGTAGAAGCAGTGCCACCATTGTCCAGCAGAGAACACTTACATAAATGAAACAAAAATATGCACAGCCTTTTTTAGCTATTTAAAAAAATAATAATAATCTTGGCTTGGTTGTATGGCTCTTTAGATTTACCTGCCGATAATTATTTAATATTAATAACAACAGAGTTAACTTTCTGAATCCTGGGAATTCATAAAATGACAGGATATGACTGTAAAAAAGAAGGAATGACACATCCTTGAAAACAAGAGTCTGCCACACGTTCAGCCCTCTAGCACGCGCACGTACACACGCGCGCACACACACACACACACACACACACACACACACACACACACACACCTCAGCACTCTTACCATCTCCATCTTCAATTCCCTGATCTTTTCATCCAATCCCTTCTTCCCGGTCTGTGTTCCGGGGGCGTAGGTCTGCTTGGCTTCTCCCCGCGGAGAGGACGCCTCTTCCCGCATCCACCTGAGCAAAGCCTCGGGGGTCTTCCTTCCGATTTTCCCCTCGATGTCTTTCAGATCCGGGATGGTCTCGTTGCCAGTGCCTTCATCCATCGCCTTCGTGAGTTTAAATGGACAAAATATGTGCCGTTTCTTGTGAATTGTTGCCTTGCAAACTGCGAGAGTCACTTATTCCCGAAGGATCGAGCGGCATCCTCTGCGATAGCAGAGTTAGACTGCGCCAGGACCGCAAAACAACAGCCGACAGCATCAGCAGTGCTGGAATGAGCTGTTCTCACAGGACAACCTTAAGACAAATCCCAAGTCTCACTGCATTGGCATTGGTGTCAAACAGCCCAAGTCCGTATGATCGCCAAGTTAAAGCAGATAGAATAACACTTGTCATGATAATAACAACAACGGTGTCCGTGTTTCTCTCCACGGCGCCGGATACCCAGGCTGAGCTACATTGCGCAGATTCCACCTGCATGAGGACAGCGACCAGCCGCCGCAGAGTGGGAGAGGAGAGGAGATCCCAGACTGCTAAATCAGCTGCAATGACATCATATCGCTTCCCGCAGGACTTTCAAAATAAAACACCTATAAAGGAACACGGGGGAATAATTTGGACTACCATAAATATAAAAGATGACCACTTTACATTTGCATGCAAATGTAGATCTAATACGCATCAAGACAGAACAAAGAGAGATTCAGAGTGGTGTTATCTGCAGTCAGAGAAAGCCCGATCTGAAGAGTTGCTTTTCTCTGCCACCGTTCACTCAGGCTGCCAGAAACCAGCTGACTAAGAATGGAAAGTCAGTCATAGTCAGCAGTGATTGGGTGGCTTAGAGAGGCAGAGGCCTTCCAGCTGTATACATTAGATACATGTACAAGTGTGTCTGCAGGGAAAAGGTGATGAATGGGATCTACAGCGTAAAAAGTAAAAATCTGTTTATTAATAAGGCTTTGGACCAGACAAAATAGTGAAGGTGTATGAAACGCATTAATAACATGGGGGAGCTCAGTTTAGAGAGACGGTGTAAAGATGGATTAATAAGGCTTTACTGTGATCCCATGATCCTTTCAGTGTCACCTCTCAAGAGGGCCCCAGAATCTCCCAACTTCTCTGCAGAGAAGGTTGCCAACTTTGCTTGCATTCACACTGTTCCTATTATACCATAGAAAGTTCCATGTAGCATCCCTTCATGTCTGTATATTGTTGATCAAGAATCACACACTGTCCTTTGTGCCAGAAATGAAGAGAGAGACCAAAACAATTAAGCAGTTAGCAAGTATGAGACACATAATCCCTTTGACAAGGGAATACCTCTAAAGCCCCCCGGATTAATAGGGGTTAACATCTTTCCCACAATACCTTTGTTTTGTTACTTTGCTGCAGGGATGTAATCTCTATCATCTGGGCAATTTGTAAAATGTTGTTTAAGTTGTGTCTTTGGCTCGGAGGACGCACAGCTCTTAATGCATATGACAATATGTTCCTTGAGTCTTTGATTGAACAACAGTGCTTCCTGGGACTTACCTCTTTTATTTCATGTTGCTCTTGTTATGTTGAAGTTGCACCAGCTAAAATCCACCTCACTTCTGCACTTTTTTTCATAATTGATTTGTTCCCTCATAGGGTTGTTTTTTTATGCAGGTAAAGCCCATTGATACATTGCATGTGATAGTGGGTTTAAAACACTTAACAAGGTCTCCGATATGTTCCGCCGGTTTGCTATAATGCAAGTTCACCCTCTAGTGGAAGGGATTGGATGTGTATCCCAAAGCATTCTGAAACCAAATCAAATCTTGTCATGTGTTCATCTAAGTTTCCCATCAATCTAGTTTTTAGTGACTAGCTGTAATCAGGATTCATAGTGCTTACTTTTGTTTGCAGAATATCTGCATATCTCTTTCGGGTGGCAACATGTTCTGTCTATTTAACCTAATGCATTAGGTCAAAATCTATTGTCACTATGGGCAAGAACTGAGACAACAAAATGTTTTTTACCATCTAATCAGGATTATAAAACAGTTAATTGCACAGTATTACTCGGCCTACGTATAGTGATAATAAATGAAAATAACAAGGAGTGATTAGAAATATGTTAAGATATGTTTAGACAATATTAACAGAACAGTGTGAAAAATATAAAACAGCTGCATCAGTTATTGATTGTAACTCATTTGCAGAATGATGTGAAAGGTCATGTATTTTAGTAACACAATGTTTCAATGAGTTTCCTTCAGTGCTGCACCGGTCACACCAATCCTGACGGGTCACATTCTGTGTTTGATGCTGAAACAACTGAAACATTCTCAAGACAGAGCAACACTTCATGTTTTAAAACATGTTTTAAATAACTTAATTCATTATCTAATCCAGTCAGAATAAAATGTAAGGATTGTCAGTTCGTAAAGATAAAGTGTTAAAGAGCCTCTATAAAAAAAGTAACAAAGAGAGAAACCGTGCTATGAAATCTCCTTTTTAGAAAATAAATGAGTGAGGTTGGATCAGACTCAAAAGAAGCAGTTGAAGTGTGAGGGAAACATATGTGGTACGTAAGTATCCACAGTTAAAGCAGATTTCAACATACAAACTGGTTGTTCCATTCCCACAGCTCAAGTTGCTTCACTCCCAAGCCTAACCAGTTTAACCTGTCTAAACTGCAGGGTTGCAAGTGGGTGCTTGAATTCTGTCGAAGTAGATTGAACCGCAGGAGGAAAGAGGTGTTTTCCTGTTCAGGATCTTGGGTCAAAATATTCAGAATCTGTGTTTTCACGTTGTCTCGTGTCTCTATTTTTAATAGGAGGTAGAGAAGGAGGAGAGCAGAAGGCCATGGAGGCAGTCAGCAGAGAGGACATTGAGTCCCTCATGGAGAACATGGACTACTTACCCGGACACTTTCACCTGGACCTCAACCTCAACTGTGAACCTGTTGGGCCTTTGAGGCTAAGACTCAGGGACACTTACCTGAAACAAGAGAGCCTGCAAGGCCAGCTTGAGGCGGAAGTGGGTTATTTACAGTATGCTGTGCGAAATCTGTTGGGTTTCCTGGCTTTTCACCTGGAACACTTGGACACGGCTGAGGAAATATTCAGGTGATGACTTTTTTTAGAGGCATGGCACTCAAAATATCCACAAAATTGTTGATGAATGATTTCACAAGAGATCTTGACTAGTAATGTGATTTTTACAACGGAAGCACCACACATGTTAGAATGTGTCTTAGTACTAGCTACACTTAAATGATGTGAGCCAACCACGAACTGCCCCACTGGACTGAATGTCTTCAGTATAACAACCGACAACTGACCTTTAACCAGCCACAGTCGAACAGCCACCAACGTAAAGGTCACCCTGTAAAAAATTCACAACAATGTTATGCATTACTTGACAGATTTGCTCAACCACAAACGCCAAATTCTGTATAAATATTCTGTTAACAGGAGGACACACCAATCAGGATTGTTTGGCTGAGACAAGTAGAATTAACAAAAGTTTGAGTTGCTACAGTAATAAGAAAATATTAAATCCTAATTGACATGTTGCTGCTCTCCGTGTACTTAACGTTCTACTCACTTACACTCATAATATACTACAATGTTGCAGTAATTGTTGCGATGTAATAGCCCTCTGATTTACCGTTAAACTTTTTCTAGCTGGTTAGTATTTTCTATTCTAATTCCCCAGATGCTCATGAAGTGCGTGTGATACTATTTTAATTGTATTTACTCATCCCATCTCCTTTTGTCATTGTAAATAATATATTAAAATACCAACCATGACAAAAGTCAACTAGATGTTGGCATGTCATTATAAACCATTTTTCTTTTTGCAGAAGATCCTGGAACATTTGTGTTTGAAACTGGCAGGATATTTTTCAAACCCTCCTCTCATTGTGAATCCTGACCTTTCAGAAGCATTTGTAAAGAAGACCCCGGTAACCTTAACGCCTGGGCCAACCTGGGCTACGTGTACGACAAGCTGGGCCGAGAGCTGGATGCTGCGGAGTGTGTGGAGAAAGTGTCCCACCTCATGGCGTTAGACGGTGGGGAGGCCGTTCAGGAGGAGGCCAGGCTCCTGGCAGCTCGCTGCCTGGCTGAGCAGGCGTACGTCCATCCTTACGACGTGGAGCTGGACAGTGAGGACGACCTGAGAGAGAGACTCAGCGCAGCATTGACACTTTACAACAGAGCCCTGAGCTACGGGGGTCAGCTGGTGAGACGCACAGACAGTAATACCACAGCTGTACATGTCTGGGAAAGAGTTTAGGATTAAATGGAGAAAGAAAGGGTTTGCAAACTCTAAAGAGGAAAGACCAAACATGCATCATTCGTTGACGTAAAACATTGCACCATTTCGTTGGTGGGTTTTTGATCCATACAGCGTTGATAATTCTCAAATTAAGCTCACAGTTATCACACATATCAACTCCCAGATTAGTTACGATGTTTTATTCAAGCTCATTTGGGAGGAATTGCAACCAAACCATGGCTGCAGGACATGCAACTGAAGACGGAAATATTTATTCCTGCATAACAACTTTGTATACCTACCAAAGACCACTTCTAAAGAATATTGTTGATTTTTAGGTACAGAAAGAGGAAAAGCGAAGCTGGTATTTTAAAATGGCAACCATCTACATAAGGTAGATAACAATCCCTTTATAAATTAATAATTACACCACTTATTGTGTAATATTTATTGGGAATTTCTCTGTGCAGACTGGACGACATAGTAAAGACCAAAGCAGACTCTGAATATTCCAGAACTTCTCACTATAACAAAGGACTGAGCCTTCTCAAAGAAGCACTTGAATTGGAAAAAACACAACTCAAAGGTAAACATGTTTCTCTGTGTTGAAAGTGCACTGCAATTTTCCATTGTAGAGAACGTTGTTTTAGCATTAACAACTGCAATGTGATTTCAAAGTAGTTACAATCATTTGTTCAATCTGGAGAATCAACAAAATGCTTTTTTAGAGCGTTGTAAAATTCCTGATTCTGCTCCTTCCCCTCAGCTCTTACTTGGTGTTACATCGGTGTCATGCTGGAGAGAAAAGAAGAGTTCACCGACGTGCCCATGTCTATACATGACTGTGGCTACTCGGCTACTGATCCTTTATCCTGCTATGGAACTGTAAGTTAAGCCACACATTAAGACATTTCAACAAATATCAAGAGCGTGTTGTAAAATCTGATAAACATTTACTAATAATATTGCTTGATAAATTATGTAGAAAGACAAGTAATTACTGTAAAAACTAGAATGGGGCCTAGTAAAGGTCAGATCTCTGCAGTGTCTCTGCAACTCCACTCTACACTCCAGTATTGAGAGATTAAATGAACACAACCAACAATTTGCCCAACAACATTCTCCACACTAATGGGCTATAAGAGTATTTTAAAAACAGAATATGAAGGCAATAGAATGTGTTTTGAGAAACTGCGAGTCACCACAAAGAAAAGAGGTCCTTGAACACGTCGCCATGACTGGGCTTCTTAAATGATTGATGACATAAAACCAGAGGCAGACAGAGTAAACTGATTCATTAGTACAGATACCCTTTGCTAAGTTTTACTCAAGTACAAGTAAAAGTACAACAGTCAGATGTCTACCTAAGTACTGAAGTACTTGTTTTTAAAAGTACTTATCAAGACTTTGGGTAGCATATCTCAAAAGCTGCATTATCGCAGCTAGTAGCTAGCAAATCCCTCAAATCTGTACTCAAGTACTGTACTCAAGTAAATGTACTCCATTACCGTCCGGCTCTGCATATAACTGTCTGTGTCCGCAGGCCATAAACCTGGCCAGTGATGATTGTTTCACCCTGAACCTTCTGGCGAAGGTCTTCTTTCTGTTGGGAAAACATGAGATGGCAATAGGGATCTGCAACATGGCCCTAAACGTTCTACCAGACCCAGAGCTCAACTGGCAGGCTTACTGCACCCGTGCAAAGGTACTGCAGCCAATCAACATGAATGCTGTGTCGATTACCATGTGAAATGCTTTTAGTACTTTGTTATTACCATTTTTTTAAATTGTCTGAAAAATGTACAAAATTCAAACATCCGTGCAACTAGATTAGAGTAACTATAAATGGTTATTTGTGCAATTCATATTCTTTGTGTAAAGGGAACCTTTCTACTCCCTTGTACTAAGACCTACATTAAGCGATGGTTTCCATGCGCTTAGAAAAAATAAGATGTGTATATGTTATTCCTTTTAGATCAATATGATGCTCTACATCAGTGACTTGGACATGGTCAAACGTGGACACGGTGGAGCCCCAGACCGACAGAAACTAACTGAGGCCAGAAAAGACTTGGACAAGGTCCTGAGTGTACGTCAATGCCTGCGGACTCACCTGGAAATGGCCCAGGTAAAACACAAACTACCAGTAAGCAACGTGAATGGATGCTTTAAAGAAACCGGATGTTCAGCTCTTCAGTCCTTCCCTTCAGGTGTTCTACTACATGGGCGTAGATGCACTCCGGGAGAGTCTTCTGGTGGACGAGGGGGCGGTGAACAGTGCCTTGGTGAGTCTTTCCCACGCCCTACAGTTCGAGGTGGGCGACAGCCTGCCGGACCTCCACGTGCTTAGAGGACGCTGCCTCCGGCTGAAGGGCGAGGATCAGAACGCCGCTGACTGCTTCAAGCGGGCAGTGGAGTTAGAGAGGCCGGGGGGCACGGACACAACAGCCCTGCGCTGCCTCCTGCAGGCCCTCTTGACTTTGTTCACGCAGGGAGGCCCTGACCAAAGCCTCGCAATGAGCCAACTTGAGCTGTGGGTGCAAAAGGCAGAGGAGAGGTACCCTGAGGACATTGTGAAGTTCGTGCTGAGGTGTCTCTACAGGACTCGCACGGCAGAGGTCACAGAGTTATCGAAGGCTCTGATCAGAACAGGCAGACTAGACATAGTGAGGAGGCTGCTGGAAACGGTGGTGCCAAAACAAAACAAGGAGAGGCCAAAAGCTCGGTCTTTCTCGCTTGCATAAAGCTATATTTGCATATGTGACTTTAATAAACTTGTGAGCTAACCAGATCAGACCTCTGACCTAATTCATGTTCTTTATTGTTTTTTACAGTTGTTTATTTATGTTTTTTGTACAACAGCTTCGGTTACAAAGTGTACATTCAAACCAACTTGAATGGCATCTGGTTTTCTATCTAACTTGGGAGACAATTTGGGAGAGTGTGAAAAGAAATATATTAAAATAAGTAATACAATATAAAACATCAGACGGAGGGGGACTTGAGAGAGAATGGGATTGCGGTCAATAAGGCTTGCTTAGCTAAAGCAGCGTTACAGGGTCATTAAATTCCTTATTCCACAAAAGGTGTCCCTTCCACTACATAGATGTTGTTTTTATCTCTCCAATCCTGCATCGTGGGCGCTCAGGAAGCAACCAGCGCCTTCTAAGTGCAATTCGATAAGAATTTGCTAAGAATTTTTTTTAAGAATAATGTAGAAACTGATAATTAGACTATTGGTTTTGGGGAAATTTCTAAAGGACTTGCTTAAAATAAGAACAGTTATCATATGCTTATTTACTAAATTCTATGGGTCAGACCGAGTTCCATCGATGTATGTCTTGTTTCATTTTTCCTAATTTCTGTATTTAATCTCTGTATATTTAACTCATGTATATTGTGCTTTCTGCTCATTGTCATTGCTCCTTTCGTGTCAGAAGTTCCGTTAATTGTAATATTGCTGTTTTGTAAATATTATTTTTTTAATATAAAAATTAATGAATGCATTTCTTCACAGAACTTGACAGATAAAATTGAATAGCAATGGTGTGCTGTAATTAAACTGTATGTTTTAATTTTCAGACCCAACCCTTCTGACTTAATGATAGAAGATGCAGAGTAACCACAGTTTAAAGCAAGCCTTTCAATTTTTGTTAAGAGATGATGGGGTGTATTTTGTCACTGTTGTAGATGTGGAAATTGGTGAAATATCTGGTACAGTTAAAAGTGAAGATTTATGTTTTTTGAAGATCAAGTGTGTATCCTACAATCCTACCAACTGTTTTTAGTAGGTTAATTATTCAGAAAAGGAGTTAGAGGAGGCACCAATAGATCAAGATATCATCGGCATACAGGCATATCTTGGTCTGATTTGTTTATACAAATGCTGTTGATGTGTTTTTTCACACTGACGACTGCATTATCCATTGCGCAGGGGGAGAGACTGAGCACCACTGTCTTGTTCCGCTCTCTGCTGTTTTGGTTTCTGACAGACAGCCATTTATTTTTGCGCAGGCCAGTGGTTTAGCATATAGTGTACGAAAAGGCCAACTCACAGAATCAAAGGCTTTCCCAGCATCCAGACCGACTAGGTAGGCTTCAATTTCATATGATATGGCCGTTCCACTGTTACTGAGAATCATGGCAGATGAAGAAGAAACACTGCAAGTAACCGCCTGTTTCTGTTTCTGTCCAGCGTCGAACCTCAGTGATTCACTTAGCCAAAGAGGCCCGCCAGCTCGTTCACGGCAGCTGTGCTCCTGCCTTCTCCTGTGTCGAGCCTCGGGTGTCACACTGTTACGGATCCGCCCGTCGCTCCACATCCTCGTCACCCCCGCAGGACACACTCACCAGAATACTGAACTCCAAATCCCATCATGCCTCTCACCTCGGACTGATTACACACACATCTGCACTCCATAACCGATATTTACTCACTTTGTGAATAAAGGTTTTGTGTGTAACTTTGTTATGTAGTGTCAATGCTTTTACAACATAAGTTACATTTAATTATTTAGCTCTGCTACGGAGAGCTTTATAATCTGTGTTCTGAGCAAATATTTGGTCATTTTGTTTGCAATTCCTTCTGTATAATTAATCTCACATTTAGTGCTAAAGTCCCAAGATTTGAAGGAGAATTTTTAAAACTCTGTATTGTTTTTCCTGTAAAAAACTGCTTTGAGAATGATGAGATCTTAACCAGAACAATGAGGCTGGGAGTGCCTGACTTGACAAAAAACCTGTTAAGAAAACAAAGAGTCAAGGAAGTCTGCCAGGATTAACATTCCTCTGTAGTGGATTACATTGACAGTGAGTCAGGAGATAAAGGTCAAGGAAGTAAGTGGAGGAATGCATGGTGCAAATATTTCTCAACAGCCATTGTGTTTATCTGCTGCTGCTCTCAGCTTCTTGTCCGTGGGATGAGCTTTGAGCCCCTCGTCACACCACTGGACGGCCTCTGCACAGTTACGCAGCTACAGAACTAGCTTGTCTGCAGGCCAGTCTACACGACAGAAATACATCAACAGCAGATGTATTTCAATAGAAAAGTATTATTCTATTAAATAAGCACATGGCTGCCTATTTCATTATATTATAGTGATTGTGTATTTTAACTGCTGTAAAAATCTGTGCCTTATGTTTCACTTATATTTTACTTACGTGACTATGGTGTTCAGCTGCTGTGCGGCACAAGCCTGTGGGACAATGCATGCATGTTTGCCACATGCAATACTGTAACAGTAAAATTAACATTTTCTAATAATGCATTGAGCCAATGGCAAATCATTACCAATTTCACTACATAATCTGTTTGTTTCAGTCATATCTGTGTCAAAATACCATCCTAAAAATGATTCTGCTTGGTCAACTTCCCTTCATTAACTGAGCAATGGAGGAAAAACGCATTATCCCACCTGCATGTGTGTTTCAATGAACAAAAGGAAGTATTTAAATATGGCAGTCAATTATTTTTCACCTGCTTTATGTAAGGCTTTATCTGTCATCAAACATCCAACAAAACCTCCTTGCTTGATGGATGTTTTTCTACTGTAGACTTTTTCATTCGAGTTCTTGTCATCAGAACTTCAATTCTGGGAAACACCCTCCTTTGTCTTTTTCGCTGGTGTCTGTGTGGAGAGCCAAAGGAAGTCTTCTAAATGAAGTAAAGACAATTCCTCTGTGAATTATGCTTCATCATTATATTGTATTTAACTAACCAATTGAAAGACAAAAGGAAAATTATTAAAAGTGTCTGAACTCAAACAAATCCTTTTGGGCACATGTCCACCACTTGACCTTTACCTACATGTAATAGATTCAATCAAAAGAAGCAGGACATACCGTCCTTAGCGTGTGGTCTGGATTAAAACCTGAAAGGATTCAGGTTTTGCAACTTTATCTTTGTTTGAAGAAGCACACGACACCACTCCCGACTCCATGACATATTCTTTCAGTTATTTGCAGGTTCAGAGTTGAAGGAACCAGGAAGATGGTATCAAGCTCGTCTAACTCATCCAGTCATCAGCTAAATCGTGCTGCAGTTTCGTTTCCTTCTGCTCTGATGAAGTTCATAAGAACCAGATCCAGGAAGTATCCTTTCATTCATTCACAGCTTCAGAAGTGTCCACTTCCATCAGGTAAGACCTTAACATAAAATCTTTATTCTAACAGTTAAGATAAAGTTAAGTCTGACATTCTGTAAAAGGAATTTTCACAGATTTTGACGATATATATTAAGTTTGCCACAAAAATATAAGCATCCTGGGTCTTTTGAATGTCATACGTTTGAGTGTGTTTTGAATTCTTATTTTACATTCTAGTCACACTATGTGTTGCTGAAAACAGGAAATGGAAACTGATTTGCATCTGCAGTGAAAATGCATATCTGTAAATTTGGAGCAATGCATTATTTTTTAAATCAAGCCCTGTGTTATAACTTGATGATGATTTTTAAATGTATTCTTAAGTCATTTGAATTGAAACAAACCAAAAAAACACGAATAAGGACTTTAGTAGAGCTAAATGATCCCATCTAAATGGCCTTTTTGAATTTTGAATTGAATTAAAACAGCGTCGGTAAACTTCCCCATTTAGATAAAACGTATCATTGAAACTATTTCTGAACTGAATCAGAAATTATTAGTTCTTCTGAAATATATTTGATGAAATAGTTTTCAGACTGCAAAAAGTATTGCTAACAAAATTAGACGCTATAAATATCTTATCTTATTATGATAATTTAAATTCTGATGTATTTTTTATGACTTAAAAAAAGCTGTAATAGTTTTATGACATTTTTCAGTATATTACTTATTATTAAAAAGTATTAGTAGTATACGTGAGACAGTTAACAAAGTGTAATTAGCTCTCACATTTTTTAATATACTTTTGTGTAGACCTTTTTCAACATTGTGTATGACTTTTATGAATCTAATGCTAACATTTGTTTACCTAGTTTTAAAATCTTTGATCTTTTTCATGACTAAATGTTTCCGTACAACGTCCAATTACATTTTCTGATGTATTCTTCAATGACACAAAAAAGCTGTAGTGTTAATAGTTTCTTGACATTTAGCAACGTATTACTTTGTATTAAAGAGTATTAAAATTAGATAGTTTACAAAGCATGTAATTGGTTGTTTCAGGTTCTTTTTTTAAACTTTTTTTTTAATTCTTTGATATTTTTCACGACTATCGTTTTAAACTGCTTCAATATAATGTACACAACTTTTTCTAACATTCAATACATAACTTTTTCTAAATATTTTTTATGATGTTTAAATAACATTTTTTAGGGTCAGGGTTGATATCATATTACTATAAGAAGGACACATTCAAATGTGTTTCAATTAGAATTTAGTGGTTAAACAACAAGATGTACAATATAAGTTATTTGTAATATTTCTGTGTTAAGCCCTTTGCTGAGCTCTTATTTCTGTATGTTAATAGGTTCATTGTTTACGGCCTGTTGTTTCCCGTGAAAATGTCAACACGACCCTCGGAAGACTGGCACGGTGGCTTCTGTGATTGCTTTGAGAGCGCAAGTACCTGTAAGATACAATTCCACAACTTTGACCATTTGTATTGTGTTTGGATTGAAAGCTGTGCGTCTCATCTGTACTGTAGCAACTCCCCTTAAAGTTTCTACCGCTCTATTATTGGATCTACTGTATGTGCGTTTTAGGTTGCTATGGCTTCTGGTGCTGCCCATGCCTTGCCTGCACGGTTTCGGGACAATTTGGAGAGAATCGTTGTCTCCCACTATGTGACATGTGCAGCCCGGCCGTGTTGGCAGCCTGTGGGGTTCCGCTGTGTGTGCCTCCTGCGGCCCTGTCTCTGAGGGTTGCCATGCGAAACAGATATGGTATCAAGGTATGATGTATGGGATTTTAAACAAAAAGTCTAATAAAAGTGAAGCGAAGCTGATGTTCAGCTTTATATGCATTTGTCTTGGTTTTCTGCAGGGATCTATCTGTAAGGACATCGCCATTTCCTGTTGCTGCGGATGGTGCTCCTGGTGTCAGATGCATCGTGAGATAAAACATCGCAAAAAAGCTCCCATTGTCGTCACTGTGCAGCAACCAACCGTTTTGCAAATGCAGCCCGCTCCAGTAATGATGGCTGCTTATCCCGCCCAAGCGGGCTTCGTGAACTATCCAGGAACAGTCACCATCTCAAACTGAGCTTCGTGGCCTCTCATTAGTCTGCTATGTTTTATCATAACATATTCAGATCAGATGAGGTTCATGTATATTTGGTTAAACTGAAATATTAAATGTATTTAGTGGTGATGATTAAAGATCATTATTAATTCATGTAATTGACTAGCTGTCGACTAGCCGTTTCTCTGAGGTTTGTCCAAAGACGGTTCACCAAGTATCCTGAAGTGGACACATTTGTTACACTGGTTGATTCACACTGACGACTGCATTCCAACACCAAACATGGGACACTTTACTCTTTCTTGCTTCCACGTCTCACTTAGATTAGATTCATCACTCACACTAATGACGTCCAATTAATTTTATTTTGGGATAATGAAATAGAATATATAAGATATTGCTTTTGATGTTTACTAACTTAACAGTTTTGTGTGTAACTTTGTTATGTAGTGTAAATGCTTACAACACAAGTTACATTTAATTATATAGCCCAGTATCACAAATTAAATCAAACTTTATAATCTGAGCAAATCTTTGGTCATTTTGTTTGGAATTATTCTTCATAATCCTTCTTGAATCATTTGATGAAGGCTGCTGAGATCTTGACCAGAACAATGAAGCTGTGAGTGCCTGACTTGACAAAAAACAAAGAAGACATTGGAAAGTCAGGAAATTAGTGTAAAGCACAGGTGTCAAACTCAAGCCCCGCCCATCCGGGGGTCCAGTGCGGCCCCCCGGATGGCATTGCTATTGGGAGAATAACAGAAAGACATGAATTGCATGTCTATGAAATAAGATGCTATTCCTAAAAAGTCCAGTGGGGGTCGCGCTCTGTTAGCGAGCGCATGCGTTATGTCGTTCACCAACGACAGACGAGAGGCTGGTTTGTGTGTTTGTGGCGCTGTTCCGTCTGGTTACCGCTACTGCTCGTGATTATTATTGTTCGGGAGGACTCCTCGAGCGGGGAGGGGGGTAGATCGTTATGACTCCGTTAGACCTTTTCGACGACACCGTTTCTACAGGCAGCAGCGCCCGCTTGAAAATGACTGTGTACTCCCCCTCATCATGGACAGTCCACACGCCCCCCTCCCCCTTTATTTATAATCCTTTATTCCACTCTTGCCATGGAACCAGAGCAAACTATAAAACATAAAAATGAAAACCCAACAACAATAAACATACTGGTCCAACAAGCAAAATAAAAAGGAAGACAAAGTAAACAGTAACCTTTGAATGTAGATCTTTGTGACTGAGCATAAAATGCTCCCAGTCTGGACCTGAAAACCTGCACAACACAGTTGGTAGTAGGCGTGTTGCACCCTGATTCGGGCTTTCAGCAGTCTCTTCAGCACCTTCAGTTGGCTACCAGCACCCCTGGCCCTATTTTCCCCCGTCAGCCAGATGGCCAATTTGGCAGAACCCCACAAAAGGTTCTCCAGTGTGTGGGCAGCCTTTTCTTTCTTTGCAGTATTCTGGACCGATAAATAAATAAAACTGAAGAAAAGCCCTCTCCAAGACCATGAAACCATCCCTTCAAAAGTTCAATGAGAGCTGAGAGCCGAGGACACTGAACAAACAAGTGTTCTAGTGTCTCAGGCTGACAACAAAAATCACACTCCTCCCCAATGTGTGGAGCCAGGTGTATTCCTGTTGCTGCGGATGGTGCTCCTGGTGTCAGATGCATCGTGAGATAAAACATCGCAAAAATGCTCCCCTTGTCGTCACTGTGCAGCAACCAACCGTTTGGCAAATGCAGCCCGCTCCAGTAATGATGGCTGCTTATCCCGCCCAAGCGGGCTTCGTGAACTTCGTGAATTACCATCTCAAACTGAGCTTCGTGGCCTCTCATTAGTCTGCTATGTTTTATCAAGGGGTTGTTGACTAGCGAGTTATTTCAATTTTAGACAAACCATCTTTTTATTTATTTTTTAATCCTCATTCGTGGATTTATCTTAAAAAAAGATATGTAAAAAGATAAACTGCAAAGAATCACCATGGACTACTTTGAGATTTCCAGTTGTATTATATTCATTTATTAATGATATTTGATGTCCAACAATGTATCCTTCTCTTCTTTACCACAACAGATCTTCCATTATGTCTGTTTCAAGGGAAGTCAAGTTTAGAGGATTCAAGTCCCAAGATTTGAAGGACAATGTTTTTACAATGTTCGTATTTTTTTTCCTGTAAGAAACTGCTTTGAGAATGATGAGATCTTAACCAGAACAATGAAGCTGGGAGTGCCTGACTTGACAAAAAACCTGTTAAGAAAACAAAGAGTCGGGGAATTAGTGTAAAGCATTGATATCAAGGAAGTCTGCCAGGATTAACATTCCTCTGTACTGGATTACATACGCAAAGGATCCTTAAGAAGGAACATCCAACTCTTGTGTAGTTTATTAACATTTTGGTAAATATCACAAGGATCATTAAAAACAGCCCTCCACAGGACGCAGGGTTGCGTTGGTCTATAACCTGCATCGATCCACACACAATGTAACTCGTAGGCTGCTTTTGTTTTTACACACAATACCTAAACTCAAATCTATTTAAGGGCATCAAGACAAAAAGTACATGTTGAAATATCAATTACAAGAAAGTAATAAACATCTCTCAGTTCATCACAAAGGAATCTTGGTATCAATAATTCAGATGAAATAACAGGTGGAAAACTATCGCAACGGATGTACCTTTTATGCTGCAGCACTTCTAAAAGCGACGTCTCCTGGTCCACTTGGTAGAGCGTGTCCTTCTCCTCATCTTCAAAGTATAGCTGGAAAGTGAGGAGATGTCGTCGGGATTCAAATTTGTTTTTGGTCATTCAATATTCGTTTATGAAATAACAACATGGTACAGCATTTTTTTATATACTCCTGTGAATGAAATACTTGACAAATGAAAGTTTAAATGAAAACATAAGTGCAAAATGTACGTAAAACTTTTAAGTGACAAACGATTACAAATGAAACAAAGACACTATGTTTAAACGTTAAAGAAAACACATTAGGGAAATAAGAATAAAACCGTTAAATTCGAGGTTAAAATGTGTGGGAATTGTGCATCTCAATGTATGATTTCATCACACGAAGATTCCATTGTCCAGAGATACATTGATATATTGAATAATTGCCAAGCAATATGTAACAGATCATATTGGTGTGTGTGGCTCTGCTTTAGTTTGTACGAGAAATAAAGTTTTGTAAGTTTAAGGCTGCAGAACAGTAGGGCTGTCAAGAAATTTTCTAAAATTCAAATAGTTGTTAAAAACCGAATTTCGAATATAAAATGTAAGATTCGAATGTAAATAAACAACAACCCAACAGCGGCGTGCCTGTCTGCCTCGCGGGTGGGCGTGCACCTGAGGTCTTGAACAGGAGACTAGATTATTACTAGATTACATGCACTGGTTTGATTATTTGCCGTTTCATGCCAAGGAAAAGCTCCATGTTTACCACAGCGCGGCTCGCTCGGAGCGTTCAATGTCGCTTCTCTACTGTAAAACTTCAATCAATGTTAATACTCCGTTTCAATTACAATGAAGCCTGCCATATTTGGGACAAGAATTGCAACCTTAAATTGCTTGCACAAAACTCTTGAAGTGCATGTGTGCGAGTGAGAGCCATTGGTTAATTTACTTGCTTTTGTGTGGGTGATATGTTATTAAATATGTTTCAACTTAAATCAATTACCTATACAAGTAGTTATGTCTCGTTGTATTAATTTGTCCTGTTATTGACGTACCTAATGTGCAACCAGAAATTCCAGAAACGTTTTTTTTAATAATAATAATATTCAAACGTCATTTTTCAGCAATTGTGACGACATACAGAACAGAAATACAGCTCTAATGTCTGTGGAATAAATGACTAATAACATTTAAGTAAAACAAACAAACCTGCAAATTATTTGGATGATATTTTCTGTCTGAGTCCCACGGTGGAAGTTCTTCTCCGAACATAATTGCCAGGTGATCTAAGAAACTGAATCAGGCAAATTGTGTTTCTAATCAACACTTGTTGAGGGTAATGAAGCCAAATGCCACATCGAGATATGTTAATGAACCGAAAAAAGGACAAGAGGAGCTTACCAGTCTTTCTCTGAGAAAGCAGATATGAAATCAGTCTGCTGGTGCTCAGGGTAGAGGAAGAGAACGGGCCAGTGCAGGGAGCCCTGCTCGTCCAGAAAGACCTGAGTCCCTGTGGCTTCCTGAGAGCTGAGGCCATCCAGGCTGAGCTGGGAGATCGCTGCGGAGGAGCCTTCATCCTCATCCTCGCTGTTTGAACCGCTCGGACGAGGCGTCGCAGACCGGAAGAGCTTTATGCCTCGATCCTACATAAAGCACAGCGCAAATGATCTGATAATTAGGATTAAAGGGCTTCATTGTATACAGAACTAGTGTCAGATTAGACAGTATTATAAATTATATAATTGATTTCATTCCCACATGCTTGATGCTCGGAGAGCACGGTGAGAGTTACATTCTCAGTTTTAAATATCATGCTTACCTTTATCGCAGCCAGAAGAGTTTCTTTCTCAGCAAGCAGCTTTTTTTGTTTGATCTTGGCCTTCCTGGCGTCTCTTTCTTTTGCTCTCTGTGGCACAACATTTATTTATTTTATGGACTTTGGGTTTTCAGCATAATAGAGACAAAATGTCCACAATTGAATCAGGACATCCTTTAAATTCATCCGCCCAAATTGATTTGAAGTAATTTATCGTTGTACCTTGTGTTTATCTGCTGCTGCCCTCAGCTCCTGCAGCTTCTTGTCCGTGGGATGAGCTTTGAGCCCCTCGTCACACCACTGGACGGCCTCTGCAAAGTTACGCAGCTCTATACAACTCTGCACACCTGCAGAAACAAACAGAAAATACACAGCAGTGTTTGTCACATATCTATGCAGTGTTTTGCTCTTTTATGCTTACTACGCATTGTTAATCTGCTATAAAATCACTCAATTTCTCAACATATTTACAGGGATGTTCAAGGACAAGGCAGGCTTATATTTCTTACCTCTGATCAAGGCTTTAAGGTGTTCTGGTTTAATCTTCTTTGCAGCTGCAGCATCATTGAACGCAGAGCGCATGTTACCTGAGTGAAGTAAACCAGAAATTAAGAAACATCTACACAACAACCCATCTGTCTCTGCATCACATGTAAACAAGAGATCCGTACCCAGGTGAAAGTGCGCTGCAGCCCGGTTGGTGAGGAGGACCGCGTCGAGCTCCTGGTCTCCACATTTCTTCTTCAAACCCGCAGTGTAGGACAGTATGGCCTTCTCGTAGTTCTTCTCCTTGAAGTAAGCATTCCCCTCAGCTTTCAGGCTCTTTGCTTGCTCTGGGGACACGTAGGAGGATATGAACCGAATGTAACATGTTATCAACTCCGGTAGGTGTTTCAAAAGCTTGAGGGAGCCACACACCGACCTTCAGGGGGTCTATCTTCGTCGTGTAGAATGGCCTGCAGACAAGCTAGTTCTGGGTATTTTTGTGGGTCAATTTCTTCAGGGGCTTTTTTCATGAACATAGGTATCCTATCAAACTCCTGCATGGGACAAAAACAGAGTCTCGGTAGAAAGGTTGCATTTGAGGTTAGGTTGGTAGCAAAATGACACAGCTCATTTTACGTGACGTAGAAATACGTTTCCTTTCCAATGTTATTAACTGTCAGCGTTACATGTTAGCGTAAGTTACCTCTTCCCAGTTGTCTTCACTAAACGCATTTTTATACGGTTGGGTCTTGAATTTGTCCATGAACTCGTCCATTGCGTCGTCGCTGTCATGTTGCACTTCCTTTGACGCCATTCTGCATTAAAGAATCACTGTGTGAAGCGCTACTTTGTTGTTTAGAAATACTATTGTATACTATTATACTTATAGTATACTAATACTATTCTATTAACTGTGGCATGTGATTAGTATCACCGGCACATCGGCTATGTTGACGTGACGTCTTGAAGTTAGCCAACTTCGTGTTTACACATGTGCTTGGGCGGTACTACGTGAATGAAGTCCGTGCGGAAACACCGGCCCAACCGGCACATTGGTTCCGCCATCACCCGAACATCAATAACGTGTTCCCTAAATGTTAAAGGTAGTCAAGTACTATATGTATAACATGTTGCTTTCTTTAGAACAAATGAATCACACCTACCACTCCTAAATGTGCATAGCTTGCACACACTTATTTCTGACATTCCACTTCCGTATTTTCACCTGTAAAAGATGACATAATGTGGTATTTTGCTTCTTCTTTGCCCCACTGGAAATGGTCATTTTCTTTAGGAAGTTTTCCCTGACTTCTTTGTATTTACAGTATTTAAAAACGCTACCATTGAGCAGCTACCACAAACTGGTCAGTTGTGTGTTATAGATGAAAATCTCAAAACACAACATCTCATGATTTTATTTAAGGACAGACTGCCAAGAGGAAATTGAACCATTATTGTGTGTTACAATATAAACCAAAGGTAATTATCCCCCCTAAATAAAAAAAAAATCATCATTATGAAGCTGTTGTTTTGACAGTTACTTAATTAGTAATGTCATGTTGTATATACTCCCAGTCCTCTGTGTTTTCTGTTATTCCCCCACAGATTTCTTTGTACACAGTAAAAGAAAACAAAACATGCATTTCCATATTCATTGTTGTTCATACAGTTTCTATTCTTCCCAAAAGATCTAACAGCCCATCTTTACTGAGAAGCATTGTCTCACCTGCCTGCTGACAAATCACTTCAAATCTGGGCTTTTCCTCCAGCGCTCCCTGTCCCACTACAATAACATATGGGTAACCGAGTCTGTTGGCATCCTTCAGCCTTTTTCCAATGGTCATCTGTGTACGGTCATCAAGAACCACTTCACCTCTCAAATGAGGCCTGGTCTCCCCCAAAGTGTGAACCAGATCCTTGGCTAATACTGACGCGTCATCCGCCTTACTGCCCTTCTTTGGGGGTAAAACACACACCTGGTAAGGGGCAAGAAGGCCTGGCCAGCGAATCCCCTCTTCTGTTGACAAAACCTCAATGGCTGCTGCGAGAATACGCGTTACCCCAAGACCATAGCAGCCCATCTCTGCAATGGTAGGCTTGTTCTGTGCATTGCTGAAGGTGGCATTGAATATTTGAGAGTACTTCTTGCTGAGGTAAAAGGTGTGGCCGACCTCTATACCCTTTGACTCTACCAGTGTGCCAGTTTTGCACTGTGGGCAGTCAGTACTGTCTGATGACATGGTCTCTACATTAGCAGAGAAGGAGCAGCTTCCACAGACCAGAAGCCTGTCCTCACCGATGTCTGCTGGCAGCTGGAACTCGTGGGAGAGTTTACCACCAATGTTGCCCGTGTCTGCCTGCACCTGAAGGCAACGCAGACCCAGCCGGGCAAAGAGTCTGTTGTATGCCTGGCACACAGAGTCGTAGGTCTCATATGCTGCTTCTTCACTCGCATCATACGAGTACATGTCCTTCATGTAGAACTCCCTCCCTCGAAGCAGACCCAACCTCGGCTTTGGTTCATCTCTGAATTTGCGGGTGATCTGTAGTTTTTTTTAAAAAATAAAACATTAATAAACAACAATATTATTACGATAAATACACAAGTAGAAAGAGGCCTAAAGGCTACCTGGTAGAGAAGCAGAGGGAGTTGTCGGTACGAGAGCGTCGTCTGGTGGGAGACCAGAGTCGACACTGCCTCCTCATGTGTGGGACCCAAGCAGTAATCGGCTCCGTGGCGGTCTTTCAGACGGAACAGCTCCTTCCCCATCAAGTCCCAGCGCTCACTGGTCTTCCAGAGATCAGCAGAGCATAAACTGGGCATGTCCAGCTTCTGCCCACCGATCCCTTGCATCTCTTGGTCAATTAATCTCACCTGTGGATTAAAGACGGAAGTTATTATACGTTTATACAATAAATTCAACTTTACTTTTTTTTAATGAATAGTAAAAAAAAAAATGCCTGAACGATAAACCAGAAAACCCAAATAACCATATGCATACGATTGATCTTTTAATATTTTGTGTTGGCTGCTAGTTTGTTAAATTTACAAAAATCAAAAGTATTGATTGATAAACAAATTTATATATATGCATATATATGTTTGTGGACGTGACAGAACAAAATTAAATATAGTACAATCACACCTGTTCAACAGGTGTTTAATTCTGTAACAAAAGCTGGTCTCACCAGCTTCTCCATGGAGCGCACAATGGCAGGCAGGTAGTAGTAACAACCAGGACTAGACGGATGGATGAGCCCGGCCTGCTGCATGAGCCTTTGGCTCTTACAGGTCACCTCTCCTTGCAGCCGAATGTCCTGCCCCACATCACGTAGGTTGGAGGGCTGGTAGAGGCGTGACACCAGGAGTGTGGGTTTGACGTGTTTGGAATTGGCGATGGCGGGAACAGTGGCTTGCTGAGCGCATCCTGAACGGTTGCTCCTGGGAAGTACTTGCGCTCTATAGAGTCGCTGAAAGACTCGCTGCCGAATGAGATTCGTAAGCTCCATGGTGGATCCAGACCTAGCCGATGAGAGGAATCCGTAAGCACTCAAACTCCGTTCATAGAAAATAAACATGCTTCTTAAAATGAACTGTTCGAGTCATTTATCAAACGAAGAAGCCAAATGTTCTCCAGTTACAGGAGTTGTTGCACTAAAGCCCAAAAGTCTGTTGATCATTCAAAAGAAGACACACGTGTAGCGAATAATCTATGTTTTGTTTTTTTAAGGTGGAGACTAAGCTATTAAAAAGTACAGTAATTGAGTAGTTTTGTTTGAGGTATTTGCGATTTACTCATTTTTAGATTTTATTCAGCTTTCATTTTTTACTCATCAATTGCTCTTTCACTACGTTTCGGTGGGAAATAATGTTACTCTTCACTTCACTACATTTGTCAGTCAGATTAATAGTAATTTTGCTGGCTCAGATTGAGAGTAAAACAAATGAATAATGATGTATCATCCGATTACAGATATTGCATTATTGATCTCTTAGTGAAATCAAAAAGCTACCCGGAGTTAAGACATTGGTCCCAATTGCATTGGTGCGTTTGGTAACGTAGAGGACATTACATGAGAGTCGCTACTGCAAGAATATACTTTACAGCTGAAGTCAAGGTCGTCAACACTCCGATCCATGAAATAAGCTGCAGATGTATTAAACACGTGCAGAGCATCGGCAGTGAATGTCACTTAATCCTTTAGCTAACGTTAGCTGCACTTAGCTTGCTCAGTCTGCACAACACGACGTATTTAAGTAAACAACACTCACTTCTGTTGTCTGGTTGTTCGGAGCCGATTATTTGAGTAGATGAGTAAATAGGGACATTTCTATGAAGTTGACAACCTGCACCGGGGTGTTTTCATCGGCTCACGTCCCCCATCCGGGTCGCTTTCCCGCCACAGCGCCCCCTGTGGGTGTGGAAGGGAAACCACGCAGAGGCAGGGTGGCCTTTTCACGTCAATTTGATGTTCTTCGTGTAAATAGATGGAACTGTGCAAAATATAGAAGAAACAAGTTGGATTTGCCTCTGATTTTTATTGATTGTTTTATAGAAATAAGAAAAGTTTCTTTTGAATAGAAAAAGTTTAATTAATTAGTTTTTATTGAACACTTAACTGTACCGCAGTCTGTGTTAGTGCACTTTTTCTGGCTTTATAGCACATTATGTCAGCAATTTGAAACCATTATTCCTTCGGTGAGTCAATGACACATGGCAGTTAGCTTACACTGCAAACAGAGTGTCCTTCTGGTTCTTCTCTCTCAGGTAGACACAAGGGAAATCGTTCAGTCTACCGTTACGCTTACACAAAAACACACAAACGCTGTCTCACTCACACAGACGCACACATACACTGATGTATTCCTGAGCCAATCGGGTTTGTGCCTTCATTTATCTCGAGCATCTTGTTGTACAATTTGTTGTTCAGAGACTTGATGTCTCCTGGAAATATGAACAAATCCAGTACAACAGATGTTATCTGCAAACCTCATATTTGTCTGTTATGATATATATATATATATATATATATATATATATATATATATTTGTCTGTTATGATATGATTATTACAATTTATTTTTCTGTAATTGATATTATGGTAGCTGCTAAATCTAAATCCCCATCCTCAAACTTTTTTAAATCGAGCTGCACTCCTGTTTGATACGTTGATCGTTAACCTTTACATTTTCACTTTCCAGTGTCATGTCGATTCTTAAATTCAGTCTTGACATTATGGCCAAACACTGAACACAAGTTGTAATTAGATAACAGCTAACAAACTGCCACCATAACGCGGGGGAGTATTTTCTACTTCATTGCACCTGTTGCTCAGTTTGCTAAAAAACAAAATACTGTCAAGTTCATGAAACAGACACATTGTTGTATCTCGTTTGAAGTTTTTTGACTTGTGTGTATTAACATACACTGCGCTCTTTGTAGTTTGCAGGAATAACACAATGAAGACAAGGAGCAACAGTATCACAAAGCCGGGAAACAGGTTAGCCAGCAGTCAGGCTAAATTAATAAACCAATGTCTGCTGATACTGTATGATAACCTCACCTGAAAAGAAGATCATAAGCATGTTTAGTCTGAATTTAGGGTCCACTTCTTGGCTTTTCGCAAGGAAATTGCTCATTTATCACGATGGAGATGCAGCTCAGCAGTTCTGATTTCACCCACAGCCCTTTGTGGACATACGCTAATGGTGACTGGACACTATGATCCTTAGATTGAAGAACGATTCACAGGCACATTCAGGAATATAAGAAGCTTGCAGTCAATGATGCTGATGTTCTCTGACTCAGTGCAGAGTTGTAGCCTGAGATTTTCCCAATACATTTTATAATTTTAACCTGAAACAAGGTGCTGAAAAGGGAAAAACCAAAGCCCAGAATAAGCAAACATATTCAAAAAGTCATCAGTTTAGGTCAAGAACCAAATTATTTGTGCAAAGATTTGTTACTATTAATTTCCCCTTTTAGCTTTATTTGTTCTGTATAAGGTTTGCTCGTGCTCTCTTTAATTTTAATCAGGTTATCGTTTTTGTTTTTATGAATAAAAAAGAGGAACAAAAACATCTAATCTTTTAATTTCTTCTATTTTCATATTGTGGTTTTCTCTTGTCACAGGCATAACCATACAATGTAAACATAATATAACTTCATTGACATCCTGGGATGGGACCTGTGTCGTTAATGATCACACTGAAATGTCATGCTGAGTATCACATCCCACCATAATGACCTGCATAATGATGCTGTCAACATTGACTTTTTACCTCTCAAATCGCTCAAACTGCAGTAAAGACAAAGACAACGGTGCCATCTAAATGCTGTGAACACACCAAACATCTGTTTGGGAACGACTTTTCCTCACTTAATTAGTCACGTGGTAAAGTAATGGTAAGTGCACTCCCCGCCTTAAATCACATAATCACAGAAGAGGCTGCACTCATCTCATGTGACTGTTAAATTAAGGTTGTAAAATGCGGATAGCTGTCACGATGTCGTTGACGGCTAAAAATGGTGACTGTGGAAACGACCGGAAGCATAAAATGACTCTGTGTGTGTGTGGGTAATTGGGAGCGGCTGCTGGGAAAGTTAAAGGTCAGGAGGCGGAGGGATACTCGGCATTGATGAACTGGAAGGTGGAGGGTATATAACACACGGAGATGCAAGCGCCGGATCAGGAAAGAGGACTCAGCGACAGTCGAGAAGATCAAAGATAACCAACTGGAAACAAAGCGGATCAACAGAGGCATCCAGCATGCGCGCCCTGGTGCTGTTTCCCCTGCTGCTGTGTGCAGCGGTGTGTGTGGTCCAGGTGAGAGCGGAGGTGAAGGCGGTGAAGCTATGCGGGCGAGAGTTCCTGAGGGCCGTCGTTTACACCTGCGGAGGATCCCGTTGGAGGAGACTCCCCATCGAGTCCGACACGGATGGTGAGACAAATTCTGCTTTTATGGTCAAAAGAGCCGACGTGAAGAAGAGTCAGCGTGGCTTTATTTCTCCTCGGTTCGGGATGACACTTGTTATTACTACACAGAATAATGTATAGATGCATTTTTCTGAAGATGTAGCCTTGTAGGTTATATATTAAGACATTAGTTACCCACAGGAAAGTCAAAACAGGTGTTGATGGCTGGAATTATTCCTTTGATTCATATCTACCATTAAAAGATGCCAAAATCTGCAAAATCCTCCCTCCAATTGAAAAATGCATCTACAATTCTACCTGAAGCTACATGAATTCAACTTCAGAGTTTACCAAATGAAATGGATGCCTCCCCGAGTCTCATTTTCAGTAGGAAGTTCTCTTTACATATTTACCGTCCTTCCAGCTCGACAGGGAAACACAAAGACATCATTTCACAGTGAAAGGCTGTCACTTGGAATACTTTGTGCACATTCAATGTACGTTAGAAGGCACCATCTAATGCCTCAACATAATTAGATAATTAGAAAGAGTAATATTATTTTCAATGTTCAAATGTGTACCTTGAATTAGATGTGAAAAACTGTGAAACTTTTCTTTAGACTGGATGACATAGCTAGTTTTCTACCAATTTGGACCCATAAACAAATTGCTATTTAATTTTTTCTATATAAAGATGATAAAAAATATATATAATTTATTTTCTGACTTTTCTAAAATCACATGAAATGTAACAAACCGATAACAGTGGTCTTTCTTACACAATATTTCTCATGTTTATGCGATTTGATGCGTCACTCACAGAGAACCTCTCCCTGTGTTTTTCGCTGCGATCACTGTTGCACCTGCTGTACACTTAATTCAGCAGCTGTAACGCAGTGGGTGTACTAGCAGACAGCTGCCCCGGCGCACAGACTTCGTCTGCGGCTTAAACATATTAGAGTTCAGGAGCCCACACATCAGGATTAAATGCTCGGCAGTCCGTTTCACAAAGCAGCAGCCTCTCTCCCGCTGTCAGACAAACGCGGTTACCAAGTTATAAGTCGTGCTGATTAGAAAAGGGTGACACTGCAGAAGACAAATCTGTGCACTCATTTGGTTTCCTTATTTAATGGAAGCATGGACATCAATTAGACACGATCGATCTGACATGATCTCCTTCTTTACTCTGGGGAGTTCTTGAAACGACATTTGCAGGATAAAAGTGGTTGCGAACAAGCATTTAGTTGCATTTTGTTGTTCCAGGTTTGTCCGCAGGGGATCAGAGCAGTTTGGAGAGCAGCAGCCAAGGCTCCCAGTTGACCAGACGGGACATGAACAACATACTGACCACGGTGTGCTGCCAGGTGGGCTGCAGGAAGAGCGATCTCACCTTCCTCTGCTGAGGCCGACCCCCCTCCATCATCGCTCTCCAAAGCCCCCCAGAAATAAATTGGATTCAAACACATGATCACTGTATCGTATGTACAGTAATACTCAAACCCATAATGTCCAATTGCTTTTAAAATGTAAAATGTTTTGGTGAGTTGTTACTTTAACTTGTGTCGTTTGAAGATGTGAATGTTTGGATCTGTGGACGTGTCTCTGAACCCAATGTGGAGGATACAGGCAGCCATACAAACGTGTTCTATTGTGATGAATAAACCTACGTGTCACCTCTTCCCCAGTCACTGCGATGCATCAACCAGGAGACAGAAATGTCAGTACAAACGTTTTTTGTACATTTTGTCCAGTAATTTATCAAATATGTGAACTTGACTTGTTGGTAGGACTACATGAAACCCTCGTCCTCTGGGGGTCAAATGACTGAACATACTAATGTCCCGGGTTCTCAAATAGACCCTACTATGTCACAACTACTTCTCTGTATGTATTCAAGCAAAATACTAACAAACACAAAGAAAAGTGCAATAATGGTTCCAGTTATAACTTTTATTGGATTTGGAAAGAAGCAAACTAAGTTTCTCAGTTCATCTTAGCATTGTTATGTATTGTACAAACAGCTTGCACACATGTTTTGAGGTGAACGGAACAGAACCAAAAAGCATTTTGGCTTATAGCACAACACAGACACACTCCCTACTCGCTTCTCAACATTAAAACAGGTAACCGACACTCGGCACAACACGCCAATACAGTACCATCAATCGTCATGGATGCCCAAACGTTTACTCCATGATCTGCATGCAATAATGAATTACTGCAGGACAAATTCACCACAGAGATAAAGATCGGTAAAAGCTTTGCATCCTTGCCCATCTTGCAACAGAATCAAAGTTAGTTGTAGTGTGGTAATCTAGAACAGGCGGAGGGAGGGTTACCTGGGCCTCTGCAGATAATGCTGTAGTGACAGTTGCACCGATAGCTTCAAGTTTCACCCGAGTTACAGTTTCCTGTCAGGCAAGCCGATCCAGCCACTCAACTAGACAGACTGAGATGACAGAGCAAACTTACCAAAATAATGCAGGAGCTAAAGGGCACCAATCATGGTCACGTTGCGTCGATGGATTAAATGCAAAGTCAGAGAAAACCACAATGCTCTTTTAGCCTTGAGTCTGCAAAAGAACAAATCTAAACAAAAACAGGAGGAATCTGATCATTTCAAAAGCGCTGTGTACTCTATCACTTAGTATTGACATGTTGCTAATAGTTCTCTTGTTTTAAATGCAGCCTTAAATGCGTCTACGTGGGCTCTGAAAGGACCATGATTGGATGCACTTAGCAGAATGCAGACATACAGTAAGTACAGTAGGGAGATCTTCGGCTACGCGTCAGACACACTTTTAGTTCTTCGTGTTGAGTGTCAGAGCATTTAGGAAGTTCAACATCATCAGCACAGTGTTACACAATGAACAATATATTTTTTCATTTTTATCCGTTTAAAAAATATTCAGCTTATTCTTAACTGAGGACTGACTGTCCAGGGTACACGCACATGAAATACAAAAAAAGAAAGAAAACAAAGCATTTTGGTCAACTCAACCTCGCTCCACAATCTCATTCAACTCATGTCATCTCACAGAGACCATTACAATTATGCAAAATAAAGCCATGGATTCAAGCGTTGGTTGGAAGATGAGGCGTGTATTTATGATATAAACCAGGGAGGTTAAGTACCCTGAGGTGAAGGGAAACATTGGGGAATAACTCGACATGTAGATGTGGGAAATTAGAATGTTGTATTAATACTAGAGTTTCTAACGAGTGCTGTAAAGAAAACCTGTTCCTCTACTGAAGCACACATGTCATCACAGTTGATGAGGAAAAACTGATTGCTTTTGTTATCTTTACCCTTTTAAAAGGAAGTTAAAACGTTTGGAAAGTACGCGGATTCACTATCTTGCAGGGTCAAATGATGTAAAATGATAAGATGCAGTCACAAGATGGTTGGCTTAGCTTGGCATGAAGACCAGACACTGGGGGAAGCAGTTCGTCTCACTTTGTCCAAAGATTAGACGCTACGCTAGCAGGTCGAGCTAACAGCAGCGCTTTAAGCTCAATACCAACTGTCTCCTCTGAAAGATGCTGCGGTTCAGCTGGAATAACGTAACATCACCTTAGGTCAGTATGTGAGCGAGTTCACCTTTGCAAACTAGCAATAAAGTAGGCGGTACAACTGAGGCGGATGGAAATTAACAGACACACGTAGTCGTGGTCCAGAATATTTGGTGTGATGGCGGTGCTATAGGAACGGCGCGGGAACCGCCAAAGTCAGAGAGGAATGTTGCATCTTGATAACTCCCCCTAAAACAGGCTAGCTGCTTCCAGTGTTTATGCCAAGGTGACCACATCCTGGCTCCAACCTCATGTGGAACAGGCAAATATGAGTGGCGTTGACTCTTGGAAAAAAACAAAAAACTAATAATCCCCAAAATGTCCAACGGTCTCTTTAAAGTGAGACCCTTGCCCATGGTATAACTAACTCTACATTAACACTGCTTTCACAAAGCATAAGCACAACATCCTGGAAGATATTCATCTTTTTCTTTAAATTCCCTCCCTCACCCATAAATATCTGGAATCTTCAGATGCACTCGAGTTAAAAAAAATATCTGAAATGAATTCAAAAAGTATACCTTTTACTGTACACAGGTTACCCAACTACACCAATAACAAAAAAAGAGATTTCCAATATTTATAACCTTTGGGGTTCGGAGACGGGTGATACCTTTTTAATTCCATTTGTACACAGACTCACGTTTTATACAACAAATCATTGTCATCAATAAATAAAAATAGAATGCTGTGATGTACTCTGGAGTCTATCACTGCTGTCCTGGGAACAACAGAGAGGCTATCTGACAATACGAGGAAAACACCAAACGCCCTTTAAGATATATATTATTGATTTAAAATGACACTTTGTACACTTATTTTGTTCTGACAGGAAAACCGATGATCTTATTCTTCAACCAGTAAATTGATTCATCATTGCAGCTGCCTAACAAGGTAAAAATCTCTGCCTGCTTGTGTATTCCAGAGAAATAAAAATAACAGTTTGATTGACTGATCAGTGCATGTAAATTAAATTAAAAAGGATGCGATGCAAAGTCGTTTGACCCTGTAGTACCGGCAGGCGATGCATGAATACGTGTTTCAAGCACCAACAAGAAACAAAATCTTTCTTTTAACCAACTGTGACAACATGGATGGATATGAATCAGAAAATGAATTTACTTTATGGTAAAAGACCTGCAGTAGGCCAACATCAGTGTGAGACACTTGGGACTGCTTTCTCAGGATGTGTTCTCTGATAATGAACGTGTGGGGCTTAAAATGTATTATCCTATCCCTTGATTCCGCTAGTTTTAAGTATGTTTTTTAATGTACTTTGGGGAGTGGGACTTTGTGTCAGAGGTCAGTGTCTGAACACAAAGATGTTGTCTTGGGGTTAAAATGGGTATTTTTACAGAAAGATCTTCCTGGGCTCAACAACAAGCAGCCTGTCACCTGGACTTCAAAATCTGGCCCAGAACTATCTGTCCGTCTTATGTCAGGCAGCTGCAGTGAAACGTTAAAACGACACCACCACACATTGAGCGGAGGAGGATTGGGACAGAGGCACAGACTCCAGAGGGTGGAATAACCCAGGTGTCTAACTGCAGCAATACAGAGGTTTATGCAATTAATACAAATACCATCATTACATGACCTAGAACAGTTTCCACGATGCTATATGCAAGTTATACAATACTGCTGGCGAGGCTGCAGCCCTGTCATCAGGGTTCAGGAAAGGTTAAACGGTTAATGGAAAGTCAGTTGTCTGCTGCCAATGTGTCCTCTGTGTCAACCCCAGTCCACTGGGAGGTTTCTGTACAGTGCTGTTTTCAGTAGTATGGGTTAGTTGTCGGCCAGGTATTTTCCTGAAATCAACAAATGGACATGTTTCAGTCAATTAACAGAGCTGTCGTTAGTTCAGTCACACATTACTCATCATTACGTATTGATCAACGTCATGACTATGGACCGAAAAATAAAGTGGTACAGAAGACTGATATCATTGAAATCTTTTTGGGCTACACTGACTATAGGACAATTAAACATAGCACATTTTATTTAAACCGCTTTTTTATGTTTTTTTTTTTAAATCTGTAATTTAATGCAGCAATTGAATTCCAATCAAATGACCACTTAAAAAAAGTTGCAGAGCAGCCAGATAGAACACACACATTTTAACAGCAGTAAATAAAAACGTAACTGAATGAATCAAACTGATTAATAAAAAAACAAACGGGCAAATCTTCAGGCTGTGTTGGATAAACATCAATGTTTGACGACACACAATGATGATGATAGTTGGTAATTCATTACTTTTTCTGACAACAGTGGAGATCATTATTCAACTCTAATGGCGTTGATAAATAAAAGGTTAATCAATAAAAGCTTGTTTCTGCTGCTAAACTGACCTGCGGCGAACCTCTTCTTGATGAGAGAGAAGCGGTATCCCGGCCCGGCCAGTTCGATGTCGCAGCCCGACAGGGTGCTGCCCTCGCTGGTGAACTGCAGCGCCAGGGCCGCCGGCTTACTGGGGCCTTCGCTCAGCTGGAAGCGTGCTAACAACGACCCCACGCCTGAGGGAAGATGGTCACTTTAGAGAGCAATTCAGCCTGGTTACACTTTGTCCAGTACACAAATACATCATCTATTCGAGTACTTCTGGTGACCAGGTCCGCCTTGACGGCATTCTGTTTTGCAACATAAAAAAAAAGCATCAGACCATTTTAGTGCATCGGATGAGGTCCGTTTCAAGACACATGCACTAATCACTAATGAGTTAAATACTCCACATATGTCCGCATACATTTTAAACAGACCTCTGAAAACAAGTCCTACAAGTTTAACCTACAGACAAGGGCTGTTTTCTAAAGAATATAACAAAACTTGTATTTTTCTGTACGTACCTCCGTTTTCAGATTTCTGTGAGATATCAGGAATTTTCCATAGAATTCGTTGCTGCTCAGCATTCCTGTCAATATTACAAGAGGAAGTGTGAACACATTCGGAAAGCTACTTCGACCATGTGACCAAATGAGAGATAAAGTAAAACAGTCAAAACCTACAAATATAAACAGAATAAATCCTTTGCTACAGAACAATGTAGAGACCTTACCACGTATAATGTTCCTATAATTATGAATATCCATGTATCTAATATATGTTGCTTATCACCAGACATGACCCACTCTATACCGCCTAGTAATCTATACGGCACTATAACAAAGAGTAGACCGTACCATGCAGCAGGAGGTAAAACGGCCTGTAGTTTTGAAACCCCTCCGTTGACCGGGACGAGGAACTGGACGTTGTTGAGGGCCATCGGTGTCGCCATGGCCTTCCCGTTGTATTTGTAGTCTATCCTCAGGTCCGTGCTGGTGGGCTCACATCTCCAGCTCACCGCTAGATTCAAAGGAATCGACTGATGCCCCTCCGTTGATACCTAAACACGGAGAGCAACGGTTGAGGGACTGCGACAGCGTTTCAGGTTGCTCCCATCTATTTAAGCCTCCGCCAAAAAAAGGCTTTTTTGTCAAAGCGTCTGGGGGAGGAGGGGGGAGCTGACCTGATACTTCAGCATGTCCACGTTGTAGTAGGTCGCCTGAGGCTTCTGCTCGGACACCTTCTTCAGGTGGGATATCAGGTTTGGCATGTTCACCCAGAAGTCCTTGGCATTGGCCTTGGCTTGCGTGGTGGTGTCGCTGTATGAAAAGCAAGACAGTATTAAGACGATTAGTTTAAAAAAAAAAAACGTTTGACCAGGAAAACAAACTTCTTTTGCCAATAATGACCACCTTTGGTAAGCATCGCAGTGAGCCACAAGAGGTCGGGCTTTACCCTGGGTTTAAGGATTTGAACTGTGCTTTGAGAAAAGCATTTTAGAAAAGACTTCTGGCCCGAGTTGTTATTTTAAAAGATAGATATTTGTTGTTAATCATACGATTCAATTTTCAGTGAAACTGCCGAGTGAATATAGGAGTTTCATTTTAAACATTGTACCCTATCGTGATGTTTATCCGTTCATGCTGTACATTATTCATTTTATATTGATAAAACTCATCACGACATACTGGAAGTGGGATAAGAAGGATTTGTTGTGTGTAAACAAATATATTCAGATGTTATTCGGTGAGTCACACAAAAAGTTGATGAGTGTTCATTAACTAATACTTACACAAGAGGGTGATTATTTTGATTGCTCTATGAAACGTGCCATTTTGGTGATATTATGAATACAAATGATATGCACAATAAGTGGTTTATTTGGTAATAATGACGTATAGTGGATTATAACATTTCTAAGAGTTTAAAATTATTAGAATCAATTCCAAGATGAACAATTCAGCATTATTGAACTACACGTGTAGTCTTTGTGCTCTTTTCACAGTTTCACTGCCTCTGGTGAAAAGAGTTGTGTGTTTATCGTTTGTCCTGAGCGCGAGGTGGTGTCATTACCAGCAGAGGAGCTGGGGGTTAGGCAGCACATGCTCCAGTCGGCTGTAGTTGGTTATGCTGAAAGTTAGCACGGCGGGGGACGGGTTATTGGCAAAGTGCCGTGTGATGCCCGCTGGAAACGACAAAACCATCTCACCTATGACCTTCACAACACACCTGAGAGGAAGACAACACGCGCGTTAGAGACACAGAAGCTCTGCAGTGCACATTTCAACATTAGGTTCACATAAATGTATTATTGTTAACATTACAGCTTTTATATTTGCAATGCTTTGATGATGATAATTAGAACAGCTAGTCAATTAAAAATGAATTGGTCATTTCAATGAAGGAATAAGTCAGTGCAGCCGCATTGGTTTCTTATGTTTTTCATAGAGCCGCTAATGCGAGACGTCCGACAACCAAATAACAATTTGCACCAATACTTCTTCACTCTCAATGAAAACGGCAAATTGCAGCGGTTTATCAAGGCCATCAAATACTTCCAACAATATTGAAGACATATTCAAAATTGTCAAATAAAGACTAGCATCAATAAAATATGTCATACAGTGCTGAACCTGTCTGAATAACGTGAATATGTGTATAAACAGCTTGACAACATTGATTGGAGTTATGCAACAGCATCATATCGGTCAATCAAAAAGAGTTTACATTTACAGATGCTTTATAAGAGAAGTTAGAATTCCAACATTCCGCTATGTCGTATTTACCAGCAAAGAAAAAACAATTAATCAAATGTCCGTCTTATAAATGTTAATTCACTATAATATTACCAACTCCAGCATCATCCTTGAAATACTTTTAAATGAGCTAAATTTGAAATCAGTCACACTAGAACATTCAGGACAGGGAATCCTACCTTTATACGTCAATCAGAAAATGTTGTGACAATGTGGAGCCGTTTGTTGACCTACTTGCTCGGGTCAGCTCCTTTAAAGAAGGCGTTGACCGTCTCTGTGAAGGCGGCTGCCACAGGGAGAGTGTCCTGAGCCCCCATGGTGAGAGGACTGGGCCCTCTGGAGCAGCCTGAAGGCAGCAAACAAACACACACACACACACAAACGCACATTAAATAGCCCCAACATGGCAAGACACACACGCAACTGTTCCAAACATCCAACGAGCGGGATTCTTTGCCATCTTTTATGGTTGTTCTGGCAAAAGTCAGGGCTGCATGGAACGTCAATGTATAGTAGCTTCAACCAAGTATACAATGCCACAACCAACTGAAGTCGAGAGTAATAGATACAAATCCCACCTCCTCTACCACCTTCCCTCTCCTCTTCCCAACCAGTGTGCGGATGAAATGAGCACTGCACACAGTGGAATGAAAATGAAACTAAAAACTATTTGAAATGAAAACAATAATTGTGTTAGTACGGTGGCATGAAAGCAGCAGGTTATTGGTGAGGAGGATAGACAGTTCTCTGTTCTTTGACTGTGTCAAACACATTTAAACATTGCTCCAAACAAAACCCTCCTCTATGACTACTAATGTATGCTAAACTTTGACTTTTAATTGAATAAGCAGCCGTACGGGAGAGAGGAAAGAAAGAGGCAGACAGAGACAGAGATGTGCGTGCTTATTCCACACATGCTGTCAAAGCGGAATTACTCTGACACGAGCAGAGAGCTTCAAAAGATCAAACCAAGAGCCCAAGTAACGACAGAGAGACTAGTTAAGTACAGGAAAGAGGAGGAATCCTCGGGAAATAGAAGGCGGTCAACGCAGATGAAATGAGAAGGAACGAATGTCAGGGAGAAAAGGCAGAGGAAGATACGACAAGGAGGGCGGAGCGTTAGGGGGCGGAGGGGGGGGGGGGGGGGGGGGGTCAGCCAGGAGTTAGCATGGCATGGGTTAGGCTGAGGGAGGGATTGAAGAGGAGGAGAAGGAAGGGAGGAAAGAGGAGGGCCAGTTTAGGGGAGGGGGCGCAAAGCTTGCACAAATGAGCCTCAAAAAGAGAGTGTGTGCACGCTACCCCTGGTGCAGAGACAACTTACCTTCAAAGGTTAAATAAAACTTCCCTCTGTCAAACCATACAAGGGATGGCTGGTCATTCTCTGTGTGGGATTGAGGGGTGGAGGAACGAAGGGAGGGAGGGAGGGAGGGGGGTGGGGTCCGGGGATAAGGTGGACGAGGTGGGGTGGGGAGGAGGAAGAGGGATGAAAGGGCATTGGGTGAGGAGGTGTGAGAAGGGGGGGGAGGGGGAGAGAAGGACAGTAGCGTGAGTCTCACATGGCAGGTCTATCTCACGTCACAGCGGGGTGAAACGTGGAGGTGGGGGCCGGGGGCCGGAGAGGGACAAGCCGAGACAGAAGGCCCAGAGGATGGTTTTTTTCGCGCGTGCTTTCGTGCACGAGGAAAGACGGGAGTGGTGGTGTGTGTCTGCTCAATGTTTGCTACTATAAACTACATGTACAATAAACACAAGGGTGCGTTTTCTCTATTATGCAACTTGTTGTGGTTTTTTTAAACTGGCGCTACTCTCCAAATCAGTGGCAGGTTGCTCATATTACATTTATCCATTTTATGCTGTTCTCTCAGTTTTTTGCTGCACTTTCCTCAACTTTTTAAATATAAAACAAAGCCGAGCTTTGTGTATAAAGCTCCCCTGCAGGGGTCAGCCATGACACTAAGATCAGTGAGCGCGGGAGGAGAGGGCCGCGGTGCATAGGGAGAGAAACCCTGCATCCCAATTTCAGGGGGGGCTGGATCCCCCAAGGAACACAGACCACGAAGGCTGTACAGCCTCACAGCGACAACAACCAAGCACTTTCAGAAAGTCACAGTTCATTTTAGTTTATCGCAAAGATATTTCCCTCCAGCAAAAGCTGGAAATGTGTATTAACAATAATAATAACTTGATAGGAGAAAAATCATATTTCCTCCACCAAATGTCCATGTAAAAAAATAGATTGGCTAAATTACGCAACAAATTCTTCCGTTTGGTATATTTCGAATCACAATACATTTTTCAAAAATGAGCCGAACTTAATCTGATTAAGCTATCTCTATTACTTTAATTGAGCGATGTTGTTGTAAAAAAAGCTAAGATAATCATTACTCAGAAAGTAAAAATGAAACGAAATAGTTTCCACCCCTTTTTTCCTAGTGAGGACATTAAAGTGATACCAGGGATGCAGGTGCAGTTTGACAAGAACAAGCACCACCATGTGTGGCCATATTTCCTACAGATAAAAATTCAAGCAAAAAGAAGAAAAAAAAATACATGTACTTTTCAAATGTTAAATTCGTGCCTTTAAGTGCAACACACAGCAGTGCGGGCTTGTTCTTGTCCATATATTCTGTGTGATGTGGAGTCCCAGCAGTGAAGGCGTGTTGGTGGATGATGGAGCAATGCAGCACTTCGTAAAGAGAACAAAAGGGCAGGTGTTCAGATGGAGAGGGCGGGGTCAGGGGGGGTTGTCATTTCCTCCGGCTTGAGAGTGCATGAGTGACAGGTGTGCGCCAAGGGGTCAAGTATGGGAGCAGTCGGAAGCTTTGGGGCCAGGTGGAGATTGGTGGAACTCGAGGCTGTGCCGTGCTACTCCAGCGGCAGAGAGAGGGCGGCATGAATACCAAACAGCTGCCGCTTGTCTAACTCAGCCTAATTCTCAATTCTTCAAACAACTCTCTGAGCAGCAGAGCTCTGAATCTGACAGCATGCGCGAGAGTGTGCGTTTGAGAGTGTGTGTGTGTGTGTGTGTGAGAAAGAGAGAGAATGACTAACAATAGGGACCTCAAGGGCCCACAGGTAAGGAGCTCTTCAGGCACGCTCATTGAACCTGCAAACACACTCTGGCGGTGCAGGATGAGCGTTAAGGTATATGGAGGAAATGCACTGAATTCTACACACAAACGTAATATAGGTTTCCAAGAAAAGGGACCCATGGTTGTCATGGTGACATAGCGAAACGGCCACTAGTGCACAGTCATAAAACAGAGACAGAAGTCTGATGAGCAGGCAGATGGGAAAAGGGGAGGACACTATTTTATAGAAAAACAAATGACATGTTATGCAATAGCAGCTTTTTGTGTCACCACTGCTTTAGCAGATTTTGTCTGTGGGTAACAAAAGAGGTACAAGAGCGCAACTAAAAGATCTATTAATTACTTGGCAAATAGGTGGAAAGCTAAGAGTTGGAAAAATTACTGTTTTAATGAATAATTAATTTAAAAAGAATAAAATGAATGCCTTCCTGCTCTGCAAGCAAAACCTGATGCCGACTTGTGAAATAAGGAGGTATTTGGACAATTATAAGATAAAGAGATTTTTTTAACACGTCTCATAACTTCAGATGTATAAGGCAAAGAGAAAGAGGGTCCCATCTATGTTAAGTGCACTATGAGTAAACATATCAAACAGATCCAACACCTCCTCCCCAAACCTTTCCCCTTCCTCTCTCTAAGGAGATCTTTACTATACCTGCAAATGAATCATAGTGTCTCCCAAAGGTGGGCAGTTTGTCTACATAAGCATCGTCTTCTGACAAGCCAAAGGACAAATAAAGAGACAGAAAAGCAGAAAGCAAAATTGAAAAGAACTTAAATTAAAAAAAAGAAAAACATTTTAAGACAAGTTGAAAATGTCCAAACAAAAAGCACTGATCTTAGGTTTCCTTGACCTTAGAACACTATCAAGACCATAGTTTTTTTCTAGACAATGTTTACGTGAAGGATAACAATTACTTGTATTAAAATTATCTTTAGGAGTTAATTCTTATTTGAAATGAATAGAAAACAAAATGAAAATGATTGCAGTCATGTTTTACAGAATCAATCTCCAGATTAAATGGATGGGTTTAATAATGAGTGGTCATCAAACGCCACAACAAACGTTGCTGTATTACTAACTTGATTTAGTAGATAATCATTTCCAGGAAACTGTCACCGTTTCCAGAAAAGAGACTAAATACAGACAAAACTGCATCCCTCATTCAAAAAAAACAAAGAGTGCAAGGAAGGGCCAGTGCATAACACAAAAATGAACTTTTAATATTCGACAGGCTGCCCAGCTCAGTGACGGTTGAGGGATCACACACCTGACACGGACACGGAGAGCTCTTTATTGACGGTGGGCGTGGTGGCGGCACTCAAGGAGTTGGTGGAGGAGATGGAGGAGGTGCTCTCGGCCCGCGCCAACGGGGCGATGGGAGGGGGGCTGGCGGAGTGGATCGGCGGGCTGAACGGACGATTCTGAACAGAATAAAATATAGTAGGTTTAGTCGATTTACACTGGAAAAAATAAAATAAAGACATGAGAGCATCAAGCTTTATACATGTCAACATTGCTCGGCATTTGTGAAGTTATATAACAATCAAAAGTGATTTCAAAGAATTAGATTAAGTTCTGATTGTTATAATTTTCTAACACCTGGAAAGCTTTTGTCAAACCTAGATTTACCAAAAGCAAGTTGTACTGTTGTATTTGGCTAAGTTGGCCTTGAAATGGAGGTTTCCTGGTTGACCACACAAGGACGCTGAGCCAAAGAATATAAGACGTAATAACTGACCACAACTGCTGCAATAGTCACACAGTTCAATACTGGTAAATCAGCACCAAATAGTTTGCAAAATACCACCATCTGAACGAGTAGGGAAACTATAGAATGTAACACTTACGGCATCTACTGCAGCTGGTTTCCCTGGAGGAAGTTTGGGCCGTGAGGGGGGGCGAGGAGGCGGCGGTGGTGGTGGAGGGGTCGGGTTGACTGAAGAGGGAGTGGCGGGTCGCACCGGCGAGGACGAACCTGCAGAACACAAAAAGTAACATGTGGATTACATAATAATCTATTTTAAGATCCTCATTTATTTGGAAACCGCTGACAATTAGGATTTTTCCTAAAACTGTAAAAACATCAGGGTCTTGTTGCATTCTGTTCTTGTTAATATATTGTTTTAAGATATTTAAAAATGTAAACCAAGTTCTTCAGAATTTACTTTTGTTTGGATCCCTGGCTCACACAATTATTCCAGAAGAACTGTCTCTGTGCCGCAATAATGGAGTCCAAATGGTCATCCTCATTAAAGTTTAAATCCCTTTGACAGGACGGGTTGGAAACTATAGAATGCACGTAAAAGGCAGTGACAATTCAGCTAAAATGTCTGAAGTCTGACCTTTAAATACAAGGCAGTCACAACACAACAATTTAGCCGCAGAATGCGCGTATCTAACTGGGCCAAAACATGACCTCTTTTCCAGCGATCAATACAAATGTAGATTTGCGATTCACTGTGTGTAGGTTTGACAACCGGGACGTTTCAATCCCCTGACAGGAAATTCCTGGCAATCCCTTCACAGCTGTTCATTTGTATGGATCACCTGGCTGCTGTGATGACGAGGACGTGGTTTCTTTTTTTTGTGTAGAAGTGAATTAATCCAAGCTCTAAAAAAAGCCTCCCTTCTACATAGACTATATTCTAGTTAGAGCCATGAACTACTACTCACCACTATTTGAGCCTCCTGCTCCAGATGTGGGACCCGGTGACGACACCACCGCCCGATATGTGGGGGGGGGAGGTGGCGGAGGTGTACTCCGGCTCCCCTGGCTGGCCTCGTTGGACAAGGGCACAGATTCACCTCCATCCTCTTTGGACAGGGTGAAGTCTGTGTTCTTGGGCTGCTCCTCCTCAGACGGGACAAGAGGCGGAGGGGGGGAGCATGTTGATGGTCCATCGGTAGGAGGGGTGCTTGCTTTTGGAGCAGGGGCTAGTGGGACGCTAGAGGAGGAGTCAATTGGAGGTGGGGAAGAAGCGGGAGGAGATCCAAGTTCTTTTGGAGGTGCATGGGGAGGAGAAGTGGCAAGTGGGAGAGGACTTTGGACCTCTGGGGTAGGAGGGTGTGAAGGGGCGGGAGGGGCAGCGGGCTCCTCTGAGGAAGACGGGGAGGTTGGGAGAGTAGGCAGAGCTTCTTTCTTTGTGGGAGGTGATTCGGGGCGAGGAGGTGCATGGTCTTCTGGAGGAGGGGGTGATGTAGGTAACGGTGGGGCAGGAGATTGAGGTGGAGGCGGGGAGGCTGGTAGGGGAGGTGCTGATTCCTCTGGTAGTTGTGGCCGCTCGGCAGATTCGGCGCTGAAGCAGACCCATGCGTCGCCCGTCTCCTCGCCAGCAGGGGGAGGCTCTTCTGGTCCAAAAATGTTATCCAAGTCAGCTATTAAGGGCTTCCTGGTGGAACTGTCAGCTTCTATTAACTCATCTGAAACCAAGACAACCAGTGACCAATCAAAAGCCGAGTTTAAAGAAGTTCACACACACGCACGCACGCAAGGGGAAGAAGGACCAGAAGGATGGCGATAAACGCGCTGTTGAGATCAAATTGAAAAAGGTTTTACCATTATTTACTTACCATTGTCTGCAGACGCAGAGCCAGTCGATGGGGGGGGAGATGGGACATTCTTGGGGGGAAGTGGAGGTGGAGCTGCAATAAAATGATAACTGAATGAAAATCCACAATCTATAATTAGGTTTGCTTGTACAAAGTGATTCCTGTTGTTGGAGACATTTGCCACGGCAACTTATGGTGAGCTTCATACAAGGCTGATATTTGCAAATAATTGTTATTTCATAGATTAGCCCAAAAGTCACCTTTTTTGCAACGATAGCATCAAAACAAGAGGTTTTACCATGCCTGCCAAACCCAACAACAACAACAACAACAACTTGAGAAGGGATCCTTCCACAAATCATCAACCATGCGACAAAGCACATTCAGTCTACATTGCATTCCAGACGCAAAGAGGAGGCGACAGAGGATGGATGAGTCCGGAATGTCAGACAGGTACTGAACAGCCCCATAATAAACTACAACCAACATTATAAACCATTCGGTGATTGAAATGGCTGATGAAAGAGGATACACCCATCCGTTTGTAATAAAATGCCGATCATTATCAGCATGTTTGATCAGGTCAGTTGGTTAGATGATGAGGAGGTTCATGCGGGGAGCTGATGGATCTGTGCAGTCATTCCGAGGGCAAGAAGAAAGGCCTGAATTCATGAAAACTTACTTCCTGTGGGGAAGGATCTTGTCAAAGAGGATTCAGGCTCTGACAGAGGAGCCCCCCAAGGATCAGACTCAGAGAGACCCACTATGTTCAGGAGGGGACAGAACAGGCCAGGTCAGGTGAATTAAAGCCATTTATTCAGTACACCGAGGGGCCACTTGAGCGCAACAACACGCGTGCTGTAAACGCTCCCTTGAAGTACATCCTTCAAAATGACCAAAAGCTAGACTCATAAGCTCTTTAAAACACAGTTCAAGAACTTTATAGGATTTATTAACTACCTAATAAACTAGCAAATTATAATTTATACATGTACATGAGTCCATTCCATGTATATACCAATACATGGAATGGACTCATGGTGATATTAAAATCACCATGGAGCACCGTCGGTACTGATCATACTCCAAACCTTCCGTGAAGATGGGATTTATTGCACGGCTATTGTTTGAGACTGTATTAGTTTCAGCAAGCTGTAAAAACTTGAAACTGTACGTAAAATTACATTTACCACGGGTAAAGATTTCCTCTATTTCGCACAGCCCTTCTATTTACGACCTGAAGATGAAACCAGAATGAGTAAGAAAGCTCAACGTCCCACACAGAGCTGTCTTATTTGTCTGAATGAATGTACAAAGGGAATTTGGGCGAGTTATGCCTCACATGGTAGTTGCGTAACAGCAAGGAGCTCTCCAGCAGCCTGTACCACTAAATCCTTCTGGATTGGCTCAGAGCTGGTGAGAGCAGCCTGCATGTTAACAAGCTGCAGAGTGCACATGATCAATTTGAACTTCGACCTTAGCAAAGACAGTTTATTTAGAAAGGTCTTTTCATTCTGTTTCTACCGAAATTGGACAAAAAAAACAACAACCGTTAATGCCAACATTCTAATAAAGCCACTAAGTCCTACCCGAGACACGCATAGAGAGAAAAGCACAGCAGGGAGGGTCACCTTCAGTTTTTGATTCTCCAAAGGCCGTTTCCAGTGGAGGCCCAAATAAGTCTGTGCGGTCCTCAGAGGCTACCGTTTTCTCAGTGCTGAAAAGGTAAACATGAGAGAAGGCATTGTGACACAGCAGCTACATGGAACCTCATATATGAGGTATAGATTATATTATCCTATCATGCTGAAGGTTGGAATACATTTTAATTGAGGCCACTTTTATTTTTTATCCCATCTAAATTTCTACATATCCCACATGGAATGTGATTAAACTACACTTCATCCCTAGAACTAAGGCCCTTTTATAACGTACAGATGTACCTAAGGCATAACACTCCTAAATATTTGACCATCCTAGTATAAATTAATTTGACAAGCTATGGCCAATGACTGAAAAATAACATTTAAAATGGCACAAAACTGCATTGGTTTACCTTTGTGTTTAGGGGTAGTACGGAGATAAAGGATTTTTTGCCTACTTTTGCTACGTGTTTATTGAGCAGAAGAAGAGCGTAATGAGGAAATTGAGAGAGGGTGATTGCAATGTGAAGCTGTGGAGAAGGACTATCTTCCTGACTAGGATGCATCTGTGCCATGTCTAACAAAAGCCCAACTAATAACTGCACAACGATGTCTCTGTATATCAATGCCAGGCCTTTCCGACCATGACAGAATATGTCACGGCTCGATGGATCCAATCCGTCATTGTGCTGCCTAAACTGCACAAGCCAGGGATTCAGCAGTGACCCATATGATAAACATAACACCTTAACGTTAAGCCTGCCCCCGGCCAGGGACCGGTGAGGTGCGTACCCCGGGGGTCGTAGTGCTGGAGCTGGTGCGGGGGCCACTGTGGGCAAAGAAGGGACAACACGTCTCGGTCTGGCGATCTCCTCATCTGGAAGCATAATTAAAATCAATTTAGCTTTTGTGACCCCTGGTATTAAATTCAAGTCAAAATTATTAAAATAGAAACTGGTCCAAGAATGATACTCACTGGAAGGGTTCCTTCTCAAACCCTGCAACAGGACAACATGACAGTAAAATGTAAAAATATACTATCAATTATAGTAACATTTGTCTAACTAAAATCCTGCAGGAGCCCCTTTATGTTTAAGCCGGTGCAAACACATAAAACCGTAGCAAACAGTATGGCAGTCCAAGAAAATCCACGATTTTTTTTATTGCTGAAAGCGAAGTGGTTCAAACAGAACGCTGATGTAGGTTGTACAGCAGTGAAGGTCAGAAAACGAATTTAAGCCTCAGTTTGAGTTAATCTGAGGAGACACACAGCGTGCCCGGCTACAGCTAGATCAGAGAAGGCGTTACGAAAACACACAAACGCTGCAGTAAAATAAAGAACCTTCATTAGACAGATGAGACTTAAGAGGACATGAGGAGAGCGAGGGAACGGGTCAGAGGCTGCACACCATATGGATGCTATATATGCTTGGATATATCGTTAAGGACACAGTACAATTTGAGGAGTCTCCAATAAGTTCATAGAAAGTCCATAACAGTAATATCGCTAGTGTCACTTTAAAATTACCACTGCTGCCTGCATTGCCGCTATGGTGCAGTGAGCAGTGGTTTGAAGCATCCAAGCTGAAAAGATATATTGGCATGCTTTCAAAACTATGCTGTTGAAGTCTTAAGAAGCCAGCTCTGGTACTAGAGAGAAGGTTTGAGCCTGATAACGTCGGAGAGCAAGAAGGTTAAAGGAGAATACGTTCTGTTGTTGAAGAGACAACAGCCCCTTAGTATTGCCTCTCGAGCTGTGACACCCATTTCTGTGCAAACGTATGTATGAATTCACCATACGATGGAGACCAAGAAAGGCAGAAGGCAGATGAGGAGAGGGGTGAGACGGTATCAGGTAAGATGAGAACACATGACGATGGGGAGGTGCCAGAGTAAGACCTCCTCCATGGGTCCACATTTTATCCCACCACACTACAGAGACCAAGCATGAAGCTAACTCGATCTGGGAAGTAATATATCTATACATTTTGATGGGTCACACTGATTTCTTTCCTTTCGCCCACAGCATTCTCTGTTTTACTCAACCGACTCCAAAGACAAGGTGAGGAACAAAAGGGTACAAGAAGCATGGAACATATTTTTGGGCCTGAACTCAGGAAGCCGGAAGGAAAAAGGACACTTACCGGGCTACGTCTCTGTGACCAGCAAAAAGGAAGAGAGAAGAGACACCTGGTCAGAGAGTGACAAATCAGTAAAGCAGACATCCTACACATGAGGAGAAGAACAACCCGGTCAGTGAGGCCTTCAGATAAATAAGAATATTTGCCTGAATCTCAAACTGTATCTATGAACTTCTCTCTCCCATTCTTCATTGTTTATCTTTATTTCTATACTCCCTTTATTAAAAAAGCAATGTCATTTTTGCTCTTATCGTAAGTCCCCTTTCATTCTTTGCTCTAGTCTCGCATCTGCCCCCTATTGGCCTCTTTAATGTCTGATGAAATCTTTCCATCTGCCTTCGTCACCTCTGTCTCATATGAAGCCTCCATCTACTCTTTCTTCTCCCCCCCCCCACACCCCCCGCCCACACCCCCCGCCCGCTCCAGTCCCCCCTCTATCCCTCGCTCTTTTGCTTGTTCCAGTTGTGCAGTGAGCCATGAGTGATTAACGCAATGCAGCAGGGGGGTGGGACATGCTGGTGGAACGGAGCCTTTCTATTGGGTAAGTTGGTGGGGGACACGGTGTAATACTGTTTGTCATAAGCTTAACCAATCATCACCTCCCTGCTGTATGTGAACAGGAAGCTTAGCCTTTTTTTTGGTTCATTTTTTAAATTAAAAAAAATTCACCTTTTCTTTTGACACTAAAAATAAAAGGTGCAGTTACAGAGCCAGAGCACATCTGAACAGCTGGCTGTTGAGTGAGGGGCCTTTGTGTAGAACTTACTACACCGTAGCTGGCTACACTAATACAATACACAGGATTATTTAGAAAAGTAAGGAGTTTGTCTTCTAAATTACACTAGTGTGAATTCCTGCAGACATTACAAAAAAGGACTAACATGTAATTCAATACCTCCTGCAGTATTTTTCATCTCAACTCCATTTCTGACCCTTTTTTTGCCTCCTCTAGAGTATGAAGTCGTTCATTTGAGCTTAGATGTGAAAGCTCAAGAACCAATTAAAAGCAGATTTAAGACGTCTTAGTAAGCGGAAACAACTTAAAAGACGGCACTCTTGTACTTTAAGTACAAAAGCCGAAATATCAACACGTGCCAAACAGTTCTGCATGAACGTATCACCACAATGAAACAAACCACCAACCACCAACACAGACCATTGCCCTATACATGCCGAGCTGATAATAACGCCCATAAGTATTGGACACTAGCCATTTGTAGTAAGCCTATTCTCAGCAACGCAGACAATTTTATGTGTGAACAGTCTTTGAACACAACAGCATGCAAAGCAAAGGCTTACCGGACTCCTCTACGGAGGTTAGCATCATTAGCAGCAGCAAAAGAATGAGATAAATAAAAAGAAGGGAGGGGTGAAATAGTTAGAACACAGAAAAGCACATCATCTGTGCCCAATGTGGGCAGCCACTGCAAATAAGGACAGATGGAGTTGGAGTAGTACTTTGGTTCCCCTCCTACCGCCACATCTCCCACTACTCCTCCTAACACGATGTGAACACCAAGGTTTTATGTGAAATAAGCTCTTAACCAGCGTTATGTGTCCCGATCACAAGATGATGCATATTCAATTCAGAATGTGCCATGTTAAAAGCAAAAGCATAAACATCAACAGGGAATCTCTTATTTATTGAAAAAATAGCAGTGTTGGTCCTAAAACAAAAAAAAAGTAATTCATGTTTTGGATTGGGATAAAGCTTTACTGGATCAGTCCAGGAAAAAGGAGCCTGTAAACATTTGGCCCCTTTCCTTTTTTCATCAGACCATTGTACTGCCGGCCCATTGCCACGGTTACCGAGTGTTGCCTGGGACTCGGAGGGACTGTCTGACTTGAGTGCTTTATTTATGAGGGAAAACCTCTACCTAAGCAAACGTGAGGCTAATTTGAACTGGTAGAGGGGAAGAGCCAGTTGTTCGACATTGAGTTTACTTTACTGCATTAGATGAATTTCACAGAAAATTTATGTGGAACTTAATTTAGCTTCTCCTGTATAGGGTGTAAGTAACTACAGTTCATAACACCCCTAAAATGTGGGCTGCAACCAAAATTTGTATTTACTTTCAATTGATCTTCATATTTCTGTCCAATTGATTTATCATTTATTTCAATAAAATGCCAGTAACAACTGGAGAAAATGGCCTTCACAATTTTTGGTACATCTAGGAGGAGCGGGGGGGCGACTGTGGGTGAGTGGGGAGCGCGGCCGTCCTCCAATCAGAGGGTGGGCGGTTCAATCCCAGGCCCGGCCAACCCGCCTGTCACTTTGTCCTTGGGCAAGACACTCAAACCCAACATTTCTCCTGAAGCTTTGACTACAGTGAGTGAATGATGTCCAGGTGGAACTGGGTAAGGTAGCTGCTGTCATCAGTGTGTGGATGTGAATTAGGGATGCACGATAATATCGGCACGACATCGGTATCGGCCGATAAAAGCTTAAAATGACCATAATCGACATCGGACGATATAAATGTTTCTGCCGATGAGCCTTGCCGATACGCCCCACCACTAGTGTCTGACCGTGTCATGTCGCAGCCACACAGCGGACAGCCGCCTGGTTAGCAACGGGTCATAACATCACCGCATCCAGTGGGCCCTTTCAGAATAAAACATATAAAGTAGCTGGGTGTTGGTTTTTGTGTGATGAAGTCATGTGATATTGAGAAGGAGCCATGCCGTATACAAATAGGTATTCTGGAAAGGAGTTTTGTTTTCATAATTTGGATCACATACAATAACAATGCATGTTATGTGTAACATTACAGCACAAACATAACATAATAAAAATGTTTATATATCGGTATCGGTATCGACATCGGCCAAAATGAGTTTGAAAATATCGGCATATTGAATGTCGGCAAAAATCTAATATCGTGCATCCCTTGTGTGAATGGGTGAATGATGTCATGCAGTGTTAAAGCGCCTCGAGTGGTCAGAGGCCAGAAAAACACTGTACAAGTACAGTTCATTTACCATTTATTTTGTCCATCCAACTTTCTCAACTAAGGAGATCCAACAGTAAAAAACTGAGTAAAGAAGCAAATTCTAAAATTTAACAATGACTCCATTGGAAAAGTTTGGAAATTATTTTGGTGTCGTATTTGTGAGCAAAAACCTCAAAATGGAAAGAAACAAGCCTCCCATCTACTACACACATGAACACAAGCAATATACATTTAGTCATTATCAACGCCTGATCGCGTTGACGGAGCCACTGGGTAAAAACAGAGAGCCTGGGTTGGATTACTCTAAATCCAGAAGCTCAAATAACAACAAACATTGTGCCCACTTTCCTACTTGAATTATTCAAATGGGCACCCAAGCAAACTGTGCTCTCTGAAGATGAGAAGAATTACAGGCAGGCAGGGGAAGCCCGTGATGAGATCAGGCCAAGTAATGGGAACGTGTGCACTTGAATTTGGACTCTTTAAATAAACTGCTGCACCTCAAACAGGAGCTTCACGCACACAGCAGCTCCCTATTCTGTGGTTTCTGCCGTGGCGGGACGGATGTCTTCTGTTAATTAAAACAACACTGGACTAAGTGGGGAAACACTGGGGTCACTGACACCATCCCAAGCTTCATGAATGAACAAATTCAAACCATCATATGAGTGAGCTGACCTCGCTTACCAGTGTAGGCACCAGGTACTGTTGCATACTGCATCACTTAAACAAGCTAGTTCTGTGACCCCATTAAGGTTTCATTTTCAAAAACAGTGTGCAAATAGTGATCCATCCTCGCCTAAAACCAAACAGTGAGATGAAGTAGGAGAAAGAGAGCGGCACACAACAACAAGCAGCATCCTGGCGAGGAAACATGCGTTCACAACACGCATGCACAGCCACATCTGTGCATTAAGTAGCTCTACATTTTTACAAGTGTGGTGGTAGGAACGCCAGTGATTCAAACAGGCACATTAGAACCACCTCAGCACCAATATACAGCCATTAGTGAAAGGCAGCAATGAGAGGTACTCACCATGGGAGACGGGGACAGGGCAATGTTGCCTATGGAGGCTTTGAGCTCGTCCACCGAGGGCACTGAGGCCACGCGATCCGACGGCAGTGGCTTGATCTTGATTTTGAATTTTTTCTTGTGGTCCTCCTCTCCTTCTGACTCATCAGAGGAAAAGAAGTGGGGTTTCTTGATGGTAGGCGGTAGTGTGGCGTCAAGGAAAAGGTTTCCAACCTTAAATGAAGGTCGTCCAGGATTTGTAGAACTTGCTGCATGAACAGTCTCAGGATAAAAGGTGCATGCAAGTCAAAATCAAACCCTATTTAGGGGTCAATGCAAAGTGATAAAGACAAGCAGCATCATAACATTCATTTAGATCGCCAAATCTGATATTTAGTTGGATGGAATGGACATTTCATGACTAGCTGATCTCATTTCAATCCATAACTGGATTTGGAAGCAATCCGTGTTTGGAGAGCCATGCTAACTTTTCAGAGAGAAATATGAATGAATCCTTTCAAAAAATGAAATTGTGCAGTTCTAAGGATATCTCCCTCTTCGGACTCCTCATCGGGTCGAACGCTGTAGCCTTCATCATCCACCTCAGGAGAGTTCTGAAACACAAAGACACTGTATGAAGCGCTATGAACGTTTCTATGGCGTAATCAGTAACACACTGGTGTGATATAAACTGTATACCAAAAGTACTGCTAAAGGACAAAAAGATGTTGATCAATTGTATTGTAACATCTAATCAAATGGTAGGTTTGCTATGTAATACAGTTTGACAAAATGCATATTGACAAAGTCATTATTTGAATCCTAAATGCAAACAAGTTCAATGTTACATATGATAAAACTTTTGGTCACAAATGTGTCAACAGCACACAGATGCTTATAAATAAAATATCAATAAATAAAAACGGATAAACAGTATATAAAAAGCAGGGCAGTAATAGTGATTTCTAAATTCAGCACAAAATAATAATCACTATTATAATAATATTCACTTACATATCTTTCCCAGTCGATATCTTCATAGAAGCCATTAGGGGCCCCGTTGGTCTTCCTCTGAGACTGGCGAGAGACACACTTTGATTAAAATCCCACCAGACAGTGAAGGTACAGTTTATTCTGTTCTACCACTGGATGGATTTCTATCGTAGCCACTGCATCACATCCCCATTTTCCTTAGAGGCCTCGGTTTGTTCTCGGTTTTCTCCACTTAGTCACCAACGGCTTGATGATTATGGTTATTATCCCAACATGTTGCTAACCCTCCAACAGTGCGGAATAATATGTCAAGCTTTAAATCTTTCCAAGAATCTCCAGAGGACTCGGGGGGAGATCCTGTGCCTCCTCGGAGCGACTGCTAATGAAACTACAGCTGGGACAGCAACACTGGGGGAACGTACTGTGATGTGTATTACCAGTCTAAGCTCTAGACTTTAAACTATATTCTAGAGAGTAATCTACTCCAAAAGGAATAGAGGTCACAGGTCAGTACCGATTCAACCTCTTGGGGTTCCTGGCAAGTAAAAAAGGACACAGAAAACAAAAAGTGAACTCACAAACAGCAGTCTGGATGTCATCCAGTTATACGCAAGGAAATTGAACAGTAATTGCGTGTCACTTACACCGCTGTCTCTGTCGGGCGACCCCCTGTGAGGATTTAAATAAGCAGAGGGGAGAAAGGACAGAATGACATTCATTTAACATATCAAATCAAGTGCTTTGCTAATCAGTCGAGCCAAAATATTAATAAAGGATATTCAAAGAAATCCTTCTCATGGCACGCCAACATGCCGACTCATTAATGCATGAAATGAAGCACAAAAACCCTTTTCAAGATAAGTGACTCATGCAGTTACAAAATGGGTAAACAACCACAGCGTCGGTAAGCACACAAAGTGCACACAAATACTTGAGTGATCCAACTGAACATTTAAGTCTTAAAAGTTGCTCCTGCTGTATTTGCATGATGGCGAACATTTTTGCAATGATAACATTGGCTGTGTGCTAACAAGCAATGCCACGAGCACTGGATATTCTCTGCTTATTGCAACTGAGTTAACAGGACTGTTGACATGACAAAATCACACTTACCTTGATTATTCTTTTGAGCCCACTGCATCGTATTTCAAATATATATTTTTTACCTCCAGAAAATACATTTTATTTTGGCAATTTTCAAGACAGCAGGAAGGCGGATCAGGACTTACGTGGAGTCATTGTCCTTCTCTTTCTTCCGTATGCCAAAGGCCTTCCTGGTACGTTTTTTCAATCCTGAGGAAAAGAAGAGAACAATGGCAAATTATGAACACGCACCAGAGGCGTAACTAAACGGCAAAGTCTGTGGGCGGGTTGAAGGGTCGACCCGGGAGATTTAAGACAACGGTTTTATGTATTATTGAGTGACAGGCTGCATGGCGTGAAGGCACACACGGTCTTTTCTCATCTGAAAATGTGTTCATGGTCATCACATCGTCAAAGCGTCTTCACGAATGAAAAAAAAAAAAAAAAATCAATAGCACTGTAAAAATCAATGCACCAAATAACTTAAGCAACCCTGATGAGCTGACGAGTTACCCGCTACCGGTCACTCGGCTGATAATTAGCAAAATTTCAACTCCAAATGTATCGCATGAGGAAAGTGGGCCGTCGGGACGCATCCAACACTGACTTACAAAAGAATGAAAAGTTGTCTTTCTAAATATGGAAAACCATAACTCCATCTTCCTTATTATTAAACAAACTGAAACAAAATTATTTTACCCAAAGCTGAGCTCTCAAATATCAAATTGACTTCTTCAACAACAATTGCAGATCAAGTTTGGCAGCTCTATGAGGGCGACCTCCAGACAGCGGTTTACTGGAAACACTTTAAAATGAACTGCAGCGCCCTCTGTTACATTTCTTTAAAAGACCCAGTTCGAGCTTCAATACAGATTTAGTAGGATCCATCTGAACATTTGTAACGCACATTTACCCCAAACGAACACACAAACCAAATGCTGCCGGCTTACTTCTTACCCCATATGAAAGCCCAGTTGTCCCCCTCCATTTCTTTTCTGGCATTTCCTCCCCTCTCATTCTTCCTCGTCTCGTCGTGAACCCATCACATGAGATCATCTCTTGCTCAATGCACATGCAGGTCCACGCTGACCCTCAGAGCAGGAACCTGATGCTATATCTTGCACGCACACACACACACACACACACACACACACACGTATCTAGATCCTATTTCTAGTCTGTTTGGTACTCAAATTCAACACCATGGACTTCACTCATGAATTAAAGACCAGTGTTGAATCGATCCAGAGGGGCCTGCTGGCCTTGGGGAGTCTCACACAGAACTATCCTTTCATTAACGCCGCTTACTTATTCCATCTTGCACCCGTTAGACGGCTAAACAGAATGACGACTGACTGTTCCATTTCCACACGTAGGCCCAAATGTCCCTGCAGCCATTTTAAAAGCATATGAAGAGAAACAGACCGTGATGAATATTCATTGGACCGCAGATGATCAGCACCTGTTTCTATAAAAAGATTGGCCAAATTTGGTAGAGAATATTGGACATTTATTCATGCAATACAACCAGTTTCAAATTACTTGTCAGAACCGAAATGTGTTCTTCAGTATAAATTGAGATGTTTGTTTTTTGTTTTTGATTACTTTTACCGTGCAATTTTTCTCTTTTTTTTTTACCCCTGATGGCAATATCATCCAAACCTTTGACTGGTACTGTACACGTGAACCGACAGGCGTAATAACCAGATAACGTAATTAATTACCATCCTATGTTACTATAATTTGGAGTAGAGCAGAACGTAAATCAGAGTGGATGTTGATGTGAAAAGTGACATAATGAGTCTGGCTGGGGTTAATTAACGGAGAAGGAAAGAACAGCGAGTGGCACACACCGTTTAATGACTTAATGGCTTCCGGTCAGGAGGATGCTAGCACAAGTGCTAACATAATTAGTGGTCTCTTCTCAAGACACAGTAATGTCATTCTAGGACAAGCCGACAGACAAAACAAGAGGGGACACTGCTGAACCTAAAAAAACTAAATGAAAACAAACATTACAATGACCATATCTAGACAGGTTATTTTCTAGTCAAAATAATGTTCTGTGTGCTCCCTAAGGATAATGTTGGAGCTAACATTAGAAAAGGTCCTACGACGTGAAAACACACAGGAGGAACGTCACCTAAAGCAGCACAGTGTTTTTCTTATAGCTCAGAGAGGTTCACGCCTTTAAAAAAAAAATCTTAAACAAGATTTGATTTTTAATGCAATCTAGTCTTAAATCTTAAAATCAATCAACTAATACTGCTCGCTTCCCCTGAGTCTTACACCAAAAGCTGTGCTTGCGTCTGTGCACTGCAGCTATTGTGCGTTGTGACTTCCCATGGTCTCGCCTCCGTTGGAGTAGGTGGTACAAATCGCCTGTAGGAGGAGGCAGGTGAGCGGAGCGAATGCTGCAATGACGTCGACATTTAGCAAAACCTCTTCTCCCCACGTCCTTTACGCTGGTCACCACTTCTCCAACCTCCCTGTCCCTAACCCACATATGGAGGAAGATGAGGCAGCGTCGTTACCTGGACAGGCCTCGCCTTCAGCCTGGCTGTCGGTTTCTGTGAAAGAGCCGGCCTCAGTGTGGCAGAGAATAGATGGTGTCAGCTTGCGTTTGTACTTGCGGATGCTAAAATTAGGCCTTGACTGTACTGTCCAGGTGGCTGCACGGTGTGCCATCAACTGTAACAACGTAGCCATTGTGCACAACGATTTAGATGTCCATGTCTGTTGTATTGCAGATGCACCCTTTGGAAAGAGAACAAAAAAGGAGACGTCACCATCCTCTAAGGAAAGTGGGTCAGGGCCAGAAACCATGGAGCAGCGTGCTGGCAGTACAGCCGTTATCAAAATGATGGGGTTTCATCAATCGGTTCAATTCTGTACCTGATATTTAATGCAATAAATAACTAGTATTGAATGAACTGTAGACTTTCTAAGTGAAATGAGAATATTTGCTCCTTTTTCCACGTTATCTATTGTACTGAACAGAATCATTTAATACACAATACATCAGCTTGGGTCTTGGCAAAGACTTTTTTTCTGATTAACAACCGACAATCAGTTAAACATGAAAATAATTGGCAGATGTCTTAATTAAAGAAGCTTATTGTTGCCAGCCCAGCTGTAAAGTGCATTTTCTTTGATTGATGACTCTCAATTAAATTCCAGAATTGTCCCATTGTCACCCAATTTTTTTTTTTTACGGTTTCAAAATGATAGGACATATTATAGCAGCTGCACTCTCTTCTTCCACTGCCTCATCATTGAGTTTCATCTCACCTTCCCTCACTCGTCTCTACAAACAGCCGTCTCCAAATAGCAGCCTCCAAGGCCTGAGTGGCAAATGACCATGATGCCGAGCCAACACAGTGGCTTTTAACATAGATTTTTGGCACAAAGACGAAGGGAGAAGATGTCCTTCCCACCAGTCTGTCCATTTATTGACACAAGACGGATAGATCCGAGAGGCAGATTTGGGATCCAAGGGCCGTCTCCTCTTCCAGCTAGCGCTCAAGGCGCTCCCCTTCATGTCCCATTTCCATACGCTGTCACATAGACGAGTAGAAACTTCTTACCGGACAACGCGATTCATAATGAAGCAACGCATTCAATGCAAAAGATTACAATAGTACGTGTTGTGAAAGGTTAGGCCTATCCCTCACAAAATAAGGCTCTTGAGAAACAGCCAGGAATAATGCTCAAAGCGCTTTTAAAACAAATGAAAATGTACAGGAACGGAACCACGTTTTGATGGATGGTAATGGCAAAGGTGGGAAAATGTATTATCTGCATGAAACATGGGCTTAGGTTTGAAGATCAAAAGTTCTTAAAAAGAATATTTGGCTCGCCTCATAACAGGTAATTATCATTAAAAAAAAACAGCTATTAATTCCATTTCTGTGCAGTAGGTGAATATAATGAAATTCCTTGATTTTGCAAACACCATCTGGGTTGACTTAATTCACAGAATGCAAAGACAACTGAAAAAGCCTTCAAACATTCAAAATATATAAATAGTCCAGAGACATTTATCCATTTTAATATCAAATGCAGTTATTCATACGAGATGGGACAAAAGGCCAAATACAGTGTAGGTGTAAAAATTAAGTGCAATTCACAGAAAAGAGGATGATTTATTTTCCCTTCAAGATATGTGTTTGCACTGAGTATTAGCTCCCTATTGTATTGACAAGGAGATGGAGGAGGAAGTTGGAGGGCCTGTAGTGAGAAAACGTTTCACTCACTCACACACATACGCCTCCACCTACATGCAGAGCAGAAACAAGCCCACATTTTCTATATCAATTTTACCAAGCAGACACAATTTATACAGCATGATTAAGGATAAATAACTACAAAATCAAGCCCCCAGTAGCTGCCCCCAGTTGTTTCACCTTCTCTTATTAATGGCTCTGATATTTCACTAAGGGTTTTGGTAGCTTAGTTGGAAATTGGTGTCTGCATATTTGTGTTGACATGGTAGGACTAGTTACCAATTGAGAGCTATAAAAAGGCCAGTTTTTGTAGCTCACAGGAGCCTCTAGCACCGTAAGCACCCAGCTCAGCAGTAGCCATCACGAGAACAAAGTCTCTGTACTTGAAGATTAAAGGGGCGAGAGAAAAGCAGGACTAAAAAGCTAAACAAAAAGATGAATGAGGTTGTAACAGAGAGACATAGAAGAGGGATGTGGACAGACCGCATCTCTTTACTCTGGCCACTGCTTTCCCGGCAGTAAATCAGACACCTTTCAGGCAACTCATCACAGACAAAGATTGGCAGTCAGATTACGAGAGCCCCAAGAATGAAAGGTTTCCACGTATGTATGTGTGTGTGGTTTTATCCAGATGATGCTTGATAGAAAGTAGATATGTATCAGGAGCTCAGATGCAGCTTGGCCACGTCCTGCTTCCATGTCCCTCTGGGAGAACAGGAAATGACTTTGTTTGAAGAAAGAAAAACAATTATGAAAATTAGGACAGAAAAAGGAAGAGGGAATGAGAGACGAAAAAACTGTGTCAACTGCACACTATGAAGAGACACAGAAGTGACCAGTCTTGCATAAAAAAGGACGAGATCAGCAACCGACGCTGTATCTTTGCCTCCGTCTCTTGTTCCTCTGAAAAAAGAAAAAAAAAACTAACTATGGCTGGGATTCCTGTGGATTACATCAACCTCATCTCCTCCCAAAAATCTAATCTCAGTTCGTTCTGGCAGGCCGCTGGCTGCAGGCTCCGCCCCTTCCCTTTTCACACCCAGATTATAGGTTTGGTCCGCTTTTGGTTGCCAAAGGAATGTCCCAAATGTATTTGGTTGTTTAATTCTATCTATGGGTTTATTAAAACCTCTGCATACAAGAACTGCATCTTAGAAAGGCAGAGCCCCATTTCTCTACAAGGAGAAGAGTAATGAAAGTGACAGAGAGAAAGGGAGTGAGTGGAGGAACACGATGAACCGTGAGATATGGAACTGAAACTTGTATTGTTGCCTTGAATTGAGTGTTTTTTCCTTAACATTTCAGTGAGACATGTGCTTGAGTGCTTGTGCTTCACTCTAGGTATTTGTCAGTCTTGGGGAAAGGGAGGCAACTGCTGGAATCGAGCTCTTCTCCTGGCACAGTCTGTTTCTTTCCATTGTTTTGATCACAATAAGGCAGCCGGACATAACAACAAGTGAAGGCAAAGGGTCGTAGCTGCGCCAAAGCTTTCTATCCCAGCTCAAGGTGTCGGTCTACACCTGTGGTCCTCCCCCTCGACGTTTTGCTGCATAGAATATGCTCACGAATGTCGTCAGTATCGAAGCATCTCACCAAAGCAACATTTTGTGGATGTTCACTGAAAACTGTCAATTCATCAAGCTGATTTCATTCTTGCAACACTCAATCTTCACAAGGACACAAAAGTAGAATGCTTCACTTTTTTTCAAACTACACTAGGTGAATACTTGGTTTAGGAAGAGTCTGGGGGTGAATGTGGAGGACCTTCTCTAGGGGATTCAATTCGTGAAAACCATCCCTGCGCAGACAAACTGTAATCCTGCATGTCATAGACCAAATACACCATATTGCACCACTGAGGTGCTGCAGGAAATACAAGGTGGCCCCACTCTATCCCTGCCAGTTGTATTTTAATGATTTACTGAATCTATTCGCAAAGAAATAAAAAAATACTTGGCGACATAGTTCAGTACTCTAATAAAAGGTCTGCCAATGGGACCACCGATGACGGGCGCTTTGTGCCATGTGCGTTAGTTTGCCATTTCTCTCTGGACCTGAAGGTCCCATGTCGCCCTGCCTCCCTTTTCTCTCCCGCTCCCTGCTGATGCGGTGAAAATCAATGGACCCTCTATTCTGTGGGAGGCCTGCTAATGAAATCCTATCTGCTATCAACCATCTGATAATGTACGAGCTCTCCCACACATAATAATGGACAGATCCATTCATGTCAACAGAAATATGTTGTGTGCAGAAGTAAACCATGATAATCGGGGTCAAATTCCAATTAAGCTGCACACATTAAATTAACAGCAAAATGCTTAGATTGCCAATAGCTGGACTCTGTTCATGGTCAAAAATAGCTCATTCTATAGCGAGTGGCTTTGTGTAAGACAATCTACAGCGATATCCTTTGGAGAAACTAACAATGTTTCTTAAATGAAAAAAACAAACAACAAATGAATACATCATTAAGGTTAAGATACGGTGTCAGGGCTTTGCTTACTTAAAAATGGAACATTTATTTTAAAAAAGTAACCGTTTTATTTGTATGGACAAATAATGTTCCATAAAAGTCCTGCTGACTGCTAACTGACCCGGTACAGTCGCTGTGGGACCCACCATCACAATGGAATAACAAGCCGCAACCAAAATCGAGGAATGTTTTTCAACTCAAAATGTATTTAATGAAACGATGGTGCAGTATGAAGGCGAACAGTGCTTTCATGCACCAACATGAAAGAATGAAGTCCGACTGCTACGGCTTTTACTGCTCCGGCTCCTCACGCTGCTGCAGCAGAGTCCGGGGAGGTTCATTGTGGAGAATACATTGTGTTTTAGCATCCCGTCCTTTGAAAATAGTCATTTAATTTAATAAATAATCAATATGTGTAAGTTCATGAATTGAATTTTATATTCAGTAGGTTATTCAATGTCCTTATCCAAGGTAAAAGGTTTGTTTTTTTTTGTTTAAAAAAAATTCAAAAAAAGAAAACATCTCTTAGCTTTACATTAATTGTTACTTATTGGCAAATATGAAAACTATTGTAATATTTACAAATATATTGGCTGAGACCGTTTATTGGCCGGAGTCTAATGGCCAGAATATCCGCAGTAAATTTTCGGAGAAAAAAACTACACACTACTCATGTCAAATATTTGAATAGAAAAGAAGGAGTAAAGATTGATTCAGCTCTGCAAAGTCATATGCCTACTCTGGTGAGCCATCACGGGGTTTGCTCCGCCCTTTCCCAGACAGAGCACTCGACCCACATGCACCCATGCTCAAAATGACTGAGGAGTACTGCTGCACACAGCTGGCGAGGGACGTCAACAACTGCTGCATTTCTCTCTCTAATCACATCTTCTGAACACTCCCAGTGCGTCCCTCTTTGATGAATCCCTTTTAGCTTTGCCTTAATACCTACATCTCAGTTTTTGTCTCTCTCTCTCTGCAACATCTTTCAACCCATCCAGTGCGAATCCAAACGCTGCTAATCTCCTACTGTTGCCGGGTCTCTGCGTCACTGTGCAAGTGCATTCTCTACTGATTTAAAGTGACATCTGTTTGCGCTGGTCTAGATTGTAGCCACATCCTAACATATCCGAAATACGGCAAAGAGGGGATGTGTTGCATTTACATGGACAAATAAATGGCCATTTCCTATCAAAACTAACATACTAGAACATTTTGTATTATGTGGAGGGCAGCTACAGCAGATGTTGCAAGCTGAAAACAGTAGGAACCGATTACCTACATAAAATACATTTTTGTGTGCAAGTAGGTTCTCCAAAAAACATGACAAGGCATCGCCTTAGTACATAAATGATCATCATGTGTTCACATTTTTATCCCTCCAATAAAGAAGAAAATAAACCACTGATATATAAGCCATATGAATAACATATTCATGTTAAGTCCTTAGTCACGTGGAATTGAAAGAGATTGGGCCAAGCACTAGCAATCATCTTGGGAGCTGAATGCATTACCAGCAAAGCACATTAATATTATATGGCCAAATAAATTCAACTTCCCCAAGGGGTTCCCCTGCCACCGTGTCGATCCAGCCCTCCTTCCTTAATGTTTAACAGTGTGCTGGAGGACAAGGTCCAGGAAACGAGAGAAGGACGAGACATGAGACACCCCCATGGGATAAATAGTGGGAAGGATCTTTTTGGAGGGAGAAGTTACCTACTCAGGTAAAGTAGGGGGGCATGAGACAGAAGATGGTAGGAACAGCAGAGGCAGACGAGAGATGCTGCGTGGCGGTTAAATGGATTTATGTGGCTTCATACACACACTCACACGTGTGAAAGAGCTTGTACCTGAAAACCATGACACACGTCTGCATCAGAAAAGCAATGCATTCCCACAACAAAAACAAGTCTGCTAAGCCATGTGTCATTATTTCTTAATCCCCATTCCAACCACTTGAGCTTATCAAACACAAAAAACGCCACAATGGGGGAAGTGACTGAACACAATGCAGGCCTTTCCCTAGGATCGTACGGTCCTGCCCCTTCACTCCAGTGCTGTGACACACATTGCTGCTCTGTGCATCTCCTCCTCTCTCACGCCATCCTACTTGGACATTATTTTCACTCACTTCACCTCCTTTTTTACTTCCTCCCTTCCAGCTCTATTTCCATTTCATTCTCTCAGCTCAGCTTTCTCTTTTGCGTCTCTTCCTTCGTTGGTCTCTTCCAACTCTACATTGCTCTCCTTGTTGCACCGCCATGAACTCGGTTTAGGATACTTTTATGTTTTTCTTAATGTTCATGTGCTTCAGGTCTTGAAGAGAAAGGCTGGGAGACTTCTACTCAAAGTTCATCTCCCAGACGATCTAGGCTATGACCTGAATTCATCATTGCGGTGTGTGTGAAAGGACACACAGATGATGAATCAGTCAAACAGCCACAACACAAGTCTGTCTTTTACGTTAAAACGAGAGCCACTGTTTAAATTAGACCACAGATCTCTAACAGCATGCACCTCTAATGTCTGCGTAGGCCCTGTCAGGATGACAACTGCATCCTAGTCTGTTAGTCAACAGTCTGTGCCAATTCCCTTTTGTTATTATTGTGTAACATTTCAATTGAAACAGACCAGTAGGCACCAATGGGATAATAGAAAGAGACTCCTGCATGGAGAAAAATGTAGAAAACATTAAGTCAAGGAAAATGATGAGCCGAAAAACCAAAACTAAAAAACTACACAGTGCTTTTAAGTTTTAATTTCGCTATGTCATAGAACCATGATACGGTCTTGTGGACATAGTTTGAAAAGTCCCTTTTCATCTGTTTAAGATGGATCTGATATGTTGTTCAAGGAAGCAGTTTGATTACTGTGTAGGAGAACCTCATCTTCCCCCAGCTGTCACTAGATTACACTACAATGTCTGTTGATCTGGCTTTCAATCTCGGTCCGCATAACGTAAGCTCATCTATTTGTGCGTCCACAAAAAGCAAAAGACGGGATTTGGAGGGATGTTGTGCGGATGCTGTACTTTTGATTTGTCTTCTCCTCTCCTGTCCTCACTCTCCTTGCATGTCTTTGTGCTGGAAAAGTCCCTTATGGATCTCTGTTGAACTCATTATCAAGCAGCGTTACAATGGACCGATTCTACTAGAAACCCACACTTTGCCAACTGAATAGGCGTCTACACGTGCCTGATGCTGCGTCAACACCTGTGAACAGACTTCCGTTATTATCAGGAGACGTCAGTGACCCATAATACGGACCAACGTCAGACGTAGACTCGTCCATCACTGCTCCATCCTTTCTATGGATTTCAAATCAACAGTCTCACATTAGTTTGTTGCATAGCTGAAAAACATGAACGCACTAAACTATTTTTGTAAGGCAGCATGATTATGGTTTAGTGGACTTATTCTTCACAATAGATTGATAAAAAGATGCAACACTGTTTAAAACAAGCTGCACTATCCTTGCTGACCTTCACCACCGCGCACCCACTACTGTTTGGACCCCAGAAAACCTTCAGATGTATCCAAATATAGATACATCCATCAAGCGAAGGTCAAACTCCAGATGTCAGTAAACTATAAACCCGTACAAAGCCCAAGTCGTCCAAAAAGAAAGAAAATATTTAATCACACCGATACCGTGAAACTGCAAGTATATCAAAAGGTCCTAGCACTGTGTTCATACCGTACATCACTTGGACATGTGCATGGTTGTATCTGTGGAGGACCAGATAAAACCAATACAGGGGAAGCATTTTGAATTCTCTGACGGTGCTCTGCTTTGTTTCATTGCAGCCAGCAATTCCGGCTGGGCCACCGAGGGCTGTGTGCAGCGCACCAGCCCACATGAGTTATGTGGTAGGGCCAATGGCAAGACATTAGATTACTCATTTGGGTCAAAGCTATCCTTGCACAGAAGTCTTCAACAGGAAATAAATACCATTAACAATGGGGTTTTTTTTCTTCAAAAAACATGTGCAATGCTGGTGCAACAAAAGGATTCTGTTCCCACATCAACCCACTAAAAAGAAAAAAAAAAAAAAGATTTATTTTCAGATCACTATCATTAAAGAGATAAGTCAGCCTTTTGATTGTTACCTGGGAAACCATATGGCAGAATAAGAGTAGCTACAACGTTAGAAGGTCACTAATGCGGGACTGGACATTACGAAAGTATCAACTGTCATTATTTCACTCTAAAAGGAGATACTGCTCTTATACGTCAAGACATTTTGTTTATTAAACTTTGCCTTGATAATATCTGTGATGCCTCCGTATAACTCCTTCGCCTTAAAGCCAAATGGGATCTGGAATACCATCGTGCACCCATGTGATTACACCAACACACAAATGCAGGTTCTCACGAGTAGAGAAATACACCTGGGATTTTGTTTCTTAAAACAATTATATATACATTTACATACATTTTGTTTCATAAAACAAAATCTTCCTAGTAATGATGACCCTGTGCAAATTGCAAAACCACATATACAGTAATCCCACTTCCAGATTCACCGTACGGAATTGTCCTTATTGTGATCATAGTTTGGAGGTCACAGTTCACCAACAGTTACATTTAGCACAACATTCCAGTTTCTATACTGCGTCTATAGTGAAGGGGGGTGTCATCACAAATACTGCCGCTCTGCATTTGAACTCAAATGACAAATTAACCCAGTGTCTCTACTTCCTTGGTGTGTTACCCCTGCACCGCCGTGCTGGCCATGAAACGGGGCTTTAAAAAGCAGAGCTGACAAGGATTAGCATCCAATTTTAACACCTGAAAGTAATCCTGCCCTCACACTGTCCATGCTAAGCCTGTGCTAGCCATGCTAATGGATGGGAAGCGGCTCCCCGGCGGCCTATTTTTTTTCCTCTGAATTGTTACCCAACAACTTGGCTCATGACAAACGCTATGAATGACAGGACACACACTTTCAGCCGAGGGCGAGCAGTAGATTAGATGATTGAGTCTTACAGTGGAATTGGAAAACTCAGATCATCTCTGTGGAGCTAAACAGCATGTGCATAAACCAAATACCAAAGGATGAACAATGAATGACTTTGGGTTAATAATTACCTGCTGGCCATAGTGTTATTCAATATGACCACCCCCTGATATATTTTATTCAAATTTATCTTGGGTGCATCTGTACCTGCATAGTCAACTTGAGTTTATTAGATATTGCAGTGGATACACTGGCTGCGTCCTACCAATACAGCTTGGAAGCGAGGATGTAGCCAGCTGGTCCGTTATCATCTAAATTATGACCTTCTGAGCAGTTCAGTTTGTACTATAACGGTAATGTTATGGATGCACTCATTACAACTGGTTAGATTGTTGCCTTTTGTTGATTATATCAGCCCCTTCAACTGATTAAAAATCCAAGCTATCGAGGTTAAATACAGATGTCTGACTTAGTGATCATAGGCCAATATTTAGCAGGCTTGTGTAGTTAGCAACGGGGACAGACATGTCATGCCGTCCAACCAACAATAAAATAATAATAATGAGACTCACACACACACACAAGTTTGAGCTAATGTGATTATTCCATGGCAGCCAACAGAAAACCTGGCATTGAGTTAATTTAGTAAATGCACCAGAATTAACAGGCGGAGAAGTTTGTGAAACATGGACATTAAAAGTGCAGAAGCTAGATATTGTAAACAAAAATGAGCTACACATGCTTCCCAGTGTTGTCTCAGAACGCTGTATCACGAGCTATCGGCGCTTACATAATCCAAGGTTGATTCAGTAAGAGTCACCATATGGTTGTGGTGATCAAACAGTTCCAAGTGGTCGTTAGGATGCCTGAACAACATTAAAGATACAAAATAATAATAGATATCATATGAAACAGATGGAGGCTTTTGTGTGCCAGCTGTAAAGCTGTAGGGATTCATCCCACTGGCCTCCCCCCGATGATGTCATCAATTAAAGGGACATGAAATTAAAACAATCACCAGTTATCGTTTCTCCAGGCTCAACCCAACTGAGGACCAGTAAGGTGGGTGGAAATGTGCGCATGATCCCACTGGTACAAATACACGATCCACACAAGAGCGAAAATTGCAATGTAGCGTGAGCGGATCACACAGCGCAGTCGTACAGTACCCTGAATGTGTGTGTGTGTCAGTGCATGTGTTTCAGGGAACACAATACAAAGAGAATTTATACAAGTGAGCCAGATGGGCACATAAGCCCTCCTGCACAATAAATCCAAATAATCCTTTACCATGAAAAGAAGGAAAGGGGGGGGGGGGGACTCAAACATATACACACCCACAAAAAGGTACACACGGTTCAATTAGCCTCGCCATTGTCCGTCTGTAGTAGACATTCAGTGGCTGTGGCCTCTTCCTAAGAATAACATGCAAGTCACCAGAATACATGCACTTAAAATAGCATGGCAGCTTATGACATTTGAACCTCCCAAAGACACAAACGCTTGCCGGTGGCTGAGGCACTGCAGGACAAGGACACGGAGGGGGATTACCCTGAATAACAGCAAAATGAGAAACGGCAGAGAAATATAATAAAATCATCTTACCTTCCATCATGGTTGCAGATTTGCATTCCTCTATCTCCAAAGAGCCTGAAATTGAAGTAGGAGGCGTGGGGAGGGGGTGAAGACAAGGCACCCTGGTTACCAGAGCGATAGAATAGAAATGATGGGCAGCAGAGCTGCCGTGTGCATGTGGCTAACGCCCTAGCTAACTGTGAGCCTCTGACACCCCCAGACGTCGCCTGTCAACTAGCAACTAGCCCAGAAATGGGAGACACAGAGAGAGAGAGAGAGAGAGAGACACAGAGAGAGAGAGAGAGAGAGAGAGAGAGAGAAAAAAAGGAGAGAGGAGGGGCCTGGCTGGGCAAGCTGCTGATCAGAGCTGGCACTTAGGCCGTGGATGCTGGTGCTGCAGCTCTAACCTACACATTCAGTGGAGGATGCTGAGAAGCTCCCACAGCTAACTTGAAAAAAAAAAAAAAAAAAAAAAAAGGCATGGTAGAGCTAGAGGGAGTGAGGCAGAGAGACTGGGGGTTTTGTGTGCTTGTATTTGTTTGGCAGGGGGAGGTGGTAGTTTCGAGGAGAGGCGGAGTTAGTGTGCTGAGGTCAGAGATTGTCTCAGCCAATCCCTGCAGCTCTTCGTGGTGACGTACAGCTTACAGCTTGATTCCCCTTACACCATGGCTATCTCTACAACGCTACATTAAAAACCGCTCTTGCTTGACAAACACGTGTGCGCATAAACTAAATACTTTTTTTTTTTTTTGCACATCCAAGTAGTAAGAGGCCCAGACAAGGCCACCGGACATGTACAGAGGATAGACGCATCTACTAAACAACCATACAACACGGCACCCCTCCATGGCACCCTACCTTGTATGCGTGCAGCGTTAGTCGAGCCTGCTCAGCGGTGAATGACATTACGTATTTGCTCGAGGAGAAAGTAGCGTGAACGTGTGAGCCAGGCGACAACCCATGCTGAGGACAGCCACAGCCACAGCACAGAATGTCTCGCCGCGAACCCTCCCTGCAGTGACTGTTTCTGTAGCAGCTGTTTGTGTGCGGCTGTCTGTGTTTCGCCCTTCCCTGGAATAAGGTGTGGTCTCTCGCTCCGTCGCTGCGCTCTTGACAGTGTGTTTCCCCCTTTTTCTCTGCCCCTTCCCACTGCCAGGATCGATCAGCGTGACGTCATGGCGGGCAGGAAGGGCCGCTGACAGACCAGCCTGCGCAGAGCCGTGTGCGCGTGCGCGTGTTGATTCATTTCCTACGAGGCGCAGAGAGGGAAGGACGGAATGTTTATGTAACGAAGCTGGAGAGCAGAGGAGACTGACAATTAGGCGGACCTACAAAACCTCAACAACAACAAGTGACCATTTTCATTTTATCTTAATATAAGATCGTCATTTATTTGAAGTAATGAATATTTATTTTATGTGTTGATAACATACATTTACTCGTATCAAAATACAATATTTTGTTTTGCAAGGTTAGGTGGAGATCATGATATGCACGTTTAAAAAAATATAAAAACTAAACGTTAACTATCATCAAATGAATGTTCCCATGGAAGCCCAGCATTCAGCATCTGCAGTCATGCTTTAAGAAAAGCCAGCTGGGTGATTCTCCATCCTCAATTAATCCTACCAGTTATGCTCAAGACCATGTGATGGCGACTTCTTCCATCCAAATCTCATCCAAGTTTTTCTCATTCATCGGTTCTTCTGTTTTCAAGTGCCAATTTCTTTTCAGATTTCTTTGTTTTGTCAAGCTACCTCTCCGTGACTCATTCTGTCACTTGCCTCCTCCCTCCTTTCAGCCCTCAGTGTTTCCTTGCCCAGCACTTGGGGTTTAGCACCCAGCAGATGCTCCCTAAAGAGAGGCTAGCCCACCCGCCCACCCTGCCTGCTGCTTTAACTCCCGTCCCCTTTGTCCATGACTGCCCCCCGTCACTCCAGAACGGTGTCTTGTGACTTCTCAAACTCTCCCCTTTTGGATTATTTTGTCCCCTTAACTAACAAGTCTTGTTTGTTCCCTCCGCATCTCTATTTAACACTTTTCCTTCCCTATATTCTTCTACATCATTGGCTGTTAGACAACACGCATCTGCTCCTGCACTGGCATCTGGTGTTCACTAAGAATCAGAAAAGATATTTACCATTGTACTGCTCTCAAGTTAATATATTGGAGACATTTGCTCAGTGCACTGTGATACCATCAATATACGGTACTGGGCATGAGTCAGATCTGGTCTGTGGCAACTTGGCTGATATTTGACCATCTGTATATTGATTCTGCTGCTGACAGATGCTGCCATGCCACATGATGCCAGCTAGTGTAGAATAAAGGGGGAGGCTGGGAGGAGGATTTGCTATATAAAGCCTAATGCCCTATAAGCTCCAGTTTGGAGCTCCCTAAATAAATACACACTTATGTAGTTTACTATGCTAAGGATTGGGACAGTTAGACCCTCACCCTCACTACAATGCTGTGGGTAAGAGGGCATTTTCTACATGCAAGAGCGAGAGAGAGAGATACGACCACGTTACTCCATCCAATGATATTCAAAAATACTACAAAATAAATTTGAAAGCGCCTTAAAATGCAAAAAAAGATTGTTTAAGGGGGAAAAATGAACATATAGCTTTAGGATAGATATGATTTAGCTTTATACCAGCTATATAATTTATACTTTAGAAAACAGATTAAAAAAAATACCTAAATGATGCTTAAAAAGATTCAGGGAATAATTTCTGAATTATTAAGCTTTCAACATACAAACCTAAAGTTAACATCTGAGAAACATAAGGTTATCAGTAAATCTTGTTACACCTAGTTTGTGAAAGTCCAAAAGAATAAATGGTCAAATTTTTCCTGGGCACTATCAAATATCAGTAAGGTCAACAGATTATTGAATGTTATATGCTGCTTGTAATGTATGCAGCCAAAAGTACACAAACTTACTTCTACTAAAAGTCCATACACAAAAAGAATAAACCCAGAGAAAAGTGACCTACATCTCTTTATTTTTGACAATATACGTTCTCATTCCCAAGGAGTTACAATACTGTGCTGACTTGTCAAGAGCTATCTGCATGTACCTCTACTGATTGGGTTGATACGTTTCCCAACAATAACTCCAAAATGACATGCTGTTGGCGCCATCTACTGTACTGTTTAACACAATGTACTTTTAACTGCTGCAAGGTGAAACTCCCATTCCTCCTCCCTCTTTGGTCCATTTATCCTCTACACAGTATCCTTTTCAACAGCAGTGTTGGAAAAATTAAGGTACACTGTCACAAGCATGGGCGGGATCACATAGACACAAACTCATAGTCATGCTCATTGTTCTCTCAGCCTGGACTCAGTGAAACACTCTCTCCTAAAAGCAGCGCAGTCTCCCTGGCATTTAGACTGACACTTGGTACCCTGATAATCTATCAAATTGTTCTCTGTTCCTTCCCATTCCACCTCTCTCGTTCCCCTTCTCCCACCCTGCTCATGCCTTTCGCCTATGGGCTGCAGTGTTGCTCCATGCTGGTAATTCTCCCGCAATGTTTCCCTGCAGCTGTTTGCAGGTCCAGATCACCGGCAGAAAAGAACTGCAACACAAACGCAAATGGGTCATCACTCTGCCATTGTGTCAATGCAGCCATACTGCAGATATTACCTGGCAAATGGAGAACCACTGGGAGTGGAGGATGAGGTACGGATGCCACTACATTTATGGAATGCATCCGTTGTTCCTTCCACAGTTTCTGTGCCTTTGCACCAGTTTCCACTTACTTTCTATTGATCAATAGACAAATTTGCCAAATAAAAAGAATGAACGCTAATTGTGCCACATGAGAGGGGCGCGGTGGTGAGCACCCAGCGGCCTTTCTGTGGGGAGTTTGCATGCTCTCCCCCGTGTCTGCGTGGGTTCTCTCCGGGATCGCCGGCTTCCTCCCACAGTCCAAAGACGTGCTCTGGGGGTTAATTGGTCATTCTACATTTCCTGTAGCGGTGCGAACGTGAGAGTGAGTGATTGTTGTCTCCATGTCAGTCCTGTGATTGATTCCCCACCAACTCACGGTGTACCCCGTCTCCTGCGTGATGTTTTCTGAATATATAAGTATTAGATTAAAATATCAAACCCTCAAAATTCCCATGGTGAAAATTGTTGCCGTTTTAGAAAAACAACATGTCATTGACTTATGCACCTTTTTTTTTATTGATGAATTGTTTTATTTGTCAACTAAACCCTCACATAGGACTCCTTACCTTGAGCTTTACGGACAGTGAAGGAGTTTTACTGGCATCACGGCACTGAGTAGACATTCAGCTCTATATTGGGACGTCCCTCGTCTCACGTTGCAGTTGTCACGTCTCGCGTCCAAGCACTTCATGCCGATTTCCTGCACAATGGTGAAGCAACGTCTCGGCAAACCCCACCCGGCTCCCATTGTCACCACCCCCAAAGTGCCTTGATGAGGGACGCTGATTAAGCAGCAGTCATTAAATGAAGACAAACAGCCACCAACAGAAAAGGCCGGCAGTGAGTCTAACTAATAGCAAGTCACTCTCCGCCCGGCGGCGGGGGAATTCATGCAGGGCGATAAGGAGTGGTGGTGGCAGGGTGCCATGTGGAGAGCCTACGTGCCATCCAGCCACTCATTATACTCAGTTAGTATTGCCGGGCAGTCACACTGCTCTACAACGCACTACGCACTACAAGCATCAAGGTTCTCTGTAAATAGCAAACACTTCCTAATTATTGCAGCTGAGGAGGCTGGCTGCCTGCTTGGAGGTGGATTTGGATTTGCTTGGACTCCACTGGGTGGATTATTATGATTCAAAGCTTTATGTTGTAGTGAGACTTGCAACCAGCCATCCCCAACTTTAGACGACCAACTTACAGAGACTTGAAATAATAGGACTACATTCACATGTCCTTCTTTGTCCCTGTCGTGTAGCACCCATTAAGCAACAAATACAGTCGAGCTGAACTCATCGCTGACCCCGACCCCGGTCCGAAGGCCAACCCTGCACAAAAAAACAAACAAAAACAAAACCAGTTCCTTCAGGGGATGGAAAAGATGAGCTCATCCCTCCAATACTGGGCCGGTCTGGTTTGTGGTCTCCCTAATGATCTCCAGGATGTCATCACGACCAAAAAGTCCCTCTTACTCACATCAATTACCATTTCCACACAGGTCCAAGCCTAAATAAACGGAGCCCTAACCTTCTATACAATCAGCTTAGCTCTATAAACAGTGGAAGTTTAAATTAGGCCATTCCCAAGAGTACCGGCTTTGGCTGGGACAGCGGGGCTGATACGATGGAGCCAAATGAACTCACTGCAGGGAGTTTCAAAGGACTATTCTAAAGACAACACAAATAGCACAGGCGTGAGATCGACAGTGCCGAGTGGCTTCTGGGGATAATTCTAACACAGCTTTTCAATGTGAGGAAATGTTTATTGTGATATTATATTTGGGGAGGAAGGTTTGACTCTGTTTATCTGGTAAACACCATAAAGAATAGATTCAACTCAACGACATCTCTGCTTAAAGCTAAGATGGGAACAGAAAACCTCCTGGGGGAGTTTGTTTTGGAAAATAAAGGAGAATGACTTGCTTAAACTTGCTAACTCGTGGTTGGCTGGACACCCACGAGAATGTAGGTTGTGTACGTGTGTGTGTGTGTGTGTGTGTGTGTGTGTATGCTATGACGTGCCTGTAGGAGCCAGATAGGCCTCCCAATGACGCATGCAATACTGAACCCATAATTCACAAGGCATCTTAAAATAGTGGTGTGGATTTTTAAGATCTGCTCGGACAGCAGTGGGAACAATGAAGCTGCCGCTGACATAATGTAGAAGCTCCTGAGGCACATTCACGTCATGTTGTAGGAAGTGGAGGCTGTTCTACTGTGGTTCACAAAGTAATTGGTGATCAGGGTTTACTAGTTCCAGTTAGTTTTCAGGCCTCGAAACTAAATGTTGTGAATCCAAATAAGGGCAGGTGCAATTTGTAGACACACCACTCTCACTGAGTCATGAGAGTAAAGGACCAGCAACAGGAAACCTTCTGAGGCAGCAAAAAAATATGGGAAAGGGTTTATGCATAAATGAGTGTAATGTGTGGAAGTTAAAGGCTAATCATTGAAGTAGACACAGAATATCCAAATACTACCACAGTAGCCCCAAAATAATGAATTAATACACTAGTGCCTCTGAACAAATTATTAATATTTTTATTAGCGTACTTCTTTATTTAGCATTATAATTAAATGCGTTTAATTAAGTTTCAACTTTTTTCAGAAAAGTCAGAAAATGACACTGCAAATATAACAACTAACACCCCAGAACACGGGTTGTCGTTTCATGCAAATTACAGTCTAAAAGTCTAAAAACTATTAACAGAACAAGAAAATTGCCGCATTTGAAACAGGGAAAGCATTACCCCGAGGTTATCACATCCAGATGCACTGGCGTGTGTTATAGCAATAGCTTTTTTCCTCTGCTACATTGCAGTATGTATTGCAGTCTATGTGTACATACACATGTATAGACTGCAACTGTGGCCTCCTGGTCTGCGCTACTTTGAGGCCTACTAAGAGAATCCACTTGGGAGTAGGTGTACGTTAGGGCAGGCCCACATATGTACACACACAAAATATTGGAGCTGGCTCATCAAAGACCTTGCGGACTTGCCGGAGCTGACTCTTTTGCCCAATGCAGTAAATAATATACAAATATACGTCCTACCGCAAACTGATAGCAATGTGCCGGTACATTCACATCCGAGTAGAAGCACTTCTACCCATAATGCACAACAGTTCTGTGTGCAGCGTTGTAAAAAAGCATGCCTTGCCTTCCCCTGACAGAAAGCTGCGGACACCCACGTACATGCTGCTCCCAGAAATCCCTAACACACCTCCAGTAAACTCTCTGCCTTCAAATCATCACATTATTAATGCCGACAGACACAAAAATATCACATACACATATCATATACAGCACCTTCATTCTTTTTTTTTTACTTTTGCAAACTACATTTTATTTTCCTTTCACACTTACCTCAAAGTGAAAACTAAAATATTGATACACTGATGAAGGGAATCCAGGTCCCACGATGTTCTGCCGTGTTCCTTGTGGACCTTTAGCTAGTTATATCTATTTGTGACCTGCAACAGAAAAAAAACAACATGATCAGACTAAACCCCTAAACATGTATCATCTGACCACGCCATAAAGGTACCAGGAACCGATTGAGAAGTACACCTTAAAAGTGATTGACTGGTATGGAGTTTGGTATAGAGTTTTAGCAGTCAGCTTTCTCTGCTCTCAACTATTACGCAACACATCTAATGACTGAGAAGAAAAGCAGTTAAATGCTACTCTGAATGCCTATGAGATTCTGTTTTCTTCACACGACCAGATACCCGGCCAACTCGATACTTGAACAAGTTCACATAGTTTATAGTTCAGTTATTAACATAAAAAAAACTCTGACTTAAAAACATAAAATGGTTGGCTGGCTACATTTTTGTTTTCCTGATGATGCAGACAGCCCTTAATGACGGATACACCTCCACGTCAGCACATGCAAGGCTTCCCCCATGAACAATCCAAGTCAAAACAAGCAGCATACATGACTCATCCCGTCTCCAACAGCATGAATAACACGCAAGGGGGCTGAGGATAGGTTTGTATTTGCTCAAACATTCAGGGGAGATTTGATTATGTTGTTGTTAGCTAAATGTTAAAGCTAAAATGTGTGTTATATTCACTAATATCTTTTCACTAACGAAGCATCCATTTTTAAATGTTTCTACATTTTACTTTAAGGTGACTTGGCAGTTGATATACCAACACTGTTGCAAATTAAAGTTATTTTCATCACCTCATCTAAGTAATCGTTTCAGTCCTGATTACATATGGTCTTTTCGCAATATGTTGCCAAAACACTCAAACACAGGCCTGATAACATACTATTTATACCTGGGTACCTTGAGTGCAGTAATAGTAGCATACATTTAAGTGAGTACCTACTCTATTTAGGCTATAATCTTTAGAAACATTTGAAATCAGTTTTTATGTGAAAGGGCATCTTTGTCTGTTACAAGACGTCGCCGGCATGTGACTGTGGCAATATTATGCCATAGGGAAATGCCTTGAGAGTGTTTCTCAGTATTCTTCTCAACCACAGTTGCCATGGCAACCTGTTTGCAACTTGGCCATCCCTGTGATAGGATGTGAGAGGAAAAACACTGTCACAATCCCACCTCACTGCCTCTTCTGTCTGCTATCTTCTCTCTCTCTCTCTCTCTCTCTCTCTTACAGCCTCACTCTGCACATGTATGTTGTGCTTTTGCCCGGACGTTCCGCCGGAGAATGAGGAGGCAGGTTACCGATACCTGAGGCGATGTGCAGACAGGTATTCTGGAACACTAAATTGCCAGCTGTTGCAGACAGACAGGGTACAACACACAAGCACACTTTTATCCTCATGACATCCTAAATAATTTCAGAAATGAAATCCCAACAACAATTTTTCCTTGTACAATCAAAACTCTGCTGGCAACTTTTTCATCTGATTAAAAAGTGCTTCAGAGCAACTAAATGGAAAAAGAATGTCCTGAGGTTTGAAATGTGTTGGTCTAGGTTGCATATTGCAATTCAGCATTCTGTTGTTCTACTTTATTGGTTATAAATACTTTCAAAAACCAACACATGATTTGTGTTCTCAAACAAGATCACCCTGGTTCAGGCTGTGTAGCTGTCCTATGTGGTTTAAAAAATGAAAAGGTTGTTAATTACAGGAGATTATGAGAACAAGTAAAAGACACATGCACGTGTGGCATCACAAGTCAGCACGCAAGTCAAAGGATGGTTCTCATAAGCCGCAGACCTTTATGGTTTGGGAAGGGTGCGTGAATGCAACAAATGACTTCTAGAGTTAGAGCATTGCCAGCAAAGGGCTTCGTGACACAGCTGTGGAAGAAGCAGTAAAAATGGAAACCACTGCTTTCGCAAACAAAGATGAGGCCATGGTTCTTTAATTAAACAGCCTGTCAATGGTGTTTCTCTGCACTGTCAGCCTTTTCATCACCTATCCTGTAATTGCCGAAAAAAGCCACAAATACCCATCACAAGACAGATTTACTTGATGCAGCCTATGTGAAAAAAGGCGCGTCATGTTGTCCAAAACCTATAGACCACTGCACGTGTTACTCATTACCACATGCGTTCTCGTTATAAAAGTGAATAGTAATATTTTTAGTGACAAAAGTATCTGTCTCCTGAGACCGCTTAATAACTCCTTATGCAAATTTAAAAAGTTGGCAAGTTTGTCATTTCTAATACTGTATTCCTCCGAGAGCAGCAGCAGAACTATTTGACCCAGCTGGCCGTAACAGTTGGCTAAAAAAGCCCAATGACGCACAAGCTGGAGCCGCGTAATGTGCATTCAAAGAGAGAGTGAATAACCATTGTGTCAAAAAGTAATGAAAGATGTTATGCTAAGCCTACACCGATAGCAATTGGATACTTGAATTGATTGAACTAGGCTTGTGTGATTTCTCACTTTTCTTTGGATTTCACAATTTAAACCCTAAAGTTAGAAAATCTGTGCAAGGTGTCTCCTTATGAAGGTTGATTCAGGACCTTCCTTAGTTTGCATGCCTAACAACTTGACAATCACAATCTCTCAAGCTAACCATGTTCTTTGCTTGACTGAAAATGTCCCAAATCTGTGTAATACATGGGAGGAGTTAACTCCTGTCCCTATCCATGAGTAGTGGGAAAGGCTTTGCTCTGTTTTTAGTTTCACTGGGTAACTTAGACATCCCCGTGGACCTACATGCCTCTGCAAAGGAGCGACAGGGGAGGCCACCCGTCCCATATAGCAGTCTCTCCTCCCTCTGTCTACGTCTTCCGTCCTTCTACTTTCGTCACATGCACGCAAGTAGTTTCATCCAATTAAATCCTTTGCTCTTACAAGGTTATGTCAGGGGCAAGATGAGGAGAGACATAGAGTAGGACATAGAGATGGACGGAATATTTAGATATGGATTGAATGAATATGAATTTAGCAATGGATTGAAATTATAATTTAAAGTTGATTTTGTGTTGGCAGCATTCATTTAAACTTAACAGGTTATTAACGTTGAAATCCTGCTGTAAGTTGACTGCAGTAATTTAGACTGGGTTAGGAGGGAGAAAAATTAAGCAGAAACAGAAGCAATATTTTCATGCTTTACTTTAATGACTTAATAGAAAAATTCATTTTTGAACACAATATACAATAAAATACCAAACATTGTGTGAAACATTTAATAATCCATCCACTGGCAGACTTAAACATATTATTGACAGTAAAAATAAAAAAAAAAACATTTCTCATGCAGATAGTGCTAAATCTGGCTAACCATTTGGACACAACTAGGACCAAAAAAAGCTTGAACATAGATAAACATTGTTAATACTGACACATTTGAATTTCAAAACTGCTAACCAAGTTTGGTCAGAAAGACTTCACACATTAGCACAATCAGTTACGAACGATCATGTTTAGTAGTTAAATTCAGAACGATTCACGTCAGTGCCAGGCGTATTGTAGCATGCTACCAATACCGTCCCTGTGTTATCTACTTTCGCATGAAGTGCTTTAAGTGTAAAAAGTGTGCTTTGTGTTCATCCGTCAAACCTGTATCTATCTGGCCTCATATATCAGCAATCTGCATTCAAATGCTGGATGGAGAAGCTTAGGTTAACAAGCCTCTGAGAGAGAAAAGTCCATTTGTGAACTTAGATACCAAGCGTTGATAAGCTCCTGTGTTACTTTGCTAGCATGATGTAACCGATATCCAAGCCTATGCAGTTTAACATGTCATCTATGTTGCCTCTGGGTTACCAAATTGCTGCTGTCCAATGGAAATCTTGTAGCTTCAAAAAGTCTGTTAAACCAAAATAGTCTTCCATAAGATTTGTTTTCTCAAGGAAGCAAAATGTCTACATTCCTGGTCTTAAACTAAGACGTGTAAGCTGAAATGGACAGGAATGTGGGATATTAAATCAAGATTTCAAGGTGATGCCAATGTGAGATTATTTTTGGTTTAATATTCTTGCATAATAAGCTGAAAATTTCTTTGAAATTTAAAATAAAAAAGGCTGTTTTGGAGTTACAAGATTCTAATGTGACAACGAGGCCGCTCTTCAGCTGCTGCTCTGCTGGGCATTCAAAATATTGTGCGGATATATACTTAGATATATTTATTTTATATATATATATTGTTTTATATATATAAAGCAATATATATATTACATATATAAAAGACTCTAATCCAGAGCCTTCTATGCATTAGACACCACCACTTCCAGGTAATGTAAGTGCATATAAATTAAAATAGATTTTACACTGAGCCAGTACTTGTTATTTACACTTCAACTTAAGGTATAGAATAAATACACACTGTTATAAACAGCAAAAAGGACCAACTTGAGCTCCTAGCAACAAACAGTAGAGACAGTGGAGTGATGGGGGTAAGGCTGGATGACAAAGTCAACACATCCAAACGCGCACACCAATACAAAACCTCCCATACATACATACTGCACACCAACGATTGCCACTGAAGCATGCTGGAGTGAAATTAGATGAAGTACCTTTGAGTATATCAGTAAACCAATATGAAGAGATGTGATTATAGATGCAACTACAACATCCCTAAATAATAGTTGTGTAAATGAGAGGTCTGCACACCATTTTCCAAACCAGTAATAGATCTTATTTTGTTGGATTTAAAACCAGAGCACCTCATTTTTTCTCTTTTTTTCTGAAGCATACAGTGTGCCACGATGAATCCAGCAACTCCAGCAACCATTTCCTAATTACCCGACTGTCCTCGAAAACCGAATATGGTCGAGGCAGGGCGGAGAAAATGAAATTGACGTCAATGAGCTGAGGCGGCACTCGAGGGATTTTTTTTTTTTTTTGGTGAGGACAAAATAGTTGGCCTGATTGTTTTGAGATGGGTCGCCTAGGTGGACCCCAGAAGGGTTGTAAAACCGTGTGAATGGTGGTGCTGATGAGGGTCTGAGAGCGCCTTTGAGACCGGCATCTGTAAGAGAACCTTTAATCATCTGGCCTGATTGCAGAGGGGCAGTAGGGCTTTACATTCGACGGGTCCTGTGTCAGGACCTGTTCTATATAACAGGATTATTAAGACTGCAGCACACCAATGGGATAAAAATAGATTCAGCACTGGTGTGCATTTTTTTCTTGGCAGACTTCATCACAGATTTGGGCTGATCTTATATTTCTGCTGATTGTATCTGGTATACATTAGGTTATTAGGGTTTCAAATTGAATAACTTATTGTACAAGTATATACCGAATGTCTCACTAATTTTACACTAAATTCTAGATGGGACGCTGACCACACAGTAAGTCCAGGATTCCATATGCACAGTTGAGCATTTTGAAGTATAAGCCAAGTTTTACTGTGAATGGTAGGAAGCCTCGAAAAAAGGCTTCAGACCGTTGACCAATGAAAGGTGACGTATAAAGAGATGGAGTATGAAAGCATATGGTACATCTGGAACTGAAAGCAACATGTAACATGGAACATGAGGGAACATAAGCATTTCGAATTCTTATGTAAAACATTGTGCTTGAATAACAGATGTGACAAAATGTGCATATATAGCTGTTGTTTGTTTAGTTTTCTCTATTTAGATAAATTTGTCAAAGAGTTGTTTGTCGACATTGGTTTGGATTTCTCTATTGCCCAATACGTGGAAGACTGTTCTCTTTTTAACTTTTAAAAAGATTTTGCTCTTTCAAAAAAGAAAAAAAACAAACATTTTACAGACATACTAGAATGTTCAATAAATAAAAAACTATTATAAAGACAATAGTAAAAAAGGCACACGAAAGTCCTTTGACAAATGGTACAGAAAAAAAGTAAACACTTTCTCTTGCTATACAAATGTGTCCCCATCTGTAGGTCTTATCTATGCTACCTCTAGATCATATCGTATATGTAAAAAAGCCTTAAGGTACAAAACTTCTCTCAGTAGTGTCAATGTCCATTTAATGCCAGTCCAGAAAAGAAAAGTAACCATCTTCCAAACTGGCCAAAATCCTTCAAGTTCCACCCATAGTCTCGCCTGCCAAGACTAAAAGGTTCGCAGTATTATTTCCTGAGAACTCTGAAGCCGCCTCACCGAAACTGTCCGTCCGTGTCTAGCTTCTAACACCCAAGTGCAAGACGCCCCCGTGCGGGACCTAACTAAGCCCTTGCTTCTATTGGCTTGTTAAAAAGCACAGCTGCAAGAGGATCTACCCTCTTTTGCGAAAAACCTTCAAATCACAATGTGAGCGTGATGATGGAAGCCCTATGTGTCTGTGGGCGACGCCTCGTGCGTCACGATCTCTATTGCTGGCTCCATCATGCGACCTTCCGCGAGCTCCTGACCGTCTGCATAGTCCGGGGGAGGAGAGCGAGAATCTCCTAGACTGTCCTCCTCCTCTTCTAACTCTTCGTCGTCTTCGTCGTCTTCCTCCCTGTCGCCGTCTTTCTCCATCCCGTCCAAGTCCTCCTCCTCCAAGGTGAGCTCAAACTGAAACTTTTCCCCGCCCCCCTGCCCTCCAGTCCCTCCACCGTGTCCGTGAGTGCACTGGTCAAAGAAGGGCGGGGAAGGACTCTGGGGGATCATGCTTTGGTACCAGTTCCTGTTGTCCTCCAGCGTGTCCAAAATGTCCTGAGCGTCAGGGTGAACCAGATCGGCCCACGTCTCCCACAGAGGATGCACAATGTAGTCGATGAAACCCACCTGCAAATAAGTAAGGAGCAAACTTAGAACTGTAAATTATTAATATAATCATCCCCGTATTTCTTTCAATGCCCTTTTTTGCATACCTGGCTCTTCTCAACTGATGCTGTGTGTTTATCACACATAGGGCTGATCTCCATTCCCCTCTCCCTCTCTCTGTCTCCCTGGTGGAAGAATTCGTCCATTATTCGGTCAGTCCACTGACGATACAGCTCCAGGGATTTGGTAGGGTTACTCAGGTCAGCACAGTGCACCATGTTACGCAGCACCTACCAATAAGAGGGAACAAATTCATGGCATGCTAACACGTGTCATTTTCAGTTTCCCCCAGAAATCTTTAAATGCATCAGTGTTTATTTACAGGTGATAAGGGACAATTGGCTAATGACAAAAACAGTTTAATTTTAAATAATTTTAGAAAGACCTTTGTTGATTGGAAACACATTCTATCCTAATACACAAAAGTTAAAAAAAAAAACATTAGAGGGGAAGGGCAGACAAAAAAGATGGAAGGAGTGAAAACAGGATTGACAGTGGGGAACAAAGGTCAGCTATGCAGGAGGCCAGCTAATGGCTATTACCTGAGTAACCTCTGCCAACACTGGCTATTGATCAGAGCTATTAAAAGCTGGGGAAAGAGAGTCGGAGGGCTTACAGTATGTTCAACCACAAACCAAGGGTGCATATCATATAAATACTGTATTGTTGATGCTATGTTTTATGGTTCTTTTTTAAATGATGTTGTTTTGCCAAAACCAACACCCACCTGTATCCTGTCGGTGTAATTGTCCAGCAGAAGCACTCCAGAGCTCGTCACTTTCTTGGTCTCCACCATGGTCTTCAGATCAGCCAGCAGGCTCATGTGTTTGCTCATGTCAGTGGCCAAAACCTGAATAGACAAACAGAAGAAAAAACCCATTCTAAGACTCAGGATGATTTGGACAGGTTGTGATTTAAATGAAGAAAACATAAAAGAGGAGCAAAGAATATGAGTCAGGATATCTTACCATGTCGATGGCCATCTTGCGAAGGGACTGCCGCTGCTTCTTAGTGAGGTTCTGGAAGATATCACAGTTGTCTTCCTGCAGTAGCTTAAATCCCACAGCTAAGTGATGGTTCTCCAGCACAGACTCGTCGTTGTACATCAACGCCAGCTCAGAGTCTGCAGAGGCAATAAAAAGAGATGTTTTAATAATTTATTCTTGGTCATGACTTTATTATTTTTTGGAAAGAGATCAAAAAGGCCAAAAATGGAATTACTAAACAGTACTAACCAACAGTTAAGTGGTGGTTTGACTTACTGGTATTGATTAAGAATTGGTTTGATACTCCAGGATGGTCAACATCATGGATAGCTGCAGCAAAGATAGCTGCTAAGATCTCAAGATCCGTAAAGACCGCCTGAGAGAGAGAGAGAGAGAGAGACAGAGAGCGAGAGAGAGAAAAAAAGTTATTCCATATGTTTTCCTCCTCAGCTGCTAGAACAGCGACGGGCATTTAAGGAAATAGGGAAAGTTCCTAGAGTAGGGGGGTGGTTCAATAGAAACAAGCATGTTGAGCTCTTCAGAGAATGAGTTTATAAAGTGACTTACATCCAGGGCTGGCGTGGAGAGCAGGATGTGCGTGGACTGGGCGACGTCGGCAGCATGCAGGCTGTTATGGTAGGCCACGTCTGAATGGTAGTGATCTTCCAATGTCATCATGTAGGCCACGAACGTATCCACTGGGATCTGAAATGTCTTTAACAGGTCTCGCTCCTGGGAAAAAAAAATATATATATATATATTTAATGAGCATCATGCGTGCATCATTTTTGATGAAACATTTGAATAAGTGAAGAACAACACGGAATCCCAGTCGCTTCACACCTGGAAGATGGCATACATGATGCAGGTAAGAGGCCGGCTGTGGGAGTACTCCGAAACAGTGAAGATGTTCAGACCCCACTTGTTGAGGTCCTCCAGCTCCTTGGACAGCAGCTCCTCCTTGTCGGTTTTGACACCGAAGCGGGAGATGCTGCTGCCGGAGAGCGAGGGCCCATGGGAGACCTTCTTGACTCCACTGATCTGCGTCATCAGCTGCTGCTTCTTCTTCTCCCGCGTCTTGGATGTCGGCGACGGGATCTCCACCTCATTCTGTTTGTCTGAGGAAGGGGATAAAAATGTTTTTTTTAAATTACGTTGCTATCAGGAAGAAGCGGTTAACATTTTTGTTGGAAGTCATGTGGTACGTGTATGCCAAGAGAATGCCATTCAAAAAGCTGCCGCATCTTTCACAGCTTCATGAAATCACTGAGTGCATGGCGTTTATTACATGTATAATTGTGTTTCAGACACACAATTGTTCTGGACACAAATGAAATCAGTAAGAAGTCCAGCAATACATAGCAAACTATCAGGTAGCATTCCAATCCAAAAGAGGTTAGAATACAGATGATCTAAAAATATGGCTGAAATGGCATGTTTCTTCTGAAAGGGAACCCGGACTATGTGCTTGCTGCAATCCCAGAGGAACTGAATGAAATCCTGCAGAGACTGGCCATCGGCACAAATGGGATCTGCGCACTCATCTATCATGCCTTGACTGAGCTCATCGTTGGCCTATCAGCCTTCCCCTGTGGAGGGTTATTCAATTACCAGCTGTAATTCAAATAATCACTTTCACGCTCACGCACTCCCCCCTCATTCACTGTTTTCTCTGCTTTTCTGTCGCTGTCTCTTTCTCTCCTCAGTCCTCGAGGAGCAGTTGAGAATGCGGAATTAAGCGCTCTCAGACATGTGCTGTGTGGAAAACAAGAAGTATATATTGCCCCCTAATTTATTACAATCCATCATTACCACCACTGTTGTATCTGTGTGTTTTTGACCTGTCAACCAGTCAAGTCTACATTTTGGAAATGAGAGGACCCCATATGGGGCCCAAGCAAGCCAGAACTAGGTCAGAACCATACCATAATATTGATATATTTTGTCAACAGTAACACTGATAACAGTAACACTGATTGTTACACATTACAGCACGTACATGGGTTTGATATGACTGATACTAGTTTGTAGCACAGTTAACATGATCCTGTCATTAATGTTTTGCCAAATCAGGTATCTCAGCACTTTTTCTTTTTATCTCGCATTTTGATACTTTCATTTCTTCTCTTTGAACTCACTAATTTACGAAAAATATAAGTAATAAGTATAAAAATAAAAATAATAAGTATAAATCCATTCTCTGTCCTGCAAGTCTATCCCCTCCCACATTTATTTGGATTTATTTTCCATCCTCTTCCATGTGCCCTTCTGTGAGAGACGCAGGTGCAGTAGGGAGGGTGGGGGTTGATTGGGGAACCATTTTTTTCCTCTCAGTGTATTGCTCCTGGCCTAAAAAAGGGAATTATGACATAATAACTTGCTAGGACAGCTGTGCTGGGGGAAAGGCACATGTCAATAGCCAGCATTCTGTTGGTCAAAAATCCTCAAAGGAAAAGACAGAAAACCTGGTCTGAAATCGCCCAATGAGAAATTATGGGATCTTTATTTATCTAGGGAATAATCCGGGTTCCATTGTCCCAATGTTATCAATCAACGGTCTGGCTTCCCATCAGCTGAAAATAAAAAACCCAGAGAGTCTACAAGAATAAACTGATTTGTGATTTGCAGTGGATCTAGGATTGACCTCTGCAGAACCAGCAGCACAGAGTTCCTCTGAGCGTGAGTGGATCCGTTTTTGACAGTAATCTTAATAGATAGAAGGATTAAACAGAACACTGCTCAGCTGAGGCCAAAGTAGGCCAGCCGTGCTGTGTGCCACCCCCCCACCCTCTCCCCAACTCCTCATTAATGTTCACAGGTTATTCCTGATTTCTCTATCAAAGCGATAGTCATCTCTGTCGGGACTCATGGGGCAGCGAGATGGTGAGGGAGCGGTGGAGGAATCTTCGAGGTGTCCCTGCTGACAAAGCTGTATTAAGCCAGATGTGAGTCACCAAATCTGTCGATATCATCCCACTGCCCGCAAAGGGGGTTCCTCTGTGTTCCTCTATTTTCTTCCTCACTGCAGTCAGCAACTCCCTCGTTTGCTTCTTCTGTCTTTATGCAACCCTCCTCCTGCACTGAAGGCGGTAAGGGATCCGCCAACAATCTTACATTCGATCAGGATGCCAATCGATTGGTCTATAAATACTCCTTAATACCTCTAAGTGCTTCATGTCGGCCCTCTAGTATCCGTTGTTTTTCAATCTATATTATATTATGTTTACCCATCGCCACCCAGTCTCAGATCTAGAATGTGTAACTCATGCCGACAACATCCAGTTCCAGTGCACCTACTCGCATTCTGGCCAGCAAGCTCAAAAGTTTCACTTTACAGTATTCAAACAATTTAAAGACCCTTTTCTATATTTTTTACTTCAATTTGATGCTCATTTTGAGCCGAATGCCACAAAGATCTGACATGGCGCAGTGTTTTATGGTACGCCCCCACAGATAAGCCTGCAAGAACAACTTGCACAGCAACATCATGTGCTGAACCGCCATTGCAGCAAAACAGAAAAGGGAGAATCTGTGTGAGCCACTAAATATTATATGTTTATGTGTTTCATTCATTTCTTGGATTACTTTATAGCCTGTGGTTAAGTGTGGGTTATTAAAACCAAATTGGTGGAATCATCAGTGAGACTTTCAGTGTTCACACGACTTTCATTTACCTAGAAAGGTGTTGGAGATGAATTCAGAAACCTGATTCCCAGATCGACTCATCTCAGATAGGTGCGTCAACTCCCGATTTAACATTCTCTTGAACTGCAACATAAAAAGAGGAAGGGGGGGGGGGGAGAAAAGATGTCGTCAGTTTTCACTGAGGGAAGACCTGGAAGAAATGATGGCAAAAGATTTAGTGGATTTTTTGATTTGGCGTAAGTGTGCAAAAAACAATGATGTCAACAGGAAAATTTGCTCATTGCTCCCAACATTCTATCTTTTTTTAACAACATAGGACAATTTTCAAGTAGTTTGAATCAATAGGAACCGTTTTACTTCTTCGAGACTCGTGTATAGGGCATGGAGACCCGGGCACTGCAGCAGCAGCTGTTTACGACAGACTGATGCATGCGCGTGCACACACACAGACACACAAAGCTCTGCAGAGGGCTCAAGATGGAGCCTGAGCACCAAAATACTGTTCTTTCAGAACAGCCTCATCATGGTCGAGAGAACCTTTAGCGATTAGGGTATTTTAAATGTTCAATTTCTATGAAACTGACCCTGAATGCAACAGACATAAAGCACATACAGCGTGGTACAATGAAATGGGTGCATTATCCCGACAAGCTACGTAGCTAAGCGCCACACACCTTAATATAACCCCAAGACACCGACAGCAGGTAATTTGCTTCAGGCATTTTGGAACCCTTTCTCTCGTTCCTACACAAAGCCAGAACTGTAATCCAATGGGGAAAAAAACGGTGCGAACGGTATTCTCTCAGCGTCAAAAAGGACAAAAGATCCCTTCTTCTTTTCTCTTGTGATTCCCCTCTCAGCAGCTAAAAGAGCAGCTTGAAGATGGCTCACTCTCCCTCTCGGCACGCAGAAAAGGGCCGGCCCTGAGTCTCCATGCTTAAGGATGCATGTAAGGATAGATGGATAGAAAGATGCAGGGAAAAATAAGCACTGTAGACAGGCTAGAAGAGGAGGAGATCCATAAGGCTCGGCGGTACAACTGGAGCAGAAGCAGCTGGAGCTGGGAACTCTCCGTGCACGGATGAATTATTGAGGAGTGAGGAAGGGAGGAGGGGAGAGTGACAACGATGGAGACAGGAGCAGAAGGAGGAGGGAGTGAGGCATCGATGTTCATCTGACTGCAGGGGGGTTCCTCCACTGCTTTGCTGCTCTCACTGCTGTAGCGCTCACTCCCCCCTCCTAACCGGCTTCTCTCTTCCTCAATTTTTGGTTCGCTCCCTCTCCTGTCTCTCTTTCCTCTGCTGTAGTCTGCCGGCCCCAGCAACACGCTCTATTCAGAACACATGATTTGACAGAAAGTAGGGAGACGGGGATAGCACTGATTACAGCTCGGCATATACATGAGGATGGGGAGGGATGTTTGACCGATGACATATAATACAGATATACACATATACGTATATATGTATGTATAAATATATATGTATATGCATACAAATAATATCCATACTTTCAGAACAATTCCTCTCTGTTGTTTAGCTTTACAACCAAGGAATGTGAAAAACCATTGTCTCCCAGGCCCTGACATTCCCTCTCAAGGGCATTTTTTTTTTGTGAAGGAATTTCATGTAGCCATAGCTATGCACTCCCTCTACAGTAAAATGATAAAGGTGGATAGATGGAAGGGGGAACGTTTTAGTGTTTAATGCTTTTCACCATCGTCTCTAATATCATCCGCCCCCTCTGTACTTCCCAAACGCTGCAACCATTGTCGAGAACTCATAAGTTCATTATCTGCATCCCATAATAATAATAAATGTTATCAGGGTGTCTGTGGATGCTATTGTTAACAACCCAGGCAGAATGTAAAGGAGGAAAAAGAAAAGAGATATGCATAATATAATATATAATCTTTCCCTAATTTAGGTAACAACAGCTCATGGTTTCCTCTGCATAAGCCAATTAAAGGAACACCCCAACACCATGGCAACAGCATCGGGCAGCCGGGGCTGTTTTGAAAGGAGAAGGAGGGATGAAAAGGGAGGAGAGGCTTCCCCTTTCCCTTCTCAGGCAGTCATGTGGTGTAGTTGCTGATCTGTCACAAGGACGCACCACACACATCGCCTGCTCGCATCCAGCCCCCCCTCCTCCTCTGCACTCCATCTCTCCACCACTTACATGTCAGTTTCTCTCTCAGCCGCCACTTGCAAACAAAGTCATCAATCTCTCTGTGTGTCTGCTTCACTGGCAGAATCGATGGGCTGTTCTTGGAGCATGTGTTGATTCCGCTGCAGTGCGCGAGGCTGCAGCCACCTGACTGGAATGCACTGTTACATAAGTACTAACGGCCAACTGCGATGGCGCCCTTTTTTCTTGTTTTTGTCGATTTTGTCACGACTTTTGATTGTGCCACTCCTCGGGGACGGCTGCAATGGATGGCTAATGAGAAAATATATCCATAGTTCATGTCGCTTTAGAGACAATCCATGGGAAATTGTAAACAGAAGTTCCCAGAGAACCTCTGAGTCAGATGTGTTTGTGTGCGTATGCACGTTCGGGGGGATGAGGGGGAGCTCAAAGCTTCCCTGCGAGGATCCCGGATTATCCTCCCACTGAAGGAAAGAACCAGAAGCAGGGAGGCGGGTTGCAGGAAATGAAAAAAAAAGAAACCGAGGAAGCAACTCTTTATGTAATAGCTCACTGAATAATATATAAAGAAACCCGAAATAATGGCGGGGGACGTCTCTCTGCAATGTGCTGAGGAGCTATGGTTCCCCAGAGGCTCAGAGAAATGCCCACACACACACACACACACACACACACACCAGCAGCAACCTACAAATGCTATTATCAAGATTTGAGCAGAGTTGATGCGGACTTGTCAGCTACATGTTTATCACTCTTCAGCCGCTATGTTTCTGTATGATTGTGTTATTGCTGTTGATGATTGGATTCAGTTTTTTCCTCTGGGTAAAAAATTAGACATTTTTTAATCTCATGCGATAGATTTTTCTTTTTTTCTTAGTCACCATTGTTGGTAATACTTTGAAATGAAAACACTCATCCACTAATTCTTTGCGTAAACAACTTCCATCCGTTTGAAGTTGTGCCTTTCAGCCACTAGTGGGCGCACTATGCTCTGTCTGCTGTAGCTCAGCCTGCTCAGAGAGCATTGACCTCTCAACCCTGCAGCAACAGAACTTCACTGATAAAGCTGATTAAATACAACTTTACTAACAAATGCAAACACATCTTAAGTAGGTCTTAACGAATGAGAGAACAAACCAAATTCACTACAAGGTTACAGCTATTTTACAGCAATTTATTATAAGTCAGATATCAATGCAATGGCAAACATACCTGTAACTATCAGGGAACCTACCTACGTATGGAGCGTACGTTAGATGAAGATACAAACAACTCCAGTGTTTCTCCTACCGTTATAACATCCCCCCACCCCAGTCCCGCCTCCCACCCCTCCTTGAAAAAAGTGGGAAACTTAAAAACAACAAAAAAAACATTAAAAAAAAAAAAGGTTTTTATTATTATACCACGCATGGCAGTTCCAAAAGTAGGTCTGTGTGGCGCTTGCAGCAGCGGAGCAAAGAGCAGCAGCGGACCGACTCCGGAAGTGTTTTCCCAACTACTACTGCCCCCCCCCGAAGCTGTAGACCGAGAGGAAACACTGAACTGAGAGATGTTCGGACAACCATCTGAATCGCTCACTCATGGAAATACTACTCATTACCTGGCTGTGGTCGGGTAACTAAAATCCAAGGTCTTTTCGCCTCCTTACAAACCTGGGATGAAATCAGCTTAATATGGTTCCAAAGAGAACAAAACAGCATGCCGCAGTTCTTCATTTCCACATTTCCCTTCAATCTCTAAAGGATACAAGTTCATGTAATTTCACCAACCAAAGTAGTAACTGGACAGAAATACAACCCTAAGATCCATCCAGGATCTGTACTGAATTAAAGTTTGATATTCATGGCAAAGGATGACAAGAGGTCTGTCTGTGTATTAAAATACAGGCACTAATCTTAATTCAGGGTCACATGCACATATATTCTCAAAAGAAGAATACAGGCACCTCTTGCAGAATAACAAAGTGAAAATACCACAGGCAAGAAGGGCTTAGCTTTTAACATGAATAACAGACTCTAAAAATCCTAAAACTCACTTTAAGCATCCGCGGCAGTGAAAAATGATTAAATTTACCTTTAAAGAACAACAAAAGGCATAAAGGAGCAACTGAAACGTTGTGTTTAGAATGGAAGTTTAGCACACACAACAAAGAATCCCACAGTCCATAAAGATACCAAAAAAAGAAAGCTCTCGATGTCCAACTACAAAACAAATCAAAGAAAACTCACCTTTCTCCAACCATTTAGTTTCCCTAACTTCCTCTCTTTCTTGTCAAAGCAGCAGGCTCCCATGTTGCTGTGTGGAGAGTGCAGAGCAGAGTGGGGCGGCCGTCCGTTAACGTGCACGTCTCAGTCTGACTGCAGCGTGAGTGAAAGGACCAGGCAGTGGCTCTCTGACGCTGAGACAAACGCCAAAGCCCCAGTGACTCACTCTGGGCTTCCGGGTCTGACACGGCTTTACCTCACACCTAGAGCATGTGGAGCAATGACTGAGAATGAGTGTGTGTGTGTGTGTGTGTGTGTGTGTGTACTTTGAGGGAGACAACTCTGCCTCATACACACTCCCTGTCGGGGGGGTAGTCCCGCCTCTTGCGCCTGTTTGCTTGCTGTTCTGCAGCCAGTAGTCACAGCTCTGAGGTTTACACTGAAAATACCACGCTGATCAATCTGGTTGCTGGATCACTTCCTTATTTGTTTGAACACAGTGGATTTCCTTGGACAAAGTTTTGTTGTGTTAGTACACTGAGCTATATGCAAACAAGGCTTCAGTCTCGTTATTTTCAAACAGTCCAAAATTCAAAAGAAAACAGAATGATGTTATTTCCGCTGATACATTCCTTCGGTCAATCATTTTTGACTATGTTATAAAGGCTCTTAAATTGTACTTATAATGGCTCTTATCTACGACAAGTTGCAAATCGGCTTATTTGATGAAATAGCACTTTCTTGTTTGGGTTTGAATCCCTATGACTGACATGCACTTATTGTAAGTCGCTTTGGATAAAAGTTTCAGCTAAATGGCATGTAATGTAACGTCATCAAAAAATCCTAATTATACACATTATGCCAGGAGATAAAATAGACAAAAAAAAAAACAAATCTATATGAGCAGCAACTGCCTGGACTAGAATATTCCAACTTGCCCTGACCCATGCAGCCACGTCAGCCATACGTAACAGGGAGGACAGTGACGTCCTGTCCCCTCTCAGAAGGGACAGTCTGCACCTCACCTTGTAGCATCAGCAGCAGCCTCTCACGTCCCCTTGCTCACACTTATATTTCATAATCTCACACAGCTTGGATTACAGCTTTTCCATCCCAAACACAACAAGTGGTTCAGTGGTCCCAATGGCAGATTGGCATGTTCTCCTTAACAAAAGACAGGTTGAGTGTAACCCGTCACATGGCACCGAGGCAGCAGCAGTCTAATGTTTTAGTTTGCTGTGAAAACAACGCTGGGTGCAAGATAGCTTAAACATCAATGATAATATTGTTAACGTGCGCACATACGCACTCGAACACGCACAAACAGCCCCTGCATTCAAGAAGGACATACTTAAGAGGAGTCCTTATCTGATGGTTACGGGTCAGGACACGATCGAATCAGTGAGAGAGGATCACGTTAAACAATAAACCGATTGTGCCTGATATGATCAACGGAAAATATGTCACTCTTAAACCCCGTCATTATCTTAACTGGCTTCATCTTTAAGGAAATACATGTGAATTTATATCAACAGTTTGAGATACTCTGCCAACTAAGTAGAACCATAAATGTTTCAAACTGCTAGAGTCAAACTACCGTCAACTGCTGATGGGGTAATTATGGAGAGAACTCCTTATTATTCAAATATGGAACATTTTGGGAGGTTCAAGAAATCACACCTGCAGATAACTTCTGGCTCAATCCTTCCATTTCTTTTTAAACTGCCTTCTTAGGTGCTAAAATGATGCTCTTGTATGGCATAATTTGTCCATCAACTCCACAAATGTAGAGTTAATTTGAACAAGCAACTTTCCATATTTAATAATATATTACGCTGTAGACTGGGTTTCCTCTCTTATGAGTCATTCTGTCTTCCTGCGGCTTTTCAAAGTCTCTCTGTGAATGTTTAAATGGTTAATAGCATTTATCCAGTTGTCCTCATCTGTCTTAACTGAAACCAGTCCAGCTGACTGTTAGTGCTCGATGTGTGTCCAAATGGCGACAGAAATGGGAAAAATAAACACAACCATTAACCATCCAAACGGACGTGATGGGATGTCTATTGTCGTCTGGAGAGAGAGCGGGGGGGATCAGGAAGGAGACAGGAAAAGAGAGTCACTCTGCCCAGGGGTCTGCATGGATCCCTCACACACACTGTTCGCTCTCTTCCTCTCGAGTTTATTGTTTCTGACCCACTGCGAGATCCCTCACATCCTGTTGTCCAATTTTATGAGAAAAAAACAAGCTTATCCCCTTGGCTTGCTTGACAAACCTTTTCCAGGCTCTTTTACGTCCAGCTGCCGCTCACGCCAGCTTTCTGTACATTTTACTGCCATAAGCAAATCCTGCAAATCCTTCTAACTATCGGAAGTTTTGAGTCAACAAAAAAGGTGTAACCTGTAATGTTTCATAATCTTATAATTTTGGCCTATACAAAATAAAATTGAAAATGAATCTAACATATCATAGAACAGCATACAAAAATTTCAAGATGGCATCCGGCAACATGAACGAGACCTGTTCGCACAGTGCGTAAGCGGCCTAGGCCCGCCGGCAATTGGCCCATAGCGTTGCAGTACCGCGAGTGGCCACTTGAACACATCTAGCGTGAACAAAAGACTTTTTTTTCATAAAGAGAAAAGAAAAACGTAGACAATAAGGGCGTTTGGTGATGTCTTCATCAGCTGATGTAAGTCTGACTGCTGCAGCTTCCAACAAACCAACATCTTGCATGTAATTCTGTTGACTTTTTTATGGTCATGGTAAGTTCACTTATGTTTACAGCCTCAGTGTCACTGTCATCCATTTGTTTATTATGATGAAGGACACAGTCCCAGAACATTTCCCACAATGATGAAGGAGAAGAAGAATGGAACTAGAAGAATTGCAAACCGCCTCCCCTACCTTGTTGGAGGCCATGTCGCTGACGGAGCGGTAGGTCTGGATGGTCTCCAGCTGGTCCAGACACCAGTCCAACTCCTCCATCGTCTCCATGGCCAGCTTCTGGAACGCCTCATCTGTCAACAGGCAGCCGGCACACAGAGACACACTGTCAGAACACAGGGCGCACACGGAGCCCGAGTGCTGCGCCGCAACTACTAGCCAACTCCCACCCGCGGGTGCTGCCCGGGGTGCCTGCTGCTGCTGAGGAGGGGGGGCGGAAGGGGTGTGTGGCTAGAGGTGGAACCCGGTGGCTACACCCAGCCGGGTGCCGGGTGTAGCTGTGGGGAGGTAGTGGGACTCATGTGCGTGTCTGCATGTGACGCCTCTCCACACACAGACGCACTTCACCCACCTCACAGGAAGCAAAACAGACGTTGGCATACACACGGTTAAACTTAAAGCAACTGATTCGTTGGCGAGTCGTTAACCAGATAAAGGAAAGATTACAGGAAATTGTACTTCAAATTTACCAGAACTGAACAACATCTTCGGAACATTCGTCAAAAGTTACTTTATGATGTAGTATTTTGCCATGTGCTGGATTTTCTTTGACAAACATTTCTAACTCCAACTCTAGTAATTTGGCTGCCACTGCTTATTGGTTACCATATTGATGAATCTGCATGTTCTTGACAAGTGGAATAGTGGAAAAAGGTTATGTTGAAAAAAAAACTTGGGTTAGTCCAAAACCCCAAAACATTTTGTTTGGTAAGAAAAGCAGCAAATCTTTAAAGTTTCAGTATAGAAGTTAATAGATTATTGACATGGTTAGCTCCGTAACTATAAAAAGATATTGTGGGGTGTAGTAGTATATTATGCTGTACATATTATGTAGTATATTATTAGATAAAACAAATGGACTGTGACAAAATGTGTTAGTGTGTCATGCTAAAACCATGATATTCAAGCCATGATTATTAATTTAGCAAGGAACTTTAAGCTTTGAATTGAAATGAAGCTCTAGAGTGAAACATACTCTTCATTCCTCTTGCCTGCTCCCTTATTGTTTCCATGTGTCATAGGTGTCATCGCTCCGGGCTGCCAATCATCATATCAGCTGCAACGCCACAATTACATTTTTAGCCTACCCTCTTGCCGCTGTCTTTTTAAATATAAACCTTCTCTCTACACAGCCCTTCATCTCCCCATCAGCAAATGAAGTCTGTTTATAATTAACAATTAACTTGTCTTTACACTGCCCACGACCGGATGTAGAGAGAAACAACGTTCTGTTGTCGCCACTGCTGAAATGTCCTTGCATGAAGTCAATATTCCAACCCTGAGCTCGTGGTAAACCTCTATTTTTTTATATAACTACAACTGTAAGTCAAGGTTGGGAAGCAGAGGGTGTGGGAAGAGATGACCAGGGGGCTAAACGGACAGGCTGACACACACACACACACACACACACACACACACACACACACACACACACACCCTGCTGCCCCTGCATCGTGTGTATCCTGCGGGTCTCCTAGCTGCGGGACACAACATGGCAGCAGTGTGCACTGTGGTGGCCTCAGCGTGGTCACGTGGAATGTTCGCCTCGCTCTGATCTCCTCGCCGTCAAAGACATGAGCCTGTTTGCTCTCCCAAACACGAGGCACCTGGCGCTTTGCCCACAGCCTTCCTCCACTCCGAGGAGGCGGCTGAGAGAAAGTGATGAGTGATTGTTTAGTTTATCCGGCAAAGCTTCTGATGTCAAAATGGCTTACACTCGTTTGAGATGTCTCTTCCCCGTGTTGTCAACGCGTTTGAGGTGGTTTGTGTCTTTGAAGAGGATGGAAAAGTCGTTTTCCCTCTAACAGTTTTCTCCTTTGAACTATTAAACTTTGCTCGGACTGAAAGTGAAATACAGGTGGTCTGGATGTGTTTATGGACTCAAGCTATATTCAATAGTTGTAAAAACTAATTCCAAGAACATCTAATTATCTACGTTTTTGTCATTCAATATATATGTGTTTCAGATCAATGGCAGTCGCAGCGGATTAAAAGCTTAGATGAGCATGACTCTGAATTATATATCCACATTTACAAGAATAATTAGTTCATCAGATGGGCAATTGTGTTTACTGTTTAAAGCATTTCATTCTTTGATCAAATATGAGTACAAAAAGAAGAAAAGTTGAATTCAACTCTAGACGATATACAGGTTTTTTGTTCTTGCAGTAGTTTTTTCCCTTTTTGCAAGTGCATGCTAGTAATCACAGTTGTGGGAAGAGGGCCAAGTGGACGACATGGATGTACATGACATTTTTAAAATAAACATTTCCAAGGAAGGGAAAGCATTCAATACTATTTAAACCTTTGTTTTCTACAACGCAGACTACCTATTTGCCATAAAAGCTATGTCTAATTGTTACAGTAGTATTTAGAGCCATTTAGGGTTTAGGCTGCTGATAGGATCAACAAAAATGTGGTTTGGCATGACGTGTGTTTATGTGTTTAGTGTGGAGGCTGCGTTCAGAGCTCTTAACCGTGTTCAGAACTTTTGTTTCAGAACCTACAAAGATCTGGTTTGCTGAGTGGGGACATGAAGTTGGTCGCACGGCCAACAAATCCATTCCAATGGATCCACTTAACTCAAGTGAAATGGATCCACTAGACTTAACGATGGCACTTGTATAAGAGTCTTCCTCTGATCCCTGGCCAGCGAGCAAACAAAGCCAAGAACAGTCAGTCTTCTCTCCAGTGCAGGGAGTCATTTTCTAAGCAGCCGAGCTATTTCTCACTACCATTATGATCAAATGTAATCAACTCAATGCTTCAAACACCTCACTTCAGAGGGGAGTAGGGAGTACATGACCATGAAGTAAACACAACCCAATCTTTGTTTAAATTCTGCAGATGAAACTTGCTACACTGTCACCTAAGTTAACCTTAATGGTAATTGAATAATAGTGCAATCCCATGAACATTTGTCCATGCTCTGTCGACGAGATTATTGAAACAATAGAAATGCCTGTAAAGGACAAAAAAACTTTCAACCTTTTCAAGAATCATTCGACCTTTCTGCTGGAAACCACAATAAAGGACTTTATTTCTACCTCCACACTAAACTGTAAATGTGTAGCTTAGTATAGTTTACTGATACACAAATTAGCTTTTACCAACACATGTCTTATTTAAAGCGTGACGGTTTGCTGTATATTATTAATGACTTTAGTTACAGATGTTTGTAGTCTCATGGACCACCGGAAATATCGTTCAAAAGCCAACACACAAACACACTAGCAGCACAATGTCAGAGGGGATTTCCAGCACTCCCGCCCCACATAAGGACCTTTCAGTGCTCAGACCCACAGCGTCTGTCCCACAGCGTCTGTCCCACAGCGGCAGACAGGAAAACACACATTTACACATGAACAGTCCAGTCCGACACACCAGTATACCAACTTAAAATATTAAGCAAAATATTCACATCAAACGTGAACTTTCCAGCTGGGGGAGACCAATAGTCTGTCAGGGGTATAACCATGTGACCATATACCCAGTTTAAGCCTCATAATAAGATTTGGTATGCCAACAGAGTAAAGACCAAACAGACCTGGGTACCTCTGATCGCCTCTTTGACACATTGCAGTTTGAGTCCCAATAGGAATTCAAATTTTTGAAATAGTGAGCTATATCCTCCAACATCCATCATGTTTCAACGACAGAGATTTTGTAAAAGTCTGTTGCCCCGTCGATATATTGCGGCGGGACTTTATGGGAAACAACTACTTCCTTGCAGAAGCGGTGCACGCTGATAATAGTGATTAGTGAAAATACAGCGTGTGGCATACGTCACTATCAGATTGTATGACGACAGGTGTGCCCAGAGTGTGTCCGACCAGAGGAATTAATGAAGTGTGTGTGTGTGTGTGTGTGTGTGTTTGTGTTATTCAGCTGCACCTGCAATCCTCTAGTGTGGATAGTCAGTTTCCTGCCATGTGATGTTATACTCGCTGCAGGGGAGAAGAAGGGCTGCTGCTCATTATCAGCAGCCAAAACATACACGGCATTGTGGACAGGATATGATGTCATCCTTTCATGATCATTTTCAGTTTCCTGAATTATTGCGCAAGTATTCGTGATGTTATCTTGTGCCACATTTCCTGTGAGCTGGTGGTCAAAAAGAAAGCAGGCTATGACGTCGGCTGAACGGCAGCAGCGCCAGGCTTCTCGAAGGAGGGAGTCAGAGGATGAGCCATTCTGGTGTGACAGCTATCACTTTAAAAGAAACAGAAAAACAGGTTGATCTGAAACCCTGTGCGGCGTTACGTTACGCAACACTTCCTATCAAAGAGCAGAGATGGTGAGGGGGCTGATTCCGCGCTGCTTTCCCACTTCTTACAAGCCAAATTATTACTCCACATGTACAGCGTTGCAAAATACTCTAATGAGTGGAAGCATTGCAAAAAACAGGGAAGGAGCTGGTTGTGGTTTGAAGTGCACGTTATGTGGCCCAGAATAGTTTGTCGATTAAAACATTTCTGTGAGTCCGGTTGCGAGAGGAAATTACATCATGACTCACGCTCATTTTTCTGATTTACAAAGAGGCAGAAAGCAATTAATGTCTCAATCGATGGTGTTGCCCTGTGGTTTTAAACCGTAAACACCACATTGTAGCAATGCAAGCATTTACACGTGCCTCACCGCTCATGATTTTTCACCTTTCAGTGTAGCCATGATGGCGGGTAAATGCATCGCTGTGGAATGCGGTATTGCTAAAACACACTGGTGCCTCTTTCATGTGGTGGAAGCCCAGAAACACATTTAAGACACTGACTCAATGGTTAAAAAAGCTGAAGTGTGAGATGCTTCAGGTTTTCCTACATGTCCTGGTATATTGACAGCTTACATTTCAGGGAAAGTTATTCACATAGTCACATTTATGTCCAGTATTTATTGTAGCTCTTTGCTCATGTCAAAGTTTTCCAGTGTTGCTGTGTGTTTTTACTATTGTTTTGACGAGGTTTGTATAGTTTTGTCTACAACCTTTTAATCCCGGGCTCCATTGGATGTCACCAAAACTGGAAAGGAGGATATCTGAGCAACGGAACAGTTCGACATGTTGGAAAAACACCTGTTCGATTCCTCACTGAAAGATCAATGAGAAGATTGAGACGACACTCATGTATATCTCCATGAGGGGACGTTCATGTAACTTGTGACTGGAGACTCCTCTGCTTGTATTTACACTTTAATAAATGACCACAAAACTTCTTATGTGCTTATCAGCAGTTCATAAAACAATCTGTGCTGATGTGCATGTCTGACCCCTGCGTGGTTCTTGCTGACTGTTGACCGATCCTTCTCAGTGCCCAGAGGGTTGCCTTCACTTTCAATGACATACTGCATTGGTCACAGGTCCAGATTCCAGATCCTTTGCAAAATCTTTGGAAAAACAGCAGAAAATAGTTGGAAATGTTGAAATCCAAGTACAGTTTTTTCGTTTCGTGTTTTGAAAGAATGTTTTGTATGGCACAGGCGTTCACGCTAATAAAAACCCAACCAAGTGCTTTGGATAAGAGACCATGGCTACTTCTTTAAAACAAACACGTGACTCACAAAATGACTGAGTGATTTATGCACGTAGTAGGTGAAGGTGAGGGGCATAATGTAAGGACTGATCTGCGATCAGAGACAGGGGCCTGTAGCTTCACCAAGGCCAGTGGTGTGTCTGCACTGGTCTCACATCCAGTTATCGGACTGCTCGTCATCTTGTGGTGTAAATATCCTAAATGTTTTCGTGTCAACATCTCTCTCCCTCCTCCCTCTGATAATAAGGACGGACGTGAACGAGGCTGTTTGTCCCTCCTATCAGCATCTGCGTGGACCTGTGAGTGTAACACTGTCCCGTCCTTGAGCTTCAGTCTCCATCATCCCCTCCGCCCCCACATCTGTTTTGGCTCCTGCACTCATAAAATCTCACATATTCTTTTCCCACATTTTCACTCCCTCTCCCCACAGTGACTCACTCTCTTACTGTTAGCTTCTATACGCTGCGATATGTGAACAGTCAGACGCACAAACAGCCTGCAACAGACCAGGCTGTGTTCTGTGTTACCTGAGTTGGACTCCCACGTTGGGAGCAACCGTACCGACTGGGCTGAATAGGCCTCACTGTCCTGCTGGCTGGCTTTGAACAAAAGATTGAAAAAAACCCACTTTCTCTGTTTCTCTTGATTTCTGTATTTTACATCAATGTAACAGTTGCGACTATTCGGAAGGATGTTGCTTATTTCCCAAAAATTCCCACCAGAGCCACTAAACCGCTAACTAAGCTGAACAAATGGGATATGAATCAATTTGAATTAACATGGTTACTTATGTCTCACTTTAAAAAAGAAAAAGAGCCAAAGCTGCACTGTTGACACACTTCATTTTAGGGATTTCTGAGTAGACTTAATGGATTATTAGATGGAATGTGCTACATCATTATGTTACCATCACACACAGTGCATTACCAATGTCCTACACGTCAAAAGACGGGTCACAGAGAAGGGGGTCCAAGAGATAGAGACACACTGATCATTTTAATGTTTTGCCAAGGGAGACGTCTCTGTTACACTGAATGGTCCACGTTGTTGTAAATGAGACAAATCAGGTTTTTAGGCTGCCAGCAGGCAGGAAGGAAGGATCAGTATACTTATTTTACATCCTTTCAATGTGGAAGAAGTCGCTTCTTCTTTCTAAACAAGGCCTTGGGTCCTTTTTAAAAATTGGATCTCAACAATCAGGAAGTAAACAATGAGCCAAATTTACAGGCCATTCTTCCTTCCGTTTTTTTGGCTTTGAGCACATGCTCAAGAAACCATGTGGGTCTCATTACGTTTAATGTTGTTGTTGAGCTGTTGCCTAAAAAAAAAAAATAATCACCGTTGTATTCAGATTATCTTGACCATATGTAGCGTAAAGACCTTAAAAGCCACTATGAGCCAGGACATGGTGGATGAGCTGAGCGAAGGGGGAGAGTTTCTATGATTGTTTCTATCTGTGTCTCCTTTAACATATTCATACCAGCTGAGAAAAAACAAACTCAAACATCTTTAAAAGGCATAATCTGTATGTGTGTGCGTCTGCATTTTATTCCACACAACTAAATAGAATACTTATTTGTCCATATTGGAATAATAAAGCTTCCTGATTGAATCAAAGGCATGTGGCATTCACAGTGTAACAGCATATATATATATATATATATACACACACACACACACACATGCTACATTAACACCGGAGTAGTTTTAACCAGACCATGGTTTGCCTGTTACCCTGTTCAGGATGATTTCAGCTACGGTGGTGGTATTTTATTTTAACAATCATTTTGAAATAATATTTTGTACCCTGTTCCAAAACGAGGTGGGGGTATCTAAATACCCAAACAAAAGAGCCGGCCGAGAGCGTTGAACCCATCTGTGCGAGGCTGAACAGGCCTGCTGGCAAGGGAGCACTTCAGGGGAAGGGCAGCCGTCTACTTTATGACCGTGCTGACGTCAATGGCATAATTCAAATACTTGCAGGGTGCACGCTTCCAGCTTTCTAAAAGGGAGTCATGTCAGGCTGAAATAGCACAACGCCACTCGGCCCTCATTAGCTGGCCCTCCAAGTCGTCAATAAAGGCCACTGACAGACAGACATGACTTTGGAAATGTGTTGTGTTGTTGCACCACACATAGAGGTTACATTTTCACACCACTGAAACGTTAACTGATTCAAGAGAAAAAGGTACTATTGTGTGTGTGTGTGTGTGTGTGTGTGTGTGTTAATATACGTGGAAAAAGGAAGCTGACAACCAAAATGAAATAAATTAAACCCACTTCTGCGAGGAGCGAGCGATTTTCTGAAAAAAGGAAGTGACACTGATTTGGTGTGACGTGTGTTGGTGGTTCTGTCATTTTCAGTGTCTGCAAGGAAATGCACTCACACACACACACACACAGTATTTCTAGTTAACACGTCTATCAGCTGAAAAGTGATTCATAAGTGATCACATCTTTCCAAAAAGTCCAAAAAGATAAATGTTGTTACAGCTTCTCAGATGAAAACAAGAGCCTCTTTTTTAACACATTCTATGTTTTGGGGGTTTCGGACAGATTGGCGGTCTTTATGTTTCTCGTTGGCTTCAAACTCAGTCAAACAAACAATCAGAGACATGGTTGAAAGATTTGCCTCCAAGCTGAAAACCGAGCGGCCATTTCAAGCTATCCTCATTAACACAGTAAAGAATTGCGTTGAATTGTGTTGATCTTATTCTATATGTTTCTAACAACTGATAAGGAACTGAATCAACAAGTAGATTACAATGTTGAGTGGAACATTTAATAACTATTAACATCAAAGTAAGTCAACCACCCCTTTCATCGGGTCTCTCTTTACACACACACACAACACACACACACACTCACACAAACACACACACACAGAAGTAAGTGGGTCTTTTCCCAAACCCCAGGCCTGGAGCCGAGGGGGGTGCGTGCCAGCGGGTATGAGGAGCTCTGAGCCGAGTCAATGTGAGGAATTGCAGCTTCTTTTGGAAACGGTAGACGTGTCACAGGCTTGTCGTTTTTGGCCACGTTTCAACACCAGGATTACTCTTTATTTACCTACAGCATTGCTGGTAACAGAATTTTCAGTTCGTTCTAACGACGTACTCACCAAAGTAATTGGAAATACCTAGAAACCCGGCGACGTCGCACTAAGAAAGTCCGAGACAAGGCAACAGACATAAGCGGTCGGACAGGTTGTTAACAAGCCAACTTGATTAGCCAGATGATACGAAGCACTTCATTTTCAGTAAAAAGCAAAAGTGACTGTGCTGTTAATGCAGTTGACGGTTAGAACGTAGATGGTTGGCTGGCTACTCGTGTTCTTATCGCCTGTCAGGCCTCGCTTTTGCAATGTCACACGTTCCAAGACCTCAACCTTACAATTAGGTCAGTAAGCACAATTGGTTGTTTTGTTGTCCTTCTACACTGCATGAAAATTCTTAACACTAAAAGAAAATGTTTTCGTATGTGCAGATATTTATAAAACATGGTGATAATACGTTATTCTGCCCTTTGACTGAAACGGTGAGCTGTGAGAAAGAGGACTGACAATGAGGCCACCTTCCACCGTTACACATTCAACCACACTCCTCCTAACTTTTATGATACAGACGCACTGGTAGACATTTTTATTTATGACTCCACCGCGTCTCCAAAGAGTCCCATCATATAAACAACGGTCACATCTGAAGAGAGCGGGAGAGACGGGCGGTTTAGACGAAAGCTGCGATATTCCTCACCTGCTGTCTGAGAGCAAACATACAGCTGTGTCACCCACAAACACAACCCCATACAGGGAGGCTAACAAGCTCACCTGTGGACACACTTGTGGACGTGAGCACACAGTGGGACGTGCATTTGACAACGTAGAGAGAGAGAAAGAGGACACTTTGATGGATGGGGTTTATTGCTGGGAAGGCGCTCTCGCTCTTCTTCTGAACCCTGGAAACGTTGCCAAGGTATTTCTCTACGTGTGAGACATATTGGGCATGGCGGTAATAATAATGCTTGGACAGGCTGCTCAGAAGGTTTGTCGTGGATAGAAATAGCTTGAACATACTTTTACAACTGTTTACATTAAAGCAAATGCTGTAAAAAAGGTTTGGGTTACAACTAATACTACACTATACGATAGAAGGATGGATTTTAAAAAGGTACTTGTGAAGATATCCTATATCTTGTGTGTATGCACTACCACAATGGTTATGGAAATGGTGAAAAGTCCCAGGCTTTACTGTCCCCAATCCCTGACCTTCCTCTCTTTGTGGCGTTATGACAACATCACGCCAGAGTTCTCCTGCCTTCGCTTCTAAATAAACTTTCTCATGTAAACAATAAACCTAAAGTAAACAAGTCTAAACAAGACCGTCAAAGACATTGAGCCATGATAGGCTGCAGGAAAATAAAACATTTTTATAAAAATAAAATCTGTGGTAGATTTATTGAGGATATCATGAAAATAAACTTAGGAATCAATGTAGTATAAAGTCAAACAATGTTTGTCAGTGGTCCGATATGACAATTTCATCATAAAGTGGATCTCTAAATAACAACTTTCTATATAAATCCTTTAAACAAGATGGCTGCTTTGTGAGGCTGTACTGAGCTAATTGCTAAAAACGGCTTGCTAACACAAAATCACAACGCTAGCATGCTCATATTTAGCAGGTATCGTTCCGTAAAGCAAGATTTGATAACCAATGTGTTAAAACCAGCCTGCAGACGCCGTCTGCTCTTTGTCTGCTTTCACGGCACGGCTGTTTAGAAACCCCCCTTGCTTTGTGAAAGGGTCTGTAACAATTCATCCATCTTTCCTTAGGCACAAGACCCCCTTACAAAAGGCCGGGGAGTTTCTAAACACCCGAGAGAATATGCACATCCATATGCGTTCATGTGTTTGTGTGTGTGCATGAGGAAGTAAAGTTACCACAGTGGCCTGTTTCCTCATTAGTCTGACAATCCTGACCTGCTATACTTCCTTCTATGGAGAGAAAGGTGTCTGAGGGAGGAGAACACACACACACACACACACACTTTCTTACGTTCAGACAACCCACACCCCCTTATTTGTTGTGCATTCACTTGCTCCGTTATGTAAACTGTGCACCAGCACACACAGCAAAGTGAAAAGACCAGTTGGATGAACACAAATCTGTCATTTTTAATAAAAATAGAAATATAGAATAATAAGGCCTGTAAGCTGTGTGATCACACACATACTGCTGATGCCATGGAATGATAGCAGCCACATAAGAAAAAGAGAACAATTCATTACTTTCTCCCTCCGATAGCGATATATATGCTGCCTGTGTGTAAGGCTGCACACCACAAGGACCTTTCCCAGTCAGGCTTGGACTGTCTGGACACACGTCAACTCTCTGCTTCATCTGTTCATCTTGAAAAGCAGTTGCAGTAAATCAGTGGGGAAAACGATTCTACAGATAGCACAGCCTTTCCTGTCAGCTGTCTACTGTAAACAGTTCCAGTCAGAGAAACCCAAACCCCCTCACCATCTTTCTCTAAGGTTTCACCCCCTCAAGCTGCCCGGTGACTGGTCTTTTTTCTCTCTCTCTCTCTCTCTCTCTGAGTCTAACCAATAAAGAGAGAAACATGACCAAGCATCTGTTTCCAAACACTTGAACACCTGTGAGGTTAAGGAGAACGAGAGAAAGTTATGAATAGAGTGGAGGTGGAAAGAAAGAAGGACGGAGATGCTGCCATGGCAACTGTCGGTTAAATTCATTTGGTAAACAGCTTTCAAGTTTCAATAAAATCCCATTACAATAATGCATTGTTATTTAATGTGTATCAAATGCTCAAAAAATAGGCATTATAACTAATATAAGTGTGCTGGGACATTGAGAAGCCCAAGACAGGTGCGCCGCTGTGAGGGATTTATTGCTACTCAAGCCTTTGGCTTTAGCTGGGTGGGTTCCATTAAGGCCATCCTATGAGATGCTGTTGAATAAATGCCTGCATAGAAATAGCCGCTGTATTTGTGTGTTTAAGAAATGCACATAGAAAAGCAGATGGGCAGAGAGATGTGCAAAGAGCAGCAGTGCAGCTATTGGTGTATGATGCAGTCTCTGAGGCGATGCACATGTCGCCTGCAGCATGACGTGATGATCGACGCCTGTGCAAAATGCACATTTCTGTGCTTTCAAAGGACACAACTGTTATTATGGCAGACACACAAGAGCCCTTATGTCAGACTCACAGCACCTGATTGTAGGCACAATGCAAACCTAAATATCTTGTTTTATTTTATTGCGCATTCGGTTACAAAATACAATATTTTAGTCATTTTTACATTTTGTGGAAGAAGCTATTCCATGTATTTGCATTCTGTAAAACCACTATATTTGCCACAGTGAACTGTAGCAAATTACCCTACACATCCACAGAATGTGTTCCTAAAACAGAGCAAACAGATACAGTTCTCATTGTATTTACTGTAGAAACAATATTGCAATGCTGCAGCCCTGTTTGTATTTCCCTTGTTAACCAGGTAACTACATGTGAGCAACATAAAACTGATAAACTGACACAGTAAACAGGTGAAGTAGGTGAGTCACAAAGTTCCTCCTCAGCTCCTCATCTGTATCTGTGGTTTCTTAGCATCATATCTTCTCGGGCACCTTCTCGCTCATTCTTCCTCCCTTCTCAAGACAAACCGCATGTCTCCTTCTCACCTCATCCCTTATCTCCTCCTTTCATCCTTCCTCCTGTTCTGTCCCTCGTGGCCTCCCTGCTGTGACCTCCTCATGGGATTCCTGCACGCACTGAGCCTCTGTTTGCTGCATGGAGCGCAGGGTTGTCCAAGACTCACATGCAATAACATCCTTCATGAGATTGATGAGCTCCCTTTCATTATTGCCCGTTGCTCTGGTCTCTGTAAGGTGCTGTCAAATGTGAGACAAATGTGAGAACCGTTTCTGTGACCTGATAGATTTTAAATCTCTTCTACTCATATGCGTGCTGCTGTTAGTTTTTTTTTTTTTTGGTCATGATCAAAAGTAAATCCTCTTCTTCATCCAGTAATAATCCGCTGGTGAGATTAGGACTAATAAAGAAGCACCTTATGTGTGTACTCTGCCATATACAGCAAGCACACGTGCAGTATGTTTTTTTAAGAGGCCCTCATGGTCCAAATACCTTTCACCTATAGAGAGAACTCCGACTCATTGTTTAGTGATGACCAAACACCATTTCCAAACTTAGAAAAAACATGCCAGGCTTCTTTTTGGGAGAATGTCATGGGGCGGCTGCTCGCCTCGTATGAAAACAGCAACACAATGGCAAGGCACAATGGGAATTAAAAAGTCAACTTGTTGACATTTTTCCACACTGCCGAGCAGCCCGCCGCGTCCACCCACAATGCATATGTGAGCGAGGTCGGGGGAGTTCAGGAGCCCTTTGCCTCACATGTATCCTGTATGACAGCGTTTCATCACACAGGTCAACTCGACCAGGGTTCTGATGAGACCTTTCTGTGGTTCTGCCAGCTCCCTGTCTACGGCTGCTTTAGCTAAATGGCTTTTTATTATGTTGAAATGATTTTAGACACATGCGCAGGCAACTAAATGAGAAAAATACAAACCGTGACTATATACTGGGGGAGGCTCCCATGCAGTTAATCCCTGCTTGTGAACGCAAACCAGACTGTCACACAAGGCAGTTTTGATTCAATATGAATCAAGATTAGGTTTCTTTGCTGACAACTTTTCAACTCAAAGGTTTTCTATTCATCTGTCAAATTTTAAAGTTTGAGTGATGTCAGGTGGGCATAACTTCAGACTACGCAGAATTCCTGACTATGGTCCAATCGAATGCATTCATTAGTTTGATTTGGAATGTGGGCAACACAGGAAGTTCCAGTAAAATACCGTATTTCTGAACAGTCTCTTTTACCAAATCACACACATTTGAGGCTATTCTACGTGACCTTCCCTTGATGAAGTCTACCTCCAACTCCGCACCATGTGCGGGCACAGGCAATGGGCTTTTGTCTCGCTGCGTCCCATTTCTCTCCCGTGGGCTGTCAGAGATTCACACACACTGACACACACTAAAACCTACACACACCTCAGCTACACACAGTTGCTACTGGCTTCCGTCAAGTTACAACCGTTTAGAGACAACAAAACAGGAACAATGTGACCTTCTCTTCCTGCCTCACACTTCCTGCCTTAACCCCTCCTCGTCCTCCAGTGTCGATAAAAAGAGAGAGAGACGCCACAAAGGCCAAATGCAAATTAAGAGGGTGAAAAAGACGGCTGACCCGAGGCTGTCTATGAATAAGCTAGAGAGGTGAGGGGGCAGAGGGAGAGACACAGGCAGGTATGCATGCGGATATGTCTTCATTTGATGGGAGGTTGTCTGAGGCCAAACCTGCAGACCGCCAAGACATCGAGACAAAGAAAGTGGGGAAATTCTTTTCTGGACAAATGAATTTGATATGAAACACTTAGCAGTGAAATCCTGCAAAATTGTAGAGCGTTTTCATTTAAAGTAAATAAGTCACAACGTGCTAGTGTAGTGTTTTAAAGCACAGCACTGGTGTAACTTTATATTTACATTATTATCAGCAAATCCCTGAAAACAACAGTGAAAGGTTCGAAGGATTTAGGAAATGTTTTATTGTATTCAAGTACCTCAAGTTAAGAATTGGTGTTTCTTGGTTAGCTTAAGACTGCCATTTTGAAATATAACACATTAACCGATGCTGTACATACTATCCATACATTTAATACAATGTGGATACAGCTAAAAATGACTTCTTCCTGTAAAAGCTGTAGAAAAATACTACACTATAAAAACAAATCGTGGAGCGCTTCTGGAACCAATCTGAAGACAAACATTTATATAATTTTTTAACTGCTTTGATTGTGATTATTTAAATTATTTGCTGACCTTGATATTGCCTTTTTTAAGTTTGATTTGATTTGTTTTAGTTATTTTGAATAAGAAAACGAAAATCGTGTTTCGATTGTAATGTCTGAATACTCTTAAGAATAAATAGTTAAATACTCTTAGAAGGGGGCGTATTTGCATTGTTATGGTTTAAATTCCCGATAAATTTTACCCGACAGAATGATTTCTCATGCCATGCCTGGAGCAGTACAGCTTTCTAATTAGTTTTAAAGGTTGAGGGAATAACAGGGAGAAATAAGAAACATCAGACGGACGGTTCAAACTTAAGCCAACTTTTGCAGTTCAAGAAGTAAAAGAAACGTTTCTATAAAATGAGTCACATCCATTTAATTTGTCTTTGATGAAGACCTTATTTGCCCTTACAGAGAAAGGTCATAATGCACATAATGGAGCTGGTTCATCACACACGCGTTCCTGAACTCACTGACACACACATACAAACTCAGAGCACCTGACGAGCTGCGGTTGTGAAGAAGGAAGCGAAAACTCAGCCCATCTGCTTAGAAAGGAAGTCAACATAAGCCACATACAGGCATGCTGACGTCAATAAGAGCCACAGGAACACCTCCTCACACCACACACACACACACACACACACACACACACACACACACTACTCTCTGACAGGAATATATGCAAGAACAAACACTCAAATCATACACCTCACCAATCTAACATTGCAAGTGTCAAGCGTCACAGCCAAGTGTCACGAAGCACTAAAAAGGACCATTAAAGCCTGCAATGCTGTCTTAGAGACTTAAGTTAATGTTCTCATTTAGTCGCTTGTTCAAAAACACACACACACTGTGCTGCTTCCTTTTCAAACACATTAACTCACATATTTCAGCCATTTATCCAATGAGCAAACAAGAATGTAAGTTGAGTTGGCACGATTCTTTGAGCGATTCTGCAAAAGACCCTTTTAATGAAAACATTCGTATTACTGACCGAGCCTTCATTTCCTCGCTCTTCTTTAATGTCACACAAACGAGTTGGTCAACTATTGTCACGGTTCTCCGTTTCCTTGTTTTTCAACTCATGTCTAGTTTTAAATAGCTACACATGTCTTTGTTTTGACTGTTGGACATGAAGCGTGGACAGAAGACAAGAGGACTTTGAAGCAAGAGGGATTTCAGATTCCTCTTCAGACTTACTGCAGTTTTTGCACCATGAAAGGTAGTTTAAGGCAAACAAAGCCACTGATGCACTACAGGTGAAGAATTATAATACAGGTGTACAGTACTGCAGAAGAAAGAAAGAAAGAAAAAAAGAAATGTCCTTGCTACAATTGTTCAAACTGATACAAAACCAAGAAGCCCACAGCAAGGATCCACAACAAAAAGATATGCAAACGTGTGTGTGCGTGCGTGTGTGTGTGTGTTTGCATGTGAGAAGAAGAAGAAAAAACTGTGGCAGAAGAATGTTTGAGCCAAACGCCAACTAGATAAAAAATACATTCTGCAGCCCGCTTTGTAGAAGTTCGACACGTAGCAGGATATTCCTCTGAGCCTCTTACCTGGGAGACAGACCCTGGTGAGTGAAGGCTGAGTGGTTGCTGCAGGAGACCTCCTGAAAGAAGCGGGGGGGGGGGGCAAAAGGAAAGAACTATGTTAGAAAGAAGTTACAATATCAAAATGAATCGTTCTTCTCTCTGCTTTCAATCCAAATACTGAATACAATGTTTGTCCCAGTGGGGAAGAAACTTAAAAAGGTCACACATTCGGGTTAAAGGACTAATTCAACCTTTTGGTAAAAGAGTTTTTTACTTCTTGAAAAGATGTAGATGAAACAATCAATACCGCTTTCATACCTGCGATTGTATTTCCCTTACGAATGATATATCATTTTTTATTTTCCATGTGTGTTGTGCGTCTGTTCAGGAAGTTCACTCGGGGTGCCCCCCCACCCACCATCAATCGTTATTTTTGTCATTTTATACTCAAGTTAAAGTTCCTGAAGTGAGAGCAAGCAATAATGATGGCTCATCCTCACATGCCTTCTATTGGTTTGTTTTTCTATGGTATTTGTTTTGTAAGGGAGCGTTGTGCTTGTTCAGGAGGACACCCGTGTTGTTTCACAGTTAAATCTTTTAATCACATATACAGCAGTCGCGTCCTGTGCCACATCTGTAGGTCTGGGAGTTTGCACACTGACAATTTGAAAAACGGGTCACTATAATACATTTCTTTCCGCAGGGATTCACTGATGATCCGTGTAATCTTATTGGTGAAACTAGGTTTATATGTGTATTGACTTGATGCTGCTGTCTGTATACTTGTGTGCATGATTCAGTTTCTGCTTATGTCTACGTGTGAGACTCAAGAGCAGAATGTAGGTCAGACGAGAATACAGCTATCTGAGTGTCTATCAATCACCCAGAGAGGATATTAGACAGACAGACACACACACACACACACACACACACACACACACACACACACAAACCTGACGAATAGAGGGGATGTGGCCTAAATACATGGTGGATCTCATTTGTAGCTGATGGATTTACCGCTGTTTTATATCATTGTAAACTGAAAATTACATTTGAGTTTTAAATAACTGACACACAACAGAATCGCACATTGATAAAGATCACTAGTTGAAAAAGTTATGAATAGAAAAACGTATACTTTGCAAACTGACAAACCTCTGATCTTTGGGAAGTGAATTTTATAATTATTTTAAACTCACATAATGACAAATAGTTAGAAATTCTGAAGTTCACTGCAGCAATGTTTTAAAGAGCAAACTATGTACCTGTTCTAGTAGCAATAGCAGTTTTATGTGAGACATGTCTCTATCAAGCGTAATTGTGTCATAACATTATGATGCAGCGCAACCAACAACAAATAATTTAAATGCATAATGCGGCATTCAATTTGTGACAGTAGTTGTAGTTTAAGCTGCACGGCAGTAGAAAAAGCCTTAAAGATATTAATGCAAGAGAAATGATTGATTATATTGGAATAATGAATATTTGAATCTAACTTTCGATTGTGGTCTTCATTTAATGTATATGTTTCATTCAGTTTGCCATGTAATCAAATCTTTTGAACCCCACTGGTGGTAATCTGCTTTTTGCGTGTGTGTGTGTGTGTGTGTGTGTGTGTGTGTGTGTGTGTGCGTATACTGCATAGACTGTGTTTGTTCGTTAGACTGTTTGAACTTCTGGACTTTGGCACTGAGAACAACTGTGGCGTCAGATGGCGTCGATCAATCTTTTCTGCAGCTCAATGCTGCCTCCCTGTGGTGATATAGTACAACTGCAGTCTGCTAATGCTGTCTGTATGAGTGATAAGCCCTGGACTTTTTGGGGGATTATAAAAGCTGTGCTGTGTCTAAATGTGATATATATTTCAACTGCATACTGTTTACAATGTATAATAGTCTTTTTTTAGTTTCAATCTGTACTCTGCCACAAGCAAATCCCATGAATGTTTCCCAAGAGTTTGTTTAAGTGGGCATCAACTTGATTTACAACTCTCGTTCAAGGTCCCCGAACTATTTTTTGTTTGAGTCAAAGCACGTCACTGAAGTATTTCACTGAAAGAAATTACATGTGAAAAATGTTTGGAATGTTGGTCTCAAACCATCAGCACTTACTTGCTGGAGGCACACTGGACATTGGTCAGTGCAGTGAAGTTATTCCTCACACTACGAAGGCTTGCCAGAACCTGGAAAGTGCACAGGGAAAGGATCTTTTATAATTTAGACAGTGTGTTCAAAATAATTTGTATTTTTTTTCTCAAGGGCATTTTGTGTCTGCTTGTTGCTAAAAAATCTGTAAAAAATTGAGCTAATGGTTCTAAAAATGATACATGACATCTTCCTTGGAGCTGTGGACATTGATAGTGTTTCATTTCCCTAATTGGCTTCTTGAACAGAAACTTCTGCTTTATGAGAATCACGAGAATGTTGATAGCAGTTACATACGGTAAGATATTTACCTGAGCAAAAGGTGTTACAATCAGGTCATCACCATGTCTGAAAACATACGCAATAGAAATAGTGGTCATAAAGTGGTCAGAAGCATCCTCAAATAACAGAACACAAAAATATCAGGTTATGTTACATAAAACTGCCGAAGGGATTTCTGCCAATTTCGCATGGCTTTTAAATGTGAAGATGTTGAGTTAGTAACAATAAGCAGACCGCTATTACCAGCAAGCCTCACTACTATAATTAACTGAGAGAGTCCGAGGAGGGAGAAGACTATGGGAGAATCTTTGTCTGCTTTGCTGATGTTACGTACCTTTTTAATCTCAGAGTGACCAATCTTCGTAAGATAACACAGGAAAAAAAACAACTGAATTACTCTTCTGTGAGATTTTTACACTCCTGAGAGTATCCAACTACTCCCAGGAGTGTAAAAAAATGTACATCTTTACTCAAAGTTAATATCTTTTCTTAAAAGGATGCTAGAACTGCACACCACTTCCTTTGAGCAATGTACTTCATCCTAATGATTATGTTCCCGTTTGCATGGACATAAATCATACAGTGTGTAAAATGGGTAGTTTGTTTGCATAAGGCGTGTTTTTGTACTTACAGTTCAGAGGCGATGGAGGAGTTCCGCGACATGGACTTGGGTGACAGATCATAGTCGCTGTCAGAGCGGTAGAGGAAGGACTCGCGGCGCTGGTTATGACCGGGGAAGTTGGTGTGAAGGACCAGACCAGAGCCCGGGGAGGCCTGCGAGTCCAGAGGGCTGCAGCCCACCGACGGACCATTCTCCACATCGAAGCTGGAAACAGACAGACCCACGGTTTGGATATGTATGCATGTATCATTATAGATTTAACTGGATGATGATGTGTCGAACAACAAGCGGAGAGAGATAAGCTATTTCCAAGAGATGACTCAATCTAGTGTGGGTTTTATGGTTAAAACTGCTCTAAAACGCTCCTTTTTTTTTACCTTAAACGAATCATAAATCAGCTGAGTGTGAGGAAGAGTCCTTCCTTTGAGAGATAAGGCGCGGCCAACAACAAGTGATCAGCAATGGTGGAAACCCATTCACGGATGGACGTGACATGACCGTGCAAGACAGGGCAGAGTGACATGCTGGAGTGGGGGGGGGGACTCATTAAAACTATTATCAAAGTAGAAAAGAGGAGGAGGAGACATCACTTGTGGGACATTTTGAACAGCTGTAGCAAAGTCTTTTGACGAAACAAACTCCTGTATGCGTGACACCAGTTTGACGTCTTGCAGCTCACTTTGTTCAGCCTTGATGGCCACTATTTCCTCTTCTGTGTAGTAAACACACGGCAGCAGAGACGATGCTGCTTATACAAGTCCTCCTCCCCGAGCCTAAACGCGTTTTGCTTGGTGTTCATTAGTTCATTTTGATGTTTGATCTTCATTGGGTAGAATTATAAAATGTAAAGCTAGTTTATTGATCTTCTGTCACTGCTCCAGCCCCATTCCTCTTCTTTTTATTATACAGCATCAGGGATGGATGACGTATTGTTCCATGTAAAGCTCTCATTAAACAGACTGCTGCTGCACCTCTATATATGTACTGAGATAAAGATTAAAACCTCTAATTGAGTATAAATATTGGATTCCTTCGTATTGGATGCCCTGACTGCTCCGCCCTGAGGTCACCTTGCTGGCTTTGTGTGTTGTGATCACGCGTGGAGAAGAAGTCACTAGTCATCCACAACACGCACGCCTAGCAGCTGTCTGGGCTCCATTAGAGCTGAAGAGCATCACGTTACTTTCTAGATGGAGATGATACAAATGTTATCCTTTAAAGTGAAAACCATAAAAGAATATAAGAATATATAAGAATAAAAGTATTAAAATGTACTTGCATTTACAAAGTATTCATAAAGAAATGGCCCCTACTATCAGTCATGTACTATAGTTTGCAATAATGTGGCATCATTATTGAAGAACTATTGGCCGTGTATGACTGTATGACATTGTCTCCTTTGTGCTAATTTTGCAATCCTAAAACAGAAAATAACTACAAATGTGTACATTGACTAAACTAAAAGCCTGTGGTGTGACGGTCGTCTGTGATGGACGACTGCATTGACAAAGAGACACTAGGACTGAAGCAGATTTAGATTATTAACTGACTTCTTGTTTAAAAAAAACAGCCTAGTAAAATTTCAAGAGGGACAAAGGCAAGGTCTTTACCTGACCTTGAGATCTTTTGTTTGACCATGGTAAAAAAAAGATCATTGCGTTTTACCTCTGTTTGAAAAGATTTTTTACTTTAATATATATCAGCACTTTGCCAGAATAGTAAAATGGCGTCTTGTTTACAAAGGAAAGTCCCTAGTTCACCCCTCAACGGCTCTCGACATGCCAACGGCGAGCCAGCGGCTCATTTCTAACAGAGCTAATGGTGAGAATGCTGACAGAGCAAACATGCCTGAGGGGCAACAGGGCGGTGGGGGTTATGCCCCCGCGACGAGGCTAATGGGCTAATAAAAACATATGCAACAAATGGCGAAAACAGCAGGCAATTCAGTTTAGTTAATACACTTCAACTGAATCCCACGATTACAAGAGATCATTTGCCGTTTAGACAAAGCCGCCGTCTCCAACACCGTCCCACTTCCTACTCTCTTGTTTCCGTCCGGGTGACCGACGTCCGAGTCTGCGGTCCAGTTTGGTGCCCAGGTAGCACTGACTGCACCCCGGTGCGTATCAAACTCTACCAAACTATCATTTCCCATGGAAAATAAAGCTAAATAAGTCAAACCATTAGAACTTGGAAAGCCAAATGTTGAACCGGTGTTTGCTAAATATAATAATCTGAAATGAAAAGGTCAAGCTTTCCTGAAGAGCACCTCTTTCTGAGTGAAGACTCGTCAGTAGACCTTCGGGCTTTAATTGCCTCAATACATAAGCACAAACAGGCCTATCATGACTGCAGAACAATAGGAGCATTTATCTTATGTCTGTGCTTTGTCAGGACAAAGGAGAGGTACCCAAGAATTTAGCCTTCAAGCATAACACACAGACAGTAAACAAAGACCCTTTTCTCTGGGGGGGGTTTGGGCGGATCAGTGCATTTGTCCAGGGAGAAAAGTCCCACCCATACCAGCACCACGGCACGGCGTCGGTTCAAAGAGCACAGGCACTGCTGAGCGATAAGGAGGAACCAGAATCAGCTTCCTCGGAGAAGGGAGCAAAGCGTCACTGTGCTTGATGACGCACGTTTGTTTTTATATGTTTTTAAAGGTTGGCATGTCATCTGTTTGCCTTCATAAGAACTACTCGGCACTGATTCCTTGGGGAGGAACATTTCTTTTCCCATTAGCCAGTTCCTTCCAACCGACGACCAGACAGACTGTGATGGACTTTTCTAAAGATTATATATAGGAAAGAAGTTCTCATTATTTATACATATATTTTGGTTTTAGCAGAAGCTATTGTAATCGTAATTGCCCTGTTGACAGTTTATGTTCTTTGCCAGATCTGTATCCTTTTTTCAGTCCAATTGCAGTTTCTCCATTTGAGCCAGATCTTTACTATGTGACAAATCAGAGATAAACTGGGAAGTTCAATCATGAAGTGCTTCAAAGACTACACTTAGAATTTTGAATGAGCCTCACAAGCCATAATTGGTCGATTACTTAAAAAAAATTGGTACATTAAATTAATTGAAACGACTGATCCCCACATAACTGTACTTGAGGAAGCAGACAACAGGAGTCACATTGTCTGACACTAACATCTGTCCTGCATGTACACTTTCTCTTCTAATAAAGAGTCTTCATTTAAATGTTGCTTGAAAAAGGGCAGACAGGACAAGTTAAAACGTCCAGTGACTGATGAATACGAAAGACGAGACATTGGGATTGGGAGGATTTGTCACAAATAATACACATTTTCTTTGTGGAAAATGACTCAGATGGCCAACTCTAAGACAATGGTGCAGCTTCCTCTCGCTGACTCGAAGGCTACCTTCAGTCTCTTTACTGGTAGGGCAGCATCCTGTGTGTTGATTGTAGGTCATGTTTCTTACAAATATAGGAACATATTAAATGAGACCTCCTGCAAATCAAAAAGTCAGCATTTACTGGGATTTCTGTCTTCTACCCCTAAGCTGTTGAATTGTCTCCTGTCATCGAGGTCTCTCACTGCTCACCTCCAAAACAGGAAACTAGAACCTCACAGTGAGTTAAGAACAACTATGGACTAGTGTCCGTAGATATTTGTAGTTTTCACGTGAAATGAATCCTTTCTTCCTGTGTGTAACAATGAGGGGAAACCAGTCCTGCTTTGTCTGTTGGGTTACGCAAACAGAGATGCCATGGAAACACCTCCTGTTTCAAAGATCTCACCAATTTCCTGACATAAATGTGCAGCAGAAGTCTCTAATAGTCTAATAATCCAAGCTAGTCTAAACACAAGAAACATGTACACGCTCAAGCAGAGACGTGTGAGCTTAGATCTTTGGAGCAAAGGCTCTACTTATGAAACCAAGGTTACAAAAAAAGGTAAATACTAATGAACATTCATCTCGTCATCATTGTCAAACACTGATATATTCCCACATCCAGTCTGAATACATCAGTGTGTTTTCCTTTATTTCTACCATGGGAGCGTTTAATTACAGACACATGAATGGCCTGATTTAACCTCTGAGTTATAAAAACAATCATCATCCAACAAATTCAAACCATGTTGAGAATCAACAATGTCCTCTGGCCTTTTCTAATCTGAAACCAATAAAAAGGATGAACACTCAGGAATCCAAGTGGACACCGCAATTATTAATAGAAATTAGGCCACTAACCTATTTACGACTTGCACTGAGTCGTTTTACACGCACACGGTCACGTGGTCATCTCGAAGATGGTCTCATTCGAAAAAGATTTACCGTCGAAAGTCATGTCACAAGATTTCAGGAGCCACACAAAGCTGATGATGCTGATGATGTTGATGATGGAACAGGGGGTGCTCCAGACCGTAAAAAGGGGAACGTCATCGTTGCGATAATCCCCATTATCAACATCAAACCCACCACACAGCCACAGCAGACTTTGGCGATTCACCCAGAAATGGAAGTCAAAGCGAGTCCTTGCCACATAATGAAATACTGCCGAACCTGAAGCTCTGCAACACAGTGCTGAACCTGCCCATGCATGAGCAAGCAAGCACAACACCCTGCCAAAGGCAAAGGGTCAACAACGTGATATGAAATTTGGTTTAAAACGCTGAAAACGATTGACTACGTAGCGAAATAAGAGATGAAAGATGAATAGTTGTTTTTCATTAAGCGCATAACTGTGAACAGGGTCATTTTTGTTTAATTGAAAACGCTTGCAGTTTCATGCAGCTATAGAGTGACTTAATAAACCCTATATACGACACATCTTTAGTGTGTTATGATCATCTTGCGGGGAAACACTGCTCCTCTCCATTGCCCTGAAAGACTCCCTTGTGCAAAGCACAACGAGTAGTGAATGACTGCGCGGGTTAAAGGGGTTCTGATCTTTGTTATTGCTGAAAATGTAAGAAACCCTCACAGGCACACACACACACACACACACATATGTACGATCATTCATCCGCAGCAATGTATCATGAAAGGTTTCTGCATTTAACCGTGTCATCGCTTTGCTCAAACAAAAGCACATGCATGCATATTCGATGCACACAGGAGCTTCAATGGAGTCTTTAGCCCAGGTGCTCACGTGGGCCTTGCATGCCTCTCACAGTACAGTGCACCATCTGTGTACTACTTTCTTCAGTATAGTCCAGTACTTTCCACGGGAAACCCTCAATCAAAGAGGTGAACCCAGCCGACCAGAGGTGGGCGTCTCCAGAGCTCAACACACACACAAACACAACGTCATTTTTCACCAGGGAAAAAAAAACACCTTCGCCAAGTAACTATTGTATAGATCACGTAACACTAAACCTAACTTTTTAAAATCTCTCAGAAACCCTGACGTTGTTGAGTGTTTCTGTAAGCGGTTAAAGCGTCTGGTTGCTCTTCTGCTCTAATCCATTGTGATGTCCACTAACCGTGGCAGCAGTTCCAGTGAGCTGTATGACGCGTTTCCACCTGAGCCAGAATACCCACAATCCTCATGGGATGAGACCCAACCTAGTTGTTCACACTGGCTTATTATCCGGGAAAGAGCTGCACTCAACATCAGCATCAGTTTTATAAAAACAAATGTAAAATCCTAAATTGGGAACCTAAGGCACTGGGTGTCATATATGGGAAATACATTGTGAAAGACTAAGCGGGGGGGAGATGAGACAAAAAAAAAATGCAGCATTGTGCTTGTATCTTACATCAGTAGCAAAATAAATAGCTGGAGTTTGATTGACTTCCTTAAGCGTGTATGTATGGAGTTGCAAGAGAACTGGGTGCCATGCAGCGGCCTCATCTCCCTTTCAAAGAATGCAGTAACATGAGCCGTTAGAGCGCAATTAATCTCGCTTAGACCATCCTCACCATTATAAACCAACTGTAGGAGCAACAAAAGCCAGGCGGCAGTTACTGTTTGCATGGTTTCGACTCTGCAGCTCCCCGTTCAAAACCCTTTAGGGGGGAGTAGAGGGGCCTAAAAGTAAGTTCAAAATGCTAAAGGCTCTCACAAGAGCCAAGCTGTATGTTTAAGTTAGCAAAGCTTGGGTGTGCCATGGGAAGGTACATAAAAACGTCAAAATTAAAGCAATATTTCTTGAAATCAACTGACACTAAACATAATACACAAAATGTATGATTTAAGTCATCAGCTCCCAACTTTGGGGTTTGAGATCTTTTATAGCCGAGCAGCAAATACAGCGTTAAGAATGACATTGACTCACTAGCAAACATTATTTTAACTCTGTGCTTTTGCTGGTAGGCATATATAAGAAGAGATTGGTGTTTAAAACTTAAACTGATGTGGTTTGAGCAGCTGATGACTTATGACTTAATGTGGTTCATCAAAGGGTTTGTTTCACAGGCCAGACTATGTTCACGCAGCAGCAATAATTAAAACGATGAAAACGAATCTGGAACATTCTATATCCTTCTGCAGGGCTAAATGCTTGACTCTTGGAACGGCAATAACACAGCATGCAGTCTATGGAAAACATCCAACGGTTGCCCCACAAAACCACAAAGTCTACTATGATTTAAGGTCCAACATGTTGGATGCCATACATGCAATCTCAAGACTGCTTTAATGATGAGAAACATGCTTGATTATGGGAAATAGGAAGCATGACGACATGTATAATGAAATAGGAGGAGTTAAAGACTTTAGGAACTAAGTGATTTATTTTTCAATAAGACAACATTGCATGAAAGAAAATGTTTAGCTATTCACAGGCAAGTAAGAAGCTGGAAATGATGTTTTAAACAACAGAAAAATGACTCAAAAGAAAAAAATTGGGTGTGAGAGCACTCAATGTGTGTGTGTGTGTGTGTGTGTGTGTCATCGGTGAGTTGCCTGACCTGTGACCATGGCGATGGCTGGTGATGTGAAGTTTCCTGATGACTTCCTCACTGAAGTCAAAATGAACCCTTGCTCTTGCACAAGGTGAACGCCGGTACATTGCTCTGACACACACACACACACACACACACATACACACTCATGCACACACTACGCAGCGCATACCATCACAACCACAAACAGAAAAATAACGTGACTGAAACACACCCAGTGTGTGAACACATTTTCACACACCGACCCAGAATCCACTACCAACGTCACATAATATCATGCACACATTCGGCAAGTCAGCAGCCCAAGTTATAACTACACAGTAGCACACATACACACCTCCGATAGACAAAACTCACTTCATCACACCTCCGTCAAAATAAAAACCATTAGAGTAATCTATTAGTTACGACAAAATCACACATCCCCCTTAAATACACATTGATACACCACACAGTACATGACGGTCAAGAAGCCTCTATTTAAAAAGTTACTCAGCGGTCTGGTCATCAGCCTTGACATCCTCGGCTCAAATGAAAGCAGCGAGCAGGTTTCCACACACTTGATCTCAATCACACAAGCAGCAGCAGCAGCAGCAGCGTCACATCACCGAGCTGTTTGAGCCCTCGTTCACACTCTGTGCTCTCTCTGTGCGGACTCTTCCCTACGTCACAGGCTATGCTTCCTCCCCGTGGTGCACGTTGCGTGTGTGTGTGTGTGTGTGTGTGTGTGTGTGTGTGTGTGTGTGTGTGTGTGTGTGTGTGGAGATCCGTTCCCTTCAGCTCGGCCCAGGAGAGTAAGGCGGAACATCAAAGTCCTGGAGTGGAGTAGTGGAGTGGAGTCACAATTCATCCATCACTCACAGCCTTGATAACTTCAATTGACACGATATGTCTGGAGAACCCAAAGAACCACACTAACTTCAAGCGTGCACACACACGCGCGCACACACACACACACACACACACACACACACACACACACACACACACACACACACAGATCTATTTAGCTCAAATGAAAATTGTAATGTTGTGACAATTAGTGACAGTAAATATGTCCGTATAGCTGCTTACATTGGCATTCGGTGTTATAAACCCCTCTTAAACAAGGGTTAAATAATGAATTAGAGGAGTAAAAGTAAAGTGTTCATTCTCTATAATAAAAAAATAAATAACTTAGCCGAAAATTAAGTTTAGGCTGTTTTGACTGAACTAGAAACCCACTTATTGAACAAACAGTGATATGATCTCTGATCAACTTTAACCGTCTGTGAAGGGAAATACGTGAAATCTGGTGCTCTCACAGGGGGGCACTGTGTACAACACCACAAAGTATACTCACATCTAAAAGCCCATAATAAAATTAGGGTGACAGACATTTGGGATGAATAGGAAATTATACATAAAACAATCAGCTGTTCTTTTTCAGATTTCCATTACTGATTATTTGCAAAATATATTAATATTTTAAGTAGTGATCATTTGCTGTTTTTGACCACCATCTAATGGTTTCTAGTTCTTTTCCAGAAACGGACAATATATTTTTTGATCCCTGAACTGACTCAGAGGAACAGTTTATAAATGAAAGATGTCATACGATCCAAGCACTCAGCAATGGGAGGAGTTAGTACCCAGAGGGCCAACCTGAAGAACTCGTGTGGTGCGTTCCCCAGCATGTCCCACAGCTTCACATTAAACACAGAGATTGGTAACGGGAGAGGTGGAAGGTGTGGACGCCCCAGGGCTATGTGTATCTTGTTCAACAATGGTAATGACATTCCTCCTTAATGCGCTCCAGAGGGTTAACCAATGAAGAAGAGGAACTGTAAGAGTTGTTCTGAAGGCACAAATGGACGTCATTCTAGTACAGATTGTGATAACAGTGACTCACATATGATCACGGCTATGAATGTGACTGCTGATATGCTTGTGTATTATTTTTATAATTTTTTTAAACTTTAGTAGACACAAAAGCTTTAATTAATTTAAGTGCACCGCAAATTAACTTCCACATGAATGTGTTGATTGTAGCCTGTTAATTAATGTTATCCATTGATTCAGTTAAATAAATAGCGATTTGTTTACAACATAGAAAGGCACTATACTAAACAAAACATTGGTGACATGACATACTACCACATTTATCCCCTGTTCTATTTATAGTATTTTGGGAAGTATGTGTAATTATCGAAGTATGTGCAATTATCGAATCTGTTGACGAAACCAAAACACAAGCCACTCATTGAAAGTATGCGCGCTTGGGCAGGGCACCTGCACTAAGTGTCGAACACTACATTCATTCCGGTCCGTCCTCCTGTCTATAAACAACAGTTTTGATTGACAAAACTATGCACTGTATAAACCTATTCTCAGGCCACAGCAAGTATGAGGAGGCAGGACCCATTCATGAACCACAGAGGGCATCGTTTCATTCCACTGAAATCTCAGGCCTGCTTCCACAAGATGGCAGTGTGTGACTGTCTCTATAACCTCCAGTAAAAGCCTGACATTTACAGGATTATGGGTCTCGGTAACTTGTGAGCAAGAAAAAAGCTTGCAAATGTGCATCAGCACGTAATTTTTTTTTTTTAATCCCCAGGTTTAACAGGGTGAAGACCGACGTGAAGGCAGACGTTGCTGCTGGCAAATGGCTGCTCTTCTGATTTTAATGTGATTAAAATCAATACCCCACTGCAGATACAAACAAAAAATACAAACTTTTATCAGATTATTTTTTGCCAGATCTACCATAAAGAAAAGGTTACAGATGGAATCGTAAATATATTTGACAAAACCAGACAGGCACAACAGCACCTTTGACATGAAAGCAGTCTCTGTCATAAAAATAACAAGCTTCACAATAAATCAAGATCAAACAGCAGACGTGATCCCTGAGAGCTATCGAAATATAAATACTAAAAATGAAGACGGGAATAAGAGGGTCGGACTGACAGACATAGGCCGACTCTTTCAGTGTGAAAGATATAACATCATTTTAAGTAGTGTGGAACAAAAATAAGTATTATTCCCAAGAATCTTAATGTTAAACCTCTGATTCAGAAAGGGTTAAACCAATGAAACACAAAAAAGACAACAGAAAACTGCTCCCCAGATTACACCAGAGTCAGATTCTGTCCATCGTTCATGTTCACTTTAGCGTCACACAGGTGAGGTCTGTTAGCATGAGGATCCCAGCCAACACGTCAGTCATCCAATATTTGCACGTGACATATACAAAATGGCAGAAGAGAAAAGAAAGGGAAAGGATGACATGAGCTCAAACGAGAGATAATAAGCCCTTATCCACCAGCTGCCACATTCGATTTTCAGATTTAAGGAGGGAGAATTTGAGATCAACGGGTTTCTGTCCTCCTGATCTCGCCACCCTCTCGAACTGTATAAATCAAATCCCCCTCTCTGAGAAAGAGGGCACGGCAGTCGGTTGCTCTGTGATTAACCTAATCCCCTGATCGCAAGCAGAGACCCTCTCAGGGCCAACACGGAACATGCCACGTTCTGCGTCAGCAGCACTCACGCTGTGATATCCGGGAGCACACTGAAAAGCAGTGCGTATTTTAAGCGCACAGCAAGAGTGTAGGAGTGCAACATAGCTTGAGTGAAAGAACAACACATGAATGAAAAATACAAAGCCCGACCAGTGCAAAGAAACAGCTGTACCAATGTCTCCACAGCTGGGCTGGTAGCGTGTAGTAACAAGCCTTATGTCGGTTGTAACCCCAATTATTTCATTATTGAAGTCATTGAGCCAGCAAATACATTTCAATACATTACAAGATTTCTTAGGACAGTTTGGAAAGTGTTGACTGATACAAAACATACTATGAACATGGTGGTTAGTGTTAAGTGTGAGATTCACTTGATCAGGGGCGACATGTGACTCTTATTGTCTTTCCCTCCTACTTCTGTGACCCAATTTATGTAATATTCCATCTCCGACTTAAAGGCTGCAGGATCCGTAGGAGTGTAATCCATTAAGTGGTTCAAAACATTAACTCACTATAGGTTCATGATGGCAATGGGTTAATGTTCACCAGATCACTGAACTACCAGCTTATGAAGCCAAATCCAGTTTTGTTCATTTAAAAAAGAAATGTGAACCTGAAAGTTTTGGTCTTGAACATTGAAAAACACAACAATGTATTTAAAATAAAAGTAAGTGCACGTCTCGCGTATGTATGTCTCCTGAAGGCAATGCCGATGAGGAAGCTGTCACTCATGATTACATGCCCCTCCCAGTTTATGCCCCGCCCCCTACGGCACTTCAGGGGCAAAAGTCTGAATGTGAAAAGATTTGAAAGCGAAAAGTTCAAAAAAGTTTTAAATCTGAAAATATAAAATCTGCAACCCAAAAATATAATACAGTGAATATCCAAAAATACATTTTAAAAAGTGAAGAATGATAAAAAGTCACAACTATATTCAACCGGAAAGAACTTTTCGTGCACTCATTTTTATTTTCAATACATTATTTTCAAATGAACAAAACTTTTGACCTGGATTTGGCTCCATACTACTTTACCAGAACATGCATCCGAGGTCCTCTTCTACATACTATTGGTGTCCATCAATCGCGTGTTCAGTTTGTTACTGAACACTGTACATTAATGGGCCGACTACAAATCCTGCCTTGGGCAAGGTTTGGTACATAATGAAAACACGTTCATTCCGCTCAATGAGCTTTTACAGTATAGTACACATGGAGACCGTATTTTCCTGTTTATGAAATCCTAACATTTTACAGAATATCCAGACAAACCGAGCACACATGGACTTTGCTATTTAAAACCCCATTTGGCTCGTTGAACCCATGTGTGGAGAAAAATTGATGATTAAAGTATAGATGTACATCAGTGAGCAGAAATTTCTGCTAGGCGGGTGAAAAGAGACTGATAGAAAGGAAAAGGAGAAAAATTGAAATGGGACAATTTCCCCACACTGCTTTTTAACTTTTTAACATTGTATGCGTTTCCGACAACTTATCCCAAGTGTTTTTGTTGCTTAAACCACAGACTCAAGAACCCTCTTTTGACAAAGTGCTCTACTTTTGTGTGGCCCCCATCCTGCGACATGCTCTCTATGAAAGGGGTCCGAGAGGATGATTTCATCAATAAATCATTTGAATTTGATGGAACTGAATCCACTGCAGTTCATAAATACATTACTTCATTCGGGGTAAACATTCCTTCCAACATAATCCAGGCAAAGAATAGGTTTGTCACCACAACCTGACAAACAATACAATTTAGAGACAAATAGAGTCAAATTGCTAACATTTTTCACTAAGCTATTCTAACTAACCCACATCCGTTCACATTGCACGTACCAAACCCAGGAGTGACGACGGAAGCAAAATGAGCTGATGGGAAAGTCCAGACTGGTTGGAGCTGCTGTCATTGTCTTTGTTACCCTAAAATCGATTTGTTTCCTGTTTGTTTATTGTTCTCTGCAAAGCCTCGACTCCATAACATACTTGATTTGATTTATGGGCGATATGAGACAGTATTATTGAACCTTCTCAGGATAAGCCAGCACACAGACGCTGCATCCTGGTCTCTTGCTGTGGAGCTTTTCCGGGACAGTTTCAGAAATTCATCAGACAATATCAGCAACGGTCACTTGAGAACTTCCTCTCGGCTTGAAAAAAAACAAAAAAAAAAACAGAGGGGGGCATCCCAGACGGGCCTTAGAATAACACCACTCCAGGTCAGAAGTTAAAGAAAATTAGATGAAACAAAAGTTTCATCATCTAGCAGTCAAATTCTTCAATCAGACAAAAATTATTACTTCCTCCGTCATGAAATTACTTATAGTCCTTTGATCAGTTGATCCGCGGCACGTCAGTTTTCAGTGTCCAGAGACACGCTTCACGTATCAGCCGGTCCCCTCCCTGCTGAGAATGATGCCGTTCCACTTTCTAGTCTCTGCCGCAGTTCGGGTCTGCTGGACCACATACAGGTCACATTTCATGTATGCAATCTTTGGCACGCAGTAACCAAGGACGATGTTTGCACGTCTTGGCCAAAACGTCTATCCTATTAACATGATGCTAGTTTCCCTTGTGTTTAATTTAACATAATACAGTTATTTTCATAAAATAACTGCCCAGCAGTAAAGCAACAACATGCAAGAAGAGTCGTATCCATGTTGGTTGCCCTGCTCGTGTTACCCGAGCACTTCCTGCATAGCACTCTCTGTGTCACAACAGACATGTCCGTGTCCCTGTATGTGCCGATTACAGAGAATGGCAGCACACGGTGCAGGCTGATAAGGACTACAGCAACAACTGTAACCGGCATGGAGACACATAATCCAGTGTTTTTCCAAAAGCAACTCGCATCGCAAGCTGCACGTTTCAACAAGCCACCGCTGCTGAACGATGCGCAGCTTGACACTTGAGACTGCGTGTATCGAATGGCTTTCAGCAAACTGCCGATGAATACAAAATCTGTTGTTACACCGGTGCCCAAATTAATAGTCCATTCAAAGTGCCTCCGTAAAACAATACGTGAAACTGCCTAGCAGCTAGTGGGTTAGAAAACCCTTGACTGATAGCTCTGTGTGGTCGGCCATTGTTTGCTTTGAAAGTTGGTTATTTTGTTTCATCTACGGTGGGCTTGGGAAATTAACATTTGAATTAATCAGGAAAGCTTTCTGTTTGATGAAGTATGATTTATATCGATGATTGATATTAACATTCAGTAATACAAAGGGGAGGTTTTCTTATTAATCTCCCTTCCTCTGCAACAAATCATCCATAAATTTGTTTGAGAATGGGCAGTGTCAGCTTCATATTTTTAAACAGTCGCAGTCTAAATAAATGGGAATGGTATTCATTCCATTACTTTGATCAAAGTACATCTCGCTAAAAACCTACATCCTACAATGGCTACAGTAAGCATCCCAAAGCACATTAGACGGCATGTAACATGACAGCTTAGAAAAGCTTTATCACCACATTGACCCAGGCACACGGCCTTCTGCTTCATGTTGTCCCTCATCTCTCCCCCTTTCTTGGAAATTTGTAACTATAAGAAAAAGCAGCCTGAAAATGTCTATTTGAGGACAGACGTATTTCACCCACACATAAGAAAACAAACGCTTGATCTTGACGTCAGATCCTTGAATATTCGCTATCTGCCCCAATTCCATAGCTCCAAATAGCAGCATGTTAACATCAAATCAACTTCTTGTCTTCTTAGCTTCCTGTTCCACTCCGCCGTCATCCAGTCTGTTCTCTGTTCTTCCGTCGCTGTGTTTAGAGGGGCCACTAACCAGGACGGGAACGGACTACAGTACAGCGACGCGTCTACAGAGAATCATTGGCTCCGGCCTGCCTTGCATCCTGGACCTGTAAACCTTCACAGTCAGGAAAGATCCCTGCACGTCTCTGCACACTGAAAACTGACATGCCACAAAACGTTGTTCTGTGTCTACACGGTGACTACACAAATCCATTCTAGCTATAACAAACTCGTTACAGGACCATGTTTCAAAGAGTTTTCATACGAACCTTCTCATGCAGACTCAATATTAGCAAACTGACATGAAACAAAACATTTAAAAATCCAATACTGTATTTCTCAGCCCTTGTCTTTTGTTCAACTCATATTCACACACACACACACAGTCTCAAATAGAGGCCATAATTCATCCTGAAACAAAGACAGGTAATGCCGGAAATTTACTCATTCTGAATATTTTCATATTATTTTATCATACAGTTTTCCGAAAAAAATACACTCACTTGAAATACTCCTTAGCTGGGAAGTTCTTAAACGAGAGAGACAAAAGCACTGAGGAGAGAGGCATTTCCATGGCAACCACATCTGTCAGCCCGACTCTACGAAGGAGCTGTGACCTTATAGTAAGCCGAGGAATTCCTAATACACCTTAGGCTATGATAGCGTTCTAGTAGATGTTTCTAGTAATAGTTTACTGATACTATCATTTGATTTCCTTTTAATGTATGTCACCGTAAGCGCCTGTATATTGTGTTGCAAGCATGTTAAGCATGTTCTGTTTTGTAGAAACAGAATATGCAGTATTCTATTATCCAGAAGACGAACCAAGCAGAGTGTTGTGATAAGGGATTAGATGCGAGAGAGCTGTGGAAAGGATCATTTGGACGAGTGACTAATTGGCTGGATGGTGAGCAAAGCAAGGGAGAAAAGACAAGAGGAGAACTTCTTAAATATGACAAGCCTCTTATTCCGCTCTAAAATATAGACATCAAATCCAATTACAGAGACATATATACCAGCACGTAATTCAAAAGGAGGACAGGACTTTGTGTGAAGCACATAGTTACCATCAAACATCACGGCCAGGTTGCCGTTGCCATTCCACCTTGTATTTTCCAGTTGCCAGACTTCCTCCAGGTAAGCTTTGCCATGCCATTATCTCTTTTTCTTTACCATCAATAGTATCAATCTGTGCTTCTGTTTCTGGTACCTTTGTCTTTATTTGTGTTTTAGAGATAAGCAGCGTATCATATGATGGCTTACAAACAGGGCCTATTTTTGTCTTGTCTGAATTTGTTTCCCACAATTAACAACAGCTAAAAAGGGCCACTTGGGACTTAGTTTCCTGCTCCTTACTTCCATCTTTGAGGTGTTTTTCATTCTGTCTGGATTGAAAAGAATGAGCAGCACTTTGTGTAACAATGATCTAAAACATCACGACTTGCATTTTTTGGTAATTTTCACATCGTACTGTAATTTTAGCGCTCTTTTAAAGCTCTCTATTAAAATATCCATCAATAATTTTCTATACACCGGCTTATCGCGGGGTGAATTGCATTGGGTAAGAGGCTTGTCACATTCTTATAAAAGGTGAATAAATGAAGTACACATTCACATCTACATGTTATTTAGAGATCTGAAAATCTGGTGGAGCTCATCTTTCTATCCAACCCTTGTGCAGCCTTCTCCCACATAGCGTTACGAGTATGACGGTGGAATCACATTCACACCCTTGCAGGTGCACACAAAAACAGTACTGTCTGCAACCGGAGTCTAGGAATCAGATTCCAAACACACTCACTTACAAAGTCTCTCTCTGTCAATGGCTCACAGGGGCCTCCGTCTCACATTAGGCCCGAGAAAGCATTGACAGAGTGCCATACAATTTGTATGAAAATAGCACCACATGGGAGCAGGTTAGAGGGAAACCTACGTCAGACAGGCCAGTCCTTTGGCAGACTGCTTTCTCTTCTTCGGGCCGACCTCTGCTCTGCTTGTCCTCCACCTCTCCATGCCCCATTCTCTTTCTGCACCTTTCTGCATCCACTCTTCTCTCTCTGTCCCTCCATCATCCACCTGTCCTCTCACATTACCATCCAGGAGTTCTCCTACTGTATTATTGAATAGGTTAGAGTGCTTGATGTTTGTGCAACTTTTAAGTGACGCTACAGCCCGGGGACGAGCACGCCAACCTACCACCAGCGGCCACCAGTGGGGAGCAACAGCCGAAGCAGCCTCTAACATGTTAACCCGCCGTCCTGTCTTACTAAAAATCACTTGCATGAATCATCGGCCCCAGTCATTGTTTGCTCACAGTGCGGCATATCGCAGGTGTCCCAACCATGTGGCAAGTCGGCATTCACACCCAGTCATCCTAAAGACGAGAGAGGACGGGCGCAATAAAACCAACAGTGGAGCCACTTGATGTAGGCAAAGGTTGTTTCACTTTGCAAGTCTGTAACTTTGCAAAAGGACGTCTGCAGCCTCCTGAAAAGAACCCATCCGAAACAGCGAAGCGCCTACACAGCAAGGAATTAATGGAGAGAAAAAAGGCGACAAGAAAGGGGACGGACGGGACGTGAAAATGAGAGACGAGAGGGGATGAAAGCACAAAGCTGGAATGTGATAATAAGCAGATAATAAGCAGAAAAAGAAGCAAAGGGATGTGGAAAAATAAAGGACCACGTCTTCCGTAAAGCGCGTTCAGCTGAGTCACACACCGCTGAGCAACCACAGAATTGAGCCACCTCTGGTCTGCCTCGCATTCATTTCACAGCGCAGACTCTGATAAATGATCAAACATGCACAGTCACTGTAGAAGCTGTGAGGCAGCTGTGACACCCACACCGCTGCCCAACAAGCCAGACTTCATACAGTCACTCTGCATCAGTGTGTCGAAGAACCGACCGGGGCAAATTTCTGAGCTTGTACTTGTTATTTTCAGCAATTTTCACCAATAAAACAGTAATAAGCACATTTAATGTCTTCTGTAGAACTGCAGTAGAAGAGATTCCAAACACTAACAGACATACTGCTATGAGGCTTAACAGACAAAAATGATTTGTGACTTTCACTCTTCATTTAATCATGTCATGGCGTTTAAGCAAGGGTCAACATGTGCAGCCACTCAGTGACTTTGGTACCTACAGCAGCACTTGACATGAGTCAGCTGCATAAAGAGGCTGAATCAATGCACTGGCTGCCCATTATTTCCATAGTCCAGTGGGGTAGACCGTGCAATGCAATTCTCAGACCAGTGTTGTGCAGCAGACTGTCACACGAAAAGCAAATGAAATGACCGTTACTGCAAGCGCACTTCTCTGTGGCCTCTGAGATTTAATGAGCCAAGGAGATAACCTAGAGCTTAATTAACGACCCAAACCACACAACTCCTCACAAGGGACTTGCAGCGTGTAAGAAAATCAACACTGCCTAATAATAATACCCACAGAACTATGCCGGCACTGCCTACTATGCCTAAACACTAGAAATCAAGCCCTATTCACGCTTGTTTTGTTCTACTTAAGCAAAGGGAAGAGGCAGGAGGAAGACAATTGCAGGAGTGCTCTTCAGGCAGATCAGGAGGGACCAAAAACATGTTGGGGTTTTCTGGATCAGCTTTTTACGTCTCAAAAAAACGGTGTCGCACTTTAGTGTATGTACCACGGTTGGTAAGCTGAAAACAATTCATCCAAGTGGCAGGGCCACCGTCCCATCGTCACCTGTGTCCACAAAGTCAGGGGTAAGAGGAAAAGGGACGTTGGGTCACAAATGGTTTTCCGCTGCTGCTGCAGTGTTTGATCCGATTGTCTAAATGTGGACCTCTGAACGGCTGGCTTTCACCGGCTGAGGGAAAGGTCCATCAGGAATAAATTGCATTTAACAGCATGTAATAACAGCGGTAAGATCGGGAAGGTGGAGTAAATCAGAGCTATTAGCTTAGAGAACATAACCTGGGTCGAGCTGAAGACAACTACACGTTAGGTTTGTGTTAAGTTATGGAGTACAACTGACAAAAAAATAACTGTAGAGTTAGATGAGGAAGAAAATCATATACTGTAGATAAGAACACTGAATGACACTGCTGGGGCTGCTATATGTGATAAGTCCAATACGCTGAGCCTATATGTGCTGTAGACTATATGACTATATGTGCTGTAGCTTCTGCAGCCATGGCCCAATTAGACATCATTCAAATTAATTAAATTAGTGATAGACGTTCTGGATATTACAGTGTTTGTCTTCAATCCTGTCAAAAGTAATGGTTTAAGATCAATAAGATGAGCAGAAAATGTGTAGAAAAGTCACTGTGTGTACAATGGCCTTCTCTTTTGCAACATTCAACCAACGTATGAGTGCAGAATTACCATTGTTAATACACATCTAATCTGAAGCATAGATGATTTTACGTATAGAAGGATATTTATAAACAGCACACTATGCCAACCATGTCTTTGGTGACATGACCGTCATACCAAGAAGACGTGGCATTAGTCACTGCGACTGCAGGTGGTTGGACAGGCTTTCCTTTGGCACGTGAAAGTCAGACAGAAACTTGATCTTGCAATGTTCCACGCTGGTGTTGGAGCATAAGGAAGTACGGACACCACCACAGGCGGTCTAACTGTGTGCCATCCCAAATGCTTGCCAGTTCCAAGCACATGTCCCTTTTCTAAGCAGTAAGATTTCAGCAAAAACCTAGACTAAAAAAAAAAAAGCAAGCAGACGCACTTCTGCCTGCCGCTGCCGTGAATCCAGCCCCCAGCCTGGTTGAGTGGTTTGTGATGAAAGAGAGAGAGAGACAAGGAGTGAGGCACATAACCCCTGTGGAACATATTTAGGTGATTAAAATGACAACAGCAAACAAGTCTGTAATTAAAAGCTTATTTCTTTTTGTCTCGCTCGTGGCAGGAAGTGGATTGCTTTCTTCGCAACTCAGGATTTACTCTGAGAGCTACGAAGCCAGCAACATTTTCAGCTATTTATAGCAGATGAGAGGAAGTCTTTGATTCGTATTGCATCAACCGCTGTTCTAAATTTGTCTGCTGCGCCTCAGATCAGTTCCTGTGAGATTGTTACCTGCCTATTAGCGATGGTCTTCTGTCGTCCTGATGTGTCGCAAGTTGAGTTTAACTTCACGAGGAAGTGCGTTTGACTAGAAACTCTTCAATGGAAGGGTCGACGCACACCGGCCGCAGGCAGGCACAGCAGCCCGTAGCATAATACAGGCCTCACACACGTGACACAAAGTACTGGCACTTCCAGGTCATCCTTAAACACAGTGCTGGAGCGCTTATAAATACACAATGGTTAGTACACACGTAGACACGTAGCCCAGATTGTGGGGTGGCCAAGACGTGCTGTGTTATAATTCATTTTGGGCCTGGTGTGACATTTTTAGGCCATTGGTTGTAAAAAAATAAAATAAAAGCAGTGTGGTTTCCCCATGGTTTGAATGGAGCGAGAACGATGTGCCAACAAAATGAGGAATACTCGTAATAAGTATGTTCCTTGGACTCTCAATTAATAGTGATGATCCCAGTTTTAGTTGTATTGTATCACTCTGTTCTTCTGCTTTGTTCTTTTTTGTCTTTCTTACATTTGTATATAATTTCATGAAAATAAGTTCAGAAAATGAAAGCCTTGTCAGGTTTTTTCCTGTCATGATTTTAATGTAACAGCACTTATTTAGCCAGGTTGACACAAAATGCAGTGGCACTAAGCCGGGGAACAAATAAACTAGCGGCTACACAGGAAGACAAGTTCTACAAAGTGCACACATTGATAAGTAACACTAAACTCTGCCTTTCAACGGCTGACTTATTTAAAAATAAAGCTCTAGCACGCACAGCGAACGGGGTGGAATGATTCAGATGATTTGGTTAATGCATCCTGACTGAGTTCCAGCAGTCGAGGGTTTGAAAAGCTGAACGTTGCACAGTGGACATTTGGTGGAATTTGGTGGATTTCTTGCTAAAAGAGTTTTTTTCACCTACATTTTTAAGGCTAGAGCCATAGTGTAGTAGTTACACCTGTGGACAGAGTGAAGGGGATTAGTTTAAGATGGGTTTTGAAAGGAAATAAGCCTAACAGCATTATCATGTCAATTCCAAGCTCAACTTTAAAGGGTTCATCAATGATGAAGACTTGACACGCAGTGACCCGGAATGACTGTTTGATGAGATGAAACAGCAATTGTTAGCCTCGTCTGCAAAGGTATTCCACCAATCCAATAACAATACAGACCGTACAATTAGTTCAACTTAAATTACAATTTTAAATTATAATTTTGCTCATATAAGTTAACATGTAAAAACAACAAAGATATAGACCTCGTATGGGGCCATGAAACACATTTTATATGCCAATTTGTGATCATGGTACATTACCTACTAACCCTCCGTCCAGCTCACCCCAAGTCCCCCGAATACACACACACACACACACACACGTACTAATGCTAGACCCCATGGTTGCTGCTCCTGTTACCATGGGGACCGAGCAGTAGCCATCTCTGTGGACAGAATAAAATAAAAGAAGGCGCCACCCTTTGCATTAGAGGGCGCGCGCGCACACGCACTCACACACACACACACACACACGCACACAAACGCACAAACACAAACGCACACAAATTGATCCAGGTCTGTTGCCCTGACAGACACAAAAACCCTGGCAGAGCTGACACACACACATACACACACAGACACACACACACACATGTTACTATGCAGTGATCACTCCCTCAGGGAAAAAGAGGGCTTATCAAGACGACTGTGAACAGAGTGGAAACCATCCGTATTCAACTTCATCCCTTTTTTGCCTCCTTGGTGACCGTACATCACATGTCACCTGTCGTACTGAGAGACAGTGTGGGGAAAGAGAGTGTGTGTGCGTGTGTGTGTGTGTGTGTGTGCGCGCGTGTTGGTGTTTCGTGTGCAGAAGGGCAAAGAAAGTGGGGCCTCTCAAAATATTTTATTTTTCTGTTATGGAAAATTAAACTTAATTCTACGGCTACACCTCAGACGGCCAACATACAGTGACAAGATGGTTAGTGTTTGAGCAGTGTATAGGCCCTGTGTGTGGCAACTAAGTCCCTATACAAGACCACTGGGGAGCCGCCATGTCTGATTTTATGCCTCATTACTACCTCTGCTTGCTTAAACACACACACAGACACATGTACATACACTTTGTTGGATGTGTGTTCAAATATGCTGGCAGATACATAGAGACGAGGAAGAAAAGCCTGTTCAGGACACATGAATCTCTTAAAACAAGGTCAAAAAACAGGGCTGTTAAAGTTAACGCGTTAATCGGTGAGATTTTTATGTATTGACAGCCCTACTAAAATAGATGATAGATGATACATAGACGATACAAACATTAGCAATCTGATACCGTTAAATTAAACGAAATTAAACCCTGTCTCTCTTTGAGACTTCGCGATTAAAATATCTGGGGATGAAAGAGCTTTCAAGTTTGCACCGAGGGGTGCAAAAGTTCTGTTGTTAAGTAATACTTCATGACGGCTTTTTTGGAACTTGGTACATGTCTTTTTTATAGTTTTATTAGGCAGGTGTGACGAGTGTCACATGTACACAAATCAACAGATTCAGGTTTTTTGTGAGCGTTTCACAAACTGCCAAAAGATTGTGTTGTTTAGTTTCTTAACATATAAATTTCCCGAACTTACTGTTGTCTTTGTTGCATAATGTATCATGAGTGTTATTAGTATAGGAAAGAATTGAGCAAAATGTATTAATAAAAGGTATTTTCTGATACGGATCGAAATCACATTACAGGAAATCAAAGCAATAAACTTCCGGATAAATCCAATCCGTCAACTACGTTATCTGTTTGATATTATGCATATATAGTTTGTATGAGGGAAAGAACAATTATGGTATGGAAGCAAAGGGATATCTGCTAATAAGCATGCAGACATGTGTCCTGTTATGAGGAATACAATTCGGTTACTACTCTGGAACATCTCATCTAATAATTTGAGAATAACCAAACAACGGGAGGCTGTTTTGTAAAAAAAAAAACCACACCATACCCACTGACACAAGTAATTTGGGAACATTATGTTGGAAATCAGCTGTGACATGTGACACACACACACACAAATCATTCATTTTAATATACGCATATAGTGTGTTTATATAATGCAGCAGCACGTACACGTCTCCCACTGTGCACTCCCACCACTCCACACCAAGCAACCGCGAAACACTGATAACACCTAACGGGGGAACATGGTTCATTCACACATGTCAATTGGGCTCTTTTCTAAAATCATTCAGATTAATATTATTCTCTCACACACACACACACTAGACTGCTTGAATGTGAAGGTGAGCACAGGGTCGCTTGAAGCGGCTCTGAAAGGAGAAAAACATGTTTTTTTTCTGAGCTTTCTTAGTTACACTTTGCAGCACATTGTTCCCACGTTTTCCTCTTTTCCACCTTGTCATTGACACCTTCTATAAAGCAACAGACTCTAAATGACTCAGAAGTTGCCTACACGACCTTGCTTGTCCTTACAGATTATCTTTTACAAACCTGATATTGTCTAGCCTTTTATTCAACTTGACATGGTATCACACTGCTCAAGATGGACTGTCCTAGGGCCAAAAACTGGACACTTTATTAGCAGCATTACAGCGCCTCAAAATATCACACTTCATTTTGGGGATAGCAGACTTTAAAAATACTCTTTGAAGATGAACCAAAATGGACAATACGTAATTTGCAAATTGATGCAAAGCAACCGGATCCCTGATTAATCGACCGGATGATCGCACCCTCCGGTTCATTGCTGAGAGGGAATTTGATCTTGTCTGCAGTCTATCCGTACGGGAACAATTCAGACGTGCAGCCCTCACCTAACCATAACCTACCATAGCCAGAACCAAAACTGGGATTCACAAAAACTAACATGCATGTGCAACCGGACCGCAAACGTAAACAAGACTGGGAAGCTCGAATTACAACAAACAAAGATGGAGATTGCTGATTCCTTTGCTGCTCAGGACAATATTGCTCTGGTCTATTTTCACACAAATGGTGGTTTTATGTAGTATTATTGCTCTCAATGTTGTATAAAGAACATTTAAATTAACATAAACTAGAAACTGGTGCCCTCATATATTAAAGGAATAGCACATAAGAGCAAGCAAAAACAAAGCAAAAACATCGTTTTTTTTAAAAAGCAGAAAACGGTGTATTACTGGTTCTGTTGGACTAACCTACTGACTAAAATAAGTTCATACTACCTGAAAATGTATCTCGGTTTGTGTGTAACTGTTCTGGGTTATTTGTTTTAGAACTGTTCGTGTTCAGACAGTAAGGGACGTCGTTACATTTTCCCTCATCATGAAAATGCTAAGAAGCAGCCTCTAATTTTACATCAACAACAAATCAATCCCCCCTCCATGTAAAAAGAGGTCAGCCAAACATTTGAAGTGAAAACAGATTTATGGATTATTCATGGTTATTGGCTGTCATAAAAGACAAACCACAATCCCCACATATCTGCAGAATACTCTGAATAAATCCTCTCGCAACCCGAGCAAGTGCTATAAACTGTGGGGTTTGATGGTGTCGTGGCAGCTCATGGTGACTCAGGCACACACTCTGTACCCGCCAATCTGGCATGTCACATGCCGTTACGCCTCCCTCCCATCTTTCCTGTCTGTCTGTGTTAACAACCACCTTCGACAGCACAGCCACAGAGAGAAAAACAAGCGCAATGGGACTTTTAGTTAGGCGGGGAAGCAGGCTTTCTCCCTGTTGGGGCATAACACTCACCGTGAGATGGACAGGCACGAAGAGTGGTGAACAGGAAATACGTCAACTGCCTCTGTCAATTATACATCCCTCTATTGATTTTAATTAAGATAACGGTTATTAGGCGGCATGCACAACATGAAGTCAATGAAACGGTTGAGCAATTTTAGAGCGCTGATGGATTTGAGTGGAGGGTATTATACTGAAGGAAGCCCATTGTTGCTGAGAGGGCCAGAGGTGGAAATAGGAGGAAATAGAGAGGATGGAGTTGGATGAAATTTCCTGATAGCTCCCCCACAAAGTAGCAGCAGGCAATTTGTGCTGAGAATTTATTTCAAAAGCTACGGTAGTCCAACCAAAGTCAAAGTGTTAAGTGAAAGAAGGGATTAAATCCTGGCGTTTAATCTCGAAAGAAATTGGTCTTTTATGGATTATTTGTTTTACACATCACTGCTGTCATATAATATCTATGTACATTTATGGCTCTATATGACACAAATAAATCCAAGTCCCTTTTAAGTCTGAGAAAGTTCATCTTTATCGGATAAGACATGCCTGAATGTCGCGCTAAAAACAAATTTCATGTTCTTGATAATAACAACTTAAACAGCAATATGCACAATACAGATTCCTCCTTGTGCCCATGACATATTTTTGTGAAGACATGTGAATAATGGATGCATCATGCATGAAAGATGGAAATAAAAGCCCATTTTGGCTTTGAATTAGTAATGACTACAACACAAACTCAACTCTGCTGCGTGTGACACATGAACAGCAGAGGAATCAGGACGGAGTCGACTGAAATACCAGGGTGAGAAAAAAGGTGGTGGACGCGCTTGATTACAAATGTTAAAACGACAAAGAAAACATGCACACAAAACTAGCAAGACACGGATAGCTTGATTAAAAAAATTGTCAAACTTCTAAAAAAAGGGTGTATTAAACAATTAAGCATCACTATCAGTGCCAATTTGTCATAAGACAAATGTGTTATAACAACACACCGGGAATAGAAAACAGGGAAGGAAAGCTTCTTCAAAGACATGGCTTGGTAATTTCCTGCCTTGCTTATCTCTTTTTTTGTGTTAGGTGGTATCTTGAATGCATAGATAGATAGTGACAGTGGAGACATGACAAGAATTTGAAGAGGGAGAGGAGTGGAGGACTACTTACTGCCAATGCGTTGACTTTTCTGAATCCTATTGTCAGGGAGGCCATAGCAACAAAGAATATTTAACACCCAAAATGGATACCATGACACAGTAGGTGAGAATCTAAAATCAAAGGACACTACAGAACTCTAAGCATACTATTGATGCGCGCACACACACACACCATGCATCTCGACAGAAAAACATGTAACACTCCTTCTCTCCTTAATCTATTGATCTGTGATTTTGCAAGTTTATTTGTCCATCTGTGAAGTCCATTAAGAACAAGAAAACCTTGTGTATTTGGTTTTGTATTAAAATGCAATTAACACACACACACACACACACACACACACGCAGAAATAAATTCAGATGAGCGGTGTTATTGCGTGAGGCTCTACAGCTGCTGCTGGTTCCAGTAGAGCTGGTGTTTGTTCCTTGTTACCTTCCATATGAAGATATGCTGTATATTTTGCAAGTTTGTACAAACATCGACCGATAGGCCGTGTGTGCAGTACACTTCACCGACCGATGAGTCTGTTGATCTGAATGTATTTCTGCGTCAGAGTTGGCCTAAGTAAGCACTTGGTCCGACGGCCTAGCCAGACGGCCTAATAGGTGGCTACGGTTGAGGCTGGTCAATAGTCCAGTTGTGCGTTGAGAAATAATAGCTGTATAGCAGCATTGGCTGTATTAATTATAACACCTAATAATGGTAAAAAACTGTACGCTACTTTTGGTCTCCAGGTAGCAGGGGAACTCGACAATGACATAGAGCTTTGACATGTCGTACACTATGCATGTCATGGGAGTATATTATGAGCCAAATAGTAAACTGGAAATCCTGCAGCATATTGCAGCTGCTTCTCTGAGAGAAATAACTTTAAAAGTCTGGCATGAGAAACGTTGCATTGTCATGATTCAAAATCATATAAAAGGGCTCCTACAAATACAAGGTTATTTATTTCAGAGCTGATTAATACCTTGAAAACACTCTAAATTAAGCAACAGTAGTGATTTAGAAAGCATATGTTGGCAAAAGTGAAGAATAGATTGAAAAAAAGAAGATAAACACAACGATACAAAAACTAAACTGTGCTCCATTTTTACTACAGTAAAGAGTCAGGATAGCACAGCAGACAAATAAATGGGTTCTCAGGTTATTCTTTGTTTTGTTCTGTAAAATTTGAAATCTGTAAAGGGCAAAAGTGGATATATATCCACTGAACTAACATGCTGGGTTTATAGAACAAGAATGATTGTGGAAGTTTCTGAATGGCCCTCTCACAGTTTGTGGGTGTATAAATCAATGTGACACTAACTAAACAAACGCTGCTGGAGAGCAGGGGTAATGAACAGAAATGGACCGAAGGAAAAACTCAGTCCCGGGACAGACACGATGGAGAGAGAGAGAGAGTATCTATATATTTCATTCCTTTCATATAATAGCATGAAAGACAAACTAAGCAGGAATAGAGCACACCTGGGGTAAATTACGTTTCTTCATGTCCATCTTAACCTGTTCAACCTCCAACAATTTAACACTGTTGTATTGTTCTCAGTCTCCCCACAGTCCACTATCATCTCTCGCGAACAAATATTGGCTGCTCGGTTTCAAATTGAACCATGGTGTTCAGGGGAAGCATTGACCTTAACTAAAGATAGATATTTGTAAGGGGTAAGCGGCCAATAGTGCCGCCTTTCTCTGGTTCCGTCCCAAGAGGCCACTACCCCAAAATCAAAGCTTTAAAATGTTATATACAAGCAGGTCTTTGTCTAAATTCAGATTAGTCTACCGAGTCATCGCACTGGTATGATCACAGATTACATTTAAACAAAATATTAAAATATCCGATATCACGGCATATCCCCCCAAAGATATCCAAATATTATTCATAAGCCATGAAGTCCTGCCCTAGGACATTTGCCAATGTGAACTGGGACACATTGGGACAAATTTGAGAGTAGCCACAGGGGTGATTTGACTAAATGAACACACCATGAGAGCAGCTGTCTCTGTACGAGGACAGGAGATACAGAGAATTGGGGATGTTAATAAAGTACTGATATTTCGCTGGCAGCATTCCAGCATTGATAAACACTGGACACATGCCGCTCTATGACCCTCTGATTTCCATTGTGTGAAACACAAATCATGGAAAAGGAAGTGTCCTGTGTATTTTAGAGGTGTGTGTTCCACTAGTTAGCTTTTGGCTTGTTACTGCTGTGATAAGGAGAAATTAATTAAATGCATTGCTGTGAAATAATAAATAATCTATATGAAGTAAACTTAAATTATTCTGCTAAAAAGTCCAAACAACTTAAAGCATAATACACATCAGTTATCCCAACAATAAACTAACAATTGCTCTTTTGGCAGGTAGTGAACAAACTAAATGACTAAAAGCTTTAACAAAAGAGTAGTAGCATAGTTCAAAACACTACTACAACACGCTGGTGTCCAAAGTGTCCATGGATCTAATAAAAAGCAGACACCAGAACCCACAGTGTAAATAAAACTATTAAATTAACTTATAAAACTTGTCTTAATAACATGAGTATGTGTAAAAAACAATCGCTCCATTTCCTCTATCTCCTCCATATAACCCCTCTAGTTTACCGTGTCCCTGTCCCAGACACAAACAATCCACATAAATCCTTTTATCCCTGAGCACAAACCACCACTAAACCGCTCGGCCTTTCTGCAAGTCCAATTTTATTCACATCAGTGCCCGTGTAAACACACGCACACTCTCCGCTTCCCCGACTGCATTTCAGAAAGTGTGTGGGTGGTGGTTTCCCCACAGGCCTGTGGTGACAGTGAGTCAAGGAGACAGGGATGTGCGTGCACACGCACACACACACACACACGAGCACAGATGGACATACTGTACATGCATCAAGTCACAGACTCTTCTGCTAAAAAGTACACACACTTTCCTGCACTCACGTTGTACTTGTGTGTACGCACACAACGCTGATGGAATAAGCAATGATGACAATAATATTTATATTTACGACATGGAAAAAGAGGCAGAACACAGTCACGACACAAGTGCAGACTATGATAATGTGACAATGAGCCGATAGCAGGATAACAGATTGTTATTCAGACTGTTGTCTGTCCAGCTGCAAGATGCCCAAACAGTTTGGTGAACTATGTGCAAATGTTTCCTTCATGTTGGTGTTAACTTTACAATAAATCAAATCAGGATATTATATTCATCATTTCCTCATTATTTAGAGTTTTTTAGTGTTAAAACACTTGAGTGTTCTCAAGTGAGATTAAAATATGGCCAAAACAACAATATACCAAGATACAGCTGTGCTGAGCTCATTTGATAAGATGATGCACAAAGCAGCTCCAGCCCACTTCTGCATCGCTGCACGTTGTAGCCAGCAGAAAGAAAGGATGCAGCCACAGAGAAAAGAGGCAGAGAGGGAATGTATTGTTGCTCTCTGCACCTTACAAATGCTTCAGCTTTTATTAACAAACTGACAAGAGTTTATTTATACACCTATATACACACACACACACACACACACACACACACACAGCACCATCCACCATTCCAGTCTAAAATTTTAACTGATTATAACTTAAATACAAGTGCGGTTAAAGTGAAGCAGAAAAAGAAAACATTTTGTTTGGGTTTTTGTCATGTTTCCTGAATGGTAATCCTAAAAACATGTTGTTGGCTAACTAGACCCAACTGAAATCCTTTAGAAAGACGTTGTTAATCAGTGGTGTGACTTACTCTACATAAAAGTTTGAGTTTGATTTTCTGTCAGGATTTAGTGTTTAGTGTAACATCATCAGGCAGGTCTCTGTACTGGTCTTGTTCCTATTAGTGCTGCATTCAAGACCATTGACCACCACATCCTGTTTTTCGTGTTGTTTTCAGATAGTAAAAAATTCATAATAATTAATTTAATCAATTATGAATTAATATTTAGGCTAACCAATAATCCCATGACTTCAAATATAGCAAGAGAAGCAAGCATTTTTAATAATAAAGTGCAAACTGTGAGAAAGTAAAAATACCTAACAATCCTATGAAGATTGGTTAGTCATTCTCTTGTGAAATCTGACATTTTGATTTAACAGTTCAATCTTCTTTGGCTTTACAAGTGAACGTATCAAGTAATACAGAACTGTCGGTCTTCATAATGACTTGTTCTGGTCACTGTAACGTAAACATAACACGGCTGCTTTGACCAGAGAGCAGTGTGAAGAAGGACCAAGTGGCAAGAAATACGCCTCATCAGCTAAATTTAAACTGACAGCAGTGAGAGTACGGTACGGTATGTTCTTTACAGTAGCTTAAAGCAACCACTAAGACGTCCCAGTGGAGCAAGCGCTAACCTTTCCATGAGTGCTAACTTAAAAACTGCTTGTGCTAATCAAGTGTCAAATTCAGGAATCCCACAGGTTGCATTTCTTAGAGCCGCTCTGAAAAAATAAAATAATTAATACGGTAGTTATGAAGTCAACATGAGCAATAAGAACATTTTAAAAAGCCTCCTGTGTCCTGTGTGAATGCAAAAGCCACGACACATGTCACATGTCACGTATGAGTTTCCGCAAGTTTTCCTCCCTTGCAATATAACCATATAGAGACATGTTAAGTACAGAGGAAAGCACACACACATGCACACAACCATCAGTCATCATAACCCTCCACCCCTCAGTGCCGGATAACTTTCTGCTCCACTGGTTTGGAACACGGTGATTGGAGAGCGAGATGGAGGACGGCGAAGCGAGTCATGCAGTGTGGGAGGACAGGGAGGAGGAGGAGGAGGAAGAGGAAGGGGAGGCACTATGACGTCTGAATCACCGCCCATGTGACCAAATTCGTCAGCGACCCAAGTAGGAAGGATGACGTTCTTGTGAATGGCTTTTTTGTGTTCGTGAAAACCTTTGTGGACCGGACAAATGCAAGGGGACGTTACAAGGCGGTGCTCGATCCAGACGAACATTGGGCTTAAAAGGTTGCCTTTCAAATTGGTCATTGAACAAGTAAATGACTAAATTCTGAAAAGTTGTTGTCGCTGCGCTGTATGCATTTCAGGATTTTTTATTCATACCACAAAAAAAAATGTATATATATAAAGTCAAACTGTTTTAGGTTCTACTTGTACGACAATGAACGATCACAAGAGGACGCGCTGTGCACAGCTCACAGACAGCGGCGCCAGCAAACTGAACCGTTTAGGAAACAGTCCATATTGAATGCTGTGAGAGTACCAAGACCATCTGCAAGAAGGTTGGCTTTATCCATGTAGTTCAGGTCAGATGCCACGCAGAGGCCAGCCGCACCGTTCCGTCGCGCCCTGCGGGGACTCTAAACAGATCTCTCAAAATACCAGCGCTTTGTCCACAGGAGGAGTACAAATCGGTCGGCGGACCTCCACATATCCATACGCGCATGAAGTCCAGACTAAGCACATATCAATTGCGTTGATGTTTTAGCCATTTACTTGGTAATACAAACTGTCTGTCTTTTGTCTTCCCATCCGTCTCTTCCTCAAGTGAGCGGTTGGCTGAAAGACACTTGGTGCAGCAAAAACAATAATCACGTCAAGTCCATTCGAAGAGGATCTGGGAGCACGTCACGGAGGACAATAGAGAAAGAAACAAATCAAAAGCAGCCAGGGTACCAGACAGGATAATGTGGTGGGATATTTAAGTTGAAATTTAAGTTAAAATAAATAACTCTCTGTGCAGAGCGACCTGTTTGTTATTGTTTTTTCTCTGTGGAGGATTGGACGTGACTCTGACTCCCTCTTTACAACATGTGCAGTTCCTTCCCTCCCCTCTTATCTGTCCCTGCAGTCGCCTACAGCATCTCTTATATCTAAGGGAAAGCAACACACAAGAGGAATGATTTAATTGCACACTCGTTTCCATTGTAGCTGGAGATGGAAATAACTGAAATGTTTTACATTTGGCGGATATTAGGTGTATTTGTCTTCAGTTAGGTGTTAGCCAATGTTTGGCTACATGCAATAAACACACATGTATTTCATTTTATCATAAATATCCACATTTCCTGTTTAGTTTCACATTTTTCCTGCCTCTTCCATCTTCTTATTCCCATGGCAGTTTTTCACTTCCCTCTAATCGCTCCCTCTTCTCAATGTGCTTATTGTGCTTTTGGAAAACAAAGAGGTCAGACGCCTTAGCCAGCCATCAAAGATTAAACATCATGTGGTGTTTTGGAGAGCAAAAGAGAAGACCAAGTAGAAGAAAGAAAGGGAAGGGAAAATAGATTCCTATGAAAGAAACAAAGAGGTCCACGAAAAGAAAAAGACCAAAAAAAAAAAACGCAGAAGTCATCGGGACACAGAAGCAGACAGAAATAGTGAAAGAAACACACACACACACACACACAGAGCAGAAAACGGACAAAAAGACGACTGAAAAGATAAGTTAAGCTCAAACAAAAGAATTATTGTCAGAGTGCCAGTAGGTCAGGAGTTCATCAGCCACGACCACAGCAGATCCAAACAAAGCTAGCAGGGCGCAATCTAAACAAGAGTTTGGAAAACGTGATGCTGATTCAAGATCGGCAACACATTTTCATCAACACATTTAAAACTCCAGGCAGTGCAACATCAAATCAATATCCAGGCCCGAAAATAAAGAAAATAGAGAAAGACAATAATGGTTGAATAGGTGGTGTGCAAGGGTGCGTGTCTATGATTGTTAGCATGTGTGTCGCTCTTGTGAGAATATTTGAAGTTTGAGGCCAGATATTAAATCTGATAATGCATCTCTGGCATTTCTCTCTATTGTTATCATTAAACTCAATGAATAAGTTTCTAACTGTGTCGTTTGAAAAAAGAATCCCTCTAAACCAGTGGTTTTCAATCTGGGCTGGAGTTGTAAGATACATCATAAGAGTGTATAAAAAAAAAAAAAAATCTTTAGTCATATCTTTTGTTGTGAAATACTGTCCATTTTCTTTTGAGGCCAAAAAATACATTTAAAAGATATACAAACAGGTCCGTCTCGATGTGTGGCGATCACAAGTTGAAAACTCAGCTTTGACATCACTCTTTTACATTAAGATGGTTACCTTCAGCAACAATTCATACATTAGCAATTATTGCATGTCATGTTTGTTTACATTTGTTAAATTTAAGTCCATAATTTACTCTCTTTCAACTGTTTTGGTCTCCACCGAGTCCTGAAAGACACATATTAATCTTTAGCCGCTAAAGACTCCACTATAAGCTGAGCAGACAATTAAGATTTTAAGATTTTTAGATGTTATTTTAGCTAATAACAGCTGCCTGTTGAGAGTAAAGAAACGCAGGTACTAGTTGGCAAGTGTCCTTATTCCCTAATGTTATCTTCTTAGTCCTCATTGATTTTTCCCTTTCAGCCCTTTCTTGCTTCGTTGGCTTTTTCTACCCCATTTCCATTTTTAGCTTTTTACCCGTCACTCTGGAGGCCTTACAGTGAGTGAGCAGATAAGACCCCAGCGTCTCGCTCCTTTCCATCGTTCAGTTTTTTTCAGTTAATGGTTGTGATGGGTGTTGTCGTGACCCTCGTTCGAGCCCATGTACTGTTGTCAAACAAGGCAAATGACACTGCTGACGTCTGGGGTGATTTCTAAATGAAGCCATTCTTCTGCGCCCCGCACCTACCCAACCCCCACAAATCTCTCCGTCGGCTCAGAAATAGGCTATTCAACAAAAGAGAGACCCAATAAACAGATACGAGCCCCTGTTCTGACTGCTGCTGTGGAGCGAGGAGAAGGCAGCCAGAGAAGAGAATAAACATCCATTACATTTACAAAGCATGCAAAATGGCATACCGGTGTAGGATCAGAGAATATGCATGCATACACACAGAGGGAAGCACAAATATTATTTTCTTTCCATCAAATATACAACATAAAGTGACATGCAAAAGCACATTAATATTACGACCGTTTTCCTTTCCTGCCCATAAGCAGAGACGAGCCAAACTTTGTCATGTTACCACAAATTTGTACACACGCCAAGCCGTAAAGATATTTGTAATATGGGCTTTTCCAAATTAGGATTTTAACCTTCACAGCCAGCTGCTGCCTAATCTAAAGAAATTAGCTCTGACTGCTGTTTTTATGAGGGACAAAAGTCACCTTGAGCCTTTGTAGTCAAATCCCAGCAGCCCTTTTCCTTACAGCCTCTATTCCATACCTTGCATAACATAGCAAGCTCTCTTATCCCGTCAACTCGAATGCCTAAATGCCCGAAAATTACGAGGTAGACTCGAGGAGAGGGTGGGGGATGGTGTACAGAATTATAGAAATACTGTGGGGTTCGAATGAAAGAAATACATGAACAGATCATCACGATGCTGAAATTCTGTTAAATTGAAGAAATCAGACTCACAGCGTCTGGGCTTCTTCTAGGAATTGGGGAAAAAAGAAATACATCTGTCCCAAACACAAATAAAATGAACCACATTGCAAGTTGTGTATGATGTTGTCACTTCATGTAAATCTTTTGTGATTCACTTATTCATTCGTTGTTTATTTGGGTTGTGTGAACCATAAAAGGTTAGGGACCACCAGGTTGCATAACACACCTACAGAAAATAATCCTTCCACATCAATGCAGCGGTCCAAAACCAGGCTGATCCTCACACACACACACACACACACACATCTCACCCAGGTACACCCACTCCATCAAAATGGAGGACCGGGAAGTCTGGTGAATGTGATTTCATTCCATTATGTAATCATCTAACCCAATGACACATCATCATCATGGCATCTCTTCAACTCCTCAGAAAACTATTCAAGATCAAGCATCCTCATTTTTTAACTATGCACTTCATTTTCTGTACCTGTACTTGCTCACCTTCTGTGATATATTTTATCCCTGCACCTCCTCTTTCTCTCCTTTAGAGACTGTCTGGTTAACCTCCCCAGCTCTCCTCTCACATGCCCTCTCTATTGGCTCACATCCCTTTTCCTTCTTTTACTCAGCACCACCCAATGTCTCCGGCCATCTCATCTGCTTCAGCAATTCCCATTTGACCTCTTTCAGTTTCCTCATCAGTGCCACCTCTTCTCTCCTTTGGCTAATCCTCTGTCACAACCCTTCGATTCGGACTCATCTCTTTCCTTCGTGTCTCGACCCTTCCTTTGTGTTTTCACCGCTTCCCCTCCCCATCCCAGGCCTTACCAGGTGTGAGCTACAGTGAAGCGTCGCCTCTGTCGGATGCTCTTGTTGACCATCAACTTGCGGAAAAGACGTGGGGAGCTTCTTGGCGACAGTTTAGGGGATGTGGCGCCCCTCTTTCCTCCCCCCACACCTGGGATTTTGGGCGGCTCCAGCTCCAGGTGCATGTGCTCCTTGAACGTCCGGATGCACGAGTCCATATCAACGTTCAGGTCGTTGGAGGACATCCCTGCACTTTGTATTTCTGTCCTCAGAACCTTTGTTGTCCAAATTCAGTGACATCAGCTGCTCATGCACAGCAGGTTACCTCCTCCTCCTCCTCCTCTTCCTTCTCCAGAAGTTTGTGCTGAGTTGAAACGCTGAAGCAAAAAGATCGAGGCTTCCTCACACCGAAACATTCAAACAGGAAAAAGCCAGCTCAGGCATTCGCCTTTCGTTGTTTGCGTTGCTTCTGTTCTTTCTATCCCCCTCCTCGTTCTTCACGGCTTTCCTTTGGCTGATGCACCGGGTTTTCCTGCTGATCTTCCGTTCATGAGAGGTTCCTAGCGGAGCTTTACCAACAGCGGGGTCACATTTAGCTCCTTCAAGGACAGAACAATTCCTCTTCTCAACACTGGTCCATTTCCCTCCCTCCCGGTTTTACAATCTATAAAGTGCTCTATCGCTCGGTTTGCTTCTCGCCGTGTCCCTCTGCCACTGCTAGTTCCCTCAATGCGCATAAACGTATAAACTCGTGCTCTCAGTCCATCCAGGCAGCTTGACGTTGGAGGATTTCCCCTATGAAAGATTCAGAAGGACTGAAACTGCTCTCTGCCTCCTCCTGTCTCGCTATCCCCTGCATCATGAGCTGCTTGACTCACCTCCCCTCTCTCTGCAAATAACCCCCACTTCTCCTCAAGGCACTCAGCCACTGCCACTATGACGAGCCTCAAGTCAGATTTCCCTTAACCAGCAAAGTGGGAGCGGAAAGCGGAGCAGAGCGCAGCACGCAGGCGAATGCTTCACTTGCCGTTTCATTCAGAAGATACACGGGGAGCTCAGAGCACGCACTTAACGGGTGCAAGCCACACCTCCCCTGGTAAGGATTGGCTGGTGGGGCTTGTGACGACAAACAGGCAGGCACAGTAACAGGTTGTCTGATTTATTATTTATTTTTTGTTTAGCCAGGATTTGTGGTAATGTCGCTGATGATATTGCAACCTTTAGAGATGCGGGCGACTGGCGACCCTAACCCCAAAGAAATAAACAAATTGGAATTGAGATGAAAACTCAAATAGCTTGATGAACGTGCACACCGCACCAAAGGTCAACTGATTCAGATTAACAGACTGAAGCGTGTAACAACCAAACATAAAAGCCAGCAACTACAGACCTAATGACCTCATTCCCATGCAGACCAAAGCTCCCTCTCTCTCCATAAGTCTGTCTGCATGGAAGCAATCCAGCAATTGGATTGCCACAGCATGTGAGGGGGAAAGAAAGAAAGAATTGATAGATACACTCATTGACACACACTCGGGTATACATCCACACACAAAGGGCCACTCTGAGTGATGGAAAGTAAAGAGAGAAAACAAAGAGGGGCGATGCCCTGAAGGCAGCGAGACGGAGAAGATGAGGGAGACAAACCCAGAGGGAACATCAGAATGGCAGTGTTACAAGTAGTGAAAATGTGAGCACTTGCTTGCCTGCTTTGTCGACTGATTTGTTTTGGTTGTGAGTCGCTTTCTCTCTAAATGCTTGCCAAAAAAACCCGCTGAAAATAGACCTACCAAGCGGGTAAATGAAGCAGAGAAAACACGTGTAGTAATATGATGCGCCTTAGGAGCATCCCCTGACTCTTTCTCCTCCATCGCTCTCATATATTAAAGAAATCAAACTTTCACCTACAAGTATGTTGAACTAATACTAGAACAAACAGCACTTGGACTGACAATAAAGGCTAAAGATAAAAATGCTGTTGGGGGAAACAAGGAATCCAACGTGTCTAGCTAATAACAAGAATCAGATAATCCAAGGTACCCTTGGCATTTCTTATGGTTTCTAGCGCGGTATAATCTTCTTCAAGTTCAGCCTCCTTTTTCACCCACGGTGAAGTCACTACCAGAGCTGAAATTTAAGCCCTGTTGACAAAGCAGAGAGAGGATGCCAAAACAAGGCCGGTTATCATCTGCTGCAACTTCCATTGGTGTTTTACTGGCCCTATGCACCGTGTTAAGTTGTCTTTGAAAGGGGTGGGAGTATTTAAAGGCATATTTTTCCTCTTTGAATGGAGTTACTTGTGAGTAATGGACACAACTGTGGGAAAAAATACTGAGATTCTGAAAATGAATTTCCCTATAAGATTGGTAGCAACCAGCTACCAACACAGTGAAGCCCGGCCATTGTTTAAACAGCAAATGATGATGCATCATCCGACTGAAACGTGTAAGTAAGAAGAAACCGCTTTCTTTATCGTGGTTCCTCAGTACATGAGGAATGACTTTTATGAACTTTCTCAAGTCATCACATTCAGTAAACTAGTTCATAATCTGACTAAACAATCGCCCGATCAGTTGCGGGTTCTTATTCAAACCTCTAGAAAAAAGCTTCTCTGCCAAAATCGTGATTTACAGACTCCTTCCCAGTGGGGGGTAAAGGGAATAAGAGATCTGGAGAACCAAGCGAAACAGAACTCCTAATAAGCAATCAGTGAATTCAGGGACTGGAAGCTGCAAGAGACAACACGGAAGACGTCTGATTGCTGCACAAATTGTAATTAGCCTGTACATGTTTCCGCCACAGTGGTGGACGGACTGACATCGCAATCCAAAGGAAAAAAGCTCTTTATAAAATTGAAAAAGAAAGTAATTTTGCAGTCTTTCCCTCGGCCTGACACATGTCATTGTAGCTGGTGGCGATGTAGTAGACTAGACATAAGGATGTGAAGAAAAAAAAAAAATCAAATACACCTGTTCACTAAAATAAATACTGAAAATATCTATGACGGCTCCAGCACATTTTGGAATTCTATACTGAAAGGTAGATGACAAAAATAACAATGACAAAGCTCAATGACCAATGCTAGTTAGTCATTTTCAAAGAAAGATTGAAAGAGATTGAATTATAGAGCAACTGTTTTTTTTTGCACCCTGTGAGAGCTTGAATGAAAGCATAAAGTGCCGAGTCACAGTACAGGAACAACCAACAGAGATATACAATAGGCCCTGCAGCCACTGCGAAGGAGCTCCAGCAGCCTTTGCTGTGTTCTTTGATCAAATACCTTGATATTGGTATCTATCCAAATGGAGGCTGAATGCTGCATTCTGAATGCTGCGTCTGATCACCCATTGAAGTTGTCCTCTGCTTTCTCTAACCTCATCGAGGTTTCGTGTTTACCAATAATGTTGGGCTGGCTGACCTTTCTAGCAGTCGCTGTCCATTTTAACGGATAGAAATGCTGATTTCGCCTTCTCAGTGTGAGTTTGGTACCTTTTCTTTTTTATCGTTGTAAATCTAGCGTTTTTATTTTTTACATTTGAAGATGTCTTGTTAGGATCAGGGGTACCTTGGAGAGTAACTGTGTTTCACATTTTACTGATCAATGTAGATTAATGAGATTGAATACATCTTTTGTCTTGCTTTATTTTGTTTTTCTGCCAACAGGCTGTGGTGACTGTTTGTATCTGCATCCTTAGAAGTCGGTCATTCCTCCACTTCTTAATTTCAGCAAAAATTAGTAGTTAGAAGAGAAAGCAGACGATTGATCGATTCTATCGATCTTCTGACATTTTAGTACAGGGTTAAACATTACATAACATCCCTGCCCCGCCGAGCCCCAGCTGTCACTTTCCAACATGGTACTCTAATGCACTAAATGGGTTTAGTTTTTTAATATTATTGCATACTATTTAAGTGATTCTCTTTTGTATATTTTTCTAAATACTTCCTAATTCCTAAATGAATCGATAGCTGCAGCCCTATGTTCTTTGACTAGCGGGCCTGATGGAGGTGATTGGGAGTGCGTGTTTAGGTGTGTGTTGGGTGTTTGGGAGAACTATTTGTCCATTCAAATGAATTTAACGCAATCAAAATGTAAACAAATGAAATCAGAAATAAAAATCAAACTGGTGTAAAAGCCAAAGAGCATCAGGATGAAGGTGACCGTGGCAATAATCATTCTTTTGAAAATCCTAGCTCACATTAAAAGGAGCGACGTGTGCAGCAGATGTCCCCCCGGGATGTTTGAGTATATTGTAGCATGACGACAGTTATCCTATTAACATCCCCGTCGACTCGCAGCCTAACCGACTAAACTACTCAGAGGTTTAATTCACACTCACTCACACATGAGAGGATTGCCATGCTGTACAGACAGAGTTGCCGAGGTAAACACAGATCAAACATTATTCCTCTTAACCACAACTATTTCAAAGCTGTGAAACTGTGGAGGACACGTTCCAAGGATTTGGCATGAAACTACATCATATAAGGCCATCCAATGTCCCGCTAATCGCAGCGTTTTCCCTGCCCATAGATTAGATCTATTCACTAAAATTAGTATTTTTCTGTTGACCTAAAGTCCAAAATATGAAGTTAATCTGCTGAGGGGTGGGGATTTTAAAAATCCCTGAAATGGTTGGAACTGAATAACTGGAATTTCCCATTTCTAAGACAAACACAATCTCTGAGCGTAATTTGTCTGCCTCTGTGCGTGATAAAAAAAAATAAAAAAGAACTGTTGGAACCAATTTCTGCTTTTTGGAAACACCAGCAGAGAGGACAGAGCTCAACAACAAAGCACACAAAGACAAGCCAAAATATAACCAGTGTCGTCTCGACGCAGGGTGAGGAACAAGTCCACAAAGAACACTAACATAGAAACGTGTTTATAAGCAGAATTCTAGAAAGATAAATGCACATAGTTTGTATTTAGTTAGAAAGAAGATATTAAGCCTATAAAAACCTGCTGGCCCTGGAAAGCCTCACTGTGGCGCTTGTCAACGTTCAATTAAGTTTAACTGTCCGCGAAGCGAAGGAATCCGGACAATTTGCAACTGGAGGCAAACGTGTCCCACCCTGTACGACGCGGAAATGAATGGCAGGCATTCACGTCGCGTCACGGCACCATAAGGTTTTTGCTTGTTCCCTGACACGCAGCCATTCATAAATCATTAGACAGCGTTGGACCACCATGAAATGCATTCAGCCAATCAACCAGCAGGTGTGTGTACGGGCTCCGTCTGCCGATTGAACATAATAAATCCTGCGGGTGAAGGATCGAGGAGTGACATCAGTGCAAAGTTAAGCAAAACATTATCAGTTTAATGTCGTCTTCAGCGGATGCTTGTTCATTTTGTTTGTGTTATCCAACTCTTACGTTTTCCTTTGCACGTCATTAGCAGCAGTCAGAACACGAGCAGTGGCACAAGCACGAACCGCAACACACACACACACACACACACACACAATCCATGAGGCAATCTGAAACAGTTGTGTACATCAGCAGGAAAAATAATTGACTCCCAAAATAACTTTAATCCCAGTATAACTAATAGCTTCCACTCAGCCCTTCTGAAGTCGAAGAAAGCGATGGGATTGAGAGGTGATGAGGACTTTTGCTGACAACAGGCCTTTCAATAGTTTGACACACACACACACACACACGTCAACCCGCTGTAGGCTTCACCAGAGAAGAGAATAATAGACTTGAGGACCATCAGGATAGTTCCTCTGAACCCCGATGCTGCCTGAAGGAGACAAAGTGGGATCGTTTTTAAACGCGAGGGCAGGAAAGGAAAAGCACCCGTGTATTCTCTTTGCACGTGAATATGTTGTTGACAGTTTGTGGAGGTATGTTGCTCAACCAACAATACGAGATGGGAAAATCAGTCTTTAATTAATCTGCTTGTAAAAATATAAAGTGGTTCACGAGGGGCCTTATTTGCTTTGCCTTCTCTCACACACACACACACACACAAGCACACACAGTACTGGTGCTCAGGGTCAAGTCGTTAAGTAAAAACATATCTGCATTTGGCACAACTTGACACCTTGCTGGCCGACAATAACTCCTAACGTTTTTTTGTTATTTGAAACTGCACACTGTAGCCGTCTCTGCATGTGACTGAGCGGGTGAGTGAGTGTTTCTTTTTGTCTGAAGGCAGAGTACATACTGTATATAATGAGACACGGCAGCGTCATCTTCAACAGGCTGAATGCGAGATGACAGATGAGTCACTGGTGAAAACATGGATCACAACAAGATTTTCTAAGCCAAGTCCGCTCAGTATGACTGTGGAAAACCTGTGGTTTGCTGTAAAATACCTTTCGCTCTAATGACAAGATGTCCAAATTGTATTTATTTAAGTATTTTTAACCTGCGTGATACATCAGTGTGATACAACGGCACTGCAAAAAGCCTCACCTTCAATCATCAGAGAGTGCTATATCTAGCTGACCTACCGCAGACACCCAATATGCTCCCCAGGCGAAGCACGTCACTATCCAGTTACACCGAAACCAACCACGCGGGCAGGAAAAACCCCTCTGCATGTAGCATGGAATGGCCCAGGTATTGTGTACCTATCTAATGTGTCAGCAGTGCTGACTGTGTACTTTAATTAGTACACATGAACAGCTCTAATCTCCACAGTGCTGGATTCTCATGAACTAAGAGGCCCACTGTTTAGATTGATCACGCCGGGTGTTTCACGTCAGGCAATAAACAACAAGCTTCCATGTGTGCTTCCATCGACCAAGTCTGTGTTCTGCTGTTTATTTCACTTTTGACTTACCTCTCAGGGTCCACCGGCGTGATATCTATCCTAGGAGGGGCTCCGAACGGCAAAGACGTTGGCCTGGGCATGATCTCTTCGTCGGGCGTCCGCGACTTCTCCCCCTGCCGCCATGACAGCGGAGGTAGCTGCAGGTTGCCGGAGAAACGGCGTCTGCCATGGCGCAGGTCGACCCCCAGTGTGCAAGACGGAGATATCAAAGACTCACTAAGGCAGCAATCATGAGGCTCTTTGCAGTCCTGAGAAGATAAAAGAAGTGAAGAAAACACACTTTTGATATTCACCAGTGCTCAAAGAGAAGCAGGAGGGGAGAGTACCAGTATACTGATAATAGGAGAATTAAGGAACAGTGAAGAACAATCAAATCAGTCTTCCCGTCAAGTCAAAGTAAATGGTGGGTTTAATTACACAGAGAGCTTATTTTTCCTGCTTGTACGTCAGTTGCCCACTAAGGGGCGCCACAGGCGTGTTTCTGTTGAGGAGGCATCGCTTTCAGGCAGTAAAGCACTAAAGTGATAATTTGGCTCTAATGAGTGAAGGAAGGAAGAAGGAAGATCAAGGATGGTGATTTTAGAAAAAAGAAAAAAAACACAATATCACAAATTGCTTAACGGAGCTCAATACTAAGTGTCCATCACACAATCATACAGCCTTATTCCATAAAACGTTCCGTTTAAAGTTGGAGTCATTAACTGGTTTGCTTTTAAATGGTTTTAATAAATAAACCTCTTGCGTATCCATTATCACATGACAGCAGACGTAAATATCACTCTGAAGGACTCCATGACTGACTAAAGGAGAATTTTAAGGTGCCGTAACATTCGTACGTACGTACAAGGACACTAAGCTGTCCCAAGGATTACACATAATCACATGATATGTTCATAGACAGGGAAGGTAAAGTCAGTCATGAATCCAGTTGAAATGACTAGAATGAGTCATTTCCCATTTCTACTTATAGAATTATATTTCTAAGTATGGGAATTTGGATTTTTTGTCAATTCATCACTATATTTATGTTGATACATTGGATTTTTAGTGTTTGTGATTTTCCTCTGTGAATATAAAGCATATCCGAGCAGCCTTTGCTGGCAGCCTTCCCATTTCTCACCCACCAACACATAAATCCCTCTGCACTCTCGCCATTTCGACATAAAGGCAACAACACAACAGGGAGGAAATGAGGAGATGAGATAAGAAAACAACACCTGCTTCCGAAGTGTTGTGGAGTGGGAGGTATGGAGATTGGGAGAGGAAAGGCGGAGGGGGCTGTTAGGAAAAGGAACGGGAGGGGAAAAGGTCCGACGGACCGCAGAATATGGCAGAAGGGCAAGAAAAAGGGCGAACAGCTGGGGGAGGGCAGAAGAAGGAGGAACTGCCACAATGGTAGATGACTGAGTAAGAAAGGGAGGGGAACTGCTTGAGAGAAGAGAGTAAAAGGAGGACGAGCGAGAGCGGGAGCCAGAAGAAGGAGGAGAGCACAGAGGGAGAAACTGAAAGAGACTGATTAGTGTGTATGAAATGAGACATATTCCTCTACAGCTGAGCTTAGCGTTTAGCACTGTGCACAAAACAAAAACACATTGTGCACTTTCCACACACACACACACATGTATGTGCACGCATACAGACATATGTATATATAACATATATATATACACGTGTGTGTGTGTGTGTGTGTGCGTGTATGTAAGTATGACTGGAAATATATTCATGGCTGGCAGCTAAAGGGATGTTGAACAGATGAGACCAATATGAAGATTGACATATGTCTGATGATGCATTCTTTTGTTATTGCTGATGGCGCTATTGAAAAGAATTCAGTTTCTTTTAATTAAGGTTTGTATTTTTTACAATAATACAAATCTTTGCATTCAAGAATAGAAATAGGGTGTGAAATAGGCTTTTGAATAAACAGACATTGTGGGACAAATGAAAAATGATAAAATATTGCCCCGAGGTTACAAAGAAGCAGGTCATTAATAATCTCCTTTCCTTCTTTTCACTGAGAAATTCCCCCATAAAAGTGTCTGAAATAAGTAATGGATGGATTCCTGACGTTCCCTCTCTATAGTAGCGTGTGGTGCGTGCGTTGTCAGAGGTTAGAGCATTTGCTGGAGGCTATTTTCAAGTTTCATTCAGACCGTTTTCTGTAGATGTAACAAATCTCGAGAAAGCAGATGGAGATCCAGACTGAACACATGCTGTCACCCAGTTCACCCCAATGCTTTCCCAAGAATCATTCCCTGCCCTCCTTCCAAAGGATCATTTTGATGATTTACCAGCGCCTCCGTGTTTTGGAGCAGCGGCAGATTACGGTATTTGTTGTGACGGATATAAGGACAGTGGAAGGAGGTGAGATAAACGTCAGTGAAGGGAGACGGAGCAGACGGAGCAGAGAGGGTGGGAGGAGGGGCAAAAAAAACCTTAACCTTGAGCTTCCAATCTCTCTAATTTGAGGAGGAACAGCTGTTAAGTTTGAGGCGCCCAAATATAAACTCAAACGCCACAGAGACGTAGCTGTAGCTGAGAGAGGAGAGGGGGATGGTGAAATGAATCAGAGAAAGACAAGGAGAGGCACCGGGAGAGAGAGATTAGACTTATTTACACTAATGCCTGTGTTACATATACGTTTAGAAAAAGACATGGTAGGTGTTAGGAAAGGTGGAAATAAGAGCCCTCATTTGATTTGGACCGTCCTAATTTGCAATAACACTGATAAATGTAAGAATAGCGTGAGAGAATATTGTAAGAATATTGTAAGAATATTGATCTGAACAACATTTATCACATCACTTAACATTAAAAACATGCATTACAGCTACAAACACTGGATCACAACACACATGCCTGGGAAAAGCACTCAACCGTTGTATTGTCTTATACATCGAATGGGGATTCCACCATGTGTACAAGCTCTCCGTTACCTTTACCGAGTGCTTTAGTAGGTCTAAGGGTGTTGGACGTTTATTATAAATGACATCGATGCTAATAACAAAACCTTTGACAAACGAGTACACACAATGGCTCATGTGCAGTCACAACCTGGCTATCTCAATTCACACTTCGCTACAGATTGGCTGTAAATTCCTGCTCTTTGATTGGCTTATTAGTCCACCTCTATGACCCAATTCCTTGACAGGCCGGAGGAGCGGAGAGGCTATGAAGGCAGCAGCTGCAATGACAAAAGTTACAGGAAAACCTCCAAGAAAGTCTGTTGTGAATGCTCCAGATAAAAAAGCAACTCGGCGAGCTCACCTGCCGACATCCCTTAATTAGGCCTATAGCAAGGCCACTGTTCCCACAGGATTATGTGAGACTGGGGCGGGTGACAATGTATTGAACGTGCAAATTATTTTGATATATTTTCAAAAAGGTAGTTTTACTGAAAAACATTGACACACGTTTATAATGTGTGTGGTAGCATCACACCAAGACGTGGCTGCAGGACGTGTTTTGCAGCGCTGCAAATGACAGGTAATAACAGGTGTACCTAGTGGAGTTTAAACACCACGCTACATGTACCACACCTGTGAGTCATACAGAGACCAGAGAAAGAGGAAAACAGAGCGGCGGGAGAACATAGGATCGAAAAAAAAGAAGCTTCGTGCAAGAGATGGAGGAGGAGAGATGTGGACAAAGCACAGAAAAGGGCTTTCAAAACACAGGTTGAGCAACAAAGAAGGAAAATACTGAGCGCATTGCATTGAACGTGTACCACCCTGTACGTCTCATCTCTGCGCTTTGCTCTCTCCTCACTCACGGTCACAGTTACACTAGAAACTGCAGAAAGTGACCCGCTTTTGCCAACAGGGAACTCCTACATTCTTCCTTATTGTTCGTCATCAAAACTGTTACAGAAACAAATCTGTCTCTTTCAGCCAGTGATTTATGCCTGCACCTCTTTTTCAGCGTATTTTGCTGAAGGGATAAAAACCCATCTTGGCACATCAAGGAATGTGTTTGTGTTAGCTATCCACCCTGAACACTAATGACGGCTTAGGTCACAACACACAGAACAATTAAATCCTCTTTGTGCAAAGAGACCCGTCATCAGAATGTGTTTGTTTGATCCCTGGCACACGCCGTCTGTTATGTAACTGGTGAAATGCATCTGTGACACGCTGACTTACGCTGTTGAGAGACACTGTGAGAACACTTCTGCTTTTCCTCATCTTTCCTCGAGTATCTCCCTCGCTGTCGAATCGCAGCTTCAAATGAACTCCTGGAAACACAAATAGACAAATATGTTGTTATGTTAGAGCAAGCTGCTATGGGACTGCGGACATTGCTGTTGATATATCATCTTGAAATATTTTGCTGTTGAGTTATCATCATAGCAAGACATTCGTCTCGCTCACAGAAATACATGTTATGCTAAAGTCACTTTGAGAAGCTTTTAGGAGTCTGATTAACTAATCAATACTGATGACTTTTTGTAAAAGCAGAACAGCAACGAGGAGGTTGTCTGTTTCTAGTTATTTTCACTACTTGTCGTTGGTTCCACCGGGTCAGATTCGGCACAAAATCAGAGAAAATCTTGCAGGGTCACCGGGAGCTTCCTCTGGGGGGGTCTGGTGGCAAACCGCCCTCTGTCGACAGACACGGATCCGCCTTCCCGCGAACCTTCAAACCGCAGTTGGAAGCGCTTAGTTCCGGATGATGTCTGGCAGCTGAATATTTATACTGAAATTTCAATAGATGTAGGGTGGCAACTAACAATTACTTCCTTCATTAATAAATCTGAGTTTCAAATTAAGTTGAAAATATCAAATTTCTTGCTTTGTCAATCCAAAAGTCCAAACTTAAGGATTGTTTGATTAAAAGGATATAGAGACGCCGTCAATCTTCAAAACAGAGAAGCTGCAGCAGAGAATTTTAGGCCTAAAGACACATTAATTACAATTCATTTTGTGTTGCTACCTTTTTAAATGTGTGCTGCAAATGTGCACACATAAGCGTTAGATTTGTAAAAACATGAAGATAACAAATTGCATTTAGTGCATACATATATCTATTAGTATTACTTCAGCTAATACACATAGCTGAAAAATCACAGCTCTCAAAACTCTAGAATATAGGGAATGGAGATGGAACCAATCCTTAATCGTCAAGCTTTGCAGCTTTTTAATCACCCCAGTCCCTCTTTTGACATTTATAGCAGCTTTTATACTGCAGGGAAGCTCTGCTCTGCTAATAATGAATTAATTGTTAAACTCCTTAATAGCCAAAACGATTGATACATTGTGTTGATTCTCAAATGTGAATATTTGTTGGTTTTCATAGTCTTCTGTTAAAGTTAACTGAATACCAAAGATATTTTAGACCGTTCAAGAATATCAACCTGTTCTGTGTCAAGCTGTGATCGGCAATTTGAGGTTAATTTTCAGAACCTTGTTATGAAAAAAAATAATTGCTAGATTAACAATAGTACAATAGTGATATTTAGCAATTGCAGCTACTAAACATAAACCTGTGACTAACACTGTAACTACTGAAGATGAATAACTCATATTAATCATAATGATCAATAAGCATTCAAACCAAACCGACATTGTTAATTATCATGAGTAAGATTACCTGTTTGTATTTACTGAATGTAGAGCAATGGGTTGGATCGAAACACACAACGGAGCACGAATCTAAATAAACACACATATCAAACACAAGCACACATGAACAGGACTCGTTCACCCTTCACGAGTCCCTCGGCTCTTTATCAAATAATCGATCCATCGCGGTAATCCTTATTCGTTCTCTCACTTGGCTCGACAAATGGCCATTTTGGTAATTATTCCTCTCAATAACACATAATGAAACCTGGAGCAGCACAACTGCCTCATGCTCGTAATTCAAAAGCAGCCGCAAGATTGACTCCAGAGTCAATGAGCATCTCGCTAATGAGCCAATTCAGGCAGTGGTTATAAGCCCCATGGTGGTTTCTCCTTTTCCCCTCAACATAAAGGAGGTGGTGGAGAAAAAGTAATACAGAGACTTTTTCAGGGAAAATCAGAGCAAATTACCAGAGGAAGAGTTGAGAAGGTGGTATTAAGATGGAGAACGGAGAATGGTATGAAGAGCTAAACACAAGCAGGTCAAAGAGGATTTATCAAAATGAAAGTTTGAGGTTAAAGAAAGAAGGATTTAGAAGGATTTGGAGAATTCGGACGAATGCGGATTTCCCTTGTCCCCTCTGAAACCCCCCCTCTGCTTTTTTGTCAAATCGCACCCTGGTTGCCAAACTATCTATTAAAGGGGTAAAAACAACAGACCTTACTGGTGTAAATGCTGAAGAGATGTTCTAGTGAGAGGTAATTCTGAAAGAAAAAATGACTAATATCAATTTCATAGGGGCAATAATTAGAGGCAAGCCTTCTTTGTGTGGATGACAATCCGTTCCAGCCATCACCATTAGCAGATAATTAGCAGGTACAAAGGACATTTGTGTTGCGGAGCACATTTGAAAATTGTGCTCGCTATCAGAGGTCTAGAAAGCAATTCATGCACAAAGATAAGGAGCTGTACCTCCGGGGATGACGCACAGTGCTACTGACAAGGAGAGTGGCGTGTGTCCACGGTATCGGGTTCCCTAATTAGTTACTTCCCCTTAATTGAGAACATCAGGGCAGACAGGTGTGAAGACGAAAGCCACACAGACATCACCGTCTCGGAGCAATCCAGCTAACGCATGCATGCTGTCTGAATGATAATACAAAAATGAACAGGAACATGAGCTCGCCTTTCACTTCGCCGTCAAATTGAGAGAACGTCATTTTAAAACACACTTCTTAAGAGTTATACCATTCTGACCACAGCTGTGTTTTGCTTGACCACGAACCCACATGTTGAAGAAAAACAAAAGAAAATCCGTGATAATGGAATTGTGATAGCAAAGATGCAAATGTTCACTGATGTGATTGTGTAAATATTCCTTAAGGTTTAATGTTATAATCCATAAGGTAAAAAAGGTAGTTTATTCCATTTGTTTCTGCATTCTTGACCCTCTGCAGCTGATTATGTGTGTACATAATTCCCTTTTTACTGCCATGTGTAGCTAATATGGCTAAAAGTGCATTATCGCACTGTCCAAAACCAAAAGAGCCTACTTACACTAAGTGGTGCTCAGCTATATGGCAAACATTTCCTCAGGCAGTGAATGGGTCACACAGAAAGACCTGTGATAGGTGGTACAGCTCTTTAGCCACCAATTCCCCTGCAGTTCACAGGTATTTCATTTTAAATGTTGCACGGAGAGACACAGGCAGGTGTGACAAAATGCGCCACCATGTTCCGTCGCATCGGATCTTGTAGCTCACAAATACGCGGGTTGACATAGAAAAGAGCCGCGTTGTGTATCAGCCAAACCCAGCGCGGCTAACGAGCCGCACGCCTGACTCTCCTGCTGACTGACTGCTGACAGAGGAGAGGATGCAGAACCCGAGCAGCCGCCTGTCTACGTCTCAGTCTCCATTCTCTGGTCCTCATGTTCTCTTTTATGCCGAGTCCCAAAGGGTTGGAGAATTACATGACGTTTTCCAAGGGGAGTTCAGGTTGGTCCTTTTGAACAATGGGGAAGTAAAGAGTCCAGAGTTCTGTAACACATATCAGGCTCCTGTTCCACTAGAAAGCTTGTGTTCTTTTTGAGGAGCTTAGAAGTTCATAAAACCATGTAGTGCCACTCTGGACACTAAACTCTAAAGTGTCTCTAAAATCTCAAAAGCCTCTGAGAAAGAAGGTCAGACTTCATCTAATCTGATCTTTAATACAACTATAAAGTTTAAAATTACATTAAGGACATTCACTATTTTAAAAACACCACTAACCGATGAATTCAATACTTGAATTCAATGCTTGAATAATTATTATTCTAAAGGTGTAACAGACCTGTTGTTTTTTTCTCTCTCTACTTGTTAAATGATAAGTTGTTGATGTGCTGATATTTGCCCTCCTCTTTACATATAGAAATCATGCATACATTTATATACAGTATTATTAAATCCATAGTATGTGAATGAATCGATCTGTATCAGTTACCGTATGTGGAGCCTCATGAAAAGTGTTATTAACTCAATGACAGCAGAAGAAATACTCTTCTACGTCTCAAGTTGACACGTAGCACCTCAGCAGTTTTCGCCATGTCTTTAACGGTGTACTTCTGTTTTTATTTTATACAAGGTTTACTGGCTGGATGACATACCAATTCCCTCATTGTAGCTCACGCTGCTGCTGTGCTATATTCAATGACGTATTCAATATATTTTTATCATTATTCTGTATCAAGAAAACAGTATAAGCAGTATGAAATTGCTGTCACAGTATAGCAGTAAATAATCCTCTTTAATGTGTAGGCACAGACTTTTAAAGAGATTTTAAAAACATATTTCTCAAAAAACATTAAATGATTAAAAAAAATGTAATCCTCTTTAACCACTTCCAGTTACTCTGCGCCCACCCAGTTTAAAGCACTCAGATGTCCAGCAAAAGGGTGCTTTAAAAGGCTTAAGTGATATCGTCTTGGTTTGCTGAATTACATGTAAAAATTTGTATTTGTACATAAAACATGTATTTCCTGTGGTGGAGGTACTGACTATTACTTTTTGTCAAATCTTGGTACAGTTTTCCTTGACATGCATTGTTTGAAAAGTGAATGGCGGGACAGCTAACACATTCATGGGAGCCCTTTGGTCCGCCACAGAGAACATTTTAGAAAGAACTGCTCCTTCAATGCTTACGGATAGATGCTGTATATCCGAAGCCTTGTTTCACATTAACAATGTTTTTTTCAGTCAATTTAGAAAAGTGTTCATCCACCTGCAGCTTAGCAATCTGGCATCTCCTGCAGCATCTTGTCCCTGAAAGGATATTTAGATCCGCAGCAAATGGGGAGGGAGTCACTTGATACTTCGTAGCCAATGTGGAGCTGTTTAGCTGTGTTGAGTACTACAGCAACCAACATATGGTTGGTCTTTGTGTACCTGAATCAAATTCAACCTAAACCACCGGATGAGGGTTTTAGAGGGCACTGAACACAAAGAGAAGTATTAAATAGGCCAAATTATTACTTACTTACTATTAAACTATTACTAATAAGTCAGAGACAACTGCTTTTCTCTCACGACACACTGAAGAGGGATTTCTGTGAAACTGTATTATAGCATGACTTTGCATGCTACTGTTTCTGAAAGCCTCCCACGTGAGAAAAGAGTGGAGGAGAAAATCAACGAGTAAGAGCAGTAGAAATAGATTCATAGCTTTTTCAACTGTGGTTTTTCACCCTTTTTTTTCTAAGCCACGGTTGGAGCCTAACAAATGATGGGTTCCAGCAACAAAACACTTAGTTTTAAGATCCATTTCTAAACTCCCTCCATGCGAGTGTAGGTCTTGAACCAAACTTCATAACAACTTGTAACGTCTCTGCATGCAGAAAAAGCCCATTCTGTCTGGAGATTACTCTTTCCTCCTCACAAGACATCTGACATAGAATCAGTGCTTAAAGAGATCCCTAACAACGCTTCTCTTCATTTTCACACCTTGATATGAATGTTGCCATCTCATACACACAAACATTGCAAACCCTGGTTGTTAATGGTGAGACGCTTAAGATCTTTAAAACTTTATTGGCGTTGCTCGTTTATTTGCTTTATTTGCTGGACAGTGTCATTCTGATGAAGGGGTGCAATCAGAGTGAGGACTGCAAAAAAAAAACTCTATTTGCACTCATTCGTACCGACCATGTTCATCATTTACTTTTTTTAAAACAGGGCTAAATTACAAGCAGATAGACATGACTGTTTGCTTGTTGGGAGAAAATACACAAATGCTTGGATTTATCACTTTGGCTCTAATTATTGAGGTGCACTGCTTTACCGCATGGAGAAAAATTTAATTTAATTTTTTTAGAGTTATGATTATGGATTTAAATGCATTGAAGTTGTAATCGCGAAGCTCTCCAATTACTGCGGCCGGTGCCAGTGTGTTTTTGGATCTCATTTCAGAAAAGTTCCAAACAGAGACACTCAAATGAAACAAAGTGGAAAAAAGAAAACTATTTCAACTGGTAAGTATTACTTTATAGCATTTTCGCAAAATCTGTTAAACATGGGATTATGTTCACGGAATCAACTTGTGTTGACCCAATAACCTAACTGCTGTCATGGGTTAATCTCCTCGGCCGGATCTATGATTCCATACGTACCACTGCTCAACAGAGAAAACGCACATACAGGATACATTGCTGAAAGGAGTTGCTGATGCAGTGTGACTGCTGGATGTATTTTCTTCTACATACATTGTATTAAGTGTCTAAATAGCGAGCTTATCATCATTTTATGACCTAGTTCACACATATATATAAAAGATGAACCAACCGCTAAACTGAAGCCTGAACTGTAACTGTGAAGGAGCAGAACTCTGGTCGGCTCGGCCAGGAGTTTGGCAGGATAATCCCATCATTTCTCTATGAAAACCCTACTGTGACTTTGTATTAATCCTAAACTGATTAAAGAACTGCAAGGGAACGGGGCGAGAAGGGTTGAAAACGCTTCAAGGCTGTTAAATCTGCTGCAATTCACCGAAGCATTGATTACCAAGGACTGAGGACCCTCTCGGTTAGTCAGCTTTGGTCCAGATTAAATATCAATATGACATGCATTAATACTACAAACAAAAGGGCTCATTTCATTAAACCCCATTTTATGAGTGTTTTCAGAGTATCCAGCTAAACATTTTTTTTTTACACAAAAAAAATTAAAATCCTATTGTCTACCCTATAAACGTATAACCCTGTTGATTAAAACTATTTTAACAAAAACTAGGGAGAATGTAGAAAGAGAACAAGACTCAGCCCCTCCAGCACGTTGCATTTATTCTGCCTGAGATTATTATTTGTTTGTAACGGTCCAGAGATGTTAGGAGTGCAATAAAGATCAATGAAATGACATTTTAATAATAATTTGCTCTGTTGTTTTTGGTCTCGATGTATGAGTTATTGTTAGTGTGTAACACACTTAACAGTAGACTATATTCAAAAAATGCAGGGCTTAATATTTGATGTGAATAATCTGTGTTATGTCACTTAAAGGTTTTTCTTACCCTACATACTAGATCCAAAAGATGATGATTTACAAACTCATCAAACACCGTTTGAAGAGAGAGGAGAGAAAACAGTGCGCATGACACTTACACTGGGTGATCGTCGTCTCTATAGGATCTGATCAAAACTATAATAACAACTGCGTGGACCTTGAGGTCTTATTGTTATTGAACCCCTCCTCAATTGTATTCAAGGGTAAGAATGAATATAGAACCATTTCTTATCTGAGCTCAGATGTTGCGTTGACGCGTTGATTAATGGGAATGCTTCCTACGCTCCGCTCCAAAACCGGATTATCGGGAAACATGCTCTGACTGTCAATGTTTTTTTTAATGTATTTTCTCATATACTAATGGGTGGGCTCAAACTGTTTTCTCTGCTTCTCCTGCGAATTCACCGTTACATATCATATCAATTCCATTTGGCCAACCGAGCTGCAGACGTTATACTGCCACGTCTCTATCGACCAGAAAGGGAGAAGCCTACTTTAAAAGGCAGAGAAGATGGTACGTTGATGGATGGATGGATGTGGAGTTTATAAATTACTGCTACAAGAAGAAGAGCAATGGTCTGCTGTTAAACTGCAATTTGATATGTGGAATGATGGAAAATACTATGGATGATGTCTTCTTAAGTTAACATGAATCCGAGCAGCTGCTGAAACACAGCAGCTTTAAATTACCATAAAAAGCAACAAATGTAAATATACGAGGCATATCATTGACAGAAACACCTTCAGGAAAAAACAACAGAGACTCAAGCCGGAAGCCACGCGACGGTAACAAAACACCGTAATAAAAAAAATTGAATATCCTCAACCTGCGTAGTCCCAAAAGCAACTGGTTGTTGGCAAGCAGCGCGTTTCTCTGTTTTAATAAGAATTCATTCGGCTCTTTGAGGGAGGGTATTTAACAGATGCATTTACTGTAAGGAGACACTCCGACACAAGACATGAAGCACCCAGGGTCAAACCACCATCCCCGCGTGCTCCCACTCTACTCCATCCGCCAAGGCCACCCACAAACAAAGCTCCAGGTGAGGCTTCAACCGACAACCTCAGCATTGTTCTACAATGTACTGTCATATAAGTACAGCGCGCTAATATCTTCTAGATTCAGTCGTCGACCATGAATCTCAAAGCCCGCAGTTCTCTTCCAGCCCGACCTTTGCTGCTTCTCATTCCTTATCTGCCCTTACGTATTTCGTATTACGTATTAGCCCGCCGCTAATATCTTAAAAATGCCCCTTAAATATAAACGGAAAGAGAACCATGCGATTGCAAAAGCAACAACTACTACATTAGTTGAAATAGCAGTTCACAAGGTCCGGGAGTTTTAAGATCCCGTAAGACGTACAAGCACTCTACATTTGTTTTAACATGAATAAGTCTGACTGCTTATGGGGTTCATGAAAGGTGAGTTAGGATCGGTCAGCTACTTCCAGAAGGACCTTTGCTGCCCAGAGGTGAAGAAAGAGCTACAGTGGTATATGTGAACTGTCACCGACTTACTCAGGTTAAATCCTGCAACACTTTTACTGCTGCTGTGTCTCTCTCACCATCGGCACGATAACAAATGCAAAAAGGTGAGTGGATGAGGGCATTCTCTCTTTAGAATAATCAATATCTGAATAAAACATCTTAGTGGCAACAGAAAGGAAGCACTAGAAAGGGTTTCATCCGTTTCTGAAGCCTGCTATTTATTTTAAGTTGTGATATTCCTGTGGAATAGCAATGGTGTGTTTGATCACACACAGGGCCCACTTACTGTGTGAATGTGCAGCAGTAGCACTGTTCTGAAAATGCTAAATGTTCGAAGCGTGTGCTCAAACCACCGCACACGCATTTGTGTGCAACGAGAGCGACCAAATCATAAAGCACTCAATCATAATCTCAAAATGGCTCGGCGTAACCAAACCATAAACCAGACGAAAAAAAGAGTCAAAGAAGAAGACGTGTATGTGTGTGTGTGTGTGTATGTATGTATGTGCAAGGGCCTCACGAGGAAGAAGCACGGGTATATGGGAAAGACCAGCGGTCAGAAAAGCCCAAATCAGAGATCTGCTGGAGGAAAGTCGATACTCTGCTGGTTGGGAATCCTCACACTGGCTTTCCGGCCTGCGGGGAATTCCCCAACCAAAATCGGCATTTTAATTCAGCATCTGAATACACAAACAAGCTCTTGTTTGTGGCCTGAAAAAAAAAAGAATGCTAATTATGTGGTAAGAAAGTCAGACACGCCAAGATAAATCTGTCTGCGTAGTCTCTCATGCGATCGGAAGCGACAATTCAGGACCAAAAATGGCAAAACAGGGAAGCCGCTGTTGTCTGCAAAACTTGAAATCAACACTGGAGCTGTCAACTGTCCCCGTTGCCAGTGTGTCTCCGCTCACGGGACTCATGAGCGCTTTACTTCAAGGTATTGAGGCAGCTCTGGGTGACGTTTGCAAACTGCTCATTGTCACCCCAACATGTCTGATATTAAATCAATGGCGATAGGCAGAGAAAACCACCAGCAGCTGGTGGATTTTTTTTTTTTTTTTTTGGTAGGGCCAGTCAATCAGTTTCATTAAACATCCCACTATGATTCAGTGCAAAAAAAAGAGTATTAAAGACGCATTATTACTCAATGCACCATTACAAATGAAAGGTTACATAATAGAGTAGCCTAAACGTTAAAGGCCACATCCAAGAGGTAGAGATGGGTGTTACAGGAAGTTTTCCCTCCTTTGGAAGGACGCAGCCTGTCAATAATAATAATAATAATAAGTGGGGGTTGAACTTGGCGATGACATGAGCTAAACAAAGCCAACAGAAACCTCCTCAACGTCTCCACAAATATCCCCTTTCACTTAGCCCTCTTCTTCTCAGGATAAAAAACACCAGCCCGTCTGACAAACACAAATCTTACGTGACAACCTCACAGGAAAGACGCTTATTGATCAACGTACCTTCTCCACGGCTCATCCACACACGTGGAGACAAAGGGAATCCCGAAGCGTTTTTACCCGTGGTTTTCCTGACGGGAAACCGCAGCTGTCCAAAGCGGGGAAGACGTGTTATTCCGTCTCGGCGTGTGTCTTCGCCGTCCGCTGCTGCTGTGTGTTTACTGCACAGCTGCCCACGACGAGCAGGGAAATCCACACGCATCGGCAGGCTGTCGGTATGCACATGGTCCACTTCCCCCACCGGATTAAAAGTGAACAAAAACCCAAACTGTCTCCATAATCAAACTTATTCTGGGTCCGTTCCGCTTTGTATTCCGCTTCGTTATTCGCGAGCTCCCTGCGCGCGCACCGAGCCGCTCGTGTTTGGGTTTTTTTAAAGGCTTTCGCGCATCAAATGCATGTGAAACTCGGTGCCTCCCCTCCTCCTCCTCCTCCTCCTCCTCCTCCTCCTCCTCCTCCTCCTGCATCCCTCACTCCATCTCTCCCTCCCCCCTCCATCACTCACTCAGTCCGAGCAGACGACCAGCGGGAAACCGATTGAGCGGCAGCTGGAGCGCGAGAGACACGGGCTGCTCGCGTGGGACCCGGAAGCGCTCAGCGGCGTGGACGGCAACGAGACCGCCGAGAAGCGTCTCGTGTTGTTTCATTAAGACAGTGGAATGGGCCGAGAACGAGGCCTGTTCACTTCACTTCCATGTTTCTTTGTTTGCTGGTGAAATAGGAGTGGACATATGAGGTGATAATTAATAAATGCTGTGTTGCCAACGTCTTCCTTTTCTTCTTTACGTATTCAGTTAATGTTTTCTGAAGAAAATAGGGTCTTTGCAAATGATGATGACTAGCTGGAGCTTATAATGATGTATTAACCTTAGTACACTGATGTCTCATACTTTATATTTATACTTTGTATTTGAATATGATCTAATATATTAATAAAAAACGATTTTATAATCTATAATAATGTTTTTTAAATGAAAATGGATGCAATTAAACAGAAACGTGTTTTAGCTAAATCCATTAATAAAGCATACCATTGTTGTGTGTAGTATTGTAGTGGTATTATAGTATATTGAAGGAGTTACTTTCCCCAGGCACTGTTGAGTAAACTGCAAAATGAAAGCACATCTGAAGGACATTAAATTCACGTACATTAGGAGCCTTTTCAGGAGTTTTGCACCTGGTTGTGGTTAAGAGACTTATGCCCCAAGTCCCGCATTCAAGTTTGACTCATGTTGCTTTACTCTTTAAGGGTGAATCGTGTAATGCCTGGTCACCTGCGCCACAGAAACATGGGGGGCATTTGAACTCTACTGGGTCAATACAATCTATATTTACAGGCATCAGTTACAAAAAAAATATGGCCACACGGCAGGAACATGCTGGGGTTTCTAGTGGCGGTATTTAGGGTGCTGCTGCGCCGCTAACTAAAGGTCCAAATTCTGGAGTCCTCAGGCAGCCGGGAAGACAGAATTTCCAAAAACTCTCACTTCCTCTTCAGATTTAAGCCAATAAATGGGCTAACAAACGCCTACCTAACATATCCCTTCAAATTTTCCAGCAATTCCTGTTAGCAGCTCTACTTTTCGGTCTAGTCTTCTGGTGTTCCTCCTGAGGGACACTGGTATCATATGGGAGGTCGAGCTCGGGCTGGCACGTTAGCATGCTAATTTCACAAGATCTCTGGAGCACAATACACAAACTTCTTTAGCAGAAATAAGTCAGAAATATTGTGTGCACACATTCAGTTGATAATGTTCATACATGTTATATAATTTTACACACACAATAAAGACTTGGTTTGGGTTTGAAAAAGATGCTGTAAGGTAACTTTTATTCTCATCGCTACAATAATAACCACATGGATTTGATTTTTCCTTTATTTTTATTTTTTTTATAATCCCTCGTCTCTCACCACATAACATGTCTAATCTGGTCAAGCAACCGCAAGAGCAGGTTACTGTTGAAATTAGGATTTGGGAACAATGCCTAGTTGACCTTTTCAACCTCTTGTATCAAGTATCAAGTCTATTTTTATTTAACAGAACAGGATCTCAGATATGAGCATTGTAAATAAGTATTATTATCTAAATATAATATTTAGGGCACATTGTCAGAAATGAGGCAGTCACATGTTACAAAGAGGACAGGCCCATTTTCAAATCCTTCCATTGTGTTGCAAAATACTATTGTACACATGTGTGTGTTACAGAGCATCTGGTCCTGTGTTGGCTACATATTACATCTTTACATCTCTCAGCAGTGATATCTACAGCAAGACACGCATACTGTAGCTACTAGTTTTACCTCACATTAGTCTCACCGCGTTGCTAAAGGCCTTCGGGAAATTGTTTAATTGAGGCCCACTTGAATAATGTCCGAAAATTCTCAATGGGCCTGTGTCATCATAATCATAAGCACCGTCTACTTGCTCAGCATCTTTTGGGATCTGCAATCAGTACAAAACTGACTTTTGCCGATTCCTCTGCCTCATAAATCCTTAAATTCATTATTTTCCATTGGTCTGATGTTCTCCTTATTGACAATTGTTTTCTGGAAAAAACAACCGAGACATCAAGATTTGGAGATATGTAAAAAACATAGCCTATTTCTATGTTTACCCGGAAACACCCGCTTTGTTTAAAAGAGAATATATCATGTTGACAGCTGTGGTACTGACAGCAACATGCAGAACTGTAACACAGAGCTATTCTCAGTTTGTACCAAAGGTATATATCTAATCTACTTGAAGCCACTGAGCATATGGTGTGTTGTGGTTGGTTTTCCTCGGATGCAGAGACCCTGAGGAGTTACAATCTTTCTTCTTCCCTTTCCGAGCCTGTGGGCACTCTAGTGAGAAAATCGAACAAATATATATACACACAATCCTTTTCAGAGTCTACACACCCAACTGCACGGGAAAAGCTATTCAAACCACCTGCTTGCTGCTCCCTCAGGCTTCACAGATACTGAAAAGGTGCTCTCAGTTTGTTCCATAATAAAGTTCATGTGTAATAGAAGAGAGGCGCCGCTATCTGTGGGCAAACATCTGACTGCCCTTTGCTTTGTGGAGGTGAGGATTGTAAACACACACACAACACACACAACACACACAACACACACACACTGATGGTTAATGCAGCAGCACCACCACTGTGAGACGCTCATCTGTCACACGGCTTTAATACAGTCACGGGATGAATAAATACGTTATCAGGACATAAACATCTATCTGCCGGGATGAAAACATCACCTTTACGCGACAACAGATTAAGATGAGATTAATCTATTTAGATCTATTTATATTCCCAAAGATGAGCGGTATTTTCATTTTGTATTTGTTAGCTGTTATCTGTCCCTCTTTGGTTGTAAATAAAATACATTGCAGCTTTACTAGAAAAAAACAGAAAAACAAAGAAGTAACAAAAGTGATGCTTCTGGATTGAAATCAATGTAATGCCTTCCCCAGCATAGACCTATATTTTATATATGTATATATATATCCTATCCTAGTAGTGTTATTATTTGAATCTCTGTAGCAGAGTTCACACAGCCTTAAGCTCTGCTTTGTAGATTATGATTTAGAGACATTTTAGTATAATACTTATATATATATAGGTATTATACATTTTAGTATAATACCTATATATATATATATATATATAGGTATTATACTAAAATGTCTCTAAATCATAATCTACAAAGCAGAGATATGATCAAATGAAACACAATTAACATTTAACATGTCTCTTTCATTTAAATAGTTTGATAAGTGTTTACGTGGAAAGATCAACTAATTAAAGTTATGCAATCTCACTGAACAAAGTAGTGTCTAACAAGCAAATCACCGTCTGTACTATTGGGCGTGTATGTCCCACTCCATCTTTGTTTAAATTGTTTAATTGTTTTGTGTGTTTTCTTCTCAGTGTGTTCAGTGCTGAAAGCGGAAGCACGTGGACATCACGTTACCGAGTGGCTGCGGTCTCATGAGGTCTCATTCGTTCGGAACGGGCACAGTTGGTGTTATTTTCAGATCATGACATTCACGATTGCATTTGGACAAAGTCATCCGACAACCTGCCTGCCAACCCCCCCCCACACAGACACACAAACACACACTCACATGCAAGTCACTCGCTTGGAAAGCTTCTACCTACTCTGCACATCCTATGTACAATGAGCGAGGCGTGCTGAGAGGTTTTGCCTACGCAGTGTGCGATCTCACTCTCCTCTTTGCGAGTTTAACCTGTCAGTCCTCACAGCAGGATCTTCACAGCATGACACTGCGTCACACAAACACACTGATAGACACACTTACACACATGTTATGCAAGGGATGCAGAGGCGCAGTTCATTCATCTTCATTTACCATCTTTCACCCACGTACTGTAAACCCTCCATGAACTATTAATTATGTTTAAACTGTCAATGTTTGGGTTTATTTCGTATCAAATATGTACACATACAGAAACTTACATGGTAAAGACAAGAAGAGAGATCTGCATATTGTCCAAATGTGTTTTTTTTAATGTATTCAGGCGGACATGCAAGGACTAGCTTCTGAAACTACAGTAATTGTAGGTTCTCAAAGCAAAAGACGGCAGATGAAAAAACACTACGCCACAAAGACAATTGATATTCATACCATGAAGCATTCAGTGTTTGTACAGTCTTATTTTCAGATAAAAGGGTGGAGAGAGTATGATTCCATTACTGATCATGTGTGTGTCCGTTTCACAATCAGCCTTAAGGGCTTTTCTTTTCCACTGGTGTTGAGTCGTAAAATAAGAATACAATCTGTGCATATACTGTGGTTTCTAAGGACTGAAAAACAATCAAACAATTCATATAAATGCATGTATAAATAGATATGCAATCGCAGAGTTGACCTGCTGCCTTTGTGTATCCTTCTGGTTCCACAAGTATGCAATCAGACCGAGGGGGAGAGAGACAGAGAGAGAGAGACAGAGAGAGAGAGAGGAATGGAGGTGGACTTGGTTATTGTTATTATATGTCCGTGGAAAATGTGTGGACATGTTCAGCTGCATGCAAGGACACACGAGCAGCTCAGTGGAACAGACAAATAACATCCCCGATCTGAAACAGCTATTCCCTCCTTCTTACAGCTACGTTCAACCAGTAACACACGTACAGACATGCTTTCATTCTACGTTCCAATGGCCACATGTTTTTGCTGAAATCCTTAACCCCCCCCCCCACCACCACCACCACCACAAAGGAAAAGTAGTGTGCTGTTTGAGTTCATACAAAGGATTTAATTGATTTTAAATCCATCAACATTTTAATCAAATGTTTTTCTGCTGATGGTGGAAAGATTAGTTTAGTGCTCATCTTCTTTTTATGAATAACTGTGGCCAAATTTCCCAATTAGTCAATCTGACATCTGTATTGTCACTACAATGAACCTGGACTGAACCAAACAACATATTGTGGCTCATACAATATGGCTCATATTGTAAATAAGGCTGCTTTTAATTGCTTCATGGGATTCGTTGGTTTGTAATAAAAGTGTCTTTGTCTTCCAGTGAGTCATGAAACAGAGGCTCAGGATTTCCCTTCAATCGGAAGGAAAAACAGGTTGGCAGAATATCTAATAAAATGTTTCTCCAGCTCAAAACACTGCCGTGTTATTCTATTCCTGTTTGTTTTCTGTCTCCTCTCACACAGTCACACCAGGCACAGGTAACCGAAACCGAGAGACACTTTTCACATGTGGAGAAAAAGCAGAGAAGTAACACGTTGTGCATTGCACATCAGACTTTTAGAGAGTTAAGAGTCAGAATCCTGTGCAAATCACTCAAGAGTTTTTATGTCCCCAAAACATTCCCCTTGTGCAGTGAGGTTTGCTTTGTTGAATATCTTTGAATTAGAGCAATCACTGCAAACCCAAACGCTCTGCAACATTTTCGACAGAGCAGTTGACAGCAGCGTTGTTGGCTAAAGGATGATGACAACAATCACAACTTAGGGTGGAGATATTTAGGATAGTGAGGATGTCTGCAGCTAGCGAGGCTCTGTAGCCTGGTGATGATGCGAGAAAACCATGAAGTGCTTTTGTTTTGTCTGTGTTGTGCTCAAGTTGTTCGTAACGCAACACAAGAAAACATTTCACAGGTTTCCAGTGTTTTACAAATAGACAACAAACACTTCTTTTTGGAAACCTTAGAGAAACCAGGGGAGACAATCTGATGGAGAAACAATGGACACCGGCACTACAGGGTAAATATTGGTATCTGCGCAGAGAACTCTTAAACTGTTAAAAGATGATATTTTGGTAGGAAAAATTAACCTCAATTATCACTAAAAGCATAGCTAAAAGAGACAAGTGATCCAGTAAATACATTATTGTTGCCTCAGTTTTTGTCAGTTACACTAGTCACACAAATTCTTTTCAGAGAAAAGCTCATTTCCAGCAGTTTTCTTTTTAATAACAATAAAAATAGTCAAGAAACAACTGGTATGTAGCCAAAGCAAGCATCTACAGTAGTTGGCCAGTAAAAGCACAATACAATCTGTAAATACATCTAACTGAATACAACAAAATCTAGGTTGGACATGTTGGTCCGGTTGTTTGTTCTGTTGACAGCCAGTGGAACTACAACGATCAAAACGGTGGTCCTCACATCAGCGGCTACAAAGAAGCATCTCGTTGGTCAGGGTCATAAAATGGAGTTCAGCTGAAAAGGGAAAAAATGCTTGTATCTTAAGAGTGTGGTCACAACAAAAGGAAAAGAATCTGATAAATAATGTGGTGGAAAAAAATCGGGATTTTAATAAAACATTTTAAAAAAAAAAGAAAGAAAGACATTACACATTGAAAAATGCTATCCCCGTTTGCTAGTGTGCCATTAGTCGGTACGGTGGCGAGGCAGTCAGGAAGTATACGTGATCAGTACATTCAGCGGATATTCTAGACTCTTCAATGAATAGGCTTCTAACCGTGCAAATACCTGGAGTCCCAGAACCAACCAAACACAAACCTTCAAGTTTTCAGTGAACAGTTAGTCCACAGAATCAACACATGCTAACCGTAAAGATGTTCCTCTTGGAAAAGGCCACTCCATTCGGGATGAGAGGCCCCTCGCAACGGGCCAGGCTGGTCCAATATTTTTTGTCCTTAGACCAAGTCAGAGCTCTCGTCTGTCCATTGGGTTGGATTCCACTGGGAAATGTAAAACCCCAGAACAGCCTGAGGGGTAAGGGTCCATCCAGCCTTTCCACGGGTCGGAAGAGGGCCACGTCAGTAGTTCCTTGCAAGTAAAGAAATGTGCTCAGCCAAAGACCGCCATTGAACTCCAAAAGTCCCCAAAAGTCGAAAAAGGAGCAGCTGCCATGCTGTCAAACAGGCAGAGTGGCAGTTAGAGCCCCCCTGGAGCACAAAGGGTCAGTAAGACGGGCCATTGGACAGACTGCGCCACATGACGAGGCGAGCTGCGTCGAGTCTTCGTGACCATTATTCAGTCGTTCAATCGCTGAGGTGGCAGTCGCACAGCTCCTTGTGGATTCTCTTTCGGATAAGCGGCATGTCCTCCTGACTGAAGAGAAGAGGCTGCTTCACAGAGAGACAACGGCAGTACTGACAGAGACACACACACAAAAAAAACAAAAAGAAAAAACAAGTTAGGGGAAAATGACCACAGGCAGGTGTCCATATTAAACCTGGGGGAGGAAAGACACGCTGGAGATGCAGCTACGCTTCATTTTATGAAGTCTCACCTCAAGGACAAAAACTCCACAGTCGCTGTCGTTTTTCTGCTGAGGAATGCCCTGAGGGGGAAGAATGCAACACACTTGTCAAGGACTGTTGAAATGCAACTCTGTAAATGTCTACATTGCGTTGCAGGCTTCCATTGAGCCTAAGCAACTCGAACGAGGCTGAACCTTTTGGCATTTGACTGCCATCAACTGTGCCAGGCAAGGATGCATGTTTTCAGGACTCTCGGCATGAGGTTAAAGGTCAGGGGTTAATGTTACCTTGATGATGGTAATCTTCCAGCCTTTCTGGAAAGCAGCCTGTTGCTTCTCCCTGGCTTCAGACTGAAGATACTTCATGATGTTCTGACACACAAGCAGCCACATACAGACACACACGGTTATGTTCAGCAAAGACTTCAAAAGGAATAGCAATCATTCAGTTTGCCACTGTGAGACAGTATTTCATTTTATTTTATGAATGTTCACTACTTTCAACGTCTTTAAATCCACACTTTTAGTTGAGCAAATTAGCAAATGTCTGCTTTGGTGCAAGTAATTATCTTTTCACACATTTTCACGGGCAGATTCTGTTGTCTGACAATACCGCCATTTAACACAGAAAGCAGGAATTCATCACATTCCGGGACTTTATGGTCCAATAATTGATCAGAAAAACTTGATTGCTGATGATCTTGTTTGTTCCGAGATTCAAATTCAACCAAAGACCTGTAACAAGGAATTACAAAAGACATCAACGTGCACAGAGGCCCTCACATCTGTGGTGTGTCTGAAGACGATGCCTTGGCTGTCGTAGTAGCTGATGGTTTTGGTTGCCATGGTGACAGTGATGAGAGACCAGTGGATTTCTAAATGGATGGGAAATAGCAGCAGCCACTTGGAAAACAGATCAACCTGAAATCATCAATCAGTCAATCAAAAACAGCGTATAAACTTTTTGACTTCTTTTCACGTTCGCTGGCACGGATTACAGTGAGGTGATTGGTGGTGATGTCATGCATTACTGAAGATACTTGAAGTACTTTATATTGTTAGCTAACTAATTTAGACTGGATGCCAACAGCGGCAATGACTCAATTAAAGAAAGCTTGAACTGAAAGGTAAACTACAAAAGGAAACATAACAGTGACGTTTAAGCACTACTACGGTCAGAACAACTGAGAATCCAAACTGCTTCACCGTCCTTACTTTTTTAGTCCACCTCTTCACGCCATCATAACCTTTTGCAACCAGCTGCTTGTGGAAAAAGCTGTTGAAAAAATGAACCTGCGAGAGAAAAATAATAGAATACATTAACCAATTTCATGTTTACATTGACTTAATTAAAAAATCATACAAAAATTAAAATATTTCCTAGTTTTAAAAAGTGCAATTTAACGCTTCCCACTCGTACACTAACCCTTTTGCTATATTTTTTTTTATTTCAAGCATACAATCACACCCTCACTTACCTTGTGTTGCGTCGCCTCCATGATGAGTTCACCATACATGTTGATGATCTGAGGAGAAAGAAAAACCGAAAACATATGTAACACAACCTCACATCCCTAAAACAAATGTGATTTTTAAAAAACGATAAAAGTTGTACGGAGCTTCCTCCGCCTTCACCTGATCATTAAGCCAGTTCTGTTCCTCCAGCGTGCCGAGGTCCTCCAGGCCCAGGGTGTGTTTGTTATAAGACACCATGAAGCCTGCGACGGGCGCAGAGGCAAGCCCCGCCCTGTAACGGGTCATCACCCTTTTGATGTCCAGCTCCCTAAAATAAGCGGTGCAGTAAGAATGTTACGCAATCGTCTGAAGTATTTATTGAACTTTCAAGGATATTTAAAAGAAGTATAATATATAATATTCAGATGAGAAAAAGAGAAGCTACAAGGCGAGAGATTAATATCAAAATTTCAAAAAAGTTCTCAATGGAATAAACCAGCTACAGCGTCATGTTAATATGCACTTCTACATCTAAACAGATTATTTGGAGAGTGTTAGAAGCCGATTGTGTGTTTGTGTGTGTCGATCCCCGCTTAAAGGACTCATGGACTTGGTGGCGCGCTCCTGTTTACTTGTTGAGGGTTTTTGTCCGTCCTCCTGTCAAATTGAGTGTTTTAAAATCAGGGAGTATGAAGTATAAAACAAATACACACAATTGTACAACATGTTTTTTGACGTTGTCATGGTGACATCATACGTGAGAGCAAAGTGCTGTTCCCTTTGCATTTACAAATACTTACCAGGCCACGTGGAGGGTTCAGGATCGGGCCTGAGAGTGTGTGTGTGCGTCTGTGTGTGTGTGTTTTAGTTTGTAGACTAACTTGCTGCTGAGGTCAGAGTTGCCCTTCTTCTTCAGGTATTCCAGGACATCACTTTCTGCGAGAGGATTAAAACTGCCGTACTTCAAGTAGAAGCTCTCCAGAAACTCTGAAAGAGTGAAAGAGTATGAGCTTAATAACATAAAAACATTCTAATATAATACTCCTTATGCTGAGGACCATCCCTATTTCGTATGTGCAGATGTCCATTTTGTTCAACCACGTAAAATAACTTGACGAGTCATGGTTGACCTTAAATCTGGGCTTATTAAAACAGAAATGTCTCTAGGCTTAGTGGACAGTTTTTTTATAATGTACTTAATGACAAAAAAAGACTAATGAAATGGGCATCTCTGTAAAACGTGCCTACACATACATGTAGATCAGAGCCCGATAATTCTGACCTTATTTTGCAAATTAGAAATGTCTTATGAAAGAAAAGGCGCCGGCCTCAGCACAATTTTAGTTTTTTTATGTAAAAAGCTTAATGACTTACCGTGCCTCATTTCAACAAAGCTGAGAACACATCTTACCGTGGATCATATCTGTGAGCCGCTCCAGCCTCTCTGACTTCTGCCTTTCTCCATGCAGCTCTTGTCCGTTTGTTTTTTCGGATACTGCCTCCATCGCCACCCTCACCCAAGTTCCAGGTTGACAGTACAGCCCGTGGTCTCCTAATGCACAGCCGTCCTGCACGCCAAGAACTGCAATAGGGCCCTGGAATGGAGGCGCAACCACAGCCGGCAGAGACGTTTCAACCTCCATAAGAGTGGAGCAGTGGGCAGTGTTTGTTGGACTGGTGACGTTTCCATTGGACAGAGTTAGAGGGAACATCGAGTTTGTTCGGTCACGTGTTTCGTCCACCTGCATGTCAGAGTCCAGGTCACATCCGGACCTTGAAGCACCAGACTGTCGGCACGTAGAAAGTCCATTTTCCATTGCTCTCATCACGTTGCCGTCCTTTGTGCCCTCTTCAGGCTCGGTGTCACTCAGGTTTACCGTGTCTCCATTTCCAAATGAAGATTTAATTGAGCTGGGATCATTCTGCCCACCATGGTCCACATCTGCAGCTTTGTTTGGTCCCTGCCTCTGCACAAACCCTAATGGAGACACACCATCCATTATAGAACCGTAGACAACACCACCTAAACCTCCCTTCTGTATTCCCCCTTCTACATCCATATCTGATGCAGACACAGCTCCCACCATTTCCCTCCCTTTAGCCACTCGTGCTCCCCGGCCTGCTATTGTTGACACCATTATCTCCACGTCCCTACTATCACCACCTCCTTTACTCCCTGGCCCTGCAAGCAACATGTCCTCCATTTTCTGTGTGTCCCTTTTCTCTGGAGCGACATAGTTCCTGAGTGGTACATCCTGCAGGGAGACTGTGACAGGTGGAGCACTGTCCACTTGGGACCGTGTATCAGCCATAACTGGAGTGGTAGGCACCTTCTTGTGGCCGTCGTCTTCATCTTTTGCTTCCACCACGTTCTCCGTAGTCAAATCAAAACACTTGATTTGTGTCAGCCGGCCCTCCACTTTTCTTTTCGGGGTGTCTCTGAGGTCCCTCCCGGCCCCCCTTCCTCTACCTCTGCCTCTGCCTCTCCACCTGCCCACGGGCGGGACGTTGTGTCCTGCACTGTTGGGTCCACAGCAGTCACAGGCCTTCGGGGTCCTCTTCCTCCCTGACGTACGGCCATTGACTTGGCTCCGAGTAGAAGTAGGCGAGTGAGTGGAGGACCAGGAGGGAGCTCGGCTTAAGGGAGTAGCCGGGGCTTTTGTTGAGGGGACATCAGGCCCGACGGGGGTTAGAGTGGAGGGCTGGGTTGGGACCGAGTTAGAGGTACGGCCTGTGGCGAGGAGTTTGGCAGGGGTCAGGTCCTGATCTGTAGTATTTCCACGAGGAGGCACAAGAGGAGGAGCAGCCTGAGGAGGAGGGGCCGTAGCAGGAACAGTTAAATGAGGTGATGGTGATGCTTTCATTGGGGATGCAGAGCCGCTGTGAACCATGACGTCCTCCGTTGGCTCTCCAACCCCATCCCCAAGACACGACTTATTTCTCCGTCCCTTTGATCCTCTGAATATTAGGGATGGTATTTTATTCCTTTGTTTGTTTTTATCCCTCCACGTACTCCTCTGAAGAGTACTTTTGTTTTGTAGAAGGGAAAAGGATTCTCAGGCCTTTCCTCGGTGACCGGGAGACTCTAAATGGAAACCCAGGAAACCCACCACGGCCCCTTGATTAGAGCAGAGAGAAAGAATAAGAGCAAATTAAATACATAATAAACTGTATCATTTAATAATTGCAGTGTTCATGTGCAAGGCAGGACTGATTTATAATGACTCAATTCCTCCTCCATTTATTTAATGTGTAAAAAACTGAACTGAGAGTGATCTTTAATGAACAGGTGGATAACTGCTCATTTGTTTTATTTTATATAAAGACTTCGGTTAAATTAGATAAGTGAATTGACTGAGACGTTAATTCGTTTACTGCTGCATTCAGCGTAGCTTATGTTAGGAACAAGAATTCTTGAGCTGCAAATACTCAACATACGTAAATGATAAGTTGGCAGCTTTGGTAATTATTAGCATCTTTTTCTATACGTTTGCTAAAGTTCATTAACGTGAAGTTAGGTCAAGTTAAAAAAAAAATACGACGTTACTTCAGATAGTGTGACACTGGCTACCTGGGCTGCTACATCAAACCGATTCAAGAATATGACGTCCCGCGGGGGGATTTGATTCATAACCGCATCAAACAAAGTTTGGAATAGATGAGTAATCTCCTTAAAGCTAGCTAAATTAGCTAACTGCGGCCAAAATACAAGCGTAAACACAAAGCACCGACTACACACATTTCCTCCATTTTCTGTGGGAAGTTGGCGACGTCTGAAGACAAATGCACTGCTCAATTTTAGATGTGATATGTAGCACAAAACAAAAGCATGATGTGAAGTAGAAAAGAATAAATTCTTACAATACCTTGTCTATAAAATCACAAACTGGGTTTCATCTGACCACGATTTGAACAAACAACAATTCAAGCCGTCGTCGCTTGTTGATTGCGTCACGGCGTCGGTCTCTGCTGGCGTCGGCTGGGTCCGGATCCTCCCCCCAACTACCTTCCACATCCCTCTTCCTTTCCTCCTACCTCGACTATTTACCGGTTAAATATTACGCCATCATTTCCTAAATTTAAACTTCATGAGAGAAATAAAGACGATCAACCACAATTTAACTCCTGTTTAATGTTAGTTCAACTTGCTTTTTAAGACTTGACGTGTAAATGAATCTGTGCTGCCACATAAAACAAAGGATGGTGGTTTATTGAATGAGAACCATTGTAATTGTCATTTTTGTATACTGATGAATTACATATAATTAAATATACAAATCATGGTACGGTCCCTGTTACCATAATGTTTAACTTACAGATCACTGACAACACACATTGTATTTTGGTAATATTTAATTACAAAAAAGACAGGAAAAAAATAAATTAAACTAATAATCAAAAAGTTATTTAGCTAGTGAAAATGTACTTAATGTAAATAAATGGGTACATGCAGGAAAATATTAACATGATAACAACACCAGTAATTTCCTATTTCAAAATAGTGCTGATGCTTTGGCAAAACAAAGAATTATCTAGCACAGGAATATGTATATTAACTATGCAAATGTCATATTTTATCGTAATGGGTTTATCATTACGGAATTCATGTTGCAGAATACCCCAAATCTATCAAAACTGCAAATTCAAAACGATTTAGGTGAAGATGTTGCCAATTTAAACATATGAAAATAATTCAAGCTTTATTCAAGGCTTTACTCTGGCTTTAAAAAAAGAAAAATGCAGCAGATGCATTGAAATGAACACATTCAGGCTGTTGCTATACATTTCTATTTGTACATATGCTCAGTGCTATATCATTCTCTACTTCAAAACAAAAGGCATTATACGTCTCTTTAAAACTAACATTTGGCTCCAGTGATGTTAGAGGATTAGAAATGACCTGATTACTCCCATTTAATCCAAACAAACAGATGCAAGAAGGTCATTTTTAAATTGTTGTAGCTTTAATAATACAAAAATAGAACAAATATGGTTTAAGGATACATATGGTTGGACAATATGGTTTAAGATAATTGTAAATACATCACATACGAGTAAAGTTATTTTTTACAATTTGTACACCACTTTGTTGGAGAAGTTCATGTTTGTGGAGATGAGATTTGTGTGGCAGACGGTGACAGCTGTGGGGTTTGGGCCTAGTAGAAATAGAAAAAAAGATATGGTATTATTATTAGACATATTGTGAAAAGATAACATGATGAACATATTTTTTAATGTAATGGGGAAAACAGTTACTATTTGTGTTTTTCACACTGCTACACACTGCTAGTGTATTCCCGTGAAATCACCATTACCTATCAAAGTGAGGCAGTGATAGCTGGAGTGTGTACGGTCTTGGAGACTGAGGCGCCGTTGCTGCCCTCTGCTGTTAACACCTGGAGCTGCAGCTGGTAAACACTGTCAGCCTGAAGACCACGAACCATCACCAACCGCTGAGACTGAGGAGCATGAAGCAGGGTAAGTTCATAGTATAAACTAAACAGAAAGAAACTGGAGCTTAATAGATAAATACGTATCCCTTTGTCATCCCTACTGAAGAGGCATGCACAGACAGACACACACACACACACACACACACTAAACCTCTCTGTTCCTCACAGGTGCAACGGTCTGTGTCTGGGAGATAAGTATGTCTTCATGGCCTTTCGTTGCCATGTTAACTCCTGATTGCAGTGTCCAGGTGAATTGGAACCCCTCCACAGCGGCCAAGTCCAGTGCATGATGGGATATCCTCCAGCGAAGCTTCATGAGCAGGGTGCCATTTACTTGTTGAAAGTCTGCGGTCAGTCGTTCAGGACGCAGTACCACTTTTCTGCCGGCCAGGAGGCGCTCTAACACAAACAAAAGACACAACACACATGTCCTTCATTTATGACAGAACACCTATCTATATATATATATATTAGTCTTACCTTCAGTGTTGCAGGTCAAAGCTTTGCCTCGTCTGACCCTGATGGAGGAGCAAGTTGGTGTTGTAACCCAGGCAACAGCCTCCGACCCTTGGTCAGCCTTCATCACTATGGCAACCCGGTATTTACAGGCAAACAGAAGGCCTCTGATGGTGTAATGGGTGCCCTGCAGCGAGAACATCCAAAAACTTACTTACACCAAAATATGCACATTACGTTATTATTGTTTCACAACGGGCCTCACACAAGCTGCTTCTTAGCTCCACGTTAAGACAAACAATACAGTATAAAGCTGAAATTTCTCGTAGAACTTCTATTGCAGCTTCTCTTTGTGATTTGGGTTTAAAATAGCTGCATTTTTAACAAAGTATTTAATCAATTTAGATTTAAAGAAGATTATGTTTTTCCATTTTGTATTGCCACTTTTGTAATGCCACTAAATGTATAACACATTTAGTGGCATTTCATTTGACAAATTACTTTCCCGTAGAGCAGTCTCATTCAAACCCCTGCCTATATTTCATTATTGTGTATTCAAATATAGAATAATTAAGCAAGTGATTAGTCAAACTAATCTGTCTGCAAACAGACAGAGGATCAGATCATTCCGGACTGAACTGAGTTGTGGTGATGACATCTGATCTCTGATACACACAGCAATACTCACATAGAAACAAGACACGGTTTCCCAAACGCATAGACACATAAAACCACAAAGTCTAGATAGTTATACCTGCACAGTTGTTGTTCTCTCTGTGCGTGTTACGTTAGTGCTGCAGGCATGTGGACGCCACCGCAAAATGTATGGACCAGGATGCCGCTGCTTGCCTGTGAAGCAAAAGAGAGACACAAATTCACTACATGAGAGGACAGGTGTTGACATTTTGTGTTTATTTTTTTATAAATTTTACAGTTCTATTTACTAAATTTACAAAATGTACTAAAACTCTGAGACCGTATGATAGGATGAATGCTAAAACTAACTTGTGTTATTCTCTTTTACATGAACTGGTAAGACATCTTGTTTTCAATCAATTCTTGATTGAGGGCCAACAATAGTGTTTGTTTATTACAGGTTATTTCTCTCTCTGAAGAGTCATATTTTTGGCTTATTGGAGTGTAAATTGTGGCTTCTCATTCAGAGCGGGGCAACATTTCTTAGATAATTAAAAAACATTAACTGCAATACATATGCTTTGCATATTTCTTTGGTTTTCTACAGATTTTCTTGCTTCTTGTCTGTCATTAACCTGATCTCGGTTTCAAAATGAACTCACCCTGGTGAGGCCCCTTCCAGAACACCTTGACCTGCAGCTGGTTGTCATGGTAATGAGGGGCAGCGACCTCCAGGCGCAGGTTGCCAGGGGCGACAGGATTAAGGGGGGATTTAGGCAGAGGCAAAGATGACAAAATGGGAAGGTCAGAAGAAGACGGAGAGGAGGATGAGAGGGAGGGAGAGGAGGAAAGAGATGATGAAGAAGAAAAAGGGAGCTCGTTGGCAAAGTCTTCAGCTTTGGAGGAGAGAACAGAGGAGATTATTTGATGGTTTGTCTTTTGCAAAGAGTGCGGTAAAAGTTACAAAATATTTTGAAAATCAAGCTGATGAATATATCTGACATTTTTCTTACACTTTTTCACAATAAACCTTGTATGCAGTCAGACATTTTAAACTTTGAGCATAGATGTGGTTTCCTCACCCCTCTAAAGTAAGCGTTATAGAGCAGCTGTTCTGACTACCGGTACGTAATACAAGCAACATTCCCAAAAAATATACATGAATGACCAGATGTACGAAACCTGTTATTTAACACATGGAATTTACAAGTATTATAGTTGTGCCAGGAATACCATAAACTGGCAACAAAAGTGCAGCTGGTAGTTAGCATTCCAGGCGATTCACAAGTTGGTTTTATCTGGCCTAACTGGACTGTGTCAAATATTTATACAGCCTAATTATTGATGGCAATATGTTACGTATAAAATCGTTGGTATGTGGCTTGATAATTAAGCTGCAGATGGCTCTAATCCTCTTCTTGGCGGACCGACAGGTCACCTATAAACACCTGTGTTGCCTTGACGACCATTAAGATTTTGTATGCAAGTTTAAACAGCACAGTAACTATATTCTATATTGGTATTCCAACGAAACAAATGGGCAAAACAAAAATTAATATCGAGCGACATATTTTATTATATAGTTAATATGGTATACAAATCGCTACAACCACTATTAATAGTGAATAGTTAGACATCATTAAAACACATTCTACTGAAAATGAGGAAATCATTGAATGTCGTTGTATACAGTTTGTGTCAAATGATTAGATGATTCGTTTACCTGTATGAGTTATGGTGGTGAAGACAATTTGGACTCTGTGACTCTTCAGCCTCATCTGGCCCCAGTAGGCCACCGTCTGGACTGACAGGAAGTAGGACGTAGCAGGCAGCAAACCCTGCAGCCATAGCTCACACTGCGCCTAGAACACATTTACAAACGGGAGCATTAACGGAGAACATTTATTACGCCTTGGGGAATGGTGCGTCTTGGCTACATCTTAATCCGTTTCATGTTCACTTTCAATTGTTAGAGTTTGACCTGGACTTGGTGTCAAATGAAAGAAAAATGGTTTTGATTAACCTGTGTCCTCAATCCCAAACAGCAAATCTTTTAGCTAACACAGATACTGCCGCCTTATCTTCATCGGCACAATCCTCATGAAAAACGATCCTGAGAGCGGCCTGTTCTACATTACTCTGCTGACAGCTCATTAACAGACTTTCAGTCAATTAGGTCTGTCTGTCTGCTCGGATATGAGCTAGTCACAACACAGAGATGGTTGGATGATAAGTGTGTGTGTGTGTGTGTGTGTGCGCATGAACACTTAACACAGAATAAGACTTAAGCAAGTTGAAAGCAGATTCTTAGTGACCTATAGAGAAAATGGTTTTGGAGTATTTCCATTACCCTTGAGATAGAAAAAACATATGGCCTGTACAGCTGTGTGTGTGTGTGTGTGTGTGTGTGTGTGTGTGTGTGTGTGTGTGTGTGTGTGCGGGTGTGTGTGTGTTAAACCGAGAGTAAGAGAATCCTGAATTTCTATTTGCTGCATAATGGAAGAGGCTCATGTATATTTAAAAGCTCAGATTTGCTCCAATTCCCCCTTTTACTTCAGGATTGTTGCTTAATCTCTCCAACATGCAAGTTTTAGACACCTTTTGCTAAAGTAAAATCACGTGCTATAACAGAGCAATAACACATCACTTCTTTCTGTGACGTGGAAACTAATTCACAGAGAAATGTTATTCTGGTGCTTATCTACCTGTTGTGACACTGCTGACTGTATTTGTGTGTGTGTGTGTGTGTGTGTGTGTGTGTGTGAATGTGTGTGTGTGTTTGTGTCTGTGTCTCATTTAAATTCGAGGCACCCCAGCCGAGCAGAACTGGAGGAGCAGTCTGGAGATAAATGGCCCCGCCGGGCTCAGTCGGCGATCGCCATCACTACTCAGGATAGCCAGGTCCATACGAGTGTGCTTGCATTCAAATCTTCAAGCCCCTATATTTATGATTTCTTTTCATCCTTTGCAAAGATTACTGTTCCAGTATTTAAGGAAGAAATCTTCCGTCGCTGCGCAGGCAATCATAACTGTAATATGGGTGCTGTTTACTGTGATTATGGGTGCTTTGGCACTGCTGACTGGACTAGCATGTATTGTGAAAATATTACATCACCATCACGCCTATAATCATGATGGTAAAATCCACCCTCTTGACATTACATATAATTTTAAAAAATACAGCAAGAAACCTATTGCATTTCTTAAGAAGTTACTCTTTGAATTGAGAACGCCGCGCACAGCCATGGTTCCCTCTCTTTGTCTTTTTCTGCTTTCACATCCAAATGTCGTGCTACAGCTACAGTAATACTCATTTCACCCAATCTCTGCACACATCTCATGCTTTACTTCTATGATAACTGAACACTCACTCACTCATAACTTTGCGCTGTAACGACTAGCAGTTGTAGAAAGCCACTTCTCTCTGTTTTCAGTCACCTCTCTGAACCCTTACTTGCATGTCGTCATAGCAGCCTGACAAAGTTATGACCCATTTAGTTAACAGCATGTCTGACTGAAGAAAACAATGCTTTTTCAGATCCACAGGGAACATATGTTGTAACAGTAAGGCGGAAATCACTGATTTCAGAGTGACGTCAAAACCAGAAGGTAGTGTATATGTAAGAAAGTTATATGTAAGAAAGCGTTTGTATGCATCAGGTAACATCCTAAGCCAGAGAGAAACATTTAATTATCTCTCTATTGAAGTTTAAATAAACTCTGGTTCTTTCCAGAGTGCAAAACATTAAAGCTATCCTCATTATATTTATTTAAACTTTTAGTTCAGATGTCTGATCAGTTCCACTCTTCCTCCATCTAATTCTCATTTGGCTTTTTTAACTGGCTACAAGTGGATCAATAAGACATTCTTTAAATCCTTTATTGAAGTATCCATTCCTAAAGGGTTTTTTTTCCCTCCTCCATTTCCTCGTGTGACAGCAAAACTCAAATGAGCACGTCATACAAGTTGCTATTGTTATATTAATTCGATTTTGCCTTTTGACTGCTTGAGGCGTGTAGGACCATGGAAAATCACAACCAGGAGACAACAAGGAATGTGTGTGTGTGTTCGCTGAATTGGTTTACAGACCTTGTAAATTGTCTCATGTGCAGGTATACAGATCCTGACTTTTTTGTTCATCATACATCATTAGCTTTTTCGCTCTCTTGCCAAGAATGAACGGAGAACTTTCCTTGCAGTCTTATTGTCACCGGGAGGTTGCCAGAGGACCAGTGGAGACAACACAAATGAATGCAGCACATAAACCCTGTGAAACCACAATGGGCCATTTTTACAGCTCAGTATTTAGGCAGATTTACAGATATAACTTGTTGAGTTGTGAGCTTTAGAGGTGCTGGTAGGCAGATTTTCTAACCATTTAACGAGACCCAAAAAGTTTCCACCTGCTTGCCGTTTTTACGATAACCTAACTGTCTGCCTTCATATTTATCATTTAGACATAAGAATCGACCATGCATATGTATGTGTGAGCAGTTCCACTGTGTGTTAGGATGTAGCACATCACATTTATGAGATATTATGTACTCAGTTAATCAATGTGGCCATATGTGTGTATCCGTCAGAAATACACTGCACAAAAAGGAGAAAATAAAGAAATTGTAAGAGCAATAAATAGTAATAAAAATGATATACAATCTCAGTATGGTTACGTTTAGAAAACGGTCTCCTTACCCCTTGAGTAACTCTGCTGTTGCTTTGCTTTTTACTCTGTTCTGGTGTGTCTGAGTGTGTGTGTTGTGTGTGCACATGATTGTGCGCAGAGTGGGTGTGTGTATGCAGCGTTTGTGTGCGTTTGTGCGCCGTGTGTGCGTGGCGAGGCATCCAGGTGATTCTGTAGTTGTGGACCGGCAGGTCTCCCTCTCTCGGGGGCTCCCAGCTTAAAAACACCGCCACCGTGAATCCACTTCCCCCGGACCTGAGGAGAAACGACCACAGGTCATTCGACATCACCACAATATGGATGCAGACAATGTGTGATGATGAATCTGGAAAGAAAGTCGGGTAAGAAAAACGTTTAACAAGTTACATTGATTGCCAGTAAAATAGATGCAATACGTGTCTGCCATCTGCCTTTAATGTTGGCATCTTTTATTCCCTCTCTGTACATGCACACAACGCATCATCATCTCTGTTATTAGGTGTTCAATTAGAATATTGCTGGTAATCCAAGACATGGTCTGAACTTTATATGTGTGCTATAGTGCTAACAAGTTCAGATAGAGGACGCTGCAATATGTTATTGGAAGAGGCTTCGGGGATGAACTGTAACTTGCATGCAGCTGTGCCATCAGCACTGACGCACAACCGCCTGAAAGGATGCATAGGTACTAATCCAGCGAGCTAAATACCATTGAACACCGTCGATCTATCCTGCCATGTTTCATTTCATTACCATACCTCTTTGTGAGCGGCGGGCCTGTACGTGAAGCCATCCAGTCGACAGTTTGGTTGCTCACTCTGACATTAATTGGTGGTTCTGGAGGTGAAGGGTCTGCAGTGAGAGAGAGAGACATGCAGTCAAGAAATAATATAGGTTGGTCATTTTCTGGGTAGCGCATGCATGTCAGAGCTTCTTTAATAGGAATTTGGGGGGTTGACAGTCGGAGGGCATCTTTTAGAGAAACTGCAGCCGACAAATCAAAATGAAACTGTAAAAGACAAGCAGACGTCACCTGTCCAATGCCAGGTCATCTATTGCTCGCGGCAACGAAACACAAACGGATATTTAGCAAATACTAATTGGGGTTAAGCTCATGATTCCTACAAAGCAGATGTAGTTCAACAGCTTGACTTAACCGTCTAATACCTCAATGTTAATTCGTTGCAGCTCAGCAAAAAAAAGAGATGTCATTCTGGGGGGGTGGGGAGGGGAATTTCCTGTTCCTCCTATTCCCATTCAAGTCTTCAAAGCCAATTAGATTTACAGCATCAAAGCTGAGGGATACTGGAGAAGCCTGAAGCGGCCCTTTTCAGTAGCTACCACAACACAAAGCAAAGGCAGCCTCCACTTGTCACTGTTGGCCTCCAAGATTAAATCCTGAGGTTGTCGGCTCTGTATCTCATTAGAAACTCAACCCCAATCCTGTGTTTGATTAAAACAACAAAATGTATCTGATTAGAGCTACATCCCCCATGGCAGGCCTCCCACAGGCTTCAGGCTGCGCTCGCCTCACTCCGATGCAGAGATCAAAGACCTGGCCTGTGTGTGTTTGTGGTTTGTATTCGGAACAAGCAGGCGTGTATCTCAAGCGGTGGAACAGAACCTGAACAGAAGGAGTCCTTTTTCACTGTGCGGTTCTTTTTCGATGAGTGGATTCAGTCCATTGATTCATTAGGTGAAGACATCAAAAAGACTTTTCTGAAGCAGACATTCTCTGGGAATTACTGGAGGCAAAATAGGAAAGGGAGGATTTGGAATTCTTATTCTCTCTGGTTAGCGTCAGTTCACAATGGAGGAAATCAAACCACGCTGACATCTGCTAACTTCCTGATTTGACCCTCGACCTCCAGCCCCCGACTAATCAGACCATTGAACTGGAAACACAAGACGGACTCCTTTGAATAATGAAGTCTGTGTCTTTAACCTTTAACCCTGGTTCCTCAACACACACACACACACACACACACACACACACGATTAATTGTATATTTGGGAATGTAAGCTTGCCCGCTTTCTTCAGAGTTATATGCTGTACGCAGATTGATTCCTTGCTAATTTGTGTCCGTTGTAGTGACGCTAGAGTCAACAACCAGTTAGCTGAGCTTAGAATAAAGACTGGAAATATAAGTAAACTGTAAAATCCACCAACCATCACCAGTAAAGCTCAATCCATACGCAAGAAAGCCCCAGCCCGGGGATTTTGAGTTTAGTTTAGTAACAGTAATGTTACTACCATTTGTGATCTTTAAACAGAGCACAAAGAAGTAAATTCTTCAAGAAAGTAAATATTGTTTATGATTGATGTTGATACATCAAATGATTTCATATTCTCCTCGGTGATAACTATTGTAAGCACGATCACTGGGTTGAAATACATTTCTCATTTCTGATTTCTTCTAATTTGTCTTTAAATTGTGGTTTGCTGCTCCCAGATACCCTTAATCCTGCTCTCGTAACAGTAAAAAATAAACTCTGGCTTGTAATAGAGGCCAGAGAAGTGTACGTTGACATCATGCACACAATCACCTGATCTACTTCTGAGCCTGAAAGCTATAAAACAATTACCAGAAGGTCCGCTTCACTTTAGCTTTAAAATGTTGATGGACCAGGAGGCGCTGCCAGAAACGTTTCTGTAAAGCATTCCTCATTCTGTATATTGCGTTTTTTCATTGTTGAGAGCAGTGGAAAATATTATCTCAGACACCTCTTCATAATCTCCTTTAAGTGCTCAACCGATAAAGACCCCTTTTTTCCAAAGCTCGGTCCAACCTGAAGTCATTATTCTAATGCCGACAAGCTTCAGCCAATCATGGCAGGGGATTCATATCCCTAGCCAATCCTGGCACAAGACCAATATGACCTAAGCCTGCTAAGCATTAGCGCTAAGACCTCCTACAGCGTGTGTGTGTGTGTGTGTGTTGTCTAGCAGATCTACAACAGGGATTTATTTCTAAACAGCTGAACAAGTAGGGGTTGTGGTTTGCCTACCTGTGTATACACACACACACACACACACACACACATATTTATGCGTTTGTGGACTGCCTGTTAATATCTGCTGGGTGTGCCTACCTTGTCCATCAACTCCAATGAGTGAAATAAATATGAAGAACATGCAAGGAGAAGACAGGAAAATGTCCTCGAGGTTCTGACTTGTCTTCAGAGAATAAAAGGACACACATGGAACGAGGGACTCACAAAAAGAAAAGTTTGTACTACCTTTAGTGGAGATGTAGTGTTTGCTGGGTGTGGTGAAGCCTCTGCTGCCGTGGCTGTTGATGGCTGCTACTCTGAACTGGTACCAGCGATGAGGTCTCAAATCCAACAGAACCACATCTTCAGAGAGTGTCTACAAATCATCAGTCAAACATCACATATAACTAGGACATTGTGCATGACCGAGAAACACTTTTGTACAAAAGCAATTTCACTACTTTTCTTGATGATTCAATGAAGATTTAAATATTTAACAGTAACTTAACATCGCTCCAAAAAATGTAAAGGAATATTTTTATATTTTGGGAAGTACACGAATAGTTCCCATGCTGAGGGCTTTTGTAGAATGGTGGTACTCTCCTGTGCGAATCGGTCTGGCTACAGCTGATTAGCTTAGCTTAGCATAAGACTGGAAACAGGTGGGGAAACTGGCTCTGACCAGCAAAAACCAAATCTGCCTCTAAAGCTCACTAATAAACTAGCGCTCAGTTTTGTTGACGCTGTGCCAATAGAAGTGTACTGGACTATTACTTTGCATCCAGCTCAGACAAAGTGCAGATATCAAACAAATTAGATGCAACGTGTTAATTTGAGCTTTAGAGGTTCTGGTGGGCCGGTTGATGTCTAGACAGAACCGTGCTAGCCGTTTTCCTGTTTCCAGTCTTTGTGCTTAGCTGAGGTAACCTGCGGCAGTAGCTTCATATTTAGCGTACAGACATGAGAATGGTATTAAAGTAATCATCTAAAAAAAAATTAAAAACACTTTTTTCCCAATTATGGTTTGGTAGAAATTGCAAACAATTCACATGATTTGTCTCCTTGACGGTGCAAATTCAATTAACTACTCAAAATCTACGCATGCACACACACACACACACACACACACACACACACACACACACAGACGCACACAGACGCACACAGACGCACACACACAGACGCACACACAGCCATCTATTTAAGTCTATAATGAGCATTCAGTAATTCAGAGTCAGCCGGTGGAACGACTTTGGCTGCCTGTGGTTCCTTTTAAAGCTCTGCTTATTTACCTAACCTCACACAGCCACACACATAGACGGAGGTACGGTGCGCACACACACACACACACGCACATACACGCATACACACACACACAGAGGCGTACGGTTTACCCTGGCAGAGTAGGAGACTGCCAGAAGAGGTTTAGACAGCAAGGCAGCAGACTGATGAGGTGGAAATAGAGTCTAACAACCATCTCCATATTTGAGAAGTTTCATCATTCGAGGCAAATTTGGAGTTATGAGTTAAAGATATGTTAGAAACTTTGTGGGGATGTTCCATTGTTAAAGGCACATCATTTGTATGGCTTCAAATCAGTTACGTGCCATGTTGTTATATTTTTGTTTTCTTCACGCTATAAGCTTTCCTGTGTCAACCATTACCCCCCAATAACCTCTTTTAATAATAAAAGACAACTCAAAATATGAATATCTTTATGATTGTCTGAATATCACCAAAATTCTAATCCTCAATATAAAGACTCTGGCGGGAGGGTTATAGCTACTGTACAGTAGTTACCATAGCAACGGTAGTCCACGGAGAGGCATGGTCTTCACTGGGATGAATCCCGGCGTTCCAGCGGGACTGGAGCATGTAAACGACCGGCTCCACGGTGACATTGAACTTTGACACCCATGCTACCTTCACACGGCCCTCTGAATCCTCCGCAAAGCTCATCTCTCTGCGAGGCTTCAGGGGAACACCTGCAGGAAAGCAGGGAAAAGAAAGAAAGGTACATGACATCTAAAAGAAATTTCATTGTGAGGTCTGAGGATAAAACTGTACGATATGTTGACATTTGTTTACAGATTTGTTAACTGACACGTAAATAAAGTAACTTCACTTTCAACTCCGTGACACAAGGAAGAGGCGATACATGGAGCGCACACATTAAATAGTCAACAGTCAATAAAGGCAAAATTGGTAATGCAAAATATGCCATACTTTCTCTGTGTTTGATTATTATGGCGGGCCATTCTTCAAACAGGCAGTTCGTACTCCTGAAGAGCTCCACTCAGGCTTAAGCTGGAGCTTTTAAAGACGGTGGGGCCGTCTGCGAATATAGGTGTAGTCAACAATATTTAAGGATCTTCATTACATCAAATTGCAATTGCTTTCATTTGGCTGAGACTTTTAAACAAAGTACATTTAAACACAATAGGAATGAGCTTGATGCCATTAAATATTGCATGGCCAACGCTCACAAAAAAGCGCTAAGCATTTTCTGTGTTACGAGTCAAAAGCATTGGGGGACTGAACAACTGTTCAGCTAACGGAGGGTTTTTAAAAGCTTAGTTAACCAATGATCAACACCAGCAACGGCGCTTTTAATCAGCACAACGCCATGCTGACTGAAACAAGCCAAAACAACGTCTTTAAACAAGTTCTCGGCAACCTCTTACAACAGAGCCCACAAGATGTTCCAAGTCCCAAACGGCCTCCTTTACCTTTATATAGATTGGCTGGGGCTTGGCAAGTGTGTCCACAGCCATTAGGGCAGCATTTCCTGGAGGACGGACAATGCTTATCTAGCGAGCAGCTCTCCACGCAGGCTGCAGCGAATCCAGTGGCCCGCTGAGGGGAAGGGCAGTCTCCTTGGCGAGACAACCTCAGCGAGGTCAGAAACTCTCTGCTCGTCACACACTCCGTCTGCTTCTACAGAAATAATGTGTAAATAAGAACACACACAAGGACAGAAAGACACGCTGCAGAGCTGAAAGTGTTTCCTTCGGTAACCTCCTGCTGACTCTTGTTCGAGTGTGCGTGTGTGCGTGTGCGTGTGTATATATCACACATGTGTGTGTGCACATGGCTGCAAGTCATCAAAATGTAAACACAAGTTTTTGCAAACAGCTCTGAATCCCCCCGTGTTCCCAACCAGCCGGCCAGTCGGTAACATGCTTCAGCTAGTGTGATGAAAAACATAAGACCTTGGCTTGAGAAATAATATTTTATGGCCAGTCAAACATTGTATACTTATCACTGCCGCAAACTGACACAAATACATTCATATGTCACTAACATGTTACTCACATCAGCTTGACACAACAGACACAGGAATGTTCACTCATGGAATTCACAGTCAAAAAGTAGCTTCGTGGTGGCAACAAAAGTGAGTTTCTGGTGCAGGAGCGACACAGCCACCAAGGGTGTTGTCCCACACAGACACACACACACACACACACACACACAGACACACACTATGAACGCTCTTTCGGTCTTACCTCACAGGACTTTGGAGAGAGCACCTTCCTGGTTTCCAACAGTTCTTTGCATGGTTGAAGGCACTGCACATAAAAAGACATAAATACGGAACAATAAAGTAAAGGTTTCACAATCAAAACCTGTCAGAATAAAACTAATTAAGAAAACCATCACCAAAAGCATTAGTTCAAAACCAGTATGTACTTATTTACTTAATTTAGTAAATTAGTTGAGAGAATCTAATGTCTGTCTGTTAGCCAGTTAGCTTAGCACAAAGACTGATAGAGATAGCTAGCCTTACGCTGACCAACGGAAACTAAATTATATTTTTGCATAGTGTGTTTAGTTTGAAATGATGCAATTGAGGGTTTCTTTGCTGCAAGAAGCTACTTTGTAGCTATTTCTCTTGTTTAAAGAAAGTATTGAAATGAAATTAATGAAATTAACTTAGTGTAACTCCAGAAAGTTAAAATAAGCCTATTTTCTATTCCGTTAAGTAGCTGAGGCGTAAAGAAATAGGTTTTGTGTTTGAGCAGGTAGGTAGAACAGAGGCCTACAGCACACATGCACACACTCATCTGCTTTGCCACCTCAGTGAACTAGTGAATGATGGCTCTTAGCAAATTAAATCCAGACAACATATAAAAACTGCGGTTTCACCCCAAAACCTCCGCCCCTCCCTCTCTCCCGCTCCCTCTGTCTGTCTCCCTCAGCTCCCCAGTGCGCCTGGCTTCAATCATTTTCACAATATATTCCATCTCACTGACTCCCGGGAACAAATAGAATCAACAAAAAGCAATAAAACCTTATTTGTTTTACACAATAATAGCTATTGTTGGATGAAAACGTCTTCTCCACATAGGCCCGTTTGCAGATCCTATGGCTTTGAATACCGTTATTATCGGGTTATCGTCACACTACATTAAAACACGGTAACATTTCATTTTATGTATAAAATATTGAAGAAACGCTACAAAGTAACTTGTTGCTGGAATTATTTAGCATCAACAAACTAAAGACTGTGAAGCCACATGTGCTGGTTTCATCACCTGGTGGACGTGGCAGTGAAGCATGGTAGCTTGTTGTAAAGTCGACTCAGATCATTTCAAGAAAAGTTTGGTTCAGCGTGAATTGATACTCCACCTCCGAAGTCTCCCTACTGAGTATTAAACACTCTGTAGGCTCAAAGCGTCGCGTCGAGACGTTTGTAGATTCATTTTCGAATGCACATCTTTGAGGACGCTTTTCTCTTTTTAATGATTACATAACTGACATGTCTGTTAATGTGCTGACTAACTAAATATATATTTGTATTCACTAAAATGCCAAAGTGATGAATCAGTGTTTATTGTGCCACTAACTGAAGTCTGTACAGTCGCATACGTTTGATCCCTTAAACAAGGTGCTTAAGTGCTGCCAGACTCACACTCCAGTGTTCAATAAGAACAAGTACGAGCAAACTTGCCCGTCATAGTTCTCAGTAGAAATCACACTCCACCAAAGCCTTCTCTTGTTTTTTAAGAAAGGTAGTATTTAATCAGAAAGTATATTTTCACTCAATTACAATATAAATGTAATTGTGCCATTACACAAGGATTGCTAGCTTGGGTCGCATGATACCCACAATCCCTGTATTATTGATTGTAAGTGTTTTTATTTTGTTTGTAATATTTTCACGTTGTGGTCTACATGCTTTGTATGTATTACTTTTGCTCCTTTCTGTACACCCAGAAGAAGATGAGTGGCCGCTAAGGCGTCAGCTAATCAGCTAATGGGGATCCAGTAAACACACAGTCACACGCTGCATCCAAAACCCCCTTTCCTTCCTTGCTGCCACTTTGATCCGTTACAGACATGTTTCATTTTTCATACCCTTCCCTGTTCCTCCCCTCGGACCCACAATCCTCTGTTCTTTTGGTCTCCTGTCTTCACATTATCGCTCCTCTGCTTCTCCTTGACCTGTAATCTCTTCCGCGCTGCGTTTCTCGACCTCCTTCCCTCGCCTCACCATAAGACCCCCCTGACATCCTTCATCTGCTCTCCCTTTCCTCCAGGGCTAAATGTTGGTTGTTCATCATTTTAATACAGAGCACATTGTGTAATAGAAAAAAAATGGTCTAAAATGGTTGTAAATAAGTCAAGAACTGTTCTAAAAGTACCTCCAAATTCCATTTAATGATACGTAATTCTTTTTTTTGGTATATTTTTCAAAGCGAAATGGTGTCCATTTTACTTCATAACCATAGCTCTATATTGAACCTTGAGCTCAAATATTATTGCAATGACAAAAATAATCCAGTAATATATTAATTAAACAGTGACAGAACCACTCTGCCAAATAATAATAACAATCATAGGCAATAGTACACATTCGAGAGGGAGAAAAAAGCAAGAGAGGAGGAGAAGAGTCGAAGCAGATGGATTAAAGCTAAAAACACACATTACTCTTTCATTAATTACCGCGGACGTGTCTGATTGCGTGCACAGTTTGCTTGAGAGCTCCTCAGATATGTGGATAATAATTAAGCGAACACACACACACACACACGCCTCGTCTCTCGCCCGTCCTCCCCGGCTGTTTTACGGCCTCACCTGCCACGATAGAGGCATGACAGCTACACTCAGCGAGACGGAGGAGAGGAAATAGGCGAGGGAGGAGAGGGGAGATATGGTTTCAGAGTGGATGCAGAGAAGTGAGTGTCAGTTGAAAAGTAGAGATGAGATGAAAGACAAAGTGAAAAGATTCCAGAGAATGGGATCGAAAGAGAGAGAGACAAAGAAAGAGACCAGATGTGCTCACTCTACATACGCAGTCAACGGTTTGTTCAGAGGCTGCAATGTGAAAACTCTGTATGTTCATTGTTGTGTTCAACTTGTCTTCAGTTGTTCAGAGGCTATTTTATATTTTCTAACATTCTTTTGGTGTAAAATAACAATCGATAACCCGTTTTCCACTTAACGAAATAAGTCAAAGTTCTCCATTCACAAGCTGTCCTGTAGTGGTGAAAGGTCCCAGTGGGTTGGACACCGTGCTTTACATTTTCTGCTGTCTTGGTTTTTGGCCGAACACACCGTCGTTTTGTTTTTGGTGAGAGGCTAAGTGGACAAAACACTGAATACGGCATTTTAAAAAGGGAACCAAAATGATGCATTATTTCATCAGTTGAATACACTCTGTGAAAGGATTTAATTTCTAAGACAAGAAAACTAAGAGCCGACAACGTCTCGGTAAGGACCTGTCAATCACAAGGTAATCACGTCCCAAAGCAATGCTTCCCAAACTTTTTCTGGGGTTCGAGCACAACGCATGTCCGGGCCTTTTAGTGACTTTCGTTTTTTTTTTTTTTTTTTACCATCGTGGCTGTGTGTCGGGGTCGGTGTGGTCGGTTTCTGTACATACCGCAGAATACATAATTAGGCGCACTTTACGCATTCCCTCCCATGTCGGTATGGGAAACTCCCACTTTCCCCCTGACCCTCCTGTGAACGCACATGCATGACTGGGAAAAGCGCGATTTGTCCTTATCAGTTTCCGCGATTCAGTAAGCGTTAGTACAGTAGGCCCGTAGTGAAAAGTAGCACAACTAATTCCAAAAATCATATACATAACAACCGGGAGCGAACCGAAGTCGGCAGCTCGTGGGAAGAGAGGAAAGGCTGCAGCAAAGGGAACCGAGGAAAAGAAAAAGATCAGGAGTCAAAAGAGACAAATGCTTTTCGTTGGTTTAGCGGTTAACTTCCTCACCTCTCAAACCACATGGGCCGACAATAACCTCAGAGAAAATCCTGAGAGGGCTCTCTCTCTCTCTCTCTCTCTCTCTCTCTCTCTCTCTCTCATGAAAAGGCAAACATCTGAGCACAGAATCAATCAGGAACAGATCTGTTATATTCCCTGAATGCCCGGCGAACAAGAGCTGATACTTTGAATAGTATTTTGCTAAAACTGCCTTTAAAACCCAAGTAAACATATATGAGTAAAGTGCATAGAGGCGAAGTGGGCTGGAACACAATTTCAGTGTTTTTTTTATTAAAAAACCAAACAGCCTCGGATAAGATGTAGGCCCAAGACAAAAAGTCAAAACTAGAGCTCTAATGTACAGTATGACGGGACACTTAAGCATCCAGAACTACTCCATCTGCTAGAACAAGTAATGCGATCCTGCTAATGAGGAATGAACAATGAGGAGATGATAAGAGGGAAAGTGACAGTGACTTGATAGCTCTGTTCTTTGTTCTGCGTCTGACCTGTTTGTTAGTGGACATCCTGCTGCCTCACACACCTGGGACACATTACTCTGCCTGCTTTACATGTGTGTGACAGAGAGAGAGAGAGAGAGGGAGCAAGATAAAAGGAGGACGAGATGGACAGATTGAGGAATTGATTGAGGGCTGTAGTTCAGTTTTAGTGAACTCCCTGTGTGTATTTCCATGAGAGGGGCGACTCGTGATGTGAGACGAACCATATGTATTGAGGCAACATCTGCTTGGTGTGCGTTTGTGAGTCTTCCAAAATCGACAGCCTCTGGGACCTTGCGTAACAAAAGGAACAGATAAAGCACCCTCGATGAACCATGCCAACCTCTGACTCTTTTTTTACTCCCCTTCCTTTTGTACCGTGAACATAAAGGCATTTCAACCACTTTAACCGTAACGTTAGAGAAGTTCTCTTTTTTTAATTCTTTAACTGTAACACCACCGGCTCCGTTTCCAGCGCACCGTTAGAAATCCTCTCAGTCAGTCTGTCTCTCTCTGAAACACATCTTTGGTGTTTTGTGAACATCAAGGTTTGTTTCTACGCCCATTGAGTACACACTTTGCACTTGTGTACTCACCAACACTGCTGAGCGTTCATTTTCTTAGCCGTTTGTCCTGGCGGTTGTCATGGCTGTGCGGCTTGGTTGGTGACATAATAAAATTTCAAATTAAAGTTATCCAGTCTTACAGTGTTTGATTCAGGTAAGGAGATTTATTTTGGACAATACTTAGTATCACGTTGGTTTCTGTTTATTACCTACACTTCATCATACGACAAAAACCCAAACACAATGGCAGCTACAGTTGGAGAGCGATCAAAACATCTGGAGTCCTACTCTACTAAGTGGACAGCTGCAGTAGGAATCGGCCAAATACAGATTTGGACTTGACGATGGATGATGATAAGAACTCAGGAGATCACAAACATTTAGGAAAATCCGTCCTGAGGGGAACATGAACATCTGTATTAGCGGTTTCAACTGAATCACATTGTAATCCCTATTTGAGCATGACTCAATTATTTATAAACTCTGTTTAGTTTGTTGTTGGGATCTGTCATTTAACTCCTTTGACAAAAATGTTACTAGAACAAATGTAAAATACATAATACAGTACAATTGAAAGGAACATTAGTTAGCCAATGATACAATAATTCAGTCATGGTGAATTTTCACAATTTCACCAGCCTTAAATAGCTCTCTCTCTCTCTCTCTCTCTCTCTCTCTCTCTCTCTCTCTCTCTCTCTCTCTCTCTCTCTCTCTCTCTCTCTCTCTCTCTCTCTCTCTCTCTCTCTCTCTCTCTCTCTCTCTCTCTCTCTCTCTCTCTCTCTCTCTCTCTCTCTCTCATATATATATTATATATATATAACAAATATACACACGGGGGGGGCATTAAACAGTGAGGGATATCCTCCGCTTCATGTTTCATTTCTTTGATTAATCTTCAGAAATTATTATACTATTATACTTTATTCTTCCAATATATTTTTGTTGGCCTGCTCTGAGGACTCTTACAAATTGGGCTGGGTTCACGTTCAACAGACAGTTAAAACGGTGAGAAAACAAAAACTGCAATTCAAAGGCGGCCTGTCTGAGGGGCGAGACTGGTTCACACGGCGGCGGCCCCCGCCGGCCCGGCGCAGAGACTGTTGGTGGACGTTGGTTGCAGCACAGTGACACACTGGTATCCACACATGTACAACAGCCAGACACAAAGCCAAGGTAATAAAATGCAGAGGTGGGAAAATATGTTCTCAATTTCTCTCTGTTATTGTTGTTGAAATCTAAATATTAGGAACAGAAACAAAGGAAGGGCTACAGCAATATGTTTGGGTTAGGGTCAAAGGAGCTGTGTGTGTGTGTGTGTGTGTGTGTGTGTGTGTGTGTGAGGTATTGCGGGGGTTAGGTTTCGCTGAAGTCTGCTCAGTGAGTTTGCTCAGTGCGGAATCCACTGAAACGGTCTGTTGGTGGGAGTTCTGGAGGGGGGGGGTCAAGGGGACGGTGGGGGGGGCGAGCTCTTGACGGTTGCTTAGATTAGCCCCGACTGGCCTCCATCGGCGCAACGCACTGCGCCTATACACGCTGCGCAGACAATATCGCTCTCACATCTGTCTCTTGAATTTCTTTGCCTTTGTCCAACTGACCATTTGTGGAGAAGCCTGGAAGTGTTACAAGAAATGACTCAGGTGTGCTTTCAGCTCGGATCAAGCTTTTGTGTCCGAACCACGAACGGAGATCAATAAGAAACCAGACAGAATCTTTCAACAGGTCAATAATATTAAGCACGTTAAGGTCAGTAAGTAAAACGTCATGGTGGACAGATCATTTACAGACAGTGTTTTGGCTGCAGATTACACAGCATCATTTCATAAAATACTTTCTGATACATTACGTTTAGTAATTGCAATTTTCTTCTCCTCTTAAATGTAAAAATCCTTTTTTTTCGGTTTTTCATCTTGTAGCCTATCTGGATTAAAACATGATGTTCTGCTAGAAACTGTGGAGTGCAGGTTCTGTCTTATTCCAAATCATTGGACAGGAAGCTGTAACACGCCGGACCTGCAGCCGAGACTGGCAGCTAAATATACAGCACATGGAAACTCCTCTTGAATCAAACAATGAACTGTGAACACACACACACACACACACACACACACATAGTGAAGCCTCCTGGCAGGCAGTGCTAAGTGCATAAACAGGGGATTATTTTTGCTCCCGGTTGGATGAATGATGAGGATATAAAGGGAGGATGTTATTTGAACTAAAAACAACAGAAGACGTGTGGCAGAGTTCAGATTCCACTCGTACGGGAGGCAAAGGAAGACTCGCATGGGTCTCTGTGTCTCCCCAGGCAGAGTTGGAGAGTGACCCTCTGCCTCAGCTTGTGCTGCTGTGGTGTCACGTGTGTTAGGATTATCTCGTTGTGTGCAAGCATTACTTATGGCCATTACAGTAAAAAAAAAAGGCTTCAAATCATCAACGCCTTTTTAGTGAATCAGTCAACTTGATTCTTCGTGGAGACTCAGTGTTACGGATCTGTCGATTAGTTGACAATGTCTTCAGCTGAGGACAGTATTGCACCTGTGATTTGGACAATTAGTTAGTAATAGTAAAGTAGTACAAAGCCTTTCTATAATATGATTCCTTCAGCTAGGAAAGCATAACATGGAGGGTTTACAGTTTTGTATTGTTTTTAGGGTTGTGACTGGTGTGTGTGCACAAGTGTGTGTGCATGAGTATTTACCTGCGCGCAGCGTCTGTGGTTTTCACACCAAACCAGAACTTTGTCACTCTGTAAAGACAGAAAAAGAAATAAACATGAGTGAAATTAACCTTGTCCAGACAAATCCTGTGTTCACCACATTCTGCCCACATTTGACCCATTCGTGCGAAGGCTCTGTCCAGCATGCCAAGAGACAGAAAGCTAAATATTGTTAATAAGAAGGTCAGCATAACCAAAGTAAACCTGACAGAAACACCGTCAACCTTTGCCATTTACTAAATTATCCTCTAGGCACAAAAAGACATAAATCACCGGGCATTTGGTTGCTGCACCAAACAAAAGCCACGTCAAATGGTGAGATGTATTTCCATGTGTGTGTGTGTGTGTGTGTGTGTGTGTGTGTGTGTGTGTGTGCACAGTTACTGCTAAATGAGTCAAGACCACCAGTAAACATGGCTACTCTAACCACCGTGACACGGGGTGATGTCATCTCATGACCACGGGGACGAAAATACAGAACAATCACACCAATTCCTCGTCTTCAGGTCCCTTCCACATTTCTAAATAAAACATCTTTAAAGAAAAACTTGCAAAAGACGCACAGATCTGTGAGATGTTAAACAAAGAAGCAAAGTAGCGTTGTCTCACAATTACGTCGTTGTGACGTTATAATTCTTGTTATCTTAACTGTAAATAAAAAAATTCATAAAATCAAGATAACTGCTAGAAACTTTTGTTATGTCAACTTATAGATTCCTGTATCAACTAATCATTTAAGCACTGCTTTCCATAAAGTCTTGGTTTCACAGTATCTTCAAGTTATTCAGTTCGTTTTACTTAAATGGTTTGCCCCGTCAGCTGTTTTTAGCCCTTTGCTTTGTCATCCTCAGCACAATCATGATGTAATAGTTGTTTTGGTGTTGAATGATGACAATACTGCTTTGTGTGCAGTTGTGTACTGTCTATTGTCATGTGTGTGTGTGTAAATGTGTGTGTGTGTGAGATAAGCCTTCTTAACGACTCCCAAACCCTTTCCTGAGCCGACTGTATTTAGCCTAAACCAAGCTCATCTCTTTCCACACACACACACACACACACACACACACACACACACACACACACACACACACACACACACACACACACACACACACACACACACACACACACACACACACACACACACACACACACACCTCTCAGGGCTTTTCCTCTTTTAAGTAGCCTTGGTGCTTCTGGCGTAGTGCGGGTGAAGGGGTTAGAGTTGGGGTAACAGTGCAGAGGTTAAAGGTTAGAGATTAGGGGTTAAGGGCTTTAACGGAACAGAAGACGTTGATTTGACTTCCTCACTTGCACCATTGAAAACAGATACTGACTATTAGTGGATTATTTGTGAAAGAAATGCTAAAATGAGCTAAATCTGACTTTGATGTATGACAATCAGCGACTTATTCCCTTTATAAGCTAAAGCTGTAAAGATGCTACATGTAGCAGTTTAAAGACTTCACTGTCACTACGACAGCCAAGGATTTGAAATAAAGTAAGATAAGAGTGAAGATAAGATGAGCATCTCGATGACGTTCCACAGTCACATTGCATTGTTATTTTAAATTGTTTATTTCATTACGTGAGCGGCCCTTTATATAGCTCAGCAATAAATAATGTCACTTTTTTTTGTCAGATTTGTGCGAGTAAAAACAAGTGAGGGGATCGTTAGTAATTATTTTACTCATCCCAGTGGCGTTTCACACATCACATGCAGTTAAATAAGTGCTGACCGGATGTCTTTTTTCTGACTGTGAGACGGGGAGGGTTCGCACAATCGTTCCTCTGACTAACCATTAGTCACGCCTGATTCCTGCAGAGACGGGCCGTCGAGAAAATGTGTTAAAATGGTCAGAGCTCCAAGTTCCTCTCGTGCGCTCACCCACTGCTACAGCTGCGTGACATCGCCCCGGTCGGCCAGCGGCTGGCGGCAGTGACCAGGTGGTCAGAGAGTTTTCAGAGAGTGCGGAGAGAACACTAAAACAACTTAGCGCCGTTTAAAATGCACAAACGGAAATTCTGTGAATAAACATAAGTGTATTTCTTGCCCGTGCCAGTGTGTCTTTAACACCCTTGGTTTAACAGTAATTTGTTCAAAAGGGATAATACTGGGACTGCTGCTTAACAAGCCTCCCTGGATATGGAGGGAGACGAATAAGAAAGCAGTAAGGCATGAAATGAATGGTTAAATCTCTGATGAATATATTAGTAACACGTCTGTGGGGAGGGCAGGAGGGAAAGGAGCGGCTGTCATGGCATCACTAAGGAGACAGAAACACCTTTCTCCTCTGCCAACAATTTTTTTTTCTTTCCTCCTCTCTTCAAAGCGCTTTTCACTACGCCGCTGCCAAAGAGCTACATGATACATAAAAACGGACCATGTTGCCAAGGATACAGCTCTTATAGTTGCAGTTTATGGTAGAGGTTTTTCACGCGGAAACCAAGCCTCCCACTGCCTTTTTGGCTGATATTCTGAATCCACTCGCAGTGCATCCAAAGACATTCAAAAACAGAAACATTAACGTTTACTATGTATAAAATAAAGAATCATACGCTGCTGTGTAATAAATATATAAACTAAGCAGAAATACTGCGATATGAACTGCTAAATTACTTGGCCCCCTCCTGCTCTTATGCTCAATCAAAGTGGCTTGAACTCTTGTCTTCCAGCAGAAGGATGGAGGAAGAATGCGTCCACCTTTCTGTCTCCCTTTGGGTGGAAAGGAAGCAGAAAAAGTCGAGCTCTCTGTAATTCTTTGTTTCTCTCATTTTTACCCTCCACCTCTTTGACCCGTCATCTCTAAATTTCTGCCAGCTTCTCTAAAAATGATGAAATCGACATGACGTAGATGCTTCACTGAAAGCCCAGAGAGGACGGTTAAACATCTCAAGACTTTTCACCTGGGAGAAAGCTGCTCCCCCCCACTGCTGGCCTCACATCTTTATCACCGATCTTAATCTTTTTTACGCTCCCTTTCTTTTTCTGTCTTCCCTGCCATAACACCCCCTGCTTCTGTCACTCCACCTCAGAAACCTCAGCAACACACACGCCAGTGCACGCACACGTGGATTAACGCATATGCTCACTGATCCCAAGTCAATTTCATGGGACATATTTGCTGTCAGAGCCAATAAATGCAGTTTTGATGTGTGCCGTCTGGCTGTTAAATAGTGGTCAGAGTGAAGTTTTGTTGATTCTCACTGTGTGTGTGTGTGTGTGTGTGTGTGTGTGTGTGTGTGTGTGTGTGTGTGTGTGTGTGTGTGTGTGTGTGTGTGTGTGTGTGTGTGTGTGTGTGTGTGTGTGTGTGGCAAAACAGCTGCACATGTTGAGGAAAAGTGGAGACAAAGTTGGGGGGAAAAAAAGAGGTTGGATCTGGGAGACTGAGAGGAAATGGGAAGAAGGAAGTTAAGGAGAGCAGAAAGGCAGACAAAAGAAGACGATAGGTGGAAATAAATATTAGTTAATAGGAGCAGAAAGCAGAGCAGAAAGGACCCCGGATGGGAAAATACTAGGACACAATGAATTCTGTCGAAATCTCTTGAACTGACTGGGGATGTTTCATTATTAAGTAGCCAACTGTTAAAACTCTATTTGAATCCACGGTTGAAGATATTTCAAACCGCATGTATGTAGCACCATACTCCTGGTTATGCTTAAAGACATATGTGAGGTATTTAACTACTAGAAAGTATATTTCTTTATTTAAATATATTAAAACCAGTTCAATTTTTTGGTCTAAAAAATTTTTGGGACCATTGTTTTGTGCAATTTGTAATGCAAACGGCAGAAAGCAATCCATCCGGTTTGATGATCTATGGTATGACAGAGCGAGAACGTGCTAATATACCGTTTCATTTTTATGATCGATTTCCACATGGCTGGATTTCACAACACAAAAAACTCAAGGTCTTAAAACTTTTTTTCCACCCTGAGAAATTAGTCTGAGTCTGACACGAGAGACGTAAAGAACCAGAACCAACCAACGGAGGAAGAAACACTCGCACTAAAAGGACTTCCACATGCTCGGAGGACTGCTGCGTCCAACGTGACCATTGTTAAAGAATAACACCCTGACCGCACTGGACGCAAGAGCAGCAAAGAAGCAGAGACACACACGCACACGCACAGCTGCACACACCCTTCAGTGTTTGAAAGAGAGCGAGATATAAATCCTACTGCTGCCAGATGCAGCGATACAAAGCGGCTGTGTGTTTGTGTGCGCGTGCGACAAAGGCAGAGTGGGTGTACATTTTGCGTGTGTGTTGTGGTCATTGTAGAGAGTCTATTCAACACGAGGCATTAACTCTGCTAATCACACGCAGATGACCCAGAAGCAACCACGGCCACGCTGTGTGTGTTGTGTGTATGTGTTTGTGCTAATGCATCTCGACTAACTTCCACAAAATACAATATGAAGTTCTTCCAAAAAAAGCTCATGTTGAGGTCTGAGCATTCCCGACAGAAGAGTACACGTGTGTGTGTGTGTGTGTGTGTGTGTCAACCTTAGTGTGTGTGGTGCCCTACATCCTGTAAACATCTGGAGTCACAAACAAAGTGGTTGTTACTCGGTACTGAGTTATTACGACATCCATCTTTCTGTTTCAGTTCACTTACCGGCGACGGCAAGACACCAGCAATAAAAATAAGTTATCAGAATAAGTTTTCGGAAATAAGCCAATTTGCTTTCTTGCTGTGAGTTAGATGAGAAGATTAACACTCTGATGGAAACCCATCCGCCTTGAACAGGAGACTACGAAGAACAGGCGAGTAAAAGGGTGATAAAAACACAGAACCGTCACCCAAGACCCCCGTTTGTGTCACCCTGAAACCAAAAGTATTTACTGTGTATACAACCGTACTTATTTTAACCCAATCGGCGACAAATTGTCCTTTAAGTGAGGTCAGAGAGGAGAACCTTGTTGGTTAACCGGCCGGCTGCAGGTACGAGCGGGAACACCACTGGGACAAATCGGATTTTATTGCTCAAGTATCAAATTAAATATGCTTAAATATGCGGTAAAGAACAAAGCCATACCGCTCAATGCGATGCCGCTCCGGCTGCAATTTACTGTCTTGGAATGTCCTGGTTTCAGGTGGCTCACTCCTACAATGCCACCACTTTATCACCATGCCACCCTGCTTGTGCTGATCGAATGACACGGCAGTCCCGCAGCCGCAGAAAGAGGCAGATGCGTTATCTGTGAGGTGAATCAAATAGGCCTTTTGTCCCCCTTGTGTCTAGTGCCTGTCTCTCTGCTTACCGGTCTGCCTGCACGTCAGTCTTTCGCCAGTGTATTGGCTTGTCAGGTCGTCCGTCTGCCTGTATGTTTGTTACACTTGTCTGTGTGCTTCTACCTCCACGTCTTTTTATACAACCCCTCCCTTCCCTCCGTCTTGCTTGACCGCGTTGGTCTACCTGAACTTATCTCCCCGTCTGTCCCTCTGTGAAACCTGACCTGACCCTTGTCTCTGGTCTTTTTCAGAGCATGACTGGTTGGCTAACCGACTCCGGGGCAGATTAGAGTTACCTACCGCAGAGCAGCTGGGAGAAACACACACACACATGAATGCACAGGCAGTTCATTCAGCCTCCCACTGGCCACCAGCCCTGGTTGAGACGGCTAACCAGTTCCTCTTCCTCAGCACCACGGACCTGCGAGTGTTTGAGACAAACCGGCTCATTTGAGCTACTATGCATGTGCAAAAATCCAGATTCAGCTCTGCGGCTTTTTTTCCTTATTTTTAGGAGTCTACATCAAGGAGGAATTTGGGACTATGACAACATACCAGCGAATATGTACTCTCTCTCTCTCACACACACACACACACAAGGAGCTATAGTTACACTATTACACCATACGAGGGGAAGTAGTGGAAAACCCAGAGAAGAGGCAGAAAAAGAGGTGTAAATAGAAAAGTGGTCACTCACATTTTTGTGGCTACACACTGGCCACACACACACAATCACAAACACACACACACACACACACTCACACACAAACAGAGAGAGTGAGAGCCCAAAACACGGGGTTCAGCCACATGAGGCCAGAGGAAGCAATGCGTGCGTTTGTGTCTGAGTGTGGTGTAGGATGAGTAAAGCTACATTTGCCGTCACTGATGTTCTCAAAAAGGCAATTTTGGTGTTTTTAAATTTGATGTAGTTTAAAGTTTTCGGTTATCGTTTATATCGTAGTGAGTTTTCTAAAAATCCTTCTTTCTTGTTTGTCACAGTCCCAGTCATTTACGACGTCGGTGCACAATGCTTATTCGTTTAAATTGGCACTGCAACTTCAGCTTTCTTTCACTTCTTAATTCATTTTAACGTCAACGAGACAAAATACCTCCTTTTGTCCAACCATTAATCTCAAAGATTATATTCTGCAATAATATTTTGCCAATTTCCTCATCACACAGAGTGTGAAAATCTTGGAAGCCTAAACAGTCCCTGGAAATCAACTAATGCCAGGAGCTTGACAGAAAATAAACTCAAATAAGAAATTATGGAGTTTCACAATATACAGTGTTTTTGACTTATCTGCAACTTGCACAATAAACAGCCTGCAACCGAATGAAATTCAGATATGCCCCATGCTTTTAACGCTCTGGCCAATCAGACAAACTTCCTAGAATTCACGACGTTGAATTGGGGACCCAAAAAAAATAAAATAGATTTATTGGCTCCTCATACGAATGGGTGGAGAATGATGACTCCACCCATTCGATGACCAGTGAGTGAGACATCGGCGCTGAAATTATTCTCCACATCGGCAAGAGCGCAAACTTCCTCATCAGAGGCATCGTGCGCAGGGTCTTTGCAGACATCTGCATACCGCCATGCGAGTCCAATACACTATGAGCTCCATGCACTGGAAACCCCAAACCAAAGTCGAAACCTCCTTTCTGGCCCGTTTGCTGCCTCCCATTCAGCTGCCGTTTTAATGCTCAACATCGGTCTACTGCACTTCACTTCCTAAAGTTTAAATCAAATGGTCCCTCTCTCACACCTCCATTCCACACACACACACACACACACACACACACACACACACACACACACACACACACACACAGCTCAGTCTGAGTCATCCAGGGGCCACCCTTATTACCAGATGCACAGGTGCCGTGGGCTCATTCTGGATGGTTGGGGACCAGACCAAACCTTTGTTTCATACGTGAACATATGCACTCCCCCAAACACACACACACAAATAGACACACTTTCTTCTACACACCTCAGAGCAACTGGGGCTGAACTGTGTGGTTAATGGCTTCCCCACCCACTACACAGCATGCACATGCTGAAGCCGTTAACAATAAGTGGCTTTTCAAACTTAGTAACGTCCTAATGTTCCCGTTAAGCGCATTCCTCACTACAAAGGCCACAGAACACGGGCCAGCGACTTCACGGGGATGAGTAAGCTTGTCAACTTCGCCAGCACTCCGAGGACGAAAACAGGGCGACTTCAATTAGGAGCGATGTCAAAACATTTGTTCAAATACGGTTTTAGGTGAAAATCCCGGAGTTTCCTTTGTGCTCGTTCTGTTGTGAATAACAACACCTCAAAGTCAATTTGAGCAGCCGTTCATTCTGTAACGACCCTTATGAAAGGAAAGAATTTAGAAGAGATTTTGAGGATGGCCAAAGAATTGTAACGACTTCATAATGGGTCAGAGTTGAAGATCAGCGGGACCAAATAAATATGAGCCGTTTGAATAATGTGTTAGAATGCAATTTGAATTAATGTGAATGTCTGTGGCAAAACACAGATTTAGCCACATATGCACTCTAGCTCACTGAGGTCCTTGTGTCAGTGGAATATAAGACAGCATTTGTAATCTTTTTTTATATCTTTAGTGTCAATTTGACGCTTGGCTGCCCCTGATGGATTCAAAGCGCTCACGCCTGACCCTTCAATATCCCTCTGTGTAATATTTCAGCGGGATAGGATAGTCTGAATATTAAAGCAGATATATTATTCAACGCTATAAAATAGGTTTACTCAAGCTGAAACAAGCAATAAAAATACTGACCCCCTCAAAGTACGCATGCAGTGAAAGCAAGTGGCCCGTAAAAACGTCGGAAAGGCACCTGAATAAAGAGTTTAGGGCCATTATTGTTCACTCACTTCCGAGAGGAAGTTTCAAACTAATTACAGTAAATAAAACATTTTCCGGTCAAACTATTTTGAACAAAGGCTCGAGTGTCAGAGAAAGGGTGGGTCGCAGGTACCTGGAGGTGTTTGAAGGCAGCCCTCAGCTGGGTCACGTGCAGGCTGAGGCACCTGGACGTGCATCTCGCGCTGCCGGTGTTCTCCTGGACGTCCTCGTGCTCCGGCGAAGTCACCGCCAGCCCCGCGCACAGGAGCACCAAAGCGGCCCGACGGACTGACATGTCACGGGGAAAAAGGGGGGGGCGAAAAAAGAGAACTGCAGACGCACGGCAGACGTTTCTTTCCTCGTGTCCGGCTCGTCGCCGTCCTGCTCTTGGTGGAGCCGCTTCCCCCCCTCGCGCGGACACTCCCACCACGCGGAGTTATGTGCTTCTTCTTCTTTCTGTTTTTTTAACCGTCTTTATTCTCACGCTGACAGCCTCTTCGAGTTCACTCACTCAATCTCCGTCCATCACACCTTTGAACGCAGCTCAACGATCATCTTTAGATTCACTTTCACCTTCGTCGTCATCCTCTTGTTTATTGGCGCTTATGGAGTCGACCGTCATCACGCCAACCTCTCTCTCTCTCTTTCTCTCTCTCTCTCTCTCTCTCTCTCTCTCTCTCTCTCTCTCTCTCTCTCTCTCTCTCTCTTTCTCTCGCTGTCTGAAACATCTTGGATACCAACATTAAGCGCTTCATTGTTGCGCGCATCTTGCTGGTCAGCCATTTAGTTGCTTCAGTTTAAAATCAAGGTTTTGTTTGTAGCAGCTTATTGTCACATTTTCATGACTTAACCAGGTACTTTTCTTTGTTATATCTTCCACTCTTCATAACTGATAGTTATCCCCGACTCTCGTCCTCATTATAATCATCACCATCTTGACAAACCTGCATATCTCCTTTTTCAAGTCAACATGTAATCATATTTTCTCTTGTTTCACTGATGCTCAGGGAATTTTACGTCATTATGTTCATTTTTTTATATTTTCATCTTTCCAATTAACATCACCTCCAACACAGAGTGGAATTTAATATCTTCTATAACATTATCAAGGTAATCGTCATTCCATGATTATTTCCATCCTTGCTTTCACCTTCATCAATATACATTTTCCTCCCTTGCCAAACTTCATCTTAAGCTTCCTCTAATTCACCATCATACAAACAATGCTCTTTATTTACGCCATCAACATCCTCATCAAAATAAAAAAACAAATATCCTAACTAAGTGGGAACACAAAATGTAAAATCTGCTACGAATAGATTTAACATGAGGAGATGCGGAGCAGTGAAGGAGCTTCATTGCAGGCTTCTGTTTCGGGCCTATTAACACCTATTACTATTCTGAACAACAAATTCCCTATTAAATTCTGGCAATTATCTCTTGTAATTATTTAAACAGACTAATTACAGAGCATTTATTCATAGCAGAAAGACCTGAGACATGTGTTGAGGTTGGTGTCTGTCACAGAGCCAGTGACTTTTCAACAGCAACGGTGGAGCCAAGTGGGGTTTATTAGATCCAGGGCCATGTCAAGATGTTTAGGACATATGGTCGTATTTGTTTACATAAAGTCGTAACACAGCAGAGGAGTCATCTCTTTTGGCCATGAGATGTAAAAAGACTCACCTACGTTTTAATTTAGGGGAAATGGAAAGGCATAAATATTTATAAGCACTAGCAGGACTTTTCTCGGTCCTGCAGTTTTAACCAGACTCGACTTTAGAAAGAACTATGTTGGTTAGTATCAACAGTATCAAAAGAAGTATCAAGTGATTTACAACCGTTTTGGCTTGACCCCTCAAAATGAACACATCCCGATCCGTTATGATTTCCTGCCGCACATCTGAAAAGCCTGAACTGCGGCGCTCTTGCTTGAAAAATGAAAAGACTTGCAACAAGACCACACTAGCCAACGGAAACCTGTCCAGGGGTCTAAAGAGTGTGTGTGTGGGTGAGTGGGTGAGTGGGGGGGCGGGGAGGGGGGTTGTGACTTTACTATCCCACAGACCGACAGACAGACATAATACCACCTGACAAAGACGGGTGGTTGGACAAATTGCAGCTTTGAAGATATCAGCAACAAATACTTACTGAACCCCTCATGATAGGCCATCAGGAACGAAATTGTAATATTTCCCCTCAGATTCTACTGTTGGATGTTTACAGGCCTTGACCGAAATTTAAGGGAGTGTGTGTGTGTGTGTGTGGGGGGGGGTGCACCTGACCTCAGAGCAACAATGCAGTCTTTAAATTTAGAATAGTCAACATCCAGTCTACTACTAGTACTACAGTCTACTTCTTATCTCTCTTTTTACCCCCTTACACACATGTACAAACATACACAAACAGTAGTTTTCCATCACTTAAAAAACAATACAATTTTCATAAAGCACCCAGCTCAGGTTTGTGAATATACTAATAGCGAAGCAAAAACCCTTTCCCAACACCCCAAAAGATATTCCTACTTTACACAGTACACATACACACACGCACATAGAGACACACTTGCACACAACAGAAGCATTCAACATCTGTCCAGTTCTAAATCAGTCAGGGCAAATAGTCTAATCGACAGTTAATCCAAACTGTGTCTTCTACTGAAATGCATTTAACTGCTTCTGTCACCATCGGTACATGTTATTTTTGTTCATGTCAGAGATCATTGAAGTTGTCCGACATTATGCAGCTGGTAATACAAACCATGGTTTGTCTATGGAGTAGCAGTGTCACTCAGTGGCATATCACGGCAATTGTTGTTTCAGTATACGTAAAGAGTGTACCTAAACTATTGCATCAATGAAAAACCACAAAAGGAATCACACAGGACACCACATATCAAACCAAATCTTAAGGAACGATCCGCCACAAAGGGACTCAATGGAATGAAGATAAATTATGTAAAATGTATTGTTTCTTGTTATTGGATGAAAGGTTTGTATTGTGAGTTCGGACAAGAAGGCAGTTCAATAGTACAGTTTAATTCTTGAAGAAAATGTTCGTTTTACTTATTAATTCAAAGGAACTCCAAGGTAACATGGTGTGTGGGAAACTTTGTTGAACCGCTGAGCAGACTTAAAATGTCTTGTTATCGTGGCGAAAGGAATGCTTGTGTGAGAAAGACCAGATAAGCCACACAGTCCCGACACTGACTCCCGAATGACCTTGCGCAGTGTACTCCCCGTTCATAGATGCATTTGTCTTTAAAGGACTCACACACTTGTATGTGGGAATCTATATATATATAAAAATATTTAAATATTTATATTATATATCGTTGTAATAATATATATATATATATATATATATATATATATATATATATATATATATATATATATATATATATATATATATATATATATATATATATATATTATTACAACGATCGTTGTAATAATATATATATATATATATATATATATATATATATATATATATATATATATATATATATATATATATATATATATATATATATATATATATATATATATATATATATATATTATTACAACGATCCCTTGTTTCTCCACAGGTTCCAGGCGCGCCATACCGCTCCTCCGGTCCAGTTCGCGGCGGTAACGTAGCAACCAGAAGAAGAGGTAGTCGTAGAAGAAGAAAGATGCGGAAGCGTTGCTGTTGTTGACATGGTTGTTGACGGGTAAACTGTCCAATTAGAGTCCCTTATGTTCGTTTAACGTGTATGGCTGTGTGCGAGGCATGTGTTATATAGAATAGAAGGGCTGTATGCTGTATGTAAACATAAAATTCGTGGGCCAGAACATTTCAGACGCCAAGGAAGAGAATCTTCTCGCAGGTTTGTATTCATTTTTTTCTCAGTCAGCGTTGAGTCAAACTAGCTTTGTTACATTTACGGTAACATTTATTTAAACGTGGATTTTTGTGTGTGTTGTCAACAGTCAGCTCTAAACTAACCGTTTTATAGTTTTACATTCGACAGTGAACGAAACCTAAAATGTAAAGTTAGTTAAGCAAGTTACATTTGTGTAACTACACAGCTGCAGTCCGTCTCTTGTGTAGCCTTAACTAGCCTTTAAGTCAATTAAATGAACTCACACTAGTTGGTTTAGGTTAGCAAACGTTACGGGACGGGAACTCGTTCAAAGCAGTTATTGTTTGGAAGACACGGCATCGAATCCTTTTCAAAAAATGCATTGACAGGAACATGTCCAAACAATCCAAAAGGCGAAAGCGCAGGAAGTCGTCATTCGCAAGCGGAGATGTTGACACGGTAAGAAAGTAAAACATTCTGGGTTGCATTGCGTGTTCGGTTATGTCGTGTTATAAATACACACTGTGTTGAGTTTGGATTTCTGCTGTAATTGCATGTTGTGTGTGATGTCTGCATGCTACCGAGACCTTTGAATTTCCCCTTGGGGATCAATAAAGTATCTATCCTATCCATCCCATCCATCCATTTTGCAATCGACCTTGATTAGGAATGTTGGTTTCTGGTTAGCTGATACAAATCGACCGCGTTGGTCTACCTGAACTTATCTCCCCGTCTGTCCCTCTGTGAAACCTGACCTGACCCTTGTCTCTGGTCTTTTTCAGAGCATAACAAAGTTATTTGTCAAATTTCTTTCCCCATTTTTTCAGCCATCCAATGAAGAATATGTTACCAAAAATGACAGAAATGGAAAGGCCATATGGCCATACGGAAACAGTCCGGAGAGGTTTGATACAGTACACTGGACCTTTAACAACAAAGTCATCTTGATATGATCTAGTTGAATATCATTCACTCAATTTCTGTTTGTTATCTCTGAATGTGACATTTCTTCTGCAAGTAGTAGCGCAGCAAAACAAGAAGAGTCTACTTCAAGTACCGTCAAAGATGTTTCCCGAAGCACCCGCCACATCAAAAGACCTGTCTACAGACTATCAAAAACACAAACAACAGACCTGAAACCTGCTGATCAGCAAGAACAACGTTCAAAACCCCAAAGTGATATTTCGGGTAAAGACAATACATTAAGTATGTGTGAGACTACGGTGAGGAAATGCTTGAAACCATCAAGCAATGCAAGTAGAGTTCGTCAGAGGACAGAGAAGACATCTAAAGGCATGCCAGATTTCAAATCTTCCCAGAGTAGCACATCCACCTCAAAAAAGCAGCAAATGAGCCTTAGCTTGGTTGGCGCTGAACAGATACCTCAGAGGCAGGATGCACTAGAGGCAAAGTGGAAAGATAAGAAACCAAAGTGGACTGAAAATGAAAGCAACATGGTCAAGACCAGAGAACCATGCAAGGCCTCCTCTGTCGCTCAGGATTCTTTATGGGAGAAGAGCAGAGACTCTTTTAAGAAAATGTGCCAAAAGTATCAAGAAAATAAGGCCCAAAAGAGCCTTTGTACAGAGGCAAAAACTTCATCTGTCGCTACTACAAAGCATTCCTCCACTTCATCCAAGCAGACTACCTCAGTTAGTAGCTCAAATGTGGTGGTCGGAAAAATCCCAAGGAAGCTCACATCGATGTCATGGAAGCCAGTCAAGTCGTCATCATCTGTTGAGCAACAAATAGGATGTCATGCATCTCCTCTGCCTTTTCAGTTTAAGATATTAAAAAAGGCTCCACCAAGACCAGCAACTAGCACCAGTAACATCGATGGTGCTAGTTCTTCACACAGAAGTCTCACATGTGGAGTTGAGCCTTCTGACTCCGGGACATCCAGAAGCAATGCCGTGCAGGAAACTGTCCATCAAACTCACGCATCTTTGGATGTTACGCCTGGTTCCTCATCTGAAGGGCGAGATAAGGGGTCGTTTTTGTCAGACCAAGTCCCAGCTAAGCTTCAAGCAGACCCTACGCGGTTGGCCAACCAGGTAATAAAACGCGCCATTCATTTAATCGAAACAATTCAATGTTTGTCTTACATTCATTGCTTTATTACATGTGCACTTTGGTGTTAAAACATTTCCAAATGGAAAGGGGACGTTGGTTTTTTTTCTGGGTTTTCCAAAAATGTGTTTTTCTGCCGAAGCTGGTGGTTGAAGAGCTTCACCTCGCCCGCTCCGAGAAGCGATTGGAGCTGGACATAATGCAGAGCTATGGGGAACTTACCTGCATGGAGATAGACCCTCCGGAAGAGAAAGGTTCATTACACACACTGTACGTTTAGTTGTTAAGTTGAGAATTTTCTCAAACTGTGTGCGCTCTTCATAAGACCACATGGAGTCACTATAAATTGAGTTCAAAAGTCTAAACTGTGTAATGGCCTCGCTGAGTTTGATTAAAATAAAATATCATGAATAGATTTTATTTTCCCATACATACATACATACATACATACATACATACATACATACATACATACATACATAGCAAGAATAAAGGTAAAAAGTAGCCCTACAGAAGATACAAGGGAATTGTTATGTGCAATATGATCTGACTTTTTTATGTTGTTAACTTATGAAAGTCATTAACAAACTATTTTACCGTGTATGAACTTGTTTTCTCCAGGTGAACGGCATCCTATGCAGGACCTAATCCTTGTTTTGGACACTAATATTCTACTCAGTCACCTGGATTATGTGAAAAAGATGAGATTTCACGGCCTCGGAGGTGTTTATAATGACTTTAATGCTTATTCTTCCTTTTTTAATTATTTATTATTCCTTCATAAGCCATGTAATGGTTTAAGAAGACATTACAGAAAGTATCTAGTTAGTTTTCACTCTCATGTTTTTCCGTTCTAAGTCAAATGTCAAAATGTATTTAGCAGCAGTGGCTTAGTTATTATTAGACATCATCAAGACGTTACAATCACCTGTCCACAGAGAGATAATATCATCATAGTTACAATGGTATTATTGTTGGGTAAATATATAAAAAACAATTTTTAAGCTATAATACAAAAAGGCTGTGTATTAAAAATGTCATGAATCATGGGCTCATCAATCTCTCCTTTTTTTTTTTTTTTTTTTTTTTCCTCACGCATTTAGCCATGGGCGTCCCGGTTGTCCTGATCCCCTGGGTGGTGCTTCAGGAGCTGGATTCCCTAAAAAGGAGGAGAGGCATCCCTGGTTCTGTGGCGCACCTGGCGATTCCTGCCATCTCGTACATTTCCACCTCTTTAAAGAATCAGGAGCCTTACCTGTGGGGGCAGTCTATGCAGCAGGCCTCTGAGAGCAGCAGTGAGTGTTTCTATAAGGAAAGTAGTTTAAGTGCAGTTAAAGTTAGCACTCAGGAAGTGTGTTATTGTGCATGGTACAGTGTTTGAAGTGTGCATTATCCCATGAGTATCTTGATAATTAACACTATTTTGCATTATGCACTTATATGGAGCTTCTCTACATTTATTACGTTTATGCATGCCATGTATCACCCATGCCATGCCCACCCCTTTTCATAAATACTGGCACCTGTAGTTATAGTTGCACTACCAATAAGCTATTTCAATTAATGCTTACATATTGTGAATCTAAAGGGAAGGATTCACTGTTAAATAAAATGACTCACTTCTTTGCTGTATATAATATTGATCAAAGCTGATTTTGGTCAACAGGGGTGTTCTCTGCAAAAAGGCGATTCAGCAGAGATATTATTAACTATCTCCCTTCCCCTCTCTCTTTGTAACTACTTGTCCCCAGATGGTCTGAATGCT